>CM075293.1:7379337-7979337 GCA_037672795.1 Lagerstroemia speciosa | reverse complement strand
ACAGAGGAGAAGGTTTGGGCTCCATAGAAGGGTACAAGAGGAGGTACTTGCAGCTTTTCTTGGACAGAGTACATTGTAGCCTGGAATACTTTGCGGAGTTTGTGAAGGAAAGAGAGGCAAGACTACGTGAGTGCTATGCGGACACGATCCAACTCACAAGCAGCGAGTTTGTGAAGATGATGATGTTCGATTCTGCTTTGGTATACGGGATGTTGGTCGAGGCTAGCGGTGGGGTAGGTGGGAGCTGCAGGATCTTTGACAGACCGTTCATGGAAGCGAATGTGATGGTGGATCTGATGATGCTGGAGAACCAAATCCCACTGTTCATTCTCGAGGATCTCTTTATCTTAGACAATGAAGCTCGATCTGCTCAACAACCGACAAGCCAAATCACTGAACACGGTAACCTTTCAAGAACCCTTTTGTTTGTGCTTGGGGTTGAGTGTCAACTGGAACTTGATAGATTCAGGAAAACTGTATACATGCGTCGAAGGAACAAATTCGGGAAGAATTAGATAATTATACTAATTGTTGATTATCTCCTTTTTAAGTTTATGGTATTTCCTTTCATGTTCGTAGTCTATGGGTATCTAAGAAGTGTGTTTGATTTCTCTTTCATTTCTTGTTTTGGGAGAGTTGGGCTGCCTCTCGAATAGCAGCCACCGTGTTTTCATTCAATAAAATTTGTGAGGGTATCAATTGGTATCAAAGCTTGATACCTGGGAAACGGCCACTTGAAAGGTTGAAGTTTTGGAAGAAAAGGTCGATGCCGAAATTGAGCTGCTCCGATCATCCATGTCGTCTGTGGAAGAGCATATTGGTTCAGTTCAACAGCTGGTCGCTGCCATGGAGACACAAGATGAGCGAACAGAAGCCTCGATGAAGGAATTAACGTCTACGGTAAGTCAATTGACGGAAATGATGCAGCCTAGGTTTCCACCAGCGACAACCGAGCCTAAGGAGAAGATGGCAAAAGGCGAAGCCAGCAAGGCACTACCGGCGGCAGGTGAAGAGCAAAGCCAGGCTGAGCATGCAACCCATCGCCTCGGAGCTACGGAGCAGAGGGTGGCCGACCCTGTGTCGAGCCAACGATGGAACGATGCGGAAAGCTTTGCCGCG
The DNA here is from genome assembly GCA_037672795.1 of Lagerstroemia speciosa. Classification (NCBI taxonomy): domain Eukaryota; kingdom Viridiplantae; phylum Streptophyta; class Magnoliopsida; order Myrtales; family Lythraceae; genus Lagerstroemia; species Lagerstroemia speciosa. The sequence continues at coordinate 7,978,218 of CM075293.1, read as the reverse complement.
TCTCTTCCGGCGAACGAAGGACCTAGGCTCGGTTGGGCAATGGATGGGGTCCAATTGCATTGCCGATGGGAGCAGTGGCGTCACCGGTGGTGGGGATTCCGATTAGAGGACTGACCGGACGCACTGGCGCAATCGGAGCAAGGCAAGGCGCAGAGATGGGGCTGATTTGGAATTTGGAGCGGGCAGCAAGTGAGAGAAGCTGGAGGAGGTTGGGAGACGTTGGGCTCGGCTTCTGGGCCACGGGCTTGGAGGTAGGAAGAACTGGGACCAGTTGGGGCGACACAATAATACTCAAGGAATAGGGCCCAATCAAGAATGGGCTGGACAGACCCGGCAAGCACCCCGCAGCTTGTGGCGTGAGCAGCAAAATGGGCTAGGTTGGAATGGGCATGGGCAAGCCCATAAGAGGGACAGCCCAAATCAAGCACGCCAAACAAGGACTGACCCGGGCTGCAATGGGCCCACATATGGACGCTAGAAGAAGATTTCCAGAATTCGAGAATGAGGGAGGAGACCTGAACCAAGCTAGGTTCGAGGTGGCACGAGTTGGACCTAGGCAAGCTCAATTCGGAATTGATGCACCGATACAAAAAATGAGGATGCCAGTTTTCGAAGGACAAGATGCGTACAGATGGATATACCGACTAGAGTGGTGTTGTGCAATCACCAGGTTAAATGAAAGGGAGAAATTGATGGTAGCAGCCCCATGCTTGGAAGGGAAGGCCCTCGCATGGTACCAGTGGAGGGAGCAATGCCAGCCAATGCTGTTGTGGTCAAAATTTAAGGAGTGCTTGATGAAGTGGTTTTGTTTTGGCCCCGACGGCGATGTTCAGGAGCAATTTCTCTCTCTCACATAGGAAGAAACTCTGATGGAGTCTCAGGAAAAATTTGAGTTCCTATCAAGATGATGGACAGGAATATCGGAGATGGTGTTGGCAAGCAATTTCATGAAAGGGCTTAACCTAAATTAATGTCAGATTGTAAATGTTTGAGCCAAGAAGGCTGAACGAGGCCATGAAATTGGCCCAACTAATTGAAGACCAACAAGTTATCGTAAAGGGAAACAAGTCGAATGGGGTTGCCAATCTTCTCTACAACAATTTGGAATGCTTTTCCAGAGGAGAATCAAAACCCCTAACCCTAGGAATCCCAAAGGAGCGTGCGCAAGGCCGAGATATTAATGGGGGTGGCCACAGAGTTAGAAATAGTGAAAAAGCATGCTAAGGGACAGCGTTTCCAATGCAACGAGAAGTTTTTACCCGGGCACCAATGTCAGGATTGGACCCTGCAAGTCCTAGCCACTTGCGACAATGAGGATGAAGGGGTGGAAGTAGCTGCGGAAAAAAGTGGAGCCCATGAACATTTACACTTGGATATGGCGTAGGTGTCCCTTAATTTAGCAGTAGGATTAACTCCAAATCACTCGATGAAAATTAGAGGATGCATTGGGGACCAAGACGTGGTCGTGCTAATTGATAGTGGGGCCACCCATAACTTTATGTCTAGCATCATCATATGAGAGTTGAACTTTTCGCTACCTGACAGTGGGGGGTTCAGGGTGGTCCTAGTGACAAGACAAGTGGAACGAAGTCAAGGATTGTGTCGTAGGCTGATCCTCGCCTTGCAAGGAGTGCAAGTGATTGAAGACTTCTTCCTCTCAACATAGGGAGTACTTATGTCATCCTAGGCATGCAGTGGTTACGCACTGTGGGCGAGACAAGGATCAATTGGAAACTGTTAAGAATGGAATTGGAGGTTGAAGGTTGGCTAGTTTTATTAGAGGGATGACCCGAGGCTATGTTGGGCCAAGGTCTCCTTGAAAACCATTTGGAAAACAATTAGGGAAGTCGAATATGGGTTCCTAGTAGAGCTGCGACAATTGGAGACTGAGAGGAAAGGGAAGGAGGAGAAGGTACAAAGTCACATCCAAAGAATTTTGGCTCAACATGAGGAGGTGTTCCAGTTACCTTGAGGTTTACCACCACATTGAGACCATGAGCACGCCATTGTGATCAAGAAAGGTGAGTCCCCCTTAATGTGCATCCCCATCAGTGCCCAAAGGTTCAAAAGGATGATATTGAATGCATGGTAAAGGAGATGTTGGAGTCTAGAATCATACAACCAATGTGAGCCTTTACTCTAGTCCAATTCTGCTAGTAAAGAAGAAGGATGGGAGCTGGCGATTTTGCATTGATGATCGTGCACTTAATAAGGCAATTGTTCCTAACTAATTCCCTATACTAGTAATTCATGAACTCCATGATGAATTATATGGAGCGAGTTTGTTTTTGAAGATCGACCTTAAATCCAGTTACCATTAGATTTAGATTGGGAGAGGGCATGAGCACAAGATGGCTTTCCGAACCCATGAAGGGCACTAAGAGTTCCTCATGATGCCTTTCAGCCTGATGAACGCCCCTGCCAACTTCCAATCGCTGATGAATAAGATATTTTGCCCATACCTAAAAAAAATTCGTGCTCATTTTCTTTGACAATATTTAAGTGTGGCTCAATGGAAGAATAGAGGAAGCATTTGTAGAAAGTGTTGGCAAACACCAGCTATATGCGAACCAGAAGAAATGCTTGTTCACACAGGCAAGGCTATAATACTTTGGGCATGTGGTATCAATGGAAAGGGTATTTGCTAACCCCTCTAAGAGATCAGTGGTGGTTTATTGGCCCATGTTAAAGACACTGAAAGAGTTGAGGGCTTTTCTGGGGTTCACAAGATATTACTAGAAGTTCGTCAAGGGATATGGTAGCATCGTTGCTTCGCTGACAACGCTATTGAAGAAACATAACTTTAACTACTAGGGAGAGGAGGCTACTGTAGTCTTTCAGCAACTGAAGTAGGCCATCGCTATTGCCCCGGTGGTGGTGCTACTAGATTTTAATTAGCCCCTTCTCGATGAGACGGACGCTTCATGCCATGGTCTAGGTGCACTGCTCATGCAGGACAAGCAGTCTATTGCTTACTATAGCTGAGTTCTTTCTGGGGGAGCACGACTCAAGTCCGTCTATGAGCAAGAGCTAATGGCAATTGTCTTGGCTATCCAGAAGTGGCAGTCATATCTATTGGGCCGGCAATTTGTAGTACGCACTAATCAAGAAGCCTAAAGTTCCTGCTAGAACAATGAATGGTCATAGAAGAGCACTGGTGTTGGTTGACCATGCTCCTAGGTTACTACTTAAAGATTCAATACTAACTTGGATTGGAAAACAATGCCGGGGATGACATACCATGGAGGGTGGAGGAACCGTTATTAGTAGCAATCTCGATTACTTATTAGTTGGACTAGGAGTGCTTGATGCAGGAAATCGAGGTGGTTGAGGCACTAGCGAGAATTTGGGCAGACATGATCAGATGGGACCCTTGTCACCCTGTTACAGCTTGAAAGGACATCATCTACTATGTCATGGAAGGTTGGCACTGCCAAGGATGTCGTCCCTTATTTTGCGGCTTTTGCAGCGGTTCCATGGTAGTGTCGTCGGAGGGCACTTTGGTACCTTGAATACCTCCCGTTGATTGGCCAACGAGCTGTATTGGGAAGGAATAAAGCAAGATGTAACACAAGTAGTGGCAAAGTGTGACATTTGCTAATGCCATAAGTACATGGCCATGGCATTAGGAGGATTGCTTTAGCCACCGGCCCTACATGATCAAGTAAGGGAAGAGGTGTGAATGGACTTCATTAAGGGGTTATCTCGATCAGAGGGCTACACAATGATCATGGTGGTAGTAGACCGTTTGAGCAAATATGTCCACTTCATAACCCTTCGCCACCCTTATACGGCCGTTATAGTAGCCACAACTTTTATGAGGGAGGTGGTTAAGCTACATGGTATATTCAAATCTATTGTGTAAAATTGAGACAAGATTTTCTTGAGCCATTTTTTACGCGAACTGTTTCGGATGCAAGGGACTAAACTGAAGCGCAATACGGCCTGCCATCCACAGACAGATGGCTAGGCGGAGGTTGTGAATCATAGCATCGAGACTTACCTCTAGTGTTTTGTGCCTGACAAACCGAAGCAATGGGCCCCATGACTTGCTTGGGCGAAGTATTCGTATAACACTTCCTATCACACAGCGGCGAGGACTATACCTCTCAAAATTTTATACAGTCATGACCCACCACTCCTTGTGCATTATAGCCAAGGAGCTACGCTGGTATCCCAAGTAGAGCAGTATTTGGAGGAGCAAGATAAGGTGTTAGAAGAGCTCAAGTGACATTTGTTATGATCCCAATAGCTAATGAAGCAACATGCTGATGACAATCGACGAGATGTTCAGTTTCTAGTGGGGGACCATCTCTATTTAGAACTCCACCCGTACCGACAAATATCCCTGAGACACTGAGGGAATAAAAAGTTATCCCCTCAGTATTGCGGACCCTATGAGGTGATTGAACGAGTTGGGGAGGTAGCATATCACTTAAATTGTCTCCCTCTTTGGCAATCCACCTAGTATTTCTGTCTCTCAGCTGAGAAAAGCAATCGGGGATCACACTCTTTCGAGCATATTATCTCCCACCTTGACCGACGACATGGAAGTAATCATGATGATTCATTGGGAGCAGTTCAACAAGGTACAACATGTTGCACGAAAGTACTCATTGGGTGGAAGGATCTTCCCACCCACGATGCCACTTGGGAAGATTTTGAGATGATCCGTCAACAATTTCCTAACTTTCACCTTGAGGACAAGGTGACTCTTTAGGGTGGGAGTAATGATAGATTCAGGAAAACTATGTACTTGTGTCAAAGGAGCAAATTCAGAAAGACTTAGACAATTATGCTAACTATTGATTATTTCCTTTTTGAGGTTATGGTTTTTTCTTTCATGTTAATAGTCTACAGAGTATTTAAGAGAGTCAGAACATTCGGGCTGAAAAATTAAGAAGTGTGTTTGATTTCTCTTTCATTTCTTTTATTGAGAGAGTTTTTCTACCTCTCGAATAGCAGCCGCCATATTTTCGTTCAATATAATTCGTGAGGATTCTATTAGAACTGTGTTGGAATAAGTTAGATTGTTTCATAAGATAATTGTTCCTCCCGAGTCGCCCCTGCATTGATTTTATTTCATTTCATACTCCAAGAAATAGTTCCTGAAGCTTTTTCTAATTTCGCCTCTGAACCACAGCAAGCGAAGCATCATTCATGGACCTCGTTTGCAACTTTGTGAGCAAGATGATAAATATTAAAGCCAATTCTTTTGACACCGGCAAGGTTTCTTCCTCCGAGGTAGTGCATCTCCTTGATTGTCTCCGAAGATGTCACCTGCTACCTCTCAAGTCACAGAATCCCCCACCACCGGAGACCAAAACCAAGTGTTGTGCTTCCATGCCATGTTTCCCTAGATGTCCTGGAAGCCATAGAAACCTAACCCCTCCACATGAGCCAGGTTTAGGCATTTTCTACAATCTGCTTGAAAAATTTGGATATCTCATCCTGGGCTGTCTCTGGAGATGTTGCCATCCATGTTCTCAGTCTGTTCCGCCATGGGAAGAAGGTGAGAGTTCCAGTCTCTGGGCCACTGTACCAACCATCACAGAGCTCCACCAATCTGGAGTCAGATTTTCCAGGAGCAATCAGAGCACTCATCTCCTCGACATCGAGTTTGATTGCCAGCAGGGGACCCTCAAGATCCCTCACATTTTCATGGGTGACTCAACCGAAACCATATTCAGAAACCTGCTAGCGTTTGAGCAATGCCATTATGCAAACGACCAGTGGCTTACCCACTATATCACGCTTCTGGACCAGCTCATTAGCAAGCCAAGTGACGTGGATCTGTTGGTCCAAAGCAGAGTCCTTGAGAACGCATTAGGGGACAATACTCAAGTAGTAAGTATCTTCAACAACATCAACCACGGTCTAGTGGTGAGCGATAGATCCTACTTTGATGATAAATGCAAGGCTCTTACCAAGTACTATGAGGTGCCATGGCACAAATGGAAAGCAACACTGAGGCAAGACTATTTCCACAATCCATGGGCAGGCATTTCAGTGATTGCAGCAGTCATCCTCCTCGTGCTCACTGTCATACAAACGGTGTATGCAATTATCCAAAAATAGAAGCTCGGTAGAGGGTACATTGTATGTGTCTCCTACTCTAGTCGCAACCATAGGATCGGGACAAGTTTTTGCCGGCTTGGCCATATGGGATGTTATCAATAATCAAGCATTACTCTCAACTTATGATTTGTTCAAGATACTGTTAACTATCGGGCATAGAAGAAAACAGGCTCAGATCATTTCTTCTTTTTGATATCAGGAATTTCACAGCACTGCTAATGGAAGTACATATTTTTGTACAAAGACCAAAGCTTTGGTCAAACGTTGTCATTTCTCTAACACCTCCAATTCAATCTACAGTTCAAACAACCAAGGAAAGAGGCAAGGAACATAAATCCGTCCCTCACAAGAACCTATCATCAACACGACCACTAGCTACTCTGCTGCCTGCTGTGGTATTTTTCAATATCTGCACATAAGATCCCAAAGAGAAATGAAAGAAAAAGGTTAGGACAGCATTAAGATCACTGGGGAATGCATGTTAAAGATGTACGTTTGTTTCGTGGAACAGCTAAACTAAGCAAGACACACTATCGGGGTAATAAAAGGGGAGTTCCTAGACATGTCCATAACCAAAACAATCTTAATTTTATTGAGAATGTTTCACTAGAATACGTGACAGCCATCAGATCTGTGATACCCACGCAATTAGTAATCCAGCCCATACAGGACTCGGTGTTGTCCAAAGTCAGTGACTTGGCACTGACAATTATCTTGAGCATCTGAAGTAGCTCGGAAGAAGACAGATAGCCTATGAGGGTCGGTCCCAACACAGCTCAATTCCAACAGAGGTTGGCATATTTAGGCTTCTCCAATTCTTCTCTTGCAGAGAGGAGCTTTCTGCATCTTAAATCTTTTTCGAGCTAATCTCGCTTGGAATTGCTTTCTGTTTTCTCTCTTGTTCTTGGATAGTTGGAGTTGAGGGCATTCTAGGACTTCAGCATGATGAGAAGTTGCTGATATGGTAAGTTAGTGGTCAGTCCACTGCCCTGATCCTTAAAGAACTTAGTCGGTCTTATCATGGTTGTAATTAATTAAGATCTGCCAGAGATCGTGCTCTTCATCCTGCCCTTTCATGAGGTTTGGTTTAATGCTCTTTTCTTCTCTGATCTTTCCACTACGAGATAAAGATTTTGTTGTTAAAAATCTAATTTGTAATTTAGACAATTACTTCACATGGAAGTAATTCTAGAACCCCCAAGAGAATCAAAGTTCAATTACTTCATAGAGAAGTAATTCTAGAGGATCATAGAGAATTCAAATTCAATTTGAATTCTAATACATCAAGATAAGATAGATTAAGATAAGATAATCTAGAATTACCTCTTAGCTTAGAGATAATATTAGAGATAATGCAAAAAAACAAACAATGTAACTCAATCACCGCCAATGAAAGTCTATAAATATGTAAGTGACATGCAAATGTATATGCATGATAATAGATTGGAGAGAGAGTGAAAATGCAATGTGCATGGAAGGTATGCACAAAATAGATGTGTGCATGAGAGATTGAGAGAAACATTTTCTTTGGGTGGTGTGTATATGTATTTTTCATATCAATAATATAAAGCTCCTTTTACATCGTATTACCTCCATATTCTCCAACTCACACCACCAATTTCCCGTGAGCACCCATGAAAATCCAACATTTGTCACAGCATTTGGAGGCGGGAAGATTCAGTGGCAGAATTCCGGATGATCAGGCACTGCTAGCCACTGCTTGGTAGTGTGTTTCCATTCACTAGCACACAAAATTACCTGTTCCGTATGAATATGACGTGGACGAGTTTGAACACACCAGGCCAGACCGACTTATAAGACATTGGTCCATGTAGGTCGTGGTACCTGATCGATTACATGATGTGGGATTCGGTTCTCAATCGTCTCTGATATCACGAGCACACTAATAAATGTGCATGCCAAATTGCATTTTCTTGTTTTACTATTCCCACATGTTAGATGTGCTGTTAGTTCTGGCAGCCTGTGATTGCTCATCCCCGAGAGTTTGCTCCTTCAACCATTGCCCACATTTGAGTTAGATAAGTGCAAACCCACAATGTTGTTCGATCACCCGGGGCACCCAGGAGGATGCGGCAGCGTAAAGGTAGCTGTTCGAGACCAATCCTGTACGTATTTACTTATAAAGCAAAAGAAAAAGACGGCTGGTGATGGCAACCACAGTAATGCCGTGCTTCTAAATCGTTCCTTGTCGGTGGCTTTATGAGAGTGGCGATGGATTGCCGAAAGTGCTAATCTATTTGAAGTGGGTGAGGGGCGATAAGATATGGAGCCTGCGTTCTTCATTCTCTCTTTCATTAAATTAACCCTGTAATTGTAATCTCACCACTATGTCAGGAAGATTGTATAGTTGGTATAAAATACTCGCTAAATATAATTTTTGATACAAATTTTTTTTTCACTTCTCTGTATTATAAAATATTTTCAAAATATAACACTTTAATATAAACCGTCAATTTTTCTCTAATACCGCTAATCAAGTTGACATGGCAATGCAACATATATGCTAACTAGATATTGTGTGGACATTTTTATTGTATAACCGATCACTATTTTATTAATAAATTTAAAATAATACAAAATAATGATAAATATATAGTGAAAATCTAACTAATCTAATCTAATCAATCTCTCTCCATCCCCACCATCCCTAAGACACACCACCCCTCTCCCTCTCATACTTCTCACGTACTCTCTCTCTCTCTCTCTCCCCCCCGACCTCACATTTACTAACTCTAACACACATCAAACAATCACACCCATCCCCGACTAGCATAAGAAAACTTCTCCTGCCCATCAAACAATTTTTTTAATTAAAAACTAAACTAAAGTTAAATTTATAAAATTTAGAAATAAAATATACAAAATAAAAAATAAAAATACATCTCTCTCGTTTGTCTTTGAACAAAAAGAAAATATAAAATATAAAATTTTACTAATAAAATTTGGTCCCAAAACTTTTTATTTCAAATTGAGAGCAATAATATTGTAATATTGTTATTCAAAAATATTAGAAGTAGATATATAAATTACCATTTAGGTATTCAAATGTATAAAATTTACTCTTAAATATTTATAAAAATTTTACATATGTAAAGATATGGGAGAGATTTATAAAAAGAGGCTGTTATTTATTATCCACTAAATATTTACTCCCTAATATGAGCAAAGAATAGGGCCTCTAGTTTAGCGATTAGGCCCTCTAGTTTAGCGATTTTACAGTTTGCTAAGAAAAAAGCCATATTTCCCCCGGCGTTTTCACTTTCCCCAAAAATTTTGATTTGGTTGGCATTTTTTATTTACACGAAAACGTCATTTACTTTCGCGTTTTATAAACGGTACTTCAAGAAATATTTTGAAATGCACTAATTTTTTAAGAACAATTTTTAAATGGACCGTACTTTTGCCCGTTTCTCGTCGAAAAACTAATAGGAAGATGCTATCCGCTCTCTTATGAATAAAGTTTCTATTATTTATTTGTCCGTGTATGATTGACTCCTCAACACTCGCCCTCACGTGACAACGTTTTTACACTTAACACGTGCCTTTAAATACCCGCTCTCAACAACTGATCTCGAGCCAAATATTTTTCTTTCGTACTCGGACGATGGGGGGTAATTGACCATGAGCGGTTGACTCTGGTACCATGTGAAATTTTCACTCGGCCTATAAGAGGTTAGGTTCATATCCATCCCAAAAACTCAAATTAATAGGACGGTAATATCCGTTCTCTTATAAATCCAGTTGCAATTGTCTATTTGTCCAATGCAGAATTGACTCCTTAATAATAATCTATAATCTGATGATCGAATCTGATGTACAAAAGTTCTATAATCGAAAGGATGAACCGTGATTGAGAATTTGTGTATTTGTGGGGAATCTCTTTTGGTAAATGATTTCTGTACTTAGTACTGATGATTATTTCCTGCTTATATATGCTGTCTGATTTGAATAAAGCACGAAAGACTCGATTGGAGAGATTGAGCCTGTAGTTGCACCGACGTCTGAGGTCAAAGTACTCGTATTCAACAAAATGTTGATAAAGGGGTTCGAGCAACCGGCACGGTGATTAATTCATTGACGGGATGCAGTGGACAAAGGGGCTTGAGTTACTCGCCCGCTAATCGATTACCCCGGCTCAAGCAACATGGCTGAGGCACAGTCGACAGAGGGGCTGGGGTCGAGAAGCATTCTTCCTGCAAACCATCAAACGACAGGTCTGGGAAGCCTGCCTACGGGCTCGAGTTACCTCGCCTGATCTATTGAAGAACAGGCTCGAGAACTCCATCTCAGTCTCCCGCACCCGCCTTTTCGATTTCAAGTTCCAAGACCGGCTTTTGATGATCCTGCGCATCACCATAACTAACAGAACAAGAACGCATTTAGGAATTTACTGGCATTTGACCAGTGCCATTACCACAAGGATTTCCAGCTGACCTACCTTTTCCGTTCTTATGGACGAGTTGATTTACGTTGCCAAGCATATCAAACTTGCTCATAAATAGTGAGATTATGAAAAATAAACTTGGAGGCAACCCGAGGTGGCCAACGGACGCCATCAGTGGTCGGTCCCGGTGTCATAAAACACCGCCTCACCAGTGGGAAAGCAATCACGGAGAAGAGTTACTTCAACACTTCATGACTGGTTGCCAGACCCGACCTACACAGCAGAAATGGCTATTAATTGCCCCCTGTCACTGTATCATCATGATCAATACGATCGAAAACAACTCATACAAATTGCCATTTTGGACAATAATTGATGGGTCAGGACTTGTTACCTGAGGACGAGCAAGCACAACCACATGATGCACCTGCTGTTCTGCAAGAACTAACAAATATAAATAAGTAAAAAGTAAAAAGAACACCGAGGAATACAGTGAAGAATTATAATGGTAATCCTAAAAATTTATCCTTTTTTTTTAAATCAGTCACATAAGTTTTAAAGTGAATTTTTTAATTCTAAATGTTTTCTCTGTTACATGTGTTAAGTCCATTCTATTACTTGCCATTGATATGTTGTTGATGTATTATAATGGCGTTAAATCATCTTTTTTTACTGTTAATTTGTCTTACGTGGCAATAATATATCTTATTTGACATTTTTTAACCCATTTTATTTGGACAAACTCTTCTTATCTGGTTTAACTAGCAGTGAACAATTTTCGAGTTGGAACTGTGATATTTATGTTATTTTTAAGTCAATTAAACCAATTTTAATTTAGCAGGGTTGTCGGGTGGGGACATGAATTTATCGTGTTAATTTTTCTCTATATTGAAAAGTACTCAAAATTTATTTAAGGTCTCATAAAATATCTTTTTACATGAATCGATGTCATGTCATATTTTTAATATAAAAAATGCCAACTTATGTGCCAAGTCAGACAAACTGATGGTAAAATAAGAAGAATTAACAACGTTGGCAGCAATCTAATAAAATATTTAGAACTAAAAGGATCACTTGAAAAATTTAGAAGACTGATTTAAAATAAATGATAAACTTTTAGCACTGTCAATATAATTCTCCCCTGCAGAAACTATACAAGACATCCTCATTTGAATACTACCGGATCATCATTTAGCGGAGGAAGATCAGAGCAGAAATTTTAATATATTCGTTTCCATGCAATTCATTCAGCGTTGTGGCAGTTTTGTGCTAGAGATTCATATATTTGGGTATTTGTTAATTGAGTTACAACGTGAAAATACAATGATATAATTACCCATATAATCATAAAAACTAGGTCTCTAGCTAGTTTACAGGTTATTTCACGTGGTAATATTGATATGGCATATTGGTCCAATAGAATTCAACATATAATTGGCGGTTATATATTTATAATTATCTACTAAAAAACCCTACAATATATAGATATATATATGTGCATAAACCCTAAGAAATGATACAATTTAATTAGACGGTTATATCACATCAATAATATCGTTAGCAATGTCATGCATTATAACAATTGTACTAGAAGGAAAAGATGGAAAAAAAGAAAAGGCTATTGCTAAGAAAACCTTTAAAAATTCCTAAATAACGACCAGGATAGAAGACCCATTAACTTCACGTGGGAAGCCTTTTCCTATATCCTTTGGGATCCGTTTCCTGCCTTGTCATGTCATCTTATCAAAGGTACATATGATTCAAGTTCACCGAGGAGAGCTAGGGCAATGCTGCATATTTTGAGACAAATAGCATTATTCTAGGAGATTAATTAAACAATTTTCCATGCGAACTTTAAGGGATCTTTCGGTTCCTTTTGTTTGATTAATGAAGCCTATTTCTCTAGCCCGTTCCCGCGCGTGCTTATGGGTTTGGAAAGGACATGATCCCTTTTCATCATAATTCAACCCTCCAATCCCTTCTTATCAGAGATGGCAAAGTCGTAAAGTTGCATTTTCTCGGGATTTTAGAATGCAATCCGATTCCCCTTCCTAACAGCCTGTTGAATCCTGCTCTCATTTTGTTTTCTCGTGTTTCTTTGTTGCAAGTTTATTTCCCTTCCTTAAAGGGCAACGTTCTTCAACAACTACAACCATTCCATTTTGTGGGAAGTCTTTCTTTGGTCCCATGATCATTTCACAAGATCATATCATAACCGAGAACTGTCAGGAACCAAAGGCCGCCTTGGCAACCTTCTAAGTTATCCATTAAGTTGCTACAGTTCTCAAAAACATGCATGTCTCCGATCCCACCAAATCCGACAAGGTCTGAACAAGATTCAGCCAGATCTAACATGGATCTCCTCCGATCCCATGATAAATGTCTGTTTGGTGGAATAGAAGACGGACAGGGAAGAGAAGCAGGGTTTGGTGCTACTGGACCATGCATGTACCCAGGTAAAGTCCAAGACACCTGTGTGTTTTGCTCTTGTATGGATATTTATTATAAATGTCTATATAAGATAACTGTTAGATATGTCTTGAATTTTTTGTGGTGTAAACCCGATGTAAAACCCGAACTTGATTAAAATTTTGTACAACTCGATTATGGATACCAACGCAAGTCAGTGGGCGGAAGTGAAGGGATTGGGTCGCGAGGCCCAAGCCCGACACTGATTTGCTTAGGTGGTGTGGGGGGCGAAGCCCCCCGCGATATGGATTATGTGTTTTCGGGAGCAGAAGGGCTCTTTATTGTATTATGATAGGTTAGGGTTCGTGTTCTTCTGTACTCCACCATTGTTCGCTGCTCATAGTGAAGATCGCTGCTCCTCCTTTGTCCGTGGACGTACGGACGACACCCCGCTGTCCCAGACCACGTATATTTGGTGTCCGATTCTCTTTTCTCTACTCTCGATATTTCATCTATTAAGCCGATTCCCAACAAACTGGTATCAGAGCTAGGGTTTTTGAAATCGGCTCTTTGAAGATGGCTTCAACGAAGTTTGATATCGAGAAGTTCGACGGGCACATGAATTTCAGTCTGTGGCAGATGAGAATGACTGATATTCTTGTTCAGTACGGTTTGGAGACAGCATTGGAGGCGAAGCCGGATTCCATGTCTGAGGACGACTGGAAGAAACTCGATCGTAAGTCTCTCTCCACTATTCGATTGTGTCTTTCGAATGATGTTATGCAGGAGATCTGTACGGAGAGGACAGCGGCTGATTTGTGGACGAAGTTGGAAACTTTGTACTTGACGAAATCCCTAGCAAATCGACTAGTTCTGAAGCAGAGGCTGTATACCTTACGTATGGGTGAAGGTATGTCGATTAAGGCTCGCATCAGTGAGTTTATTACACTGATTAATGATTTGAAAAATGTCGATGCTAAGGTAGAAGATGAGGATCAAGCTCTGTTGTTATTGGTTTCACTGCCTGGCTCATACAAGTATTTCAAAGAGACCATGATTTACGGCAAAGACAAGCTGAGTTTTGAAGATGTCAAATGCAGTTTGCTCAGCAAAGAAAAACTAGATAATGAATTGGTAGCTGGTGGCAGATCGGATGAGCAGGCCTCTGGTTTGATTGTAAGGGGTCGACAACAGTTCAAGAATCCCAGTCAAGATAGATCCAGGTCAATGCCAAGGCACAAAGATAAAGTCTGCAACTACTGTAAGAAGAAGGGTCACATTAAGGCAGATTGCTATAAGTTGCAGAATAAGAACAAGAAAGCTGGTGAGAGCAACGAGAAGGGAAAACAGAAATCAGATGTGGCTGATGTCAGTGTAGCCGAGAACAGGGATGAAGATGTATTGTTGGTGACGACAACTGATAAATCTAAGTTTGCTGATGAATGGATACTCGATTCTGGATGCTCATATCATATGTGTCCCAACAGGAACTGGTTCTCCACATATAAGTCAGTTGAAGGTGGAGTTGTTCTTATGGGAAACAATGCACCTTGTAAGACTATTGGCATTGGAAGTGTTCAGATCAGAATGCACGATGGAGTTGTCAGAACCTTATCAGATGTTAGGCATGTACCTGACTTGAAGAAAAATCTCATCTCCCTCGGTGTCTTAGACTCGAATGGTTGCAGAGTTGTCATCGAGTCTAATGGCATGAAGATTTCTCGTGGCTCTCTTATTTTGATGAAAGGATTGAAAGCTAGCAGCTTATATGTTCTTCAGGGTTCTATTGTGACAGGTTCAGCGGCTGTTTCTTCATCTACTTCAGATTTTGATTCAGCTAAGTTATGGCACATGCGTTTGGGTCACATGAGCGAGAAAGGAATGCATGTTTTGAGCACCAGAGGACTCCTTCCAAGGCCACAAATTGGGAAACTCGACTTCTGCGAGCACTGTGTATTCGGGAAGCAGAAGAGAGTGAGTTTCAGTTCAGCAGTTCACAAGACGAAGGGAACACTCGATTACATCCATTCAGACTTATGGGGTCCTTCCCAAGTAGTTTCGAAGGGAGGTTGCAGATACCTTCTCACGTTCATTGATGATTTCTCCAGGAAGGTTTGGGTCTATTTTTTGAAGCATAAAAATGATGTCTTTGAGAAGTTTAAATTGTGGAAGACCTTGTTGGAGAAGCAGACAGGGAAGACTGTGAAGAGGCTGAGAACAGATAATGGACTTGAATTTTGTGGGTCTGACTTTAATGATTTCTGTGAAAAGGAAGGCATTGTTCGACACCGAACAGTTGTCAAGACTCCACAACAAAATGGCATCGCAGAGAGGATGAACAGGACACTATTAGAGAGGGCTCGGTGCATGCTTTCTAATGCAGGACTTGGCAAGGAATTCTGGGCGGAAGCTGTGAACCTAGCATCTCACTTAGTCAACCGATCTCCCAATCAGTCTTTGCAGTTGAAAACTCCAGAAGAGGTATGGTTTGATAATCCTTTTGATTATTCCCATCTAAGAATATTTGGATGTCCTGCTTATGCTCATGTAAATGATGGGAAGCTTGAACCTAGAGCTAGAAAATGCATTTTTCTTGGTTATCCAACTGGTACTAAAGGTTACAGACTCTGCTGTCCTGAAACTAAGAAGCTTATGATTAGTAGGGATGTTATATTTGATGAAACTGCGATGCTTCACTCGAGAAAGGAGTTGTCTATGTGTGATGATGCAGGAAAGTAGGGTGCTTTGGAGAAGGTGGAGCTAGAGATTGGTAGTTCTTCTGAACAAAGGGAGATTATTATTTCCACTCCAACTCAGACGGATGCTTCACCTAAACTACAGGCATCTCCTCAGCCTCAACAGCAACAGTATCTATTGGCCCGTGATAGACAGAGGAGACAGACAAAACCACCTCAGAGATTTGGTTATGAAGACATGGTGGCTTATGCTCTAAGCGTTGTAGAGAATATTGAATCTCCCGATCCAACATCATACTCTGAGGCAATTCAGGCTCCTGACTCAGATAGGTGGTTGATGGCAATGGAAGAAGAGATGGAGTCCCTACACAAGAATGGGACTTGGAGGTTGGTCGCACCACCTACTGGGAAAAGGGTTGTTGGTTGCAAGTAGGTATACAAGAAGAAGGAAGGGTCGGGAAATGAAGGCACCGGATACAAAGCGAGGTTAGTTGCTAAGGGCTACAGTCAGGTGGAGGGAGTTGATTTCCACGATGTTTTCTCTCCAGTTGTGAAGCACAGCTCCATTCGAGTTCTTCTTGCTCTTGTTGCTATGCATGGTCTTGAATTAGAGTAGCTTGATGTGAAGACTGCATTCTTGCATGGTGATCTCGATGAGGATATCTATATGCAACAACCAGAGGGCTTTCAAATCGAAGGACGGGAAGATCAGGTTTGTCTCTTGAAGAAGTCTTTATATGGACTTAAGCAATCTCCTCGACAATGGTATAAGAAGTTTGATTCCTTTATGTTGAGTATTGGTTTTGTGAGAAGTAAGTATGATAGTTGTGTTTACTTGCATCAACTTGATGATGGGTCCTTTATGTACTTGCTGCTTTATGTTGATGACATGTTGATTGCAGCTAAGGATCTTTCTAACATTAATCATTTGAAAGCCATACTCAGTTCTCAGTTTGAGATGAAGGATCTTGGAGCAGCCAGGAAGATTTTGGGGATGGAGATTTCTAGAGATAGACACACAGGTAGACTGTTTCTCTCTCAACAGAAGTACATTGAGAAGGTCTTGGAGCGTTTTGCCATGAGTGATGCAAAACCAGTTACTACTCCTCTTGCTGCGCATTTCAGACTTTCAGCTTCTTTGTCATCACAGACAGAAGAAGATATAAGGTATATGTCTACAGTTCCTTACTCCAGTGCAATTGGTAGTATCATGTATGCAATGGTTTGCACTCGCCCGGATATATCTCATGCTGTCAGTAGATACATGTCTTGTCCTGGAAAGAGTCATTGGCAGACAGTTAAGTGGATCTTGAGGTATTTGAAGGGTTCATCTGATGTTTGCTTGGAGTTTGGCAGAAGCTCGATGGCTTTGGTTGGATATGTTGATTCAGATTTTGCAGGAGATTTGGACAGGAGGAGATCTCTCACAGGTTATTTATTCTCCATTGGTGAATGTGCTGTTAGTTGGAAAGCTACTTTACAGGCAACGGTGGCATTATCTACTACAGAGGTAGAATATATGGCAGTCACTAAAGCTGTAAAAGAAGCTATTTGGTTGAGAGGTTTGTTTGGAGAGCTCATCATGAAGGAGGATACGACTATTATTTACTGCGATAGTCAGAGTGCCATACATCTCACAAAGGACCAGATGCATCACGAGAGAACAAAGCATACTGATGTAAGGTACCATTTTGTTCGTGATGCTGTAACTCAGGGGGATGTTCAAGTTGAGAAGATTAGCACTCATGAGAATCCAGCAGACATGATGACGAAGAGCCTACCCATTGCCAAGTTCGAGCATTACTTGAGCTTGGTTGGTATTTTGCAGAGATCGAGTTAGGCCCAGGAGGGGCCATTTGACAAAGGAGGACATCAGAAGCATGTTGCTTTGAGGAGCTTCTAAAAATTCAAGCCAAGGTGGAGATTTGTTAGATATGTCTTGAAATTTTTGTGGTGTAAATCCGATGTAAAACCCGAACCCGCTTAAAATTTTGTACAACTTGATTATGGGTATCAACGCAAGTCAGTGGCGGAAGTGAAGGGATTGGGCCACAAGGCCCAAGCCTGACACTGATTTGCTTGGGGGGTGCGGGGGGCTTCGCCCCCCGCGGTATGGATTATGTGTTTTCGGGGTTACAAGAGCAGAAGGGCTCTTTATTGTATTCTGATAGGTTAGGGTTCGGGTTCTTCTGTACTCCACCATTGTTCGCCGCTCATAGTGAAGATCACTGCTCCTCCTTTGTCCGTGGACGTACGGACGACACCCCGCTGTCCCGAACCACGTATATTTGGTGTCCAATTCTCTTTTCTCTATTCTCGATATTTCGTCTATTAAGCCGATTCCCTACAATAACTGAGAACTGTATGGATAAATTTCTCGAGGATTCTTCTTTTCCGATTTTCACCGGGATCCATATAATTAGGCAGACGATTGTGATTAGGATCTCAGTTATTGCTGGCCATCTACAAGTGTTATGTACCTATTTGGTGTTTGTCCACATGTATTTTCCTTATAATTAGCCCGGATGATCTCTTCGTGTTTCCTGATCATGTAATTTTCTATTTTCTTAAATATTTTACTATGCACTCGTTTTTAAAGTAATAATAAAATCTCCATCATTTTCGAGGAAAAAAAGAAGTCTGTAAGTGCGTTGACAGCATAAACGGTTCCCAAAAGAATAAAAATTATGAAGTCACATGCATGCCCTTCTCCAAAACTATTTCAGAGTATATCATATCAATGTAAAGAAAACACTTGAATTCACTATTCTATCTGCACTTTTCAAGTTCACATATGTGTTGTTGAAACCGCCAGAAAACTTACACAAAAAGAAAATAAATGCATAAAATTGATTGATTGTATGCGAATTGGCTTGCCAACTAGTAATTAGAACTCTCTATTCAGGTTTATGAAGACTCAGTTGTTCTAGTGATTTGATAACATTATTGTGTGCAAATATTGTGAGATCATATTTAGTGAATAATATACATCCATGGCAAATATATAAGAGCTAATAAAAAATGATTTAAATGTAATATGTGAGGCTATAGCGAAACTTGTTTTCCATTTAAATATGTCATTTAATTGACCTTTACATGTTTACTGTAGATGTGTATTAGAATATTACACTGTTTGGATGAGGTAATGGAGGGCAAATTTCACCTTTTTTTGTTACCTGATTTAATTGGAGGGGAGAGAGAATGAATGAGAATTTTCCACTTAAATTCTCCTCCAAAACCTAATTTCATTTCACCCCGAATTTGGGTTGAGGGTGAAATAATTTATGAAAGATTTATTTAAAATAAAATTAGCCGATTATCCCTATATGAAATTAATTTTTAAGAATATGTCTTTTTTGTCATTAGTTGTGGATGAGTTACGTAACTAGACATTATATAGCGCTTGGTAGTCTACAGGAAACTACCAATTTTTATAATAAACTATATTGCTCACTTTTGATCTTATTAATATTCTAATAATATTATATTTGGATTATTAATTTCCTTGGTTTATGTGATCAAAGGAAACACATGTCTTGTTTATTTGGTTGTATGATGTGTAATGTGTCAAATTCAAATTTTATCAAAAATGAATTCGATCGAGTAACATAAAAATAATGATATATTTATTTATTAATTAATAATTTATATGCATAAAAAATTAATTTTTTTTCTCTATTTTTCTTATTATTATGCATTCAAATATGATAAATATTTTCCACAACTTTCCCATTTTCCTCCCCTCTCTTCGTCTCCATTCCCCCATCCAAGTAAAGGAGTGAATCAGGTATTATACGGGTCTCAATGCCTGTCTCTAATCATTGTAATTTATAATATTTCCCAGGAAAAAAAATAGAGTTGTACAATTTTGAACACAGGAAGCTTGCTGCTTTCACACTCACAATTGTTCCTTTTTCTCTATCGATGTGAAGTGAAAGGAATTGTCGCTGAATTATGGTATGGTGTCGTCTTTAATTTTTGGTAGGATTCATGTTCAGACACAGGTGACCCACATGTGAGGATAGCTAGGTGGAAATATTTAACCATAAGATGATAGAATTATTGTATATTTCGTACAATGATATATGCTCGATTTTAAAATAAGCAATTTATGGATTGTATATGAATGAGCCAAGCCGAGTCTAGATTTCCTAGGTTCAAGCTCAGTTCGGTGAGGGATTTGTAAGCTCGAGTTCGAGTTCAATCGGGCTTAATATTTCAAACACGAGCTCGACAAGCCTACACAAACCAAGTTGTCTAAAGAACAGGATGATAACTAATTACGATTTTAGTTTCATAAGTGGGTTGATGAAAAAGGTAGAATAAGAGTTCCGAATTAGAAATGAGAAAATCAAATAAGATGATTTTTCTATTCTTCAAAAATAATATTAGACCTCACATCGATAAAAAATAGATAATAATAATAATGGATTTATAAGATAATGATGTATCACTTCTTGATAGCTTAGGTTTTGGGGTGGAAATTGACCTAGTCTCTTGTAAGGCCTATTATTGATAATTTAATATATGAGCGTCCAACCACACAGCAACTTCTGACATAAATTCAAACCCGTCTCCCGTAGTCTTCTCACTATTGTAAACTCGCAAACCCAAAAGCCTTACGTTAGAGGAGACTGTCGGATTTGCAAGCTTACATCAATGAAGGGATTATTGGAGACGGGATTCGAATTTACATCAGAGATTGCATATGTGGTTAGGTGCTCATATATTATATTATTGATAATAGGGCTAACAAAGAGGCCGGACCAGTTTCCACCTAAAAGTCTAAACTATCAAGAGGTGGTATCAGTTATCATATAAACTTATTATTATTATCTTATGTCGAACATGAAGTGCGGGCCTGCACCGTTATACTAATTTTGTTACTTTTATGTGAAATATTTCTTCTTAGACCTATTATATTGAGCGTTTTAGGGCATTTCAATGTCCTCCATTATTTCCGCTGATCGCCTTGCTGCCTCTTACACTCTTATACGGACATATAAGCTCGATTAAACTAAAAGAATACAAAATAAAAGCTGCAGTTCAAGTTGGTGAAGAATTCATTCTTAGAGAGAGAATGTACGTTCTGCAAGTTCTGAATGATAAGGTTTCTAATATGCATTTTCATCACGTGGGAAATGAATTAAGTCATCTTGTAATAGGGTAAAAAGTGTCCCATAGACAACGCGTATTCTGGACATTCCTTGACGGCAATGATTAGGTACTTGAAAGAGTGTGGCATTACAGTATCTTATGCTATGCTGGCGAAGAAATTTATATATTTGTTCGACATGAATTTGGCTTTTCTTGCACTGTCTCGGAAACCAATAGAAAGTGTAGTCTATAGTGGTTGCTTCGTTAGTCAACCGATCTTTAAATACATTGAATCTCTATAAAATTTTTCTCATTAATTTTTCACATACGATCTTCTTTATCTTCATATTCTTCTCTTCGACTAGATATGAAAAAATTTGAAAATCTTCGCATCCCGCAGCGTAGCGTAGGCTTTGGTACTAATTTGTGTCTATATGAGAGGAGATAATATGAATGTATATGTATATGTATATATTTGTATGTTTGTGTGTGTGAAAAAGAGATTTTGTGGGAAGGAGGGGGATAGAGTTATTTTATTTTTAAATTAATTTTTTATTTTTGGAATTTTTATTTTTCTTTTTATAATTTAAATTTATTTTATGGTATTATGTCAGCTAAATTTTTACATGGTGTTGATTGAGCATCCATATCATATTATCACATCAACTTAATTAACGGTATTAGTGACAATTTAATTTCTACCAAAATATTATATTTTGAAAAAATTTTATAGCATAGAGTGATGAATAACAATTTTTGTATCAAAATATTATATTCGCAAAAAATTTTATAGCAATTCTGCAATTTTCCAGCACTATGTCCAAGGAGAAGAGTTTGAGAAAAAGGCAGATCGGTCAGAAATCCATGGCTGGTAGATATGTCGGAGTCGGCTGTGATGTACTAGTTCTGTGATCGAAAGGATGAACCGTGATTGGGAATTTGTGTATTTCTGAGGAATCTCCTTTGGTAAATGATTTCTGTACTGATTACTGATGATCATTTCCTGCTTCTATATGCTGTCTGATTTGAATAAAACACGAAAGACTCAGTCGGAGAGATTGAGCCTATAGTTGCCGATGTTTGAGGTCAAAGTACTCGTATTCATCAAAATGTTGATAAAGGGGTTCGAGCAACGGGCATGGTGATTAATTCATTGAAGTGATGCAGTAGACAAAGGGACTCGAGTTACTCGCCCGCTAATCGATTACCCCGGCTCAAGCAACATGGCTGGGGCATGGTCAACGAAGGGGCCAGGGTCAAGAAGCATTCTTCCTGCAAACCATCAAACGACGGGTCTGGGAAGCCCGCCTATGGGCTTGAGATGCCTCGCCTGATCTATCGAAGAACAGGCTCGAGAACTCCTTCTAAGTCTCCCACACCTGACTTTTCGATTTCTATCCTGCACATCACCGTAACTAACAGAACAAGACCGCGTTCAGGAATTTACTGTCGTTTGACCAAGTGCCATTGCCACAAGGATTTCAAGCTGACCTACCTTTTCTGTTCTGATGGACAAGTTGATTTACGTTGCCAAGCATATATCGAAGTTAGTCATAAATAGTGGGATTATGAAAAATAAACGTAGAGGTAGCTCGAGGTGGCAAATGGACGACATCAGTGGTTGGTCCCGGTCCCATAAAACGCCGCTTCACTGGTGGGAAATCAACCACGGAGAAGAACTACGTCAACACTTCATAACCGGTGCCAGACCTACACGGCAACAATGGCTATTTATTGCCCCCGGTCACTGTATTATCCTGGTCAGTACGATCGAGAACGACTCTAACAATTGCCGGTTTGGACAATAATTGATGTAGAGGGCATGTTAACCGAGGAGGACCAAGCACAACCATATAGATGCACCTGCTGTTATGCAAGAACATCCAAACAAACACAATAAATAAGTAAAAGTAAAAAAGAACACCAAGGAAGACAGGGAAGAGTTGCAAAGGTAGTTTTAAAATTTTGTCATTTCTCCTAAACCAGTCCTATAAATTTTAAAGTGACATTTTCAGTATTACATATTTTCTCTATTATACACGTTAAGTCCATTCTGTCACTTGCCCTTGATATATTGCTGATGCGTTACTAACGGTATTAAACCATTTTTTTATCGTTAATTTGTCTTACGTGGCGGTACTATATCTAATTTGGCATTTT
Organism: Lagerstroemia speciosa; assembly: GCA_037672795.1. NCBI lineage: Eukaryota > Viridiplantae > Streptophyta > Magnoliopsida > Myrtales > Lythraceae > Lagerstroemia > Lagerstroemia speciosa. The sequence goes on along the minus strand of CM075293.1, from coordinate 7,955,373 downwards.
TCAACACGGTTTGTTCGAGCAAGCTTTTCTTATCCGGTCCAATCGGCAATGAACAATTTTGGAGTTGGGACTGCGATATTTATTTTATTTTTAAATTAATTAGATCGATATTTATGTGTGTGTGTGTGTGTATATATGTATATTTGTGCCCAAGAAGAATCAGTATGCTAATTTCTAAGGGTTGTGAAACTATGTAATCCATTGTATTGTTCGAAATTTTATGGTAACTGTTATTGTCGTTTATCTTGATTCAACTTGCTGGGCAGTTTGATTACATTATGTGTGCCCAAGAAGAATCAGCATGCTAATTTCTAAGGGTTGTGAAACTATGTAATCCATTGTATTGTTCAAAATTTTATGGTAACTGTTATTGTCGTTTATCTTGATTCAACTTGCTGGGCAGTTTGATTACATTATGTGTGCCCAAGAAGAATCAGCATGCTAATTTCTATGTGTCATGAAACTCTAAATATAGGACTGTGAAAATGCCAAGGCGATGGGTAATTTCTTTGTCTAAGGAACCGACATATAGGGTTATGAAAATGCAAAATTCAATTATTGCATGCTCATTGGTGCCTTAAATTGTTGAAACATCTCAAGGGGGTTGAGTTTGCTGCTCAAAATTCAATATTATTGAAGGTGAAGAGATGACTTTTGACTAATTGGAGTATTCTCAAACATAAGTGAATTCGTTGGCTGTGGATTGTCCCTTTCATATCGACAAAATACCAAATAACATGCCATTGCTAGAGGCATTTAATATTGACAATTTGTAGAGTCTTCATCCCATGGGCCAAATATAAGAAATTCTAATTTTTGGAGACTTATTCTACTTGGAAGGGGTTAATCGCAGTGAACGATTTGGTCAACGAAATTGACCTAAAATAAACTTTATTTATCTCTCTTTCTTATATTATATGCTTCATTCAAACTTCTTCCAGATGTAAATCTAAACCTTATTGATTTCTAAATGTAGATATATAACATGATTTATGGTCCGCGCAATGACTGTGAGTTATATGGTAATGGCACCCTCTCTATGTAAGCTCTATTGTAAAGGTTGCCTGTATAGCTATATTGAAAGAGGAGATAATTTTATTCTCATTTTTAGACATCCAAAAATACCCTTTAATGCTTTCCAGCTAGTTTATTTTATACCAAAAATTTTTAATGTATTCAGCCCATTATGGTGTAATTCATACTTTGTGGAGATTTAATTAAATTCATTGGGCTTTCTAATATTAGATATTAGCAAATCTGTCCAATTTTTTGAATGAAGGAATTTGCCATTTATTATTGTATTGTTTTCAGGGAAGCCATAAGTCTCAATGAACTCTTGGGATCACTCTTGATAAGACCACTCTTGATAATGTAGAACTATCTCATTTTATGCTCTTATTGGTGCAGAAAGGCTGATTGTTTTATCATGTACTGCCAGAAAAAAGCTGCATTGTTGCACCTTTTGCCACAAGTGCTCCTCCTTCCGAAATTTCGAGTGGGAGAAAATTGGAAATGATCTCGAGTTATGTACTATAGTGAGTGGATAGATACTACTGATTTTTATGTCGACTTTTTAAATGTTTATAAACTCGATTAACTATTATTTCGTTCAAAAGCTGCTGCTTTTAGCTCTACATTTTCTGTTACAGTTTATATAATTGACCATCGTATTATTATTCTTGAGATTACTTGCTTCTTAACCTATTTATTTATCAAATAGCAACATAAAGTCCTCCGAATTTTTGTCACAACTTATCAGTACTTATTGTAAATATTTTTTTTTTCTTTCCCTCATGACTCTAGCCATATATAATATTTCATTACAATCATATGCACATACTTCAATTATTTCATTAAATTTACATTGTTTACTATTCCCTAATGTTCGACAGTGCTTACGGTGCGAAGTAAAGGTTAGGTAGCTAGTATATTTGTATGTTTGTGCGTGTGTAAAAGAGATTATGTGGGAAGGAGGGGAGAGAACGAGAGTGATTATATTTTCAGAATTTTTACTTTTATTATTATCTTTTTATAGTTTAAAATTATTTTATGGTGCTGCGTTAACTACGTTTTCACATGGTGCTGAACGAGCATCCATATTATATTGCCATATCAGCTTAACTATTTGTACCAAAATATTATATTTTGAAAATGTTTTGTAGTATGGAATGAAAAAAAAAAGGTTTTTATATCAAAACGTTACATTCGCAAAAGATTGTGCCAACTATACAATTTACAGCACTATGTCCAAGGAGAAGAACTTGAGAAAGAGGCAGATCGGTTGGAAATCCGTGGCTTGTAGACATGTCGGAGTCGGCTGTGATGTACTGGTTCTGTGATCGAAAGGATGAACCGTGATTGGGAATTTGTATATTTGTGGGGAATCTTTTCTGGTAAATGATTTCTGTACTGAGTACTGAATGATCATTTCCTGCTTCGATATGCTGTCTGATTTGAATAAAACACGAAAGACTCGGTTGGAGAGATCGAGCCTGTAGTTGCACGGATGTGACAAAGTACTCGTATTCATCAAAATGTTGATAGAGGGGTTCGAGCAATGGGGATGGTGACTAATTCGTTGATGGTATGCAGTAGACAAAGTAAGTCGAGTTACTTGCCCGCTAATCGATTACCCCTGCTCAAGCAACATGGCTGAGGCACAGTCAACGAAGGGGCTGGGGTCGAGAAGCATTCTTCCTGCAAACTATCAAACGACGGGTCTGGGAAGCCTGCCCACGTGCTTGAGATGCCTCGCCTGATTCATTGAAAAACAGGCTCGAGAACTCCATCTAAGTCTCCCACCCCTGACTTTTCGATTTCTATCCTGCACATCACCATAACTAACAGAACAAGATCGCGTTCAGGAATTTACTGGCGTTTAACCAAGTGCCATTACCACAAGGATTTATTCCCATTTTAGATACCTGATTTTAACCCGAAATGGCCTCATTTCACTTTTAATTTTTAATTTATTTTTATTTATATTTTTATGTTATTTAGTTTTTATTATTTTATGTTTATATTTTAACTGAAAAAACTAAATAAAATTTTGAAAAAAAAAAGAGATGTTGGGAGTCAACGTGCTCGGGACACTATGATCGAAAGGATGAACCGTGATTGGGAATTTGTGTATTTGGGGGGAATGTCTTTTGGTAAATGATTTCCGCACTTAGTACTGATGATTATTTCCTGCTTCTATATGCTGTCTGATTTGAATAAAACACGAAAGACTCGGTTGGAGAGATCTAGCCTATAGTTGCACCGATGTTTGAGGTCAAAGTACTCGTATTCATCAAAATGTTGATAAAGGGGTTCGAGCAACCGGCACGGTGGTTAATTCATTGATGGTATGCAGTAGACAAAGGGACTCGAGTTACTTGCCCGCTAATCGATTACCTCTGCCCAAGCAACATGGCTGAGGCACAATCAACGAAGGGCCCGGGGTCGAGAAGCATTCTTCCGGAAAACCATCAAATGATGGGTCTGGGAAGCCTGCCTATGGGCTCGAGATGCCTCACCTGATCTATCGAAGAACAGGCTCGAGAACTCCATCTAAGTCTCCCACACCGACTTTTCGATTTTTATCCTGCAATTACCATAACTAACAGAACAACAAGACAGCGTTCAGGAATTTACTGGGTTTGACCAAGTGCAATTACCACAAGGATTTCCAGCTGACCTACCTTTTCCGTTCTGATGGACGAGTTGATTTACGTTGCCAACCATATCGAACTTGCTCATAAATACTGAGATTATGAAAAATAAACTTAGAGGTATCTCGAGGTGGCAAATGGACGCCATCAGTGGTCGGTCCCGGTCTCATAAAGCACTGCTTCGTCGGTGGGAAGGCTACCACAGAGAAAGAGCTACTTCAACAATTCATGAGTGGTTGCCAGACCTACTCGGCAAAAATGGCTATTTATTGCCTCCGGCCACTGTATTATGATCACTACGATCGAGAACGACTCCTGATGACAGTTGGCACTTTGGACAATAATTGATGTGTAGAGCATGTTAACAAGAAAGTCTTTGGTGCATCGATGGTATTACGTGGCATCACCACGTGGTACAACCATCCAATGGAACGCTACCATGTGTACACATAGGCAGCGCCATGTGTACTCCACATTACCGAAAGCGACACATGTTTGTGTTTTGTTGGGCAACAGTACCGCGTGGGTGGTGCCACATGGTGCCACGGCTACACCAAAGACTTTCTCCATGTTAACCGAGGAGGAGCAAGCACAACCACATGATGAACCTGTTGTTCTGCAAGAACAAACAAACAAAATATATAAGGAAAAAGGTAAAAAGAACACCGAGAAATATAGCGAAGGAATGCAATGGTAGTGCTAAAAATTTATCATTTCTTCTAAATTAGTTATATAAGTTTTAAAGTGAACTTTTTAATCTTAAATATTTTCTCCGTTGCACATATTAATTCCACTCTGCCATGCCCTTAATATGTTATTGACATCATTAAACCATCTATTTTTGCAGTTAATTTGTCTTAGGCGGCTGTAATATATCTAATTTGGCTTTTTTCAACCTAGTTTATTTGGACAAGCTTTTCTTATCTAGTTCGACTGATAGTGAACAATTTTTGAGTTGAGACTATGATATTTATTTTATTTTTAAATCAATTAGATCGATTTTGATCTAACATGGTAGTCGGGCTGGGACACGAATTTACCGTCGTAATTTTTCTAGATATTGAAAATCACTCAAAATTTATATAAGATCCATAAAATATATTTTTACATGATTCAATGCTATGTCATATGTTTAATATAAAAAATACCAACTCATGTGTCAAGTCAGACAAACTAACGACAAAATAAGAAGAACTAAAGGCGTTGGTGACACGTCAGTGGTAAGCTAATGGCAAGTAACTAAAAGAATTTTACATGTACAATGGAGCAAATATTTATAACTAAAAAGACCACTTTAAAACTTAGAAAATTGATTTAGAAAAAAAAAAAAACTTTTTGAGGTGCTAATATAATTCTCCCTGGCAGAAACTATACAAGACATCCTATTGGAATACTACCGGAGCATCATTTAGAGGAGGAACATCACAGAAGAAACGTTCTCTATCAGGATTCCGGTTATCCATTCCTTTTGAAATATCTTCGGTATGTGATCTCTCTCTCTCTCTCTGCACATGAGAAAAATATGCAAATGTAGTGTGTGTGTTATGATTGTTTCATACTTGGTGATCCTTAAAATTCAACCATCTTGATCAGCAGCTTAAACTCGAATGACCAAAAATGTCTGTTTGGAAGGTTAACTTGTTAAATGCGGACATGTGTAGCTGAGAAAGGCTCATTTACGTTGAAAACTTCTTTGCGAATGTAACACTTTACAATAAAAGCTACTGTTTTTGTTAATACTCTATACAAAAAATGATGACCTTCTTTTGTTTTAATTTCTTTTGTGAGTGATCCTGCAAGCAGATGGAAGCAGAAGAAGTAAACCACGTGCAGATTTCGATTGATGTGGAAAAGGAAAGCGAAGAAGTTCCACTGCTGGCGATAGTCACTTCACTGAAAGAAGAGATGAATAAGCTGTGCGAACTCACCCCCAACCACTGCATCTACAGAGTTCCTCAGCAACTCCGAGTTAAAAATCCGGCAGCATACACTCCCAAGGTGGAAGTTCAATTACATCAAAAGTTGTTTATGAATCACCGGAAAACAGACATAACTTTGGAAGTTCATGAGTTACTGTCAAAAGCTGTTTTTCAGTATTCTTTTCAACTAAGAGGAGGTGAAGTTGAATTATCTCTTCTGTCAGAAGCAATAGGTATACCATTACCATCAAAAGAGAATACTCATGAAAAGGTTTTCCAAACAATGCAAAACAAGAAAATTCTCCATCATGGGCCTCACTCCTAGTTTTCTGTAAATAAGATCAATTTTTGCAGCTGGAAGAAGTCACGTATTGATCGGACAGTGAACCAAACTGTTCGTTTGACTTGCATCAATTCTGACCGTTTTCTTTACCCTTGAAAAGGTGGTCTCCATAGGGCCAATCCACTACAGAGGAGAAGGGTTGGGCGCCATGGAAGAGTACAAGCGGAGGTACTTGAAGCCTTTATTGGCCAGAATACATTGTAGCCTGGAACAATATGCGGAGTTTGTGAAAGCTAGAGAGCCAAGACTCCGTGAGAGCTATGCAGACACAATCCATCTCACAAGCAGCGAGTTTGTGAAGATGATGATGGTCGATTCTGCTTTCGTATACGGGATGTTGGTTAGGGAGAGCTGTGGGAGAGATGGAAGCTGCAGGATCTTTAACAGGCCGTTCTTGGAAATGAATGTGATGGAGGATCTGATGTTGCTCGAGAACCAAATCCCATTGTTCATTCTCGAGGATCTCTTTAAATTAGACAATAAAGATCGATCTGCTCGACGACCGACAAGCCAAATCACTGAACCCGGTAACCTTTCAGGAACCCTTCTGTTTGTGCTCGTGATTAAGTGTCAACAGGAAGTTTGTTAGAATAAGTTAGATTGTTTCATAAGATAATTGACCTTCCCGAGTCGATCCCTGTGTTGATTTTATTCCATTTCATGCTCTAGGAAGCCAGTTCCTGAAGCTTTTTCTAAATTTGCTTCTCAACCACGGCAGGGGCATATTCATTCCTGGACCTCGTTTGTAAATTTGTAAACATCAGGGATGATATTGGAGACCGTTCTTTTGACATCGACAAGGTTTCTTCCTCCGGGGTAGTGCATCTCCTCGACTGTCTCTGGACATGTCACATGTCATGTCTCCAGTTAACGGACCCCCTACCACCGGAGACCAAAGCCAAGTGTCGTGCCTCCATGCCATGTTCACCTGGATGTCCTGAAAGCCACAGAAACATATCCCCACCAGATAAGTCAGGTAAGAGTTTCAGTCTCGATGCTACTGCACCAACCATCACAGAGCTCCGTCAATCTGGAGTCAGATTTGCTAGGAACACTGAGAGCACTCATCTCCTCGACATCAAGTTCGATTACCAGCAGGGTACCCTCAAGATCCCTCACTTTTACATGGGCGACTCAACCGAAACCATATTCAGAAACCTGCTAGCGTTTGAGCAATGTCACCATGGAAACGACCTACGGTTCACAGACTACTTCGCGCTCCTGGACCAGCTCATTAGCCAGCCAAGCGATGTGGATCTGCTGGTCCAGAGTGAAGTCCTCGAGAACACATTAGGGGACAGCACACAAGCAACAAGTATCATCAACAACATCGCCCAAGGTTTGGCAATAGGCCATAAATCCTACTTTGAGGATCTATGCAGGTCTCTTAACAAGTACTATAAGGTGCCATGGCACAAATGGAAAGCAACTCTGAGGCAAGACTATTTCAACAATCCATGGGCAGGCATTTCCGTGATTGCAGCAGTCATCCTCCTCGTGCTCACCGTCATACAAACGGTGTATGCAGTTATCCCAAAATAGAAGTTCAGTAGAGTGTCCACTGTATGTGTCCTCTAATCTAGTCTCAACCATAGGATAAGGTCGAGTTTTGGCCAACTTAGCCCTATGGGGTGTTATCAATAATGAAGCATTACTCTCGATTTGTGCTTTGTTCAAGTTATTATTGACTATGGGGCACAGAAGAAAGCAGGCTCAGATCATTTCTTCTCTTTGTTGTCAGGAAATTTCACAGCACTGCTGATGGAAGTACATAATTTTGTCACAAAGACCAAAGCTTTGGTCAAAGGTTTTCATCTCTTTAACAGTTCAGACAACCAAAGGAAGGGGGAAAGAACATAAATCCGTCCTTCACAAGGACCTAGCAGCATCGGGACCACTAGCTGCTCCTCTTCTGCCTGCTGTAGTGTTCTTCAATATCTGTATAACAGAGCCAAGAGAGAAATGAAAGCAAAAGGTTAGGACAGCAGTAAGATCACTCGAGATGCACACTAAAGGTGTTTCATGGAACAGCTGAACTAAGCAAGACACACTATCGGGATAACAAAGGACAGTTCCTAGACATGTCCATAACCAGAACAACCTTAATTTTATCGAGAACGCTGCACCAGAATATGGCGACAGCCATTAGATCTGTGTTACCCACACAATTGGTAATCGAGCCCATACAAGACTAGGTGTTGGCTAAAGTCTGACTTGGCACGACAGTCATCCTTAGTATCCAAAGTAGCTCAGAAGAAGACAGACAGCCCATGAGGTCCTAACACCGCTCAATTCCAGCAGAGGTTGGCATATTTTTGTACGTACATGATTCCATGTGAGTTGTTTGATAGCAGGTTTGGAGTGACCTGTTTCCTTCATGGTCTAGGGGGAGCAACTTTGATATTTACGCTGGAACATCTATAGAGAGTTTCCTAGAGGATTCAAGAGAGAAGCCACAACAAGCAACCAAAAATATCCTCCTCGAGTGAGAGATGGGGTCACCTCTTCTTCCCCATTGCCTGGCCACCACAGCAGTTCTCTCATTAGAAGACAAAACTCAACATCACTCTCCTTCAACCCAGGCCGAGAAAATGAACCGTACAGGATGTAGTTCTCATATTGGTTCCATCAATCCTAAAGTCTCCACAACTAGTCAATTAATCCTCCAGTATAATCATTATGTTGGTCCCTGTCGGCATAAGCCGGAACTCGAAAACTGGAAGACCTGAGTAACGAGTTGGAGATCAGATTCAAGATATGAGATACGTGCGAACAACGATCAACGGTCGAGATTGCAGTTGAAAGTACGGAATATCATGAACAAAATCTTAGGAGATATTTGGAAGATTTTGTAGATATTATTTTCTCGTTTAAATAGGATATCATGGATTTTGTAATCTATTTGATTTAGAAAATACATATAGATAATATTTTCTAGGATATTAAATAGGACACGGTCTTGTGCTATAAATAAGATCTTGTACGAGTTGTCAATGAGTGCCTCAGTGCCGTGAAACCCCTGGGCCTTAGGGCCCGGGTGAGAGAGTATGGTGAGAGATCTTTCTAATAAATTTCTTTGTAACGCTAGGGTATGAGAACTTGAGAGATCGGGTTGTGACTCTTTTCTGAGTGTGGTCAGTAATGGGGTTTGGGATTGGTGGTATCTCTGAAAACTGTAATCTCCTAATTTGATCTAGTGGAATCTCCTGCTTTTGTTGTGGTTGTTTCCCTCAGAGTTGAGGGTTTTTTCATGTATATCCGGTGTCAAGTTTCTGAATTTGTCGTTTCATCCTCTCTCTCGGGAAACCCCGAGACCCGATAGGCGGTATCGAAGAGATTATCAATCCCCAACAGTCCCAGCAATTCCCACTAGCAATTCAGCATAGAAATCCGTAGTAATAATTGACGGACCTGGACCATTTTTCTCATTTCTATCCTAAATACATGCACACCGGCAAAAGCAGATTGGGGGGGGGGGGGGGGTGGGGCGTGAAGGAGCAGCCCTGACTCCTATGAAGGCTCGATTGACTAAACTCCTAACAGCAAAGTCAGACAGCCCTCACCAAAGTGGTCATGATAGCGCCCCTGTCCCGTCTCAGAAGTTCACAACCTAAGACCAGGCAGGATATGGAACAAGAAAGTCACGAATAGGGTGCATTTATTCAAGATATTCATTACAAGTGCAAGGCTTGTCACCCGATTTAGAAGATGCATGAATGGATTACAGTGATGGAAGCATGAGAAAGAGGAGAGAGAAATCCATAACGACTATTCTGATAGCAATGACGTAAATTAAGTTCCTGGAAAGGTGACATACATGTCTGAGCATTTGGTTCTCATTCGGCAACGTGGCAAATCGCTCTTGCAGCTCGGAGTTCTTCCTCCCCAAGTCCTTCACCCTCACCTCCAAGTCATTCAAGTAGGCTTTCTTCCTCTCCCTCACGTGCTGCGCCGAAACTCTGTTCCTCAACAACCTATTATCAATGGCCACGCAACCAAAACACAATTCCAATATGAAATCGAAAAAAATGACGCCATGCTAAGCATAAAAGAACAAGAATGAATGAATGGATGGACGAATGACTGAAGATATATAAAATGATCTTACCGTTTCAATCTCTTGCTCTCGGTATCTGCAGGGTCCTCCCTCTCTTCCTCTGACTTTTCCCGGAAGGCTGGGCCCGGCCTGATCCAGCTGCAGCTGAGCGAGTAGCCTCTCGACCAGACTCAGAAGTTCCAGCCGGCTCACCTCCCATCTCCGGCGCTCTTCTGATCTCTTCGTCACTCTCCACTCCTAATGACCCAAAGACTCATTCAGATTAAAAAAGGGTTAAAGGACATATAACACAGCTGAGAAAAGGAAAGTTGACTCAATCCCAAGACTTTCTACACTTAAATAAGACAAGTTGCCAGCTTTTGACCCAAATTCAAGTAACGTGAGCAGGAAGTCACAATAACCCAAGCTTCTTCCAACTTTTTTTTTTTAATCAGTCTTCCACGTTTTTACTCTTTCATGGATGAGGAAAACAATTAGAGTTTGCCCAGAAGAGAAATATCTGCAATGCGCAAAAACCTGACGGGAGAATTTCTCGTTCATGGTGGAGGGAGATGGAGATATACTTACGGGAGTGTGTAAGTTTGTGCAAAATACGTCAAACATTTCCAGAAATCTCGTAGAATGAGGGATGAAAGTTGACCTTCTTTGACTTCGAGCTGGAGAGCTGAGCTCGCGGAATTCTCGCCGCTCAACGGCAGAGAAGTCGCCTTGATCAAACCCGTCGCCCGCTCTTGCATTCCCCTGCACCCCAACATCACAATACTTCGAAGAGAATGGAGCAAGACGAATAGAGAGAGGAAGCGAATTGCTTCGTCGTTGACAGTTTCAGAAGAAGAAGATGATGACGGCGATGAAGCAAGGAGCAGGAAATTAAGAGTAAATTGATTAAACCGTCCCTAAGAGATGCGATGTGCATGAATTTTGTCCTTTTCTAAATTTTTACATCAATTACCTCCTTCTGAACATTAATTAGGTCTGCTGAACGCAATCGCATCCTTCTAAACATCAATTTGGTCCATTAAACATCAATTTAGTCTGTTGAACATTAATTTAGTCCGTTGAACATCAGTTTCATCTGCTCAACATCAATTCAGTCCGTTGAACATCATTTCAATCCTCCTAAACATCAATTTCGTCCTTAATGAACATCAATATCACCCTTCCTTAGTGAATGTTGACAATGTTACTCTTTAAAACTTGTCATTTTCATATGAGTCCTTGACAGATTGAAATTTGAATGTTGAAGGAGTAAATTGACTAATTAGTCCCTTGGAGATTATATGTATATCAATTTAGTACATTTCTAATTTTGTACATCAATGTAGTCTTTTTTCTAAATTTGCAAATCATCACAAATTTTTTAAAATTTGTCAATGTGATAACTTAAAAACCGTCCAACGAAATAGAGTATTTTAAAATCCTATGGGTTCCTGGAGTTATGGGTAATCTATAGATGTGGAGAATTTAATTAAAGAAGGTGTTAAAGATCGAACTTAATCCATGAATATATAAAACTATCAATAAATAATTCAATATAATCTCTCTGTATGAGCTCCCTTTCACGAGCAAACATCCATATAAGTTACCTCCCTCTTTCTCTTTGAGCTCCTTTCAAGTATTTTATGAGTCATATATTAATCTTTTGCTATCCCTTTCGTGAGAAAGAGGTGGCTTCGTGAGAGAGAGAGGTAGCAGTGACTGGGAAAGAAAGAAAAATGAGCATGATGGGGTAAAAAAAAGCCAGAATGATGTGTGTGCATGTGTATTAAGGAGAAGAGGCGGAGAGGTTGGGATGATGTAGGCTAGAGAGAGAAGTGGGAATGATGGGGGAGAGAGGTAATAGTGATTGGAGAAGAAAGAGAAATAGAAAAATGGAGAGAGAAAGGTGATAATGATGTCTGTGAATGCATATTAGAGGATGAGAGAGGTGGGAGTGATGTGGGCTAGAGAGGGGTAAAAATAAAGTACAGATGGAGTTAGGAGGAGGAAGAAAGAGAGGGAGGGAGGGAGGGAGGGAGATGAGAAGGATATGAGCGTATATGTGTTAAGAGAATGGTGTGAATGATGGAAGAGAGAGGGAAAAAGAGTTGATGAAAAAAAGAGAGGATGGGAAGAATGTGCATGACAATGGGGAGCGATGGGGATACACACACACGTGTGTCATGTTTTGGAGTGGTGGAAATAAGGGAGAAGGGGAAAAATAGATAAGAGAGAGAGAGAGAAGATAGAGAAAGATATAGATACATATTTATGTGCGTGTGTGTGTTGAGACTTGAGAGAGGAGTGGGGGTGGGGGAGAAGGGGGGAGGGAGAGAGAGGGAGAGGGAAGGAGGGAGAGAGAGGGGGAGAGAGACAGAGAGAGAGAATGACGTTTTTGATATTCAATGATCAACCATGGATGAAGGACTAAAATGAATGGATGCATCAAATATAAATGGAAGGACGTTTTTGATGTTCAATGATTTTCCGTCAATAACAAATGGCTTTTAGGGACGGAAGGACCTGTATGATGTACAATAAGAACTTGTATGATGTTCCAAATAATTAAGAATTGAATTAATGTTCGAAAAGACTGAATTGATGTTCGAAAGGATTGAATTAATATTCGAAAGGCCGAAACTAATGTTCAGAAGGATGAATGTGATGTTCAAAAAATGTGATTGATGTTCGGCAGACGAAATTGATGTTTAAGATGACCAAATTGATGTCTAGAAGGACTATATTGATGCATAAAATTAGAAAAGGACGAAGTTGATATATATCGCATCCCTTAGGAACGGACTAATCAATTTACTTGGAAATTAATGGTTGTTACAGTGGGGTGTGTCTTAGAGAATTTTAATGGTTTGGAGAAGCAGTGTCCTTTGGATTAAGATTTTATCAAACAAAGAGTAATGTGGAGTTATGGAAGGATACAGGCCATGAGGCGTAACTGGAATCAAAGGAGAGGAGGGATCACGCCTGATTGGACGGATGAGATGCACGGAGAAATGCAAAAGAAGGATATATAGTGTAAAACAATTACGGGTGTGCATAGTTCAGTTCAGTTCAGTTCCAGCATAAGGCCGGACTGTAACCATTTAAAGAAGAAAAATTGAATTGTTTAAAATCGCTTCTGCTAGAATATGTCTCGACATAAGCCGGAACTCCAACATTGGAAAACCTTAATAATGAGTTTGGAGATCATATTCAAGATATGAGATGTGCGAACAACGATCAACGGTGGAGATCGCGATTGGAAGTATGGAATATCCTAACAGAATTTCGATAGATATTTGAGAGATTTTGTGGATATTGTTTCCTCGTTTGAATAGGATATGTTGGATCTCGCAATCTGTTTGATTTAGAAAATATATGTAAATAGTAATTTCTAGAATATCAAATAGGATATAGTCTTATTCTATAAATAAGGTCTTGTACGAGTTGTAAAGGAGTGCCTTGGGCCGTTAAATCCCAAGGGCCTTGGGGCCTAGGTGAGAGAGTCTGGTGAGAGATCTTTTTGATTAATTTCTTAAGAGCGTGAAGGTGCGAGAACTTGAGAGATCGCGTTGTAACTCTTTTCTGAGTTGGGTTCGTAATGAGGCATGGGATTGGTAGTATCCCTGAATATTATAATCTCCTTATCTAATCTAGTGGAATCTCCTATTTTGTCCGTGGATGTTTTCCTCTGAGTTGAGGGTCTTTTCCACATATATTCGGTGTCAAATTTCTGAATTTTTCATTTCATCAACTCATTCCGAACATCCCAAGACTCGACAGACTGTATCAGAGAGATTGCCATCCCCAACAAGTGGTATCAGAGCAGTCAGTTTGTAATAAAGATACAAAGCAAGGTTTGGGACACCTGAAGATGTCAGGTGTGAGATTCGAGGTGGAGAAGTTTGATATTTTCATATAGCAGGAGATGAAGGCGAAGGCTTTGTGGGTTTTGCATAGCCTGAAGGAGTGCTAGAAGGAGATGTCTGGTCAACCCTGATAATGGCAAAAGATCTCGGGTACAAAGTGTGAACGAGTGTAAGGCGTTATGCACCATTAGTAATGCCTCAAAATCCCTCGTGCATAAATAATGTCCTTTGATAAACATGCTTTAGTCGAGCAGCTTTATGATACGACCTGAGAGAAGGTGTGTTGAGATTGTCTTGCATCAAGTCGAATACTCGTGGGACCCGAAGATCTATCAGATGAGTGGAAATCATGAAGAAAAGATTTATTCTGTTTTTTTCTGATTTCCTGTAATCTCATCCCAAATCAAATTGAGATATTTTCTAGGATATGATTTAGAAAATATCTAATATCTTTTTGATTGTGTCAGATCTCTATAAATAGGGTTGAATAGAGTCTTGGAAAAAGATAGAGGAATCTTGTGAGTGATCTTTCTGATAAATTTCTCTGTAACGCTCGGGCGTGAGAACTTGAGAGATCAGGTCGAGACTCTTTTCTGAGCGGGTTGTAACGAGGGCTTGGGTACAAGATCGAGAATCTCTGTGAAGCTGTCGTCTCCTATTTTGATCTAGTGGATTGCTTGCTCTGTGTTGCGGAGGTTTCCCCTCAAGTGAAGGTTTTACCATGTATATCCAGTGTTTGTATTTCTTCTCTTCTTAATTTTTTTGTTGCGGAAGCACTTGAAATTTCGACATCAACAATTGGGCGTGAATCCCAACAAACTGGTATCAGAGCCGATTCTGAAGATGTCGGTGGCAAGGTTCGAGGTAGAGAAGTTTGATGGTTCAAACGAATTTGGATTGTAGCGCATCAAGATGAAGGCTTTGCTGGTGCAGCATGGCCTTGAAGGAGCACTAGATGGAGAAGCTTCGTTAGCCCCGACCCTGACAGTTGCCGAAAAGAGATCTGTTATGGCGAAGGCTTTGAGCATGATTCAGCTTAGCCTGTCAAACAAGGTCCTCCTGGAGGTGTGTGATCAGACTTCGACCCTAGAGTTGTGGCAGAAACTGGAGTCACTGTGCATGACGAAGTCCCTGACCAACTGGTTATACTTGAAGAAGCGGTTGTACCAGTTGAGGATGAGTTATGACACACTGATAGGCGACCACGTGGATCTGTTCAATCAGATCATAATGGACCTCCAGTCCATTGATGTAAAGATCGAGGATGAAGATCAAGCTTTGATGTTGTTGTGCTCTCTGTCAGACTCCTACGAGAATTTTGTCGATACGATGTTGTACGAGAGATCAAGTATCGCCATGGAAGACGTCAAGGCGGTGCTGAACTCGAAAGAGTGGAAGAAGAGGGTGATGGAAGGCTCGAGTGGTACAGCTGAAGGGCTTCTTGCAAGGGGCAGATCTGAGAATAGAGGTCATGGGAGCAGAGGAAAGTCCAGGATGAAATCCCAAGGAAGGTTCATTTGCTGGAACTACGACCATGAGGGCCATGTCAAACGAAACTGTCCTAGGAAAAAAGACAAGCAAGCCGAGTCATCAGCGAATGTTGGGGAGGAAGAGGCAGAGAATGAGATCTTAACAACAACAACAGATGTGAGAAGGGATGTCGAGAATCTCACAACATCGGGCCATTCAAGTTCAGATTGGGTTCTTGATACAGGTAGCACATTCACATTCCATGTATCTCATGATAAAAGTCTGTTTATCACTTACCATCTGGTTGTATGTGATAAGATTCGTATGGGAAACGGGCAAACATGCGGAGTTCCCAGGGTTGGAAATGTGAGAATCAAGACATGGGTGTGAGAGAGTTTTAACCGGTGTTCGGCATGTCCCTGAATTTGGAAGAAATTTGATTTCTCTAGGAACTCTTGATCGATGCGGGTTCAAGTACAAGACCCATGGTGGAGTGCTAAAAAATCTCGAAGGGAGTAGTGTTGTTAAATGGGCCGGTTCGGCCCGGAACAGGACCGGAACCGGCCCGTGTGAACCGTGAACCGGACCGGCCCGGTCACGAACCGTAACCGGCCCGTCCCCTACGGGTTGAGGCACGGTTACGGGTTGGGTCGACAAAATCGACCCGTTGAACCGGAACCGGACCGGACCGTTACAGACCCGGAACCGTAACCGGCCCGAACCGGCCCAGAACCGTGACTTGAACCGTAAAAAAAAAAAAAAAAAAAGCTTGCAAAAGGCCAATGGTCAAACTGCCAGTGGGCCCCACACTCTCCACCCACCCCAAACCCAACCCTCACAGTGGGCCCCATGCCCCCAACCCACAACAAACATTTTTTTAAAATATTATTTAATTTATATTATATTTAAAAATATTATAAATATCTAACATATCTACCAATTGGTAATTTTTTAAATTGAAATATTTGTTGTTTTAATATTATTTAAAAATAAATAATTCGAGTTTATTTAAAAATGTTAAAAACCTAACATACCTTAATAAAATTAGTTATATGATATTAAATGTAAAAATGTAAACAAAATATAATTAGTTTAATTGGTTAAGATTCTTGACTTTCAAGTAGAAGATTTCGGTTCGAATCTTAATAATGAAATCTTTTATTTTATTTTAAAATCGTAAAACCATAAAAAATTCTAAAATTCAAAAAATTTTAAAAAATAGCCGGTTCAGCCCGGACCGGACCGTAACCGGCCCGTCTGTGGGACGGTTCCGGGCCGGGTCACTCAGGCCAGAACCGTCGACCCGGACCGGACCAGACCGTTTGCTTCCCGGTCCGGGTCGGGCCCGTCCAAGCCGGTTCATGAACCGGCGCGACCCGGACCGGAACCGGCCCGAACCGGCCCGGCTAACAACACTAGAAGGGAGTGCTCGTAATCATGAAAGGGGTACTACAGGGAGGACTATATATCTTGCAGATAAAGACCGGGACTACGACAGCAGCCGAGTGTGCGACTTCCCAAAAATACTTGGATGATCTCGGGCACGGAAGGGTGAACACGTGCAAGGCATTGTGCACCATTAGTAAGGCCTCAAAATCCCTCGTGAATAAGCAGATGTCCTTTGATAAATATATTGTGGTCGAGCAGCTTAAGGACAGGACCCGAGAGAAGGTGGAGACACCCTAGAGGAAGGTTGAGTCAACGAAGACTCTCGAAACTCGGCCTGTGGTGGTAGGAGTTGGTAAACCGGTAAGGCCCGCAGGGAGGCAACAACTTCTAAAATAGAAAGAGCATGCTCAAGACAGGCAGAGGAAGCAGTCAAGATTGCCTGAAAGTTTCGAGCTTCAGGGGTTGGTAATCTTGGAGAATGCTAAAGCCGTGTTGAAGTCAGCTTGTCGATGCGTCAGCTGGAAACCTACAGGAGTGCTGACGAAGTCGGGCACCTCGGATAAGTCCAAAGGTGGTTTGGACTTGAGTTGTGCACACACGAAGAGATGGAGCCTGTGATTGGGCTGAGCAGAGTAAGCAAATCCAAGTTCAATGGTGATTGGCTCGATACAAGCCAAGGTGGAGATTTGTTGAGATTGTCTTGCATCAAGCCGGATACTCGTGGGACCCGAAGATCTGTCAGATGAGTGGAAATCATGAAGTAAAGATTTATTCTGTTTTATTTTGATTTCCTGTAATCTCATCCCAAATCAAATTGGGATATTTTCTAGGATATGATTTAGGAAATATCTGATATCTTTTTTATTGTGTCGGATCCCTATAAATAGGATTGAATAGAGTCTTGGAAAAAGATAGGGGAATCTTGTGAGTGATCTTTCTGATAAAATTCTCTGTAATGCTCGGGCGTGAGAACTTGAGAGATCGAGTCAAGACTCTTTTCTGAGCGGGTTGTGACGGGGGCTTGGGTACGGGATTGGGAATCTCTGTGAAGCTGTGATCTCCTGTTTTGATCTAGTGGATTGTTTGCTCTGTGCCATGGAGGTTTCCCTCAAGTGAGGGTTTTACCACGTATATCCAGTGTTTGTGTTTCTTCTCTTACTTCTTAGTTTTTGTTTTTCCGTTGCAGTCGCACTTGAAATTCCGGCATCAACAATCGGGCATAAATCCCAACAAGGTGGAAGTTCCTTGGAGAGAAGCTTGAGTCGGTGAAGACTCCTGTAACTCAGCATGTGGAGATAGGAGTTGGTAACTCGGGGAGATTTGTAGGGATGCAACAACTTCTATTGGAGAAAGAGCATGCTCAGGACAGGCAGAGAAAATGGTCAAGATGGCCTGGTTGAATGGGCTTCAAGGGGTGGTGATCTTGGAGAAAGCTAAAAGCATATTAAATGTAGCTTGTCAACTAGTCAGCTGGAATTCTGCAAGAGTGCTGACAAAGCCCGACAGTACATTTACTATACTTATTGCACTCTAAATTTCGATTATAACTTTTTCCTTCAAAAGTGATAACTTAGGTTTTGAGAGTTTTAAACTCCTAGATTAACACCGGATCATGATGCAACTATCAATATCCATTAATATATCATAAGCTAGCATGAAGAAGGTGGAATTGGTAGAATTGGATGAAATTTACTGTTATTACAATACTTTACGGTGATCATATCAGTTTTTCAGAAATAGTGACATTCGGAAGTCAAACTGATTGAATAACGACCAAATCAATTCAAATTACAATCTAGTGGCTCCGTTCTCCACATCTTTCACGAAATATCCTATTGGAAGTGGAATGAGTTCAAGCAAAGCACATTTTCCTAACGTGTGATTATTTAAATTTTACTTGTCACTTTTCCTAAAGAAGTGATAAGTATAGTTCAAAGTGATCTAACCATCTCGAATTCTTCCGGAATTGTGACGCATCAATCGAGAATGCTTATTTTATGGGAAAACATTAAAATGGAAGTAGAATGAGTCGAATATGAGCAAATTTGAATTCTTTACAAGCATTTAATCTAAAGGTGCCACGTTCTTGGAATAGTAATCTCCGAAATTAAATATCTTCAAATCTCATTGAATTGCAATAAAATAACCTATTATACTCACACTACGCTAGAATATTGTGTTCAAATTAGAACAAGTCTAAATATAGTACATTTACTATACTTATTACACTCTAAATTTCGATGATCATTTTTTCCTTCAAAAGTGATAATTTAAGTTTTAAGAGTTTTAAACAACTAAATTAACACCAGATAAAAATGCAACTATCACTATCCATTAGTATATCATAAATTAGCAAGAATAATGTGAAATTGATGGAATTGGATGAAATTTACTATAATTAAAATGCTTTACGGTGATTATTTTATTTTTTTTAAGAAATAGTAACTTTTGAAAATTAAACTAATTGAATCATGACCAAATAACTTTAAATTAAAATCCAGCCACTCAGTTCTTCACTTCTTTCATGAAGTATTCTAGTAGAAGTGAAACGGGTTCAAACAAAGCACATTTGTCTAATGTATGACTATTTAAATTTCAGTTATTATTTTTCCTAAAAAAACTAATAAATGAAGTTCAAAGTGATCTAACCATCTCGAATTCTTTACAAATTGTGATGGACCAATCGAGAATATTAATTTCATGGAAAAATATTAAAATGGAAGTAGAATAAGTCAAATCTAAGCAAATTTGAATTCGTTATCAGTATTTAATCCAAAAGTGCCATCTTATCAAAATAGTAACATATGAAATTAAAATTCCTGTAAACATCTTCAAATCTCATTGAATTATAATAAAACAACCTACATCGCTCACACTACGCTATAATATTGTCTTGAAATTTGAATTAGCCCAAATATAATATATTTACTATACTTATTACACTTTAAATTTTGGTTAAAAGTGATAACCTAGGTTTTAAGAGTTTTAAACATCCAAGTTAACACCGGATCATGATGAAACTATCGATATCCATTAATACATCATAAATTAGCATGAAAAAAGTAGAATTGGTGGAATTGGATGAAATTTGGTATAATTACAATACTTTACGGTGATTGTGTCAATTTTTTAGAAATAATGACATTCAGAAGTCAAATTAATTGAATCATGACCAAATCACTTCAAATTACAATCAAGTGGCTCAGTTCTTCAGTTCTTTCATGTAGTATTCTATTGGAAGTGGAACGAGTTCGAACAAAGCACATAGGCCTAACATTTGACTATTTAAATTTCAGTTATTATTTTTTTCTAAAAAGGGATGATTGAAGTTCAAAGTGATCTAATCATCTCGAATTCTTCCTGAATTGCGATGCATCAAACAAGAATATTTATTTTATAGGAAAATATTAAAATGCAGTAGAATAAGTCGAATCTGAGCAAATTTGAATTTGTTATGAGCATTTAATCCAAATGTACCACCTTATTGGAATAGTAACTTTTGAAATTAAAATTAATCTAAATATCTTCAAATCTCATTGAGTTATAATAAAATAATTTGCTACACTCACACTACGGCAGAATATTGTATTAAAATTTGAATGAGTCTAAATATAATATATTTACTATACTTATTACACTCTAAATTTTGGTTATCACTTTTTCCCCAAAAAGTGATAACTTAGGTTTTTAAGAGTTTTAAACACCTAAATTAACACTAAATCATGATGCAACTATCAATATCGATAATATATCATAAGTTAGCATGAAGAAAGCGGAATTGGTTGAATTGGATGAAATTTGTTGTCATTACAATGTTTTACGGTGATTGTATCAGTTCTTCAAAAATAGTGACCTTCGGAAGTCAAACTAATGGAATCATGATCAAATTACAATTTAGTGATTCAGTTCTTTACTTCTTTCATGACGTATTCTACTAGAAGTGGGATGAGTTCAAACAATGCACATTTGCCTAATGTATGACTATTTGAATTTTACTTATTACTTTTCCTAAAAAACTTATAATTAAAGTTCAAAGTGATCTAACTATCTCAAATTATTCCTAAATTGCAATGCACCAATGGAGAATAAAACATTCTATGGGAAAACGTTAAAATGGAAGTAGAGTGAGTCAAATCTAAGCAAATTTCAATTCATTGTGAGTATTTAATTCAAAAGTGTCACCTTATCGAAACAATGACATCCAAAATTTGAATTCCTCTAAATATCTTCAACTCTCTTTAAATTATAATAAAATAACCTATTACGCTTACACTACGCTAGAATATTGTATTAGAATTCAAATGAGTCTAAATATAGTATATTTACTATACTCATTACACTCTTAATTTCAGTTATCATTTTCTTCTATAAAAGTAATAAGTTAGGTTTTAATAGCTTTAAACACCAAAATTTAACTCTGGATCGTGATGCAATAGCTAATGTCCATTATTATATCATAAATTAATATGAAAAAAGTGGAAATGGTTGGCTTGGATAAAATTTATGGTCATTACAATACTTTACAATGATCGTGTTAGTTTTCCAAAAATACTGACATTCCAAAGTAAAAGTGATTAAATAATGATTAAATCACTTCAAATTACGATTGAGTGGCTTAATTCATCACTTCTTTGATGAAGTATCCTACTAGAAGTGAGATGAGTTGAAATGAAGCAAATTTGCTTAAGGTATGACTGATTGAATTTTAATTGTCACTTTTCATGAAAAAATGATAATTAAAGTTTACAGACATCTAATCATCTTGAATTTTTTCTGAACTATGATGCAATGGCTAAGAATATTCTGTTTATGTGAATATGTTGAAATGGAATAAAAATGAGTCGTATTGGAGTACATTTGAAATCGGTACGAGCATCAAAGCTAATTGTAACACTGAAAATCCAAAATAAATAAGTAAGACATATTGATTTTTCATTTTATCAAATCTAAATTAGTTGCAACTATTAAATCCCAAATTTTGAACAATGTACTCGAGAATTTTATAGAATATATTTATTAATTGCAGATCTGGGAAATTTTATAAAATTAGGTCATATTTACTGTGTATTAGTCATATCCTATTAATGTTAAAGAGTAAAATAGTAATATTTATTCTTGTAAAATATAATTTATTTAAATTCATTTAAATCAACTTATTATCTTTAGAAAAAGATATTATCCAACTTCTTAATTTTACTTAGATATAACTCATTAAATCTTTACTAGATTGTCCAAATTTAAATTAGTTAGAACCTATATTAATCATGAATATTTGATACTATGTACGAAATTAGTACATATTTGATATATTATATTAATAAAAAAATCTTAAATGATTAAGAATTGAAAACGTAAAAAAAAAAGCAACAATTGCGTTGAAAGCATAAAAAATAATTATAAAAAAGGCAGCAACCGGTTATTTTAGAGAGGGAAACTCTCTCTCCCTCTACTGGGCCTCCCGTCGTTGGACGATAGAGGCTTCTCTGATTTGGAAATTCTCTGAGGACATTTGAGTTAGTCCTGGCCACAGGCCGGTTTGGGCCCGGAACTGGCCCGGAACCGTCCTCGAACCGTGAGGGCTAAGGTTCAGGACCAGTTCCACCTGCCCCAGAAACCGGAACAGTAGGTTTCGAACCGAAACATGAACCGACTCGAAACCCGCTGTTCCAAACCAGAACTGTAGAGAAAAAAATTGCCCAGCCCCCAGCTGGCAGGCAGCTGTTGGGTCCGAACCGCGAGTTCCGGGCCGTCGGTTCGGAACCGGATGGAACCGTGGTTCGGAACTGGAACTATCCAGTTCTGAACTCATCCTTGAACAGTCCAAAGGAAGATTCAGGGCTGGTTCCAAGGGCCACGGACTGAAACCGGTGATTCCGAACCAGAACCGTCCGGTTCCTGAACGGTGGCCAAGTCTGACTTGAGTGGTCATTTTCTCTCTGCCGTATTCCATTTCCCGTTTCCCCCACCAAACTCCAGTTGATGGGATTGGAACACTCTGTTGCCATATATGACAGGTCACGGATCTTAAAGTTACGAAGATAATTTGATATAATAATATTATCTCTTGATCTGAAGTGAAAGTATCCTGATTAACGTATTAATCGCCATTAATCGTAGCCTAGAATCTTGCTTTCACCTTCCTTTATATGTCATTATCAGCGAGGTTTCGGTGCAAAAGTATTATACTCAATCTAGGATTTAAAAATTGTATTTCAACTCTAAAATTACAAAGAATAACGATTTAATAGTTTAAAACTCGCCGGTGAGATTGAGATTGCATGTCAAGTCCTCCTCTTAACAAATTTGGTAGAAAGAACTCTTGAATCTAAGTATTAATGGACACTGATTTCTTAAATTATACTATTTCTTTAGTTGTGTTATGTTCAGGAGTTAGTGTGTACTTATCGTTTAGTTCATTTAATATGTTTATAATTAAATATGAAAACCTGATCTTGGTGGCTAGATCATCTCTATTATTATTATTATCCTATTTAATATGATTAAAAAAATCTCAAAAGTAGACCCTATGTGTCGTTCATTTCACGCTTTTCACGTCCTATCCTTAGATTCACGCGGGCTTTCTTGCAGGAGGAATTCTTGTATGATCTCACTTACTATGTAGTAGAGAAAATATTAATCAAATTATGATAAATAAGTAAATCAGTATTAATTATTCTAAAAGTTATCATAATTGTTATTAATCAGAGTAATTTAATTAATATTTCCTCACTATGTCATCATGACGTAGGACCGTCTGAGATTTTTTTTTCCTTCTTGCAAGTTCGGGATAATGCAATTAGCCAGGTTTATGGTCCGAAGTTTATGTTTTTTTCCTATCAATAAAAAGGCAGTAGAGTGGGAATCCAGTAATCTCACTATATAATATTTAAACTTTTCATGTTCAAATATAAACATATCATAAGAACTAAATAAGCAGTGTTAGATTGGCTTCGTCAACATATCACTACTAAAAGGTTAAATATACTTTAAGGAGACGGTGTCCACTCAAGCTCGCGTCCCTTTCTAGTAAGATTATTTATCATTTTGTTTGGAATTGGATGGGGTGAACGGAGGGGAGCGGAGTGGAGGAGAAATATTTACTTTATTTAGATGTATTATAATAAGTATAATGAAGGGAATGCATATAAATTATTAATTAATAGACAAATATGTTCTTATCTTAATATTACTCATCCAAGTTCATTTTAGAGAAAAACTTAAATTTTACATAGCACACAACCACATAAAGAAGACATATTTTTTGTGAATCACATATATCAAGGAAACTAATAATTCAAATATAATATCGTTAGAGTCTCAATTAGACCAAAAGTGATCGCTATATTTTTTGTATGAAAACTTGTACTTTCCAGAAGACCACCGAACGCTTGGTACCAGCACTTATGTTCCTAGAAATTACATGTTGAATATGATTTTATTGATTTCACATATTATAATTGGGTAATTTTATTTTAAATAAATTCCTTATAAATTTATCCCATCCCCATTTAACTCAAATACGACGGAAAAGAAATTGGGAATTTGGAAGGAAATAGAGTGAAAATTTTTCCTATGTTTCACTTTCCCTCTATTAAAATTATGTAACCAAATAAGGGAAAATTTTCCCTCCATTTACCCTATCGAAACCTAATTTTAGAACGAGATGAATAAGAAAATTTCGATCTAAATTTTGAACTGTTGACCAACAAAGGTTGGAAGTTTGTCCATTCATTAACCAACAAAGGTTGGAAGTTTGTCCATTTGAATGAATCTTTGGGTCAATGTATTACAATGAGTCTGCAGGCACAAAAGCAATTAATTTTTTTAATATAATTTTATCTAATTCAGCAGCGTGGTTTATTTTTAAATAAAAAAAATTCTCAGCCTCGCCGGGAACTGCCGAGTCCGCCCCCTCCGGGAAAAGGACAAACCGGTCCAGCCCGTCAATTGACAGTACTGGATCGGATCTGTATTATAACATCCCGTAGACGAAAGCCCACCAGAACCCCCCCTCTCCGTCATCAACTTCATCGTCTCTCTCTCTCTCTCTCTCCCCTCATAGCATCTGGACGTGTCAATGGCGACGCGGGGTTGGGCAAGCAAAGTTTCGTCAATATCTGCTCGCGTATACTTCTTCCTTATCATCCTCCAGATCCCGCTTTTCAGGTAATTGTCGATCCCTTTTTCCTAATCAAGGCTCGGATGATTGCACCGCACTTCCGCAGTCGATTCTTCCACTGTTACTAGCATATAAGAAGAGCCGGTGGCCGCTTCCGGGCTGCGATCCGTTGCGAGCGATGAATCTGCGTCAATTCCTGATTGGGGATGAGATTGCTGTCATCCTTATGGCGTCTGAAATAAACACAAAATCAAAATCTGCATCTACTTCTGTCTGGTTGTTTGTAGCTTATGTCATGCTTGAAGAGTGATTACTTCTATAGTGGCTGGATCATTAGGATGAAATTGGAGGTTATCTAGCGTTTTCCTGCTCACGATCGAAATTTGGCCAATTTCAGTTAGGGTGCTTGCAAAGATCCTTCTGAGATTCTAATGAGGACCTACCAGGGAGAATCTGTCGATGAAGCTGGTCAAAGCATAAATTTTACTTGCCAACGCTGTAATTTGAGAAGTTAAAGTTGAGTCATTTCTCTAAGAAGAGTACAAGATATCTCTTCTGCTTCTCATGAAAAGTTGATCCCAAGTGTATTTTTGGGAAAGAAGTTCAGGATTCTATGTTCTAGCTGATTTCCATTTAGACAAATTTGGAATTTTGGCAATCAAAGTGAATAAATCAGGATGCGCTCCTGGGCACATCATCCATTTTGGCATTCACATTAGAAGTCTATGTCCATGTTTGAAGTTGTTATGGAATTTCCATGGCATAAAGTTTGAAGATTATAACTCATTTCAGCGCACTCAAACTTCGAAAATCCTTTTCTTTTTTTGTAAGTCAAAACTTATAAAATCAGACCACTTTCAACAGGAACTATGATTTGCAACTGACAATCTGTTGCTTTCATATCTTAAGAATTGTTATGTTAAAATGCTGATTGATGTGATAAGTTGAATATGATGTGGTGGCAGTGATTTCATGACACATAGCGTTTTCGGTATCTCACTCTCCTGTTTGTTTCATTTTCCTTTGCTTCTTTTTATGCTATGTTTGAAATCTTAATTTCCATATATTAAATATGGGTATATACACAAATTTACTGCATTTTATTGGTGTCCTCGTTGAGTTAGTTTCCTCACTGAAAGGTCTATTTCCACAGGATTCCATGCAGGTCAGGCATGTGCACAACGCCTATACAGGTCACGTCCTCTCAGTTGATTGCAAGTGAGGTGTTTCCTTCCCCTGCTGTGAAGGCCCTTCTGTATCCTGGAGCTCTTGTCAACAGCCTGATCAAGAATATGACTGTTCCAAGGTGGAGTGATTTGCTAGACATTTACAGCTTGACCGCTGTAAAAGAAGCCTCCCCGGTGGTTGACCTGCAGCGCTTAGAGGTTCATTCGTCTTTCAGCTTTTATGTCCTGGTTCCACTTTCAGGCCTTAACTTCCAAATTTCCTGAGAAGCTGAAATGCAGATCATGCCATCTTCACATTCAAATGCTGTAGATTGTCAATTCTTGAAATTTCCGTGATGGAAAATCATGTCTACAAGCAGTAGATTAGAAACTACCATCTTTTTTGCACATCATAGAATTTTGGAACTGTATGTACTGTTGATCAGCATAGAATCAATTATTTGATTTGTTTTTTTTCTTTTAGTTAACAATCATATAATGTGTAAATCCTTGTTTTGTTATGTTTAACTATTCTGATGGATTCTGTTTATCTTGTGCTCCCTTTATTTGGATGAATATTGATGTGATGAAGTATACTTGCTTCATGCCCAAACCCATTTTAGTTCCTCCGTCAGTTTTATTCGTCATTATACTCCAAAAGAGTACTTATCACCGCACTTAACAGGTGCTTGCTGGAAGCTATTTCTGTGTAGCGGGAGCGATCGTGGGCATTCTAAAGCCCGGGAGGATGAGCATGTTTGGAACCCTCCTTGTAATATGGGGTCTCGTCAAGGAAGGGGTGTTGGGGAAGCCAGTGAACACGGATCCTGCAAGAGCAGTTTATGTTTATCCAACAATGGTGGTAGCCTTAATCTGTGCCCTGTCCTCCATTAAGTATGACGTGAAGAAAGCCATGAGGTCCGCTCCTGCTCGGCCCATCGCCAAGCCAGTGGAAAGGTCAACAAAATCTAAGCTGAAGTGAAAACAGTAAGTCCATGATTGTTGAATATGGTTCATTTTTGTGGTGAGTTCTGCAGTCAAGGGGTCTCAAACTGCAATCTCAAACATAATTTGATCTAGTTGTCTTTCCAAGTCAATCGAAGTCGAGGTTATATTATTGGGAACTTCTGTGTGAATATCTGTTTTTTGACATATGAAGGATCAGGTGCGTGCTTTTATTTGTGAATACTGCAAAATTAACCAATTACTCCTTTCCATCTTCTGCTGACTGCTGCAATTCGTACTTTGCCATTAGAGGTTGCTGCATCTCTTCCGATGTGAATCGGTAGATTGTTACCAGCAGGACAAGAAAGAAGCAACAGTATTTGCATTGTCATTGCTTCGGTGTCTGTTGAGAGCGAGCTTAGCAGAAGGATCTTTTGGCCTGTTGCAATTCTTGATCCATGTTTGGATCATTGTAGATGTCGCTCATGCGAGTTTGGAATCTGTGCAGCTCGAAATCAGACAAGAAAGGAGGAGAATCCCAGGAGCATGGAGTGTAACTGGCCTTCTGTTTCATGATCCTCTGCGGGTAGACCAAGCTATGTGTCCTAGTAAAACTTTCGACTAGTACAACGTGGTGAAAATCAAAAAGAGTGAAAAGATAGAATTTTAAGGTTGTAAAATAGAGAAAAAATGGACAAAAGTTATATGGAATTTTGAATTTTTTTTTTTATAATAAGGGAGTAGTGGTGTCATGAAATATGAATTATAATTACTTCGTTAATAACGGTGCGAATTTTTTCACCTTACGGGGAAATCATTAAACTTTTTGAGCTCTTCTTCTGTAAGTTCCCTTTCTACATTTTATTTTCATAAAATCTTGTAGTAGATTCACTACCTTACCCGAGTTCAATCACCTTCTAAGAATGGAGGATTAGGGGTAAAATAGTCTTTTTCATGAATAGGCTCCAATTGGAGTGTGTTAGTTGTCCATGTAGGACTCCACGTCAACGTGTCACATCATATTATCATATTAATTAATCTGATTGTGAAAGTCATAACATATTAAAACATGATATAATATATTATAATTGGTGATTTTCGGTATAAGTCTGAAAAATAAAGTTCATAATATACCGAGTCGAGGGAAATGGGTCACGGTCTATTTTACCCAATTAAGAACAATTTGACACATGCATAACCCCATTTGCCCACGCAAAATTCAGATGTCATATTGTTTGCTATGTTAAAAGGAGAGCAGAAGTAGGGGCGAGGAGGGTAGATGTAGCGGCGATCTGGCCACCAATCCCAATATGTAATATTCAGGTTTTTATATTCGACCGTGAACATGTTAGATGAACTGAATAATCAACACTAACATTGATTCCGCCAACGTAGCATTACTAAAAATCTATAGCTCAAGAAAAATGTCATATTGTTTGAAGGCAACAGAAAAAAAAAATGCCTCTCAAGGCAAGTGATTAACACTAGGGAAAGATTCACAAATTCCATCCCAATTATGGATTCAATGCACCAACTAATTGCATTAATCTTTTTTTTCATGGCAACAACATTAACTCTCTCTGACCTAACTGTATCCAGAATTCGAGTATCGTGTATTCTTTTTTTGGATGCTCATAAGGATCAGACGGTTCAGGATTCGTCTGAATCGGGTCGTGTCATATGAGATTCACAAGTAAAACCTAAGAATTTGCATGACTTGAAAAATAGATGGTTTTATTCTTTACGTAAAGTTTGTTATGATATCATATTACAATCTACTTTATATGCAAAATTATAATATTTGATTGTAAAATTTACTATCACATTAGAGTACGTAAAATTATAACTATTTCACCCACACTCGCCAAAGTTTAGAACCAATTTGACATATTCACCAAATACAACAATCTTATGTTTTAATCTATAACCAAGAAAATTGTACTGTGGTTGAAATTTTATTGTAATCTTAAATTCATTGAGATTCAACAAAATTCAAACCAAATCATTGCTAGGACTTTTTAAGTGTGATTAACTATCCGCCCCAAGCTTAAAAAAGTTATTATCTCCAAAAATAAATTTATGGCCCGAGTACCCTTATCGAAGCGTGAATACAGTGTCGGTCGCCCAAATCGTTTCAGATGATTCTCGAACGATATTTAAATCTACTCTCAATACTCTCTTTAAACTTCTTAACCTAAAAAATAAAAAATCCAAAGCGAAAATGGTTGGAAAAGGGAAATGATGAATTAATAAATCAATCATATCTCTTATCATTCATCACCTATATCTAAAGCTTATCGAGAGGTTCGGACTGATGCAGTCACAAATAGGGGTTGGATTTCTACTGTTGTTGGGTTAAGGTTCAACTTCGGACTGCTTTTCTGGTTTGATGGCCTTGGCTGTCATGGATTCTTCTGGAAATGCAAAAACTGCTACAGATGAACTAGCTAATTTCGCCTTCAGTTGCTCAAATTCTCCACCAGCTAAAGTAATTCCTTTTTGGCTCCTTTGTTAACATTTAGCTGAGCTCGATTATGGAGATTGGATATTAATTTTCCCCAGCTCATGATTTTTTTTTAATCAATCATCTCTTATTTCTTGTCGTTGGTTCTCATTAATTGTTCAAGCATTAAGCAATTTTGTGATGAGTTCACAGTCATTGACTTGGCAGCTCTTGGGCTATATTCGAGCAAAGTTGAGTCCTTGATTTGTTGTGCTTTGTTTAGATTAGTTCGGTACGTCCGATATCTATAAATTGTCCTTCATTATTAGGTTTGTGCTCTTGACTCCCTTTTTGGATTGATTATACAATTGGGACAGTTACATTTAGCTTGGCTACTGAAGAGTGTGACTGGTTGTCTCTACGATTGTGCTTATGTGTCATGTAAGGGTGGCGTTTTTTGAGTAAATGACGTCGATACTTGTTGATAAAATCTTCTGATTTCTTGCACATGAACATATACATCAGTCACTAGTTCATCGTATCCCCAGTTCAGGAGAAAGAGAAAAGGGTGCGAGTCCAAATTTAGAGCTTTAACGAGATCTTGAACACGTTAAGTCAACCAGATCAAATTGTACCAAATCACGTTACAATTTGAAAGAGCCGATAACTTAATTTGATAAGTCGCGTACTATTTAGTTTCATAATTTTCTATTAAATACAGGAGTCCCCCTGCTCAGATTACCTAAGCAATCTATCGCCACTGGAGCTCAAGAAGGCTGGAAATGTGCCCCAGGGTTTCATCGAAATTAATTCGTCCCCTGTCATATTTACATCCCCGAGCATAACCGTGCCACGTGATGTACAAAAACTGAAAGGGCTTGGATGCATCATATTCTTTTTCTTTTGTGCAATAAGTTATCTAATGATTGATTTTGATTTATTTTATTCTTTCAGGCCACAAGTCCTTCAGTTACCAATTGAAGAATTATCCCAAAACAACTTGCGAACACAATATCCTCAAGAAGATTCCAATAAATATGACACGATATTGGTTGCTGATAATGAGGATTTTGTTGTGAAGGATTTCATGGAGACTCAACCCTCCAACTCTTCAAGTTGCATTGATGGGTTCTTGGTGGATCATGTTGGCAAATTTCAACTTTTCTATTAAGATCAATGACAATAAACTAGACTCCAATTTCCCAAGCGACACTGCACCCTTGAAGATCATTGCCCTAGATCTTGAGCAGAACAGTGGTACGCATAAACATGTAGGAGATGAATTGGAAAAAGATGAATTTCAAGAGAAGATGAAATTTATTGTGGAGAAAATGGATATCAAAGAAAATCAATACGATGGCGATGCATGTTCTGATAACTGCTTAAAAGTCTTACATGATGCATCCATGGACCATATTCTGGTAACACAGCTATGTGAAGATTTTGCAACTCAGGTTAGTGGTGATATTCAGCTTTATATTCCAGGCAAATTTTCTTACTTTTGAAGAATGATGTGCTACTTACATATTCTTTCTCTCCACTTATCAAAAGAACTAAAATATAGAGTGCGGGAGGTAGCGAGGCAGGCAAATTTGAGAATGCCACAAATTCAATTTTTCAATCATTTTCCATGGCAAATGCATGGGAAGATTGTGATATGATTGAAGGGGCAACTTTGTCATATCTTGCAAGTAGACATCATTCTGAGGTTTGTTCATATAGAATTTTCCTATAGCTCTATTTGCTTCTTTATGCGTTTTGCTCCTTGATCAACCGAGTTTGTTAAACTTTTTTATATTCTCCATTATTTGTGTCCTGAACATATCATAGAGGCATTTCTTTCTATCTTGACATTAAAGCGAAGATAAATAATCTGATTTACAATCCCACTAACTTCAAAGGGTACCCATCTTTCAGCATTCAAGTGAATGTACAGTGACATGGCTATTAATTTTTATGTGGTTGGCACATGTTATGTGTTGGGATGCTCTCCATATATGCAAGCATTTAGTAGTAAAATCCTGATGATTTGAAAACATGGAGTGTCATTTGGGCTTGAGAGTGCACATCTAGTGGCAAATATAATGTGCAAACCAAACCAAAATCAACAAAAACTTACTTTAGATAGATGAGTTGTTTGTGTCAAAATAACTGGAAACATTAATACAGGTCATCAGGAAACAAGACAGTCTAGTTAGATGCTGTGTTTTTTATGAAGAAAGTCCAGATAATTCTTCAACAAGAAGTGGTTCATCTTCAGCAAGTAGTATGATAAATTCAGGGTTCCCAGCTACATCTTCAAAATAAAAAAGATTGAATTTAACTCAATCAAGCTCCAGTTCAGTCTCGAGGAAAAACAAGGTAGAAGAGCTATCCAAAGATATTGCTACCAATGTTCCTTCTCACAACAATGCAAAGTTTCCATTGGTAGCTTCTCATCCGCTGAGCATTGGCTTGCATTTAAATAGTCTTGTCAGTGGTTAAAAGTTTCATGCTGCAGCCTCAAATGCAGAAGTCACAAGTTGTGATTTGACCACCGAAGGAAGTAAGTCAACAACTTTTAAAGACGTGCTCGGCTCCAGAGCTGGAGCCTCGGCCAGCCCGTCCGCCCCCGCCCCCTCCAGATCTGGGACGGCTCAGCCCAGATGCAGCTTCACCCGTCCTAGCCTGAGCAGCCACCGCCCCCCTCCGACCCCGTCCACCCACCAGCACCACCCACCTCCCACCTCCGCCTCCATCCACCCCCAAATCTAAGCCAAATGAAACCCTGTTACGTGGAGGAGCCGAACGCCCGTACCGCTCAAGCCACCCTTATATTTTGCTCTTGTTTGGAGATTGTCAAATCTTTGTTCAAGACAACTGAGATCTATGCAGATTAATAACTTGAGGACCCTCCCATCTCGGTTTTTACTGAAGTCCATGTAGACCGACAAGAGGTTATGATCGAAATTTTGGTGACCGGTTAACTAGCTGTATATTATTTGATGTTATTCACATATATCTTCCTTTATAGTTAGTCCTAGAGAATCTCTCTGTTGTAATCCGATCATGTAATTTTCATTCTCTTGAACGTTTCCCATGTACTCGCTTTTAAGTAATGAATACATTCTCATTACTAACGAGTAAAAAAAAAGTATTGAGAAAATTAAATCTATCGTAGAAGAAAATATACATGACATTGATGCTAGAGGCATTAATGCAACCGCTAATGATATTGAGCCTCAAACTTTATCGTCATTAGAGCATTGTCTTGAAGAAAGTACGCATGACATTGATGATTCAATCACTCATACATTTTCTAAGAGGGTGTTTAACTCAAGAACATGCTGAGAGTTCAAAGGAAATCAACCAAATGAGCCCTAAGAAGAGAAGGTACGTAAGTTTTCTTATATTTCTCATATATTTGGACTATCATCATTCTCTATAATGAATTTAACAAGACTGAAACAATTTATTTCCTTTTTTTCTGGAAAGAAGGAATCAAACGCTTCTTCCGGTAATGGTTGCAAACATTGCAAGTGCAGAAAAAGCAAATGCTTAAAACTGTAAGTGGGTCCAAATTCGCTTCTTTCCTACGAAATATCTATTGTGCTAATGCCTTGAAATTGGTTTCACTTTGCAGTTGTTGTGATTGTTTTGCTGCTGGACTATACTGTTATGGACCCCGTGCATGTCAAGGGTGCTTCAATAGACCTGAATATCAAGATAGAGTTAATGATGCACGGAAACAAATTGAATCTCGCAATCCATCTGCATTTGCTCCAAAGATAGTCGAAGGCATCGACCAGATTCCAGAAAATAACATGGTAGAGTCTGCACTATTTCAACATTCATTGAGGTATACACTTCACACGGTCACTTATAGTTCCATATCGTATAAACAGGAAAGAGATAACAGGTCGACACCTTCTTTGGCTAGACATAAGAGAGGGTGTAACTGGAAAAGGTCAACATGTCTTAAAAGATACTGTGAATGCTTTCGGGTTTTGTGATTTCTCAACTCTTGTACCTTCTTTCCTTAATTATCCTGAGTCATATCGATCTAACTAGCATGTATTCCCAATATTTTGAAAGGCAAATGTTGGATGCTCAGATAACTGTCGTTGCGTGGGGTGTAGAAATGCCTGTGGAGCCAAACAAGGTTAGAATTTTTTGTCAAGCTACCTCTTTCTCGATTGTATTATATGTTGCCATACCGTTTGCATGTACTTTGGTTGTCTTATCATAACATAATTTTAAAATCTCCCGTGATATTGTATGGTAGAGGACGTCCGTTTCATCGGTCTCTCATTCTGTACTGTCTTTTCCTTGTCAGATTATGATTTGAGGAAACAACTGCTAAGCAATAAAGCTAGCGATGGAAGCTTTAGTGAGAAGAGAGCCAAGCCGCTTGCAACTAGTGATGGTTCGTTCTCCATAGAGCTTCACAATTCTCTTAGTCTAACACCCCTAACTCCATCACTTCAAATTGCAAGGCTTGAACTTTTGCGTGATATCTCGATCTATTTTAAAGATAATTACAGCAAAATTTCTATATGTTTACTATTCTTAGCGATTGAACCCTATATGTTTGCAAATGGCCATTTCAACCTACAAGATTAGTTCTGCTGCACCATTTAATCTTAATTATTATTATTTCGCTGACTTGAATTTTATTTTTTTAATGTAACTATAGGCGAAACAGCGACAATTCCAACTTAAACATATAATAGAATTGATATTATGAGACAATTAACCACTCATAAACATATAAGATTTAACTGTAAAAAAAAAAAAACTCGAAATCGCTCCCGTCAATTTTAGCCGTGCACGTGGCAAGTCTCTGTACTTTTTGGCGCAGAACTGTTTTTTGAAATGTCGGTGAAAGTGGGCTCCTCGGCTGGGCTGCCGTGGGCAAAATGGTTAGGCCCACGCGTCACATACGATAAGGTGCTTGAACCTGGCGTAGAACCCGGGCGTATTGCATTCCGTGGGCCTTTTAGTTGGGCAGAATGGGCTGGGCCTTCTAGAAGAACTCGACAACCAGTCGGCCCATAATCATCCTGCCTCGGGGTGGCACTGCACCGGCACAGGATCGGATTCAACTCCAACTAGGTCATATAGCTCCATAGACTCTCATCCTCGATCAATACGTAGTCTAGATCGGACCACATCGAGCAGGGGCGGGTCGATACACTACAACCTGAGGACCGAATCCCGTCGTAATATACAACCTAGAAATATTTCCGAGTTCCCTTCTCACTGTTGTTGATCACACTATGCCGACTGATATAATATACAACCCCAAGAAGAACGGCGTTCGGATCCAAGCTTAGCCGATGACGGACACTGGATCAATTGTTCTCATCGACATACTATTAGTTCGACGACGATGGGATACAGAAAGCTCGGTAGTAAACCATCTCGACGTACAAAGCATTACATCTTGAAATCCATAGTATAACTTGTGCTATATATATAATCTCATTCCATCCTTAAAAGAAAGTTCATTTTTATGGTTCTACACATCACCCACACTCCTTAGTAACCATTTTAGACCAACTTTGCATAGATGGGCCGTCGGCCGCCGGATCTTCGTCGTCCGCCGTTGGGGTCGTTTGCCGCCATGGGGGCCAACCATTTCAAGGCTTCCGGAGGCTCAGAAGCTTCACGTCGTCTAGGACAGGCCCGCACAGCGAGGAGAAGTCGTCGCTCCTCATGGTGTAGAATGTGCTGTAGAACATGATCCGGGTCCGGGTTGTTGTGGCCACGAACCGGAGGACTGCCCTCTTGTAACCGCCTTTGCCCTTCGACTGGTAAGGCACCTTGACCGTGTCCCTCCCGGCAAATGCCTCGACGACCATTGACCCCTCGCACGAGTTGCTAGCATCCCCAACCGCGAACGTGAGGACGTACACTTTTCCTGGGATTGTCCGAGCGACCTGGGCGACAACACTCTCCTTCCCAGCCACTAGCTCAACAGCTCGCTTGCCCTCGGGAACCGAGAAGTGGTCCGAGTCGATATACTTGACGGCTTTGAGGGACTCGATCATCCACCCTGGGAGGGGAGAGTGGTCATCCTCGATGTTAGGAGGGATTAGGACTCCCCAAGATGTGTTGGGGAAGATGTAGGGTCCTTCTTCAAAGTGCCCATTCTTCAGCAAATTTCCTTCACAACCAAAGACACCATAAATCATCAAAACCAGCCTTACACAATTAGAGAATTATGTAATGCATGTCTAAATTTTTATAATTTGTAATTCTCTTTTTTCCGTAAATAAGAAGATTCATAGATCTAAACAGACACGATGATATATATAAAATAAAATACTTTAAGAAACCCTATCAATAAAAAATTTAACATAAAATCTCTCTGCCTCAAATCCAATGTCACGTCAAACAATGGAGTCCAATGACAAGGCATCGCCAAGGAGCAAACTGAATTTTAAGGGCGAGTGTTTTTCGTATGACAGTACTTATGGGTCAACACTGTACACTATGACATGAGATACTTTCTCTAAGCCCGATAAAACCTAACAATATGTACACTTCATGAATGCTCTCATTAAGAAGATGTCGGACTCCTAAGGATCCCTATCCATGGAGTTGTCAGTGTAGGTCATGATAGAGTGGACCCACAATCCATACTTCATTTTTTTACCCTACTAATTTGAGAATAAAAATGAAATTAAATGTTTCTCGATTTATACTTGTCATCCTTGCACAGTGGTCATGCTAATCTTCTCTGACAACCGGTAAAATAAAATCTATGTAGTCTTCTTCTATATATATATATATGTATTTATATATAAAAATTAAACAAGTGATCAGATTACTTGTTGCCAATGGAAGAGCATAATTTTTCCACTAGAATTGAACAACTTACTGTTAGTTGCTCTTGGGGGATAGAGAACCTTGATGGCCACTGAGTCAATGAGCGGACCGCACGCCGGGTCCTCCTCGACCCCGGGATTATGGATCACG
This sequence comes from Lagerstroemia speciosa, assembly GCA_037672795.1. Taxonomy (NCBI): domain Eukaryota; kingdom Viridiplantae; phylum Streptophyta; class Magnoliopsida; order Myrtales; family Lythraceae; genus Lagerstroemia; species Lagerstroemia speciosa. The sequence goes on along the minus strand of CM075293.1, from coordinate 7,919,061 downwards.
ATCTCGACCACGTCGAGCTCGGCCTGGAATGCCCAGGCATACGAGTCCCAGCCATTGCTGCTGTAAAGGGTCTGCATCGGAAGGACTCCCCAGTCCGGTGAGACCGACACGTTGAGCCTCTCCTCCTGGGCGCAGGTCCGGGCGGCGCTGAACGTGATCGAGTAGTACATCCCCTTGATCACCCTGAGCCTCTGCTTGATCGAGGCCTCGTTCCCGAGCCGGACCGCGAAGGCTCCCTCGGGGACCACCAGGAGCATGTCTCCCTGCTTCTGCCCGGCCTTGATGTACTCGACGTAGCCGGAGATCTCCCATTTCGGGATCGCATATTTACCAGTCACGACCGTGCCCTTCATCTCCGTGGCCTTCGGGCCGTACTCGAAGTTGCCGTTCGGTAGCAAACCTGTGGAGATGTGGAGAAGGCAACATGTGACTTGGAAGCAGCACGCTTTTTGCAGCGAATTGTAAATGTTCTTACTGAAAAATAGTGCTAGTACGGTATTAAACATTTTGCCTATTAATTAATCATGCCAATTATGTATACAAAAACATATCTTTTTTTGTTAAATTATATTATCCAGAATTATAAATTTTGACTAATTTCAATTTGAGATAAATTGATACACTGAGGAGTAAAACTCTTATGAACACGAACGTTCTCCTTTTTTTTCGATTGTAAAAGAGATTGGTGAACTTAGAAAGGGATAAGAATAAGATGAGAGTTAAAGTTACGTGCGACATCCCATTATCCAGAATTAAACCTCATTCCCCTCGGTCCCATACTGAGGAAAAATCTCGTTTATATATTATAATGCAATGAGTGTATGAATATATTAGAAAAAATAATTTTAAATATTTAACGGATTACATGTTAATGTATTGAACATTCATTAACTTGTCACACATGTCACGTGATATGCTCATTACAAAATATAGTTATTCACGTTAAGGTAAATGCAGTCCTGCCAAGCTCTCTTTTTTCTCATCCCGTGCACACAAAGAAATTCTTAGGTGGACTCAGTTAACCACAAAATCCATCAAAATAAAATACTAGTAATTTTTCAAGGGATCGAAAAGTACCGATACTTTCCCATAATGGATTCACGGTGGACCGAACCGGGTTCACCTCAGAATTTCTATGTGCATTGCACATGGCATTTTCTACATTCAAATTTGGGATCAAAGGTGGGCCCATGCATTGCCCAAATACCCCAGGCAATAATACTTGGAGAAGGAGGCAGAAGTGAGCGCCTTTCCCCTATGTATCTTGGACACTAGTAGCTAGGCTGGCCACAGGGCAATTTTGGGATGTTACAATTATTGAAGTAAGAGAAAAGTTGTACTATGATCTAAAGGAAATTGGCGAAGACAATTCTACATTTTTATAAGGTTACGAAGTCGAAACTTGTAAATGGAAAGAATTCGTGATCACGAAGTATCTTTTTTTTTTTTTAAGATTATGAAGTCGATCGGACACACTGGATGTTCGAATGCTAAATGGTTGAGGCAGAAGGAAAAGCAAGTGCAGTGTGATGACCTTTGATGCCATCATTCTACCAGCAGTTTGAACGATTAAACGAGCCACGAAAAGTTCAACCGGACAATTTCCGAGAACGATGCATATTATCTACCGAATGCGTGTTCTACTGACTGTGCATAGCCTGGATGCGACTGCTAAAAAGATAAGTGGAATCGAATCTGCATTTTGGACGATATCAAGTGATTCAAAGTAAGCCAGCAGGCGTGTTTACCGTCGACCACGGTCGCGGCGGCATGGCAGCAGGCGGCGGCAGCGCAGAGCAGTAGCACGGCCACCGACACCAGGACGGCCCCCACTCTCATGCTGCGCTGGTCGGATGGAGAAGAGTTATTGCGAGAGAGCTGGAAATGAATGGAACAGAGAGGGGAGTGAGTGAATTGAATAGGGCGTGCAAGTGAGGAGATGGAGCAGTACACTTATATGCATGCCGGAGTGGGGATATGCCCTCAGATTTGGATGTTTTCACTCTTATGCCACTCATTCACTGCAACTCCACATGGGGATTTTCTGGTTTATTTTTCTGCATGATTTTTGTGTATATATTGCAATTTCATGTAATAATGAAATGGCGGCAAAATCTGGCTGTCTACTGGTGGAGGTTGGAGACAAAATCAAGGGGTTTATTGAATGCAACATGGCTTGATCTTCTAAATCATCTGATAAATGGAACTGGTACAGTTGGTATCATTCTCGATTGGAGATCAGAATGTTTTATGTTCAATTTTTACATGTAAAATTACTTTATACCTTTTATTTTCTGTTCTTTTCATCTTTTGTAGGTTTATGTGCATTCATTGTACAAAATTATCCAGAATTTTTTTCGTAAGTATAATTTTGGGATCAAATTTTTATAGGTGGAGATAATTTAAAATTATATTTGGAAATAAGCAAAAAAAATAGCAAAATATTTTCCTAGGGAGAGGGTTTTGGTGAAATACATCACCTTAGATCTGATATAAAAATTCCCAAGTATGATTCACTTCAATATGGCTCATGTTCACCGATTCATTATCTATTTGAGTCCATGTCCACCTAAAAATTTAAATTTATAAATAGTGGTACTTAACTGCTCTTATAGATTCAGAATTTTTTTTTTTTGGTGAGATTTCTTCCTCAATATCCCCTCTCAAGTAGTAACGTAGCTCGCACTTACAAACTGTCTTGAATATCCACCCTCAACGACTAGCCCGAATACCTTTTGCTTATGTACTCAAGCGAGGGAGACACGCGACCACAAGGTGGGCTTTCTCTTCCACCCCTGGACTAGCATATGGTGTTCGGCGTAATAACAACTGACTAATCTATCATATTGTATATTTATAACTCGGGATCCCACATTAAACCCTAGATGCCGACTTCCAGAGGGTTTCAAACTCAAGCGCTCTTGAAATTTACTCGATAAGCATATCACTGGACTATTAACCAGGAGGTTATACACACTCTTTACCAATTGGCAAAAGTCAAATGACCAGGTCCTCTTAGTAGTCAGCAAGTGGTGAGCACATGAGAGGCGATCATGTTGATATTGACCTGTGTCCTCTTAGGAGATTGTGTAATAATAAAATATAATATCCATAAGTCACAGTACTGAATTGAGTTTTGCTCAATATTTAATCATCTTTAATATGTGCATAATGAATATCATTATGCCAGGAGGTGAAGGCCACTAAGAAAACATTCAATTTGAAGTTGGATGGATTTCAAGTCGGTGCGGGGAAGATCGCCCCTTATACTCGAAAAAAAAAGTGGTAAATTCTTTAAATAAAATCTACTTATTTGAGCATATCTTTGTTCGATTATCTCATTTTGCACCCTTCGAATACTTCATTTCACTCTCCCTTGGATTTCATCCTCTGTTATAAATTTTCTAAATCAGTAATTGATTTGAAGCAGTCATTATTTTGAATGAATGAATAATAAAATAAATATGGATTTTTTAAAAAATAGTGAATGGAATCATGGCTGTTATCAAAATTTCCCCCAAGTGTCCCTAATTCGACCTTTTACCATACATGACTTATACATAACTTATTTGAATCCATGAACTCTTCAAGCACTTTTGAGTTGGAGATATTTTTTTTATATGGTATGCATCATAAAAAGAAATAAATTCCAGAGAAATAGCTCCAATTTTGTTTTTTCGAGGTCATAAATGAGGCTGAGAAGGAAATACGACGAAGATCGTAAATAAAGTGTATACGAGAGAGTCTCCCCCGGATGAGATTCGAATTCAGAGACCTGAATTTGAGTACGATACCACCGAGTCAATTCCAATTTTTCTCAAGATCATCCTCACTGATTTTGAAGGGAAACGGTGGGGGGTGGGGCCCACGGTCTTGAGAGAGGGGGAGGGCCCACTGTGAAACCTCAACCTCAACCCTGAATCTCGGCAGTAGCACGTGGGAAGAAGACATGTGGCCCATTTCTCTTTTTGGACCCTTCACTTCCTTTGGGCCCTTCAGATTTAAGTCCATCACCAGTGAAATGACTCCTTTGCCCCCCTCTCCGCACACTCCGTCTCTGTGTATTCATATATATATATATATATATATATATATATATATATATCGATGTGTAGTGAAACCGAATGTGACAATTCATAGGTTATTTTCCCTGTCGGCTGCCCACATAAAAAAATGGATAACGTGAATCGGGAGAGTTTTACTCCTTAACGAAAACATGTTAGATAGGAACTGCTAGATTTTTTAATAAGATGCAGTACATGACAAGAAATGGGATGCCACAATTAAGGATGCGGGATGACCCGACAGCACTAAATCGAGATCAAGAACGAACCATCCCGAGGCTCCTTTTTCGAATGGTGCGGGACTCCCGTGGATGCATTCTCCGTGTTCGGATATGAATCATTGGATCGGATGACGGGTGATTCCCTCTATGACAGTAAGGTATCGGATTCATGTTTGATGCCGACGTTTCTCTCACACCGTCGATCGACCGTGCACATGTGCTGCATTAAATAAACGGTCTCGCATCGAGCCAAGACAGAAACTGGTCATATCGTAGTATTACATCATGCAATCTCAGCGTTAAATTAAAAAATAAAAAGAAAAAGAAAAACAGACAGACGCTCACCACAAGGAAAAGTGCAACGGTGTTGGGATTTTCACTTTAAAGTTGGATTTCAAATATATACAAATATTATATAGAAAAAATTCATATTCACACGCATTATTTTACCGAAATGGGCTATCGGCATACTTTTAAATCCTCAAGATCGCTGTATGGGATCGAATCATGTATCGAGAACCTTCATCAACACGAGCACACCGATATTGGATTCTCACTGCATAGTCTAGTGAGAACCAAACACGATTCACAGTACAAAAACTTTCTAACTCAATGTCAAAAGGGAGTAACACGTAACATGTAACACGTCACCCGATCTCACTCACTCTTTCTCTCTTGAATTTCTCCTCCACGTGAATCTCATTCATGCATTACCACAGCCATATATCATTTCTTTTGTTTATGGGTAGTTTCAAGAGAATGAGGAGTCATGATCTTTTACAATGAATATGGCTCTTCATTGAAGTAACACAACTACCAAAGAGAAAGCACTGTCTTATTGAGTCGGGTTCGAGTTAAGTCGATTGGGTCCACATGAGCGGATCGTATTTTCTTACAAGAGGTATAAGAGTTTTTTTTTTTTTTTACATATTGATGGCGTGCAACGTCATAATAACTAAGTAATCCATTGATTGGTGTATTATATGACCTAAGTCCCATCACTAATCCCCAGATACCAGCTCCCAAAAGAGTTGAAATCCTGAATATAGCCTACTACATGCTGTCAGCTTATCAGCGGGTCCACCTCTCATAAGCTAGGAGGTATAAGAGTTAGCTTACATAATTCAGTACCTATTTTTCTCGAGCAAGTTCCGAGTTTCAAGTATTGTAAACAGAGGAACCACACAATCATAAAAATCCGACCCGTATTTGGCGGGTCTGGTTCAGACTTAAAAATTAATTAGGGGATTTTTAGATTTCGGGGTGTGATAGGAAAAATATAAAGTGTAAAAAGGGAAGAAGGGAAGAACCTTACATGTTGACTATATATTAATATAGGACATGTCAAATGAGGAGAAGTGGACACTCTTTAGGTCAAGTGTCGTTGTCCCTCTCGAATCACTCCGCTTTCGTTCGTTCAAATCCCAATCCAATTATATATATCTATCGGCTTACTATTTGCATATGTTGTTGTTATCTATGTGCATGTCTGCACGGATCCCTATATTTCAAATTTTATTTGGTCCTTTTTTTTAATTATTTTTTTATTTTTGTGGTGGCTGTTACAGCTCCCCCGAGAGGATCGCCAGGGCAACTTTACAGGGGCCACATTGAATTAATTCCAGGGGTGGGACAACCCCACAACAGTAACCTAACCACCACCACCACCGGGGAATCAATTGAAAATATTCAAAACTTCTTTCTTTAAAAAAAAAAATAAGTTCAAGAATTGAAAATCATGCAAATGGAAAAAATTATAGTACGATGTAAAGATTCTTTTCTCTCTCCACTGTAAATGTGGATAAAGTTTGTGGAAAGATTGTTACGTGATGACACTAACATAATATTTCTATCAAATCAGTGTTTAATATATGTTCAATTGCACCACATCATTATCTTCTTAAACGCTAACGAAAATGTCACGCCAGCTAGTACTTTGCATCCATTATTCTAACAGGTGATGGTGTGGTGCAATTTAATAGATGTTTGATAGTGGTTGGACGAAAATATCAAGTTAGCATAGTCATATGATACAACTGCTCCACCTGTTGGGCTGTAGAATTAGATAGGAAAAAGAAGAAATTATTTCAATTCAATAACCAAACCATTTAGTATCAGTAATGATCATAATGCGAGAAAATTGCCAATGATTAAAAAAAATATTTATATATGATTCAGTTACTAAATCGTAAAATTTCTTGTACGAAGGGAGAGCCCCCATTAATTCATGGGGGAGGACCGCCGGCGGTGCGGAGATCGCAGCAGCAGCAGGGGCTGAATCAGGACTGGTAGAAGGTGATAAGGAATAATCAATACACTAGTGAGTGAACCAGCTCACGTGCATGTGTATCCTTCCCCCTATTGAATGCAACTTGTCCTCTTGTTCAATTTGTTAAGCTGTAGCGACCAGAACCTAAACCTAGAATTCGAGTTGCGATCCCTGTCATGATTGCAACTCGAATGTACTGATCGCCGTGGATGTTCTCAATCGTTGCAGGAACGCTACACCGCACGGTTCTTACCCTTTGGGAGGTGCAGAGAAGTCCTGAAGCTAGAGAAAAGATTGGCAAAAGAGGACCCCCAGGTTCCATCTACATCGGACCCATATGTTTGATTCCATGGTACTCAGGATCAATCAGAGACGTGGCTCGAGTTTTGGCAAGACACGCCGACAAGTAAATAATAATATGTAATGAATTCGTCATGCAGATCTTAACATGTGTAAACTTGACTATTGAAAATTATGAAGACTCTACGTATGTCAAGATCCGAGAGATATTTACGCACGCATGTCAAGATCTGAGAGATTTATGCAGGAGACTCGTTGTATTACACACACAGCGACGGGGGTAGCTAGCACGAGCACCTACTTCATCGGCTTGAAGAGAACTCGTTGAAATTTACTGCTCTCCGATCGACTCCAAAACCTCAGCTGTTTCTCCAGGAGGCGATAGCTCCTCCCGATCTAACCCGAGAACATTAGATTAGGTTTCTGATGAGGAAAGGACCCAAAAAGAGAGACAGGGGGAGGAGGTGACAATGACATATAATTGCAAACAGCAGCGTTTGCAATTAAAGCCATGGGCCTCCCTATCTCCTACGCATATGGATTGCCTCCTAAATCATAGCATAGATCAGTTGCTCCAGATCCAGAAATTTAATCCCCTTCATTACTCACAACCAGAATCGCCGGGAATACATTATCAGAGATACGCACCTCAGGTGCGGACGAGGCAGCTGTGATTGAGAATGGCAGATCACAGAATGCTGGTTGATGTTGACCCTTGCACTTGGGGGAGGGGTGTGACCTTTCAACCACAGGCCATGAACAATTTGCCGTCACACACGGATCTCAAGTTATTCACAAGACCATGAGAATGGAATGGTTAATTTTTATAGAACTGTCAAGTGTTATAAAATAACAGGCCTAAAGTGTAAACCCAGCCCGAAAAGCTCCCATACCAGTCTCAGCCCAGTCCTAAGTACCTTAAATATGAGCTACACCCAACTTGAACTTATGGGACCGGAAAAGAACCAAGCCCCGGCTTACACTATTCCTGAGCTTCACATAAACCAAACTGGCAACGTGTATTAGCGTAGGAGATAAGTCTGAAAAAAAAGCACATCCCAGAAAACATTTTCCATATGCCAAAATATTGTGAAACAGACTTAACCTCAATGAGCAAATTGTGAATCACAAATAGAATTCCTGGACAATTTTTAGAAACCAGGATTATTGTAATCAAAGCATAAATACTTGCAGCTATGCTCTTACAAAGTCAATGGGATGATGGTAGAAGGGACCTCTTGAGGTTATCTGATCTGTCCAAAAAGTTCTTAAAAACAGAGGTCTAACCATCTCTGAGAGTTTAATAGAAATTCTTCAGCTGAAAAGAACACCATAAACCGTTTATGCCCAGAAGCAACGGTTGAATAAGATGGTAACTGTGCTCAAGGAATTGTGCGCTGGTAAAGAGGCAAAGCTCCCAAAGCCTCACGTTCAGCTCGCTCCTTCTTTACCTGTTAAACATAAAAAGAAGACTTAAGCAACATGGTTGACAGCTAGAGCTGAGTGGCCCTGATGAAACAACAAAACCACACATGGACCAAATATAAAATAACTAACATGCAGCGAAGAATGGCAAACTTAAAATGTGATGCTTCAGAGAATTGATTAACAAACAACTTTCATAGAGCACTTACAAGAGCCAGCATATCTTGGAGATAGCTCCTAAATGGAGTTTGCATGGCCTGTAGGATGAAAATATAAGTTCATAAGCTTCAAGAAGAGAAGATCATGCAGATCTAAATAACTGCAGAAATATCCAACGATTATCTCTTCTCAAGAACTATAAGAATGACAACCTTTCAGCAACAAAGTGCTAAGGTATAAGGAATGCAACAGCGTTGACACTTCAGACCGCATAAAGATCAATTGGCAGTACAAATGAAGCAGAAATTCTTGAAAAGAAGCACAAACAAAGAAGTGACTGACATAAACAGTTTTTTTCCCCTCTTCCTCTATTCATCCATTGTTACAACAAGTCGAATGCAATTGAATTATGAGGTTGAATTTGAGCAGATTGGGCAAGTGAAGATTCAAACCAATTATTGTGAAAGCTCCATGGACAGCAGCAGCTATAAGAGTTTTTCTATAGTGACCCCAATGAATACAGTTGATTATACCTGAAGATTCCCGGGGAGGTACTCATGCTTCATAGAGAGATCCATAGCACGCTTGAGACGCTGGTTACGAGCATCCACTATCTCCCTGGGAAGCCTATTCAGTGCCTCTTTCACATCCAGATCATAGTACGGATCAAACAAATCATCGTACCTGAGACCTATAACACCAATTAATTCAGCTAATAAGCATATAGAAGGATGTTGAATGGAGATTAAGTGTTTCGCACAGCTAGCGGCACATATCAAGCCACGTATTAGGAATAGCAGGTACATCATGGAATCATTTCATATGGATACTGGACAAATCGGATGGATGAAGCACAGCGAGTTGAGTTACTGCATCATCAGAATCATAGGCAGTGGTATGTGAATTGTGACAAGCTAACCACATCTAGATAAACCATTGGTGATTTCGGACTATCTGAACCACATCTAGATAAACCATTGGTGATTTCGGACTATCTGAACAACACTTTCATTCAAAGATTTTTTATAAAGCCTGAGGAGCAGACATCTATACGTTAAGCCACAATGAGCACAAAGAGCTGAAAGCAACAGTTCCTCGACGGTGGCTCTGTCTAATTGCAATTCCATCGACTAAATAGGAGATTACTGAATCCAATGGATCTGTCGAGACGAATCGACAGCTCAACCGCAAATGCTTCTCGAGAAGCAAATTTGCGAAAGAGCTTAACGGATCAATCAGCAAGAGTTTCTCGATCAAACGGAGCATGTACGCGAAGATACATTAGAGATATTTCAACGAAAGAGAGAGAGAACCGTAGTTGCGGAGGCGCCTGGAGAGGGCCTTCATGTGAAGCGCCGCGAGCCAGTTCTTCTTCGGATCGATGAATGACTGCAACAACGAAGCCATATCTCCTCTCACCCACAGCTCTTCCTCGCCTTCGACTTCGTCTTCTTCGACTTCGCTTCGGATTCGGGCACCTCTGGTGATGAAATGGAGCCCTAGCCTCTCGCCTTCCCTCCCAGTCGATTGAAAGTCTGGTGGAGAGATCTGCGGCCTGTCAAAGAGGAAGTTGTTTCGGGCTCGACTGGGCTTTGTTAGCTTTACGGTCGGGCCTGGCTGAGTATTTGGTTCCGACAGGAGACTTGAGACCATTTTTTTTTCCGTTAAGGGCAAATAGGATAATTGAGTGAAAAACTTAGGTCCATTCTCATATTTAGGATGAACATTTCGGTGTAACCTGCGAAGACATGAACCGTCACACACGTTTCGTGTTTAGCACGACATTGATCTATCCTACATGATATGTTAAAATCGATAGTGTAACAAATATATTAGGACATGGCAATGCCATAGAGACATATTGAGAATGAATCATGGAAATATCATTTTTGCCCCCTCAATACTCTTCTATGATTTCAAACCATTTAGGGCAAGCTAGCAATTCTATCCAACATTGATAATGTATTAATTGCTTTCGCATTTGTTCTATTTTCGAACTTACAATTTTATCAGTTCTTGAGTATCAAAGTGTCTCAGATTTCAGGCATTTGCTTCTTTTTTTATATCACCGGTATTTGAAATTCACCTGACTAATTTCACAGCCACATATGCACACCTGCAAGCACATATAGTAGAGTAAATCCAAAGGTGGGAACTAATCCTAAGGGGATTTAAACTTTGATGGAAAGGACAATTCGCTTTCTGTTTACTATCAGGCCAACAACTTTATCAAGGAAATGCGAGTTTTCTTTACAACATTAGACTTTGTACCTTTGTGGAGCTGGAGTTATGAAGAGTCTCTTCTGGGCTGAAACTAGTCGAGGTGGAAGGAATACAACAACTTATACTAGAAGTTGATTCAAAATTTGTGGTTGCTACACCATCTCATGTAGATTTGACCCGTGTAGCTCGACCGATGATTTTGATAATAATGGGAGGATAATCAGAGTTTCCTAACCGGAAACTGGTCAAAAGTTATACAACACACTTATTTGGATGAAAGGCTATTGAGAATTAAATCACACATCAACCAGACTAAATAATAAACTTAGGTTTATAAGAGAATTTGGTACCACCACTTATCAGTTTAGGCTTTTAGGTGGAAACGGGTTCGAGACTCTTGTGACTCAGGTAGAAATTTAATATGGTATCAGAGTGGGTCGATCTTGGACTCACACCACGTCAGGCCCGAGTGTGAAACTCGTTGCCCTTTAGACCCCAGACGGAAAGAAAAATATCCGGCTCATGGTTAGTTTATCGAGTACGGAAAAAGACCAACTCGTATGTTAGTCTAAGGACGGAATGTGATAGTTTCTCCCCATTGCCCGAGACCAAAATAAAAATATCCGGCTCCAGGTCAGTTGTTGAGGATAGGTGTTTTGGCACATATCAAGTGTGAACACATTGTCACGTGGGGGCGAATATTGAGAATTAAATCCCACATCGACCATATTGACAAATAAATTTTAGTTTGTAAGAGAATTAGGTACCATCATCTATTAACTTAGATTTTGAAGTGAAAACGGACTCGAAACTCTCATAAATTCAGGTGGAAATTTAATAAAGGCAACTATAATGCAGATCAGATTGAATGACAAGCTAAGCACACACCTTGCGGATGTTTGATTTCGTGTCCTGTTAACCATGCTTCCGGGTTAATATAAGTTACGTTACAACTCCTCATCTGTATACTCTTTAGGTATTTAGTTTCATGCAATGAATTTTCGCTCAAAACCGACCGAAAAGGTGTGGGCCAAAAAAAAAAAAGGGGGAAAAGCCAAATGTCCTAACAAGTCAACAAGTACCTGCGTACAATGACAGCGGAAAAGCTAAAACCTTTGTTCTACGGTGGCTTGCATGTTTCTAGATTCCTCTATTACTTCAGGAGTCGAGAGAATGGTCTTCATGTTCAGAAACTTCTAATCCCAACTGTGAATACAGCTCCATCGCCTGGCGAGAAATTCTTTGGCGGTCCAATCTTATCACGTGGTTTGAGAAAATACGGATCAAAATACGACAAATGAGTGAGTCAATATTAATTATCAAGTTGTGATAATTATTATTAATTAAATTAATTTGATTGGTTCTCCTTCACCACTTTATTTTGAGGTAGAATCATCTAAGATTTTTTCATAGATGCAAGCGGGCGAGAAATTCATGGTAAAGTTGGTTGAGCGTCTCTTTTCTTCGAGTGAGTGGTTGGCTTCGGATCTTGTAATTTGAAAAAAAAAATATCATAACTATAAGAGTTCTATGTTTTTACAAACCGATCAATCAAACTACATTACCAGCCCTGAAAAATGCAAGGAAAATGAACAAAGATAAAATCGGAAAAAAAAAAAAGAGCAGTGAAAAGAAAAATCTTTTGCGTAAAAATGACAAAAAAAAAAGGAACGAAAGTGAGCTTTTTTTTTTTGTCGCCAGCCACGGTATCCAAGCAGGTCCCACCAGCGGTGAGATGGCATCTTTCAGCCAACCATACTTGACTAATCCGTTGGTCGCCCCGGGTCGCACGCCTGGCAATGGCGGGTGAGGCTCCCAAGGGGGGTGTCTGCGTACGTGAGGTCTCGAACTCGAGACCTCCTTAAGCGGCACCGAGCTGCTTACCACTCGGCTCAACCCCTTGGTGAACGAAAGTGAGCTTTTGTGCCCAGCGCATAAAGTTTGGCGCCACTCGCGGTGCCAAACAAATTACTGACAAAGCTTTAATTTGACTGCATTTTTGGTAGTTTTCTTTGACTTTCATTTTATTTTTCTCTTCTTATTTGATACAATGAATACGGTATCTAAAAGTTTAACGATTTTGATCCAGCTCAGTTTTGAGTCGGACTAGTTCGTGGAGCAGTGAAACTCTCCAATCAAGGTTGTACTCTGTCTACAAGTAAAAAAAAAATCTTAAATGATCATATCTCGCTGTAATATTGTGATAAAGAATTTATCAAATCAGTATGATCGGTAATAATTATAATAACCGTTATGATTATTAATATCAATTTACTCGTTTGTCACAATTTAACTGATATTTCTCCATATTACGTGGTTATATAGGATGGTAGACCCAAAATAGACATTATATTCAAATAAAAGAAACATCCAACAATCTAAACAAACTTCAGTTGATGTTGATCTCTTTTCTTGAAGTTGGCCCCTTTGTCTTTTCCAAGAGCAGAAATTCTTCAATATTTTTTTTTAAGGTGATTTCGTTCGATTATAAAAATTATACAATGTTCTAAAATATTCAAGCAAAAATCCGAGTTAAATTCTTGGATATCTTTGTTATTAAATGAAACTCGTGTGGTTTAATATCTTTTTTCTTTACCAAACTTCCTATTTACTCGATTTGCATATTGGAAGCCATGCGCTCTTTTTGTCCGATTTACATATTATGAGTAAAATAGTAATCGAGAATAGTTTCTTCTCGACTTCCTCACGAATTTACTGATCACTGTCCCTCGAACTCAAAAATCCAAGGGGCCTTTACTGAGGGAGTTCTTTTTCCATGAAAAGCAGACGGATTTTCTCAATTTTTAAGGGGAATTCAACAACTTTCCGACTGGAACGTCCTTCGAAAGTTGGAGGAATTCTTGTAGTGAAATTCTTCAATGTCTTTGTTAGTATATGGAAACATGTGGATGGTTTTACTGTCTTTTTTCTTTACCGAAATTGCTATTTATCTTATTTACATATCGAAAGCCATGCACTTTTTTTGTCAGGTTTTCTTTTGATATCGATGGAACTACTCAAATTCTCCCTTATCACCTTTTCATCTTACTCCATAACTATAATATCAATAATAAAAATCGATTTTTCAAATCTGATCTACATAACTATCATATTAGGGACCAAAAGATCAGAAATTAAAAAGGGCCATGCTATCAAATCCAACAAAGAAATTCGAAACGTGGGAAATAATAAGAAACCGTAATCTCAAACAGTGCAAAACTGATGCAGAAACTCCCTCGCTTCTTCAAGATTAGATGTTCATTTCCCGTTCAAATTATTTATTTTTGTATTTCTCTTCTAAATTTGTTATTTTTTTATCGACCGTGTTCTTGCTACGAAGGATTTGGAATTACAAACCCGTAGAGATTGTATGATATGGTGACGATGACAAGTGAGAATGCTCTATTTTCTGTACTAAATTAACATTATTTTGTGTTTCATGTTTATTTAGTTTTGTGCGGTGTACAAGTTCATATCCGGTTCCTATCATGCCCAGAAAGTATTAATTAAACTATATTAAATGTAATTGTAAGTATTAATCATATGTGCAATTGTCGATGCCGTCATTTATTAAATCAATGCTTTTGATGGTTTTTCTCAAACTCTAAATAACGTTCACATGTATCGCCTTGAGGATATGACGTAGACCTACCTAATTCGAAAAAAATGCACCATAGGTATAAAATCTTTAACCAATATAACGTTTTGGTATAAAACCTTTTTTTTAACTCTGCAATACAAAAGGTTTTCAAAATATAACATTTTGGTACAAATCGTTAAATTTCAATAACACTGTTAATTGAGCTGATGTGGCAATGTGGGTGGACGCCGACGTGGCAATTTAGCTGACGTGGCATCATAAAATAATTTTAAATTATAAAAATAAAATTAAATAAATAAAAATAAGAATTTGTGAAATAAAAAATTTAATTTAAAATAAAAATTAAAAAATCCTTGTAAAACACAAAAAAAAATCAGGAGTTGATCTAAAAAATTTGGAATAGGATTGGATATATTTTAAAAAATTTAATAAAACATCTCAAATCGATCCGAAACAATCTAAAATTTTCAAGGACTGATCCCTAAACTTTACCGACACCTAAGAACATTCTAAAAAGCACAAAATACATCAGAAACAAAACTTAAAAATTTGAAATATGGGCTGGACATATTTTAAAATGTCAAAAAATAATCCAAATCGATTTGGAACTTTCCCTAGAATCTACCAACACTTAATACCATCTTAAAACGCTCAAAATATATCAGAAACAGAACTAAGAAATTTAGAGTAAGTGCTGGACAGATTTCAAAAGGTCGATAAATGACCTGAATCAATCCGAAACGATCTAAAATTTTCAAGAACCGATGCCCAGACTTTACAAAAACCTAAGACATCCTAAAGCACACAAAACACATTAGAAACAGAACTGAAAATCAAGGTTTCCTAACCAAGAACCAGTCAAAAGTTATTCAACACACTTATCTGAATGGAAGACTATTGAGAATTAAATCCTGCATCGAGCAGTTTGAAAAAAAACTTAGTTTTATAAGAGAATTGGGTCCACCACCTATCAGTTTAGGCGTTTTAGTGGAAATTGGCTCGAAACTCTTGTAGACTCATGTAGAAATTTAATATAATATTAGAGCAGGTCGATTCTGGACTCACATCACGTCAGGCCCGAGTGTGGGACTCGTGATCAGTTAATCCCGAGACTGAAAGAAAAATATCCGGCTCGTGGTTAGTTTGTCAAGTACGGAAAAAGTCTGAATCGTATGTTAGCTTAAGGACGGAAGAAGGCCCACCTCGTGATAGTTTCTCCCCCTTGTCCGAGACCAAAAGAAAAATACCCGGCCCGAGGTCAATTGTTGAGGATGGGAGTTTAATGGCATGTGTTAAGTGTGAACATATTGCCACGTGAAGGCATGTGTTAAGAATTAAATCCCACATTGACTAGATTGAATAATATACTCGAGTTTATAAGAGAATTGTATACCACCACCTATTAGCTTAGATTTTGAGGTAAAAATGAGCTCGAAACTCTTATAAGTTGATATAGAAATTTAACAAAGGCAACAATAGTGCAGATTTACGGACAAGCTAAGCGCACACCTTGCAGATGTTTGATTTCTTGTCCTACTAACCATGCTTCCATGTTAATATAAGTTACGTTACAACTCCGCATCTATATATACTCTTTTAAGTACTTAGTTTAATGCAATGAATTTTAGCTCGAAACCGACCGAAAAGGT
The DNA here is from genome assembly GCA_037672795.1 of Lagerstroemia speciosa. Lineage (NCBI taxonomy): Eukaryota > Viridiplantae > Streptophyta > Magnoliopsida > Myrtales > Lythraceae > Lagerstroemia > Lagerstroemia speciosa. The sequence goes on along the minus strand of CM075293.1, from coordinate 7,903,150 downwards.
CGGGGGCAAAAAAACAAAAACAAAAGAAAAGCCAAATGTCCCAACAAGTCAACAATTATCTGCGCACAATGACGGCTGAAAGGCTAAAACCTTTGTTATACAATAGCTTGCATGTTTCTAGATTCCTCTATCACTTCAGGAGTCGAGAGAATGGTCTTCATGTTCAGAAACTTCTAGTCCCAACCGTGAATACATCACCATCACCTGGTGAGAAATTCCTACCTAACCTTATCTCATCACGTCGTGATACGAGAAAATATAGATCAAAATATAACAAATAAAGAGCTAGTATTAATCATCAAGTTGTGATAATTATTATTAATTAAAGTAATTTAATTAGTTCTTCCTTATCGCATCATTGTAAAGTATGATCATCTAAAATTTTTTTCATAGGTGCAAGCGGGTGGGAAATTCGTGGTAAAGTTGGCTGAGTGTCTCTTTTCTTCGAGTGCGTGGTTGGGTTCGGGTCTTGCAATCTGAAAAAAAAAATTTCATCACTATAGAAGTTGTAGATTTTAGCCAACTGATCAATCAAACCGCATAACCAGCCCTGAAAAATGCAAGGAAAAAGACGAGAGAAAAAATCATTTAAAAAAAAAAAAAAGAGCAGTGAAAACAAAAAAGTTTCTCGCAAAAATGACAAAAGAAAAGGGAAAAAATGGAAAGTGAGCTGTTGTGCCCGACGCGCAAAGTTTTGCGCCACGTGCTGTGCAAAACAAATTACTAATAAGGCGTAAAGCTTTCATTTCACTGCGTTTTTGGCAGTTTTCTTTGACTTTCATTTTATTTTTCTCTTCTTATTTGGTACGATGAATATGGCATCTAAAAATTTAATGATTTTGATCCGGCTCAGTTTTGAGTCGGACTAGTTCGCGGAACAGTGAAACTCTCAAATCATGGTTGTATTCTATTTACAAGGAAAAAAATCTTTGACGATATCATGCTTCACTGTGATGCGATGGGAAAGAACTAATTAAATTGCTCGAATTACTAATATTAAAGACAACTACTTTGATAATTAATACTAATTTTCTCGTTTGTCACAACCTGATTAGTATTTTCCCATATTATACGGTGAGACGGGTTCATCCAAGAATTTCTCATTTTCAAAACCCGAAATCAAGGTTTTACTCAAGTGAAAAATACAACGAACAATCTAAACCAATTTTGATTGACTCTTATCTCCTTTCTTAAAGTTTTCTCGATGGTCCCTTGGTCTTTTCCAAGAGCAAAAATTCTTCAATATTTTTTTTGGAAAGGTGATTTTATCCGATTATAAGAACATACAGTGTTCTAATAACATTCAAGATGCCAAAACCCGAGCTAAATTCTTCAGTATCTTTGTTATTACATGAAACCCGTGTGTGGTTTGATGTCTTTTTTTTATTTACCAAACTTGCTATTTACCTGATTTGCATATTGAAGGCCACATGCACTTTCTTGGTCCCATTTCTATATTAGGAGTAAAATAATAATCACAGTTACCGAAATTAACATTCTTCGTCTTAATTACTACTTCATCTTAACTGTTCAAATGTATGCCTTGAGGATATGATGTAGACCTACCTAATTCATGAAATAATAAATTACCTATTATATCCTTCTTGGACGGTTGACTTACATTATTTTTTTTTTTCAATTTAATATTTATGTCAATCCCATCAAGCATATAATCTACCAGAAACTCACCAAGGGGGGTTGGGCCGAGTGGTAAGCAGCTCGGTGCCGCTTAAGGAGGTCTCGAGTTCGAGACCTCACGTACGCAGACACCCCCCTTGGGAGCCTCACCCGCCATTGCCAGGCATGCGACCCGGGGCGACCAACGGATTAGTCAAGTATGGTTGGCTGAAAGATGTCATCTCACCGCTGGTGGGGCCTGCTTGGATACCGTGGCTGGCGACCAAAAAAAAAAATATCTACCAGAAACTCTTTATGTGACGTGCATACCATATCAATAAATTATTATATTTGTGATGGAGAAATTTAGTTGATAAAATAGAGATTCAAATCTTAAAAAAAAAACCATAAAAATCCAAATAAAACCATAAAAACATAAGAAATTGTAAAAATTCCCGACATGAATTAGTAAGAAGGGAAAATGGGCCACCGGTCCCGGCGTTGCTCCGATCGGACGAAGTTGTTCTCCACCTGCAATGGAGTTTACGGCTGGAGGTTGGAGATCAACTGTGCTCGGCACCGTTCATGTGGTCCCCGCCTCCTTTTTTTTTTTTACTTTTTATGTATTTTTTATTATATATATTTTAAATCTGATGAAAAAGATAAGAAAAAGGAAAAAGAATAGCAACAAGAGCTATACATATATATATATATATATATATATGGATACGGAGAAACGAGTAGTGGTCGGGTCGGCACACTGCTTCCACCAAGAGCAAAATGCCTCTAACTCCCCTTCAAACTGTTCTGCCTCTCATCCTCATCTTCACGGCACTGGCTCCCCGGTTGTACTGCGACGTCGGGACAGCTGCCCAGTATAGCCCTCCGTATACACGTAAGTTCCACGTACCCAACAGTTTGTTGTCCGATATATCAAACATGGCTGAGATTGTTAGATTAACTCGACATTTCCTCGATCTTCATAGATACGAGGATATCAGGGTCGATTCGATCGAATTTATTACCTATCCATATGTTTACATGAGGAACGTACTCTACGAACTGTGTTCCGATCCATCTCTTTATTGGCGTGGCATGAAACCGGGTTTTCTGTTCCACCGATGCACAGCTACTGCTTGCTATGGAAGCGATCGTTCGCAGTTCCCGCCGAACAACATGTTCGGAGCAGCCGGGGATGGGATATGGGACAACGGGGCGGCATGTGGGAGGCAATACCTCATTCAGTGCATAAGTGCTCCAGCGGCCGGGACATGTGTCCCGAGCCAGACCATCCTTGTCAGGATCGTTGACCGGGCTGCCGTGTCGGTCTCGCAGCCATCGAGGGAAGGTGCCACCATCGTGCTCTCGACCACGGCCTTCGGATCGATAGCGAACCGGTCGGCTACTTCCATCAACGTGGATTATCAGCTGTGAGTAGTCATCCATGCATGTCCTTCCCTCTCGGTGTCGTGATTCGTTTCTCATCTCAATATTTCTTCTCGTGGTTTGCTCCCTTGTCGCGTCGTTGCTTTGCATTTGGTCCACTGGAAGACATTAATAAAACTAATAAAAAAACTAAGGGATAATTATAACGGAAGCCCGATATATTTGTCCTTTTTTGCAATTAAGTTATATAAGTTTAGGAATATTTAATTTAGTCCTATAAGATTAATTTCGTTACACTTTCAGTCCAAATCAATACTGTTTTGCTAATATGAACTTCACGCCGTTAACAGTTCCGTTGACGGAACAATGACGATTCGTATTGAAAATATAACATAATTGATTTTATGAGACTGAATTAGTCATTTTCAAATTTATATGAGTCAACTACTAAAAATAATTAATATATAGAACTTTCAGTATTTTTTTTTTTAAAAAAAAACTAACATGTTGACTATATATTTACGTCATTCACTGACTGAAAAGTCTTCTGTACAGAATAGCCATTGTTGTCACCAACCAAATTACACTTTTGTTTACCATTTATGGATGCAGGGTGTGATGGGATTCGGAGAATTTTCGTGTTCCCGAGATGGAGGTATACTTCGATCTCGGAAAACGAAAAAAGTGATCGACGTTCAATCGGTGATACATCAATGTGAACTCGGTTATTAGAGTTCTATTTGCCGATTAGATATTCATGGATTATGAAGTATGAATCTCTGCTCATCATTTCCCGATTAGCCTATCCTTTGTTTTTTTTTTTTTTTCTTTTTTTGGCTTTTGCACTCGAACTTTGTTGATCAGTTCTATATCCATACGTTGACGGGACCAGTATTAATACACGTTGTTCGATTTGTCCGATATATTTACAGCTGAACACAAAAGTATAAATATTATATAATGATGGGGTTGGATCTCGCCACTATTACTGCATTCTTTTAATTTGACTAATAAAAAAAGGGAAAATAGACAAAATAGAATGATATATATATATATATATATCTATATAATATTTTATCGGTTTTCCTGAGTTTGAAAAAGACAGGCCCGTGTTACTCAATATATGGTCAGATGACGTGGCAATGAAATCAGATGGCGCCAATCTACCAAAAAAAAAAAAAATCAGATGGCGCCTGACTGGGAAAGTACGAAACTCTACGAACAAAGTCAGCATGGAGCGACAATCATAATGCTATCGGTACCAGGCTACGCGCATATGTAGACACACGGAGAATGAGGGAAAATTGCACCAATGGTGCAAAATGTTTTGCTACTTTTTTTTTTATGGTATAAAAAGAATTTTTTATTTTCCGTTTATATATAATCTTTTAAAACTGTTCACTCTTAATGCAATCTGTTAATTTATCCTAATAGTGTTAAATTTAAAACTGACATAACATTCAATTGAATTTAAAAACTGATATGAAATCTGCATATTATTTTACCCGATCAGACCAATTTTTTTTTTCAAAAACAGTTTCACCCGACCCAATTCTTTTATTTTTCTGCTTTTCATTTTTCTTTCGTTTATGGTTTTAACGAAGAAGCATGGCAGAAATACCTGTCAGGTCGGATTAAGTAAAATATGAGGTATATTTTACATCAGTTTTTAAATTCAATTGAATGTTATGTCAATTTTAAATTTAACAGTAATAGGATAAATTAACAGATTGCATCAAGAGGGAATAATTTTGAAAGATTTTGTACCAATGGAAACCAAAAAATTCTTTTTGTACCATAAGGAAACAATGACAAAACATTTTGCACCATTGGTGCAATTTACCCGGTGAATGAGGAAGCTGGGTGCCTTTTGACATTGTAATACAAGTCAGACCTTCTAGAATCTAGGGGGAATCTAAATCAAAGAACAGTATCCCGTTCAAGAAATTTCTAACGAACACTGACCCAAACAGCAATACAAAATGGAAGTGGATTTTTTATGTGTATGCATAGTTAGTATCCAAGAGTCCTTTAAAATTACTGTTAATTAATTTAGTTTAAACCGAGTTAACCTATTAAGGAATAAAACTCTCTCATTATAGCCCACGGGAGCACAGCCCCACTGGTGGGAGCCTGGGGCCTCCTCCAAGAGGTCCTGGGTTCAATCCCCAGGAGGAGTGTGTTTCCGTGGGTGGGGGCTTTCAGCCCTCTTAAGCCCGTCAGGTTCGTCTGACTTACCCGGTACACGTGGTTTGCGGGCTATTGCGTGTACCCCGAGAAGGAGGTGTCGCAACCACCGCTAGTCGGGCCCGAAAGGCGCTCGGATACCTCGGTTATCAAAAAAAAAAAAAAACTCTCTCATTATAAGTTTTCTCTATTCACAAAATCTAAATCCGATACTTTTGTTTACGATGAACAAGTTTCCTACCACTTGAATTGATTCATAACGATCGATTCCATACTTTGTCGTGTCGAACAATAATCAACCGGTAGGCCTAATCAATGCCCACTTGCAACCGAACATGTCAGAATCGGCTCAGTGATTGCTAAAAACGGTGCGTTTTGCTTATCCAGTTGGGCCCTGTGTAGTCCTGCCCATTAAAGGCCCATTGTAGAGGCTTAGGCACAACAGCATCCGGTCACGAACTTGTCATTTCTGCGACAAACGGGGCTAGTTCACATCATCATCGTACCTACACAACATTGATCCCATCACAACTCAAATTCCCACATCCTTAAAGATCTCAAGTCATACTCCCGGCCCTCCCATTTATCTTGAAAATGGTAGAACCGAACTTGTCATTTCTGCATAAACACTTGCAGCTACGCTCTTACAAAGTCAATGGGACAATGGTAGAAGGGACCTCTTGAGGTTATCTGATCTGTCCAAAAAGTTCTTGGAAACAGAGGTCTAACCATCTCTGAGAGTTTAATAGAAATTCTTCAGCTGAAAAGAACAGCATAAACCGCTTATGCCCAGAAGCAACGGTTGAATAGGATGGTAACTGTGCTCAAGGAATTGTGCGCTGGTAAAGAGGCAAAGCTCCCAAAGCCTCACGTTCAGCTCGCTCCCTCTTTACCTGTTAAACATAAAAAGGAGACTTAAGCAACATGGCTGACAGCTAGAGCTGAGACGCTCTGATGACACGACAAAACCACACATGGACAAAGTATAAAGTAACTTACATGCAGCGAAGAATGACAAACTTAAAATGTGATGATGCTTCAGAGAATTGATTAACAGACAACTTTCATAGAGCACTTACAAGAGCCAGCATATCTTGAATTGATTAACCTCGGAAGTAGCAGCGAGTATTCCCTTATAATAACAGTTGGATCCAATAAACGTTATTGACAATTGAAATTTTTTAAAAATAAACTGTCGGCATTTTCTTTTAAGGATCCAAGCTCGGGGAAGAAGAACAGCGGTGAGTATTCCGTGAGGGATTAAATTTCACTTTTATGGAGGAGAAGAAGAATGATTTGAATGGGAAATGTAACTATATGGAATAGTGAAGTCCACTGGATAGTCAGATAAAAAAACTGGTAAGATTTTTTCCAGTTTGTCCCTCAATCACAACTAGATCAGAGTTCAACTCTAAATGGATCTCCGACTTATTCTCCTAATTAAATTCTAAAATGTGTCCTTTTAATCCCGAAACTGTAGAGAAGCTGTGTGTGGCTATGGTACTAATCATGCATGCATGTGTTAACTGTTCAAGGCGAATCACCGTATCCTCCTCCCCCACCGTATCCCTCTCCATAGCCCGACCCGTAACAGGAGCCGCTACCATGACTGGAGCCGCCGCCCCCACCACTACCTCCTCCGCCCCCACCTCCGCCATTGCCTCCTCCACTGCCGTAGCCGCTCCCACTTCTGTAATAAGCTTGCATCTATGTAACATCTCTTATACGTACAGTAGAAATATCTAAAGTGACAATAAGCATTTACATAGATGCAAGCTTATTTCTAAACGACTCGAACCATGTTAGTTTTCATGATTTATCCTGATTGGACAGACGTGATATGACTACTTCATTAAATACTTTTAATTAAAGGTTTTTTAAACTTGACATTGTTGAAGATTCTATGACATTAATGAAGACAAGCTAGTATTGTTTTATATATCGCCTAGTATTCAAGCAATGGTCACCTTATAGACTGGACATCTATAATTACAATAAAGTTGTCTGACACATTTAGTATATATAGACACACCCACACATGCTCTAAATGTGTCTATGAAAAAAAGGTTATCTTCAGTAAAATAGTAATTGTGGTGATCTTTGTACCACGTCCGTCCAATCGATATCACCACTAGCTGACCTCGTATCAAAGTTGGGTTACAGGTAAATCAAAATATGTAAAGTGTTAATGGCTAAAACTAACACTCCTCATCCTCTCTCTTTTGTGAATAGCACTACTTTATATGAAATTTTAAAAATAGCACAATTTTATGTTAAAAGTCATTTTTGCCCTCCATTATTTCTATCTTTTTGTCCTCTGTAGTTCACAGCTGGGAGCAGACCGGTGCCGACAATGACAAGCAGCCGGTGACCGGTGACGCCAAGGCTCTGGCGACGACGTGCAGCAGCTGGTGATGATGGACAATAGATGGGCGACGGCGCGTAGGGCAGCGAGGCGACAGTCGCCGATGCGCTGGGCGTCGGGCGACGGTCGTTGGTGCCGCAGTCGACAGGAGGAGGAGGAGGAGGAGAAGGCGGGCGCGCAGAAGAAGTGGGAGAGAGAGAAGAGAGAGAGAGGTAGGTTGAAAATGAGAGGGGTATTTGGGTAATTATCAAAAAATTTGTAAAAAGAATATATATATATATATATAGTGGTGTTAATTTTGAAACTCATTATTTTATTGATGCTAAAAAAATTTTCACCTCAATATGTAAAATCCAAAGGTCGACTCGTGGCTCGATTTGTTAGTTTAAGATCCCACTAGTGGATCTAATCGTTTTTTCTCTTAATTTTAATTTAAAGTTATTGTATAATTTTTTTCATGCTTGTCTGTACCACTAGTATTCAGAAGTCTAACGAGTCTTGATTAATCCAGTTTGAACTGGGTGGATCCACCAGTGGGATTTTAATTCGAGATTTTCTTTAGGGAAAATAAATATCCTACTATTTCAACCAATCCAATTTGATAAATTGTATGGATTTTAGACCTGGTTATTTTGCATATTTGTAAAGAGCCTAAATTCGCATCAGAAAAATACGAAGATAATTATGAGAATGAGTGAACGCCGGCCACCGTAATCGATCAATATAAACCAAGTGCAAGTATGAAACTCGTTACCAGTAAACCGAGTGCGCATGAAGTATACATAGTTATTAGTTGTTAACCCTTCTCAGAGTAAAAGAAAAACGTCTCACTCATGACATCAGCAGTGATGGATTTAAAGGGACGCCGCCTTTGAACTCAAAAAAGTCAGTAAATTTTAACGGTCTGTTAATTGTATCTACATCTTTATTAAATATCTTACTTTGCTCATCTTGAAATTCGCCTCTTAGTTCTTCCGTTGAATCCGTCCGGTGGTCAGATAATAAAGGTGGTGTGGAAGGGTATGTATCGTGCGCGAATCATGTTGGCACATGGCAAGTTGAGAGAAGAATTTCGAATCGAAGTTATCGCGTTAGGCTTCCTCTTCCCATGCGTGAGGTTAAGCAACAAAGCTGTTGTGTTAAGCATTTATGTAACGGCTGATATCTACAAGTTAGTGGGTCTGAACTGTATCTAGATTCGAAGCGGATTGACCTACTAAAGAGATAAAACTCGTTCAACATGAATTTTCTCTATTCAAAAGACTCGAACTCGATATCTTTGTTAAGAAAAAGATATGTATATTATCATCTTAATTAACTCATATCGGTACGGCTTTTAAATTGGATACACGACCCAGCTCTTCTGAAATTTTAACAAATAACTTCATTGTTTTAAGAGTCAATCATGCAATAACACGCTCTCTTCTTCTTGCTCCCTTTATTCTTTTCTCTCTTTTTTTTTTATTTTTTTCTATACAAGGGAGGCACAAAAATTTAAAAGAGGTAGAAGGAAGAGATGATGAAAAGGGCACGGAAAATCCCACTGATTAGATCGAATTCAGGACCTCTAACTTCCAGAATAAGAACGGTACCAATTATATCAAGTCCACTTTCCGCTCTTTTTTATTGCCATCCATATTCCCATGTAACCAACTTACCGTTGGTTAACAGTTGAGTTTTACCGGACACCACGTAGCACTTTGGCTTTAAGATGCCAATAAGGATCCAAGACGAAGGTTGCTAGTAAGACACACACCAAACTTCGATGGTAAACGCTACCATCTGTAATTGCCGTGGGCTCAATGGTTATAAATGCCTGCAATAGCACACCACAAATCCCTTATCCGGAAGTGGTACGAACCTACCATATTAGCAACGCGTGGCAATTTTCTGCATTTAAGCAAGTTCCCTACTGTAGTGCAGATTTACTGACAAGCTAAGCACGCACCTTGCGGATGTTTGATTTTGTGTCCTATTAACCATGCTTCCAGGTTAATATAAGTTACGTTACAACTCCTCATCTGTATACTCTTTTAAGTATTTAGTTTAATGCAATGAATTTTAGCTCGAAACCGACCGAAAAGGTCGGGGGCAAAAAAACAAAAACAAAAACAAAAGAAAAGCCAAATGTCCTAACAAGTCAACAAGTATCTGCGTACAATGACGGCGGAAAAGCTAAAACCTTCGTTATGCAGCAGCCTGCATGTTTCTAGATTCCTTTATTACTTCAGGAGTCGAGAGAATGGTCTTCATGCATGTTCAGAAACTTCTAATCCCAACTCTGAATACAGCTCCACAGCCTGGCGAGAAATTGTTAGGATGGCGTGAGAAAATACGGATCAAACTGTGATAAATGAGCAAGTCAATGTTAATCATCAAGTTGTGATCATTATTATTAATCAAAGTAATTTGATTGATTCTTTCTTATTACGTCATTTTATGGTAAAAACACCGAAGATTCTTTTTCAATAAATGCAAGCGGGCGGGAAATTCATGGTAAAGTTGGTTGAGTGTCTCTTTTCTCCCGGTAAGTGGTTGGGTTCGGGTCTTGCAATCCGAAAATAAAAATTCATAACTATGAGAACTCTATCTTTTAACAAACTGATCAGTCAAACTACATTACCAGCCCTGAAAAATACAAGGAAAAAGAAGAAACATAAAATCAGGAAAAAAAAAAAAAGCAGTGAAAAGACAAATGTTTTGCGTGAACATGACAAAAGAAAAAAGGAAAGTGAGCTGTTGTGCCAAACGCGTAAAGTTTGGCGCCACTTGCGGTGCCAAACAAATTACGAATGAAGCTTTAATTTTGACTGCATTTTTGGTGGTTTCCTTTGACTTTCATTTTATTTTTCTCTCCTTATTCGGTACAATGAATATGATATCTAAAAGTTTAATGATTTTGATCCGGGTCAGTTTTGAGTCGGACTAATTCGCGGAGCAGTGAAACTCTCCAATCAAGGTTGCACTCCGTTTACTAGTAAAAAATCTTAAATGATCAAATGTCACTGTAATATGTTGATAAAAAATTAATTAAATCATTATGATCATTAATAATTAAAATAACTGCTAGACAATTAATATTAATTTACTTATTTATTATAATTTAACCAGTATTCCTCCATTTTACGTGATTATACAGGATGGTAGACCCAAAATAGTCATTTTATTCAAATGAAAGAAACATCCAACAATCTTAACAAACTTTAATTGATCCTTATCTCTTTTCTTACAGTTGGCCCCTTTATCTTTTCCAAGAGCAGAAATTCTTCAATATTTTTTTTTAAAGGTGATTTCATTCGATTATAAAAATATGCAATATTCTAATAATATTCAAGAGCAAAAATTCGAGTTAAATTCTTCAATATCTTTGTCATTACATGAAATCCGTGTGTGGTTTAATGTCTTTTCTCTTTACCAAACTTGCTATTTACTCTATTTGCATATTGAAAGCCATGCACTTTTTTTTGTCCAATTTATATATTATTGGTAAAATAGTAATTTCAACCACTTTTATCTTAATTACTACTTCATCTTAACTATTTGAATTCTCCTTTATCACCTTTTCTTCTCACGATGGATACTAGGCGCTGCGCGTATCGACCCGTGCAGTGCTGTAGCTAACGCATTAGGTATCCTACCTGTGGAGTACGTTTGCAAGAATGAAACTCAAAGGAATTGACGGGGGCCCGCACAAGCGGTGGAGCATGTGGTTTAATTCGATGCAAGGCGAAGAGCCTTACCAGGGCTTGACGTATTAAAAATGAGAAAATGACAGTGGGAGTTCTGTATGTTTGTCGATTCTTGCAAGTGAGTCCTAAATATTTCAAAGTGTTAAATCAAGTCCTATATGTTGTCCGTGTTACAGTATCGAGTCCTTTCCATCAATTACTGTTACTTTAAACTGACGTGTATCAACGCCACGTCAGTGCCAAATCAACTTAAAGTAACGGTAAATGACGGAAACGATTCGATATTATAACGCGGACAATATATATGACTTGTTTTAACATTTTGAAACATTTAGGACTCACTTGCAAGAATCGACAATTATACAGGACTCCTGGTGTATTTACCTATATTAGAAACCAAAAGATCAGCTATTAAAAAGGGCTGCCACGCTATTAAATCCAACAGGAAAATTCAAAACAGGTAAAATAATAAGAAAAAAACAATCTCAAAGTATTATGGTAAGAAAGTATTAATTAAATTATATCAAATTTAATTATAAGTATTAATTATCTGTGCAGTCGCCTAACGCCATCATTTATTAAATCAATCAATGTTGTTGATGGTTTTTCTCAAACTCTAGTCAACGTTCACATGCAACGCCTTGAGGATATGATGTAGACCTACCTAATCGATGAAATAAATTACCTAATAAATCCTTCTTGGACCGTTGACTTGCATTATTTTTTTTCAATTTAATATTTATTTCAATCCTATCAAGCATGTAATCTACCAAAAACTCTTCTTTATCACGGGTATACCAAATAAGCAAATGATCATATTTATGAGAAAGAAATTAAGGCGGTGAAACAAATATTCTGATCTTTATAAAAAAATCGTAAGAATCTAAATAAAATTATAAAAAAAATTAATATTCTCTAAAAAATATCCTGACATTAATTAGTAATTGTAAGAAGAGGAAATGATATCGAGGGCTATAGAATTTATAGCACTCAATATAAATTCTAGGATTTTTTATAATTTATATGTAAAATTTTAATTTTTATTTCACTATTTATTTTTTTTTTTCAAGAATCTACCGATATGACTAATTTATATCGATTTATAATACCGAAAAAGGGTACTGACCTCTACGATGAGAATAAAAGACTTTCTTTGGAACCTACAACTATGTTTTATGTCTAACAAGCTCCGTAGAATAACATATTGCTTCCACCAGCAGCAAATGCCTCAAATACATCCTCTAACCGTCCCTCACATTCTTCTGCTGCTCATTCTCATTTTCGCGACACTAGCTTCCCGGTCGTACTGTGACGTCGGGACGGCCGCCCGGTATAGCCCTCCGTACACACGTAAGTTCCATGTACCGACTGTTTATTGTCGGATATATCAAACACGGCTGACATTATAAGATTAACCCGATATTTCCTCATCAGAACGAGGGTTTGCTTATTCCTCATATCGCACATGTCATCTGTATCTTCTTCACGACTCCACCTTTCTACAGCTCAGTTAGATGTGTCGCAGACACGAACCCCGTACTAACCGTACATCCTCGATCTTCATAGATGCGAGGATGTCCAGGTCAATCCGATCAAATTTATTACCTATCCATATGTGAACTACGTACTCATCCATCTCCTTATTTCCATCGATCCACAGCCACCGCTTGCTATGGAAGCGATCCTTCACAGTTCCCATCGAGCAACCTGTTCGGAGCAGCCGGGGATGGAATATGGGACAACGGGGCAGCCTGCGGGAGGCAATATCTGGTCCGCTGCATCAGCGCTTCGGTGGCCGGGACCTGTGTCCCGGGCCAGACCATTCAGGTCCGGATCGTCGACCGGGCAGCTGTGTCGGCGTCCCGGCCGTCGAGGGAAGGCGCCACAATCGTGCTCTCCACCACGGCCTTCGGGTCCATAGCGAACCCGTCGGCTACTTCCATCAACGTGGAGTTTCAGCAGTGAGTTGTCGTCCGTGTTCTTTCCTCTCGAAGCCGTGATTCGTTTCTTATCTTAATCTTTGTCTTACTCGTGGATTCCTCCCTTGTCCTGCCTTTACTTTGCATTTGGTCCACTGGAAGAGATTAATAAAACTAATAAAAAAATTATGGGATAATTATAGCGGGAAGTCTTATATATTTATCTTCTTTTGCAATTGAGTCCTACAAGTTTCGAAATACCTAATTCAATCATATAAAATTAATTCTGTTACACTTTCAATCCAAATCATCACTGTCTTGCTGACGTGAACTTCACAACGTTAACAGTTCCAATCGAATAGTGACTATTCGGATTGAAAGTGTGACGGAATTAATCTTGTAGGACGGATTAATTATTTTTAAACTTATAAGACTCAATTATCAAAATTAATTAACATTTAAAATTTCAAGTATAATTTCTCTTAAAAAAAACCTACCCATGTTGACTATATATTTACATCATTCATTGGTTGGAAAGTCTTCTGTACAGAATAGCCATTGTAGTCACTAACCAAAACTTCTTTTACCATTTATGGATGCAGGGTGTGATAGAATTACGAGAATTTTCGTGTTCCCGAGCCGGAGGTATTCTTCGATCTCGGAAAGGGAAAAAGAGATCGATGTTCAATCGATGATACATCAATATGAACTCGTTCATTAGAATTCTATTTGCCGATTAGATGTTCATGGATTATGAAGTGTGAATCTCTGATTATCATTTTCCGATTAGTCTGTCGTTCGCTTCTTGTTTTTACAATCATTGTTTTTGGCTTTTGTATTTGATCTTTGTTGATCGCATCTAGGTTGATACTCGACTCGATTGAGAAAAATTTTACGGAATGATTGTAAAACGTGTGGATACCGGATTGACGGGTACCGGCCTGCACGAGCTCCCGAAACTCGAGCATAGCTCTCCTGCAAGATTTGCCACGAGAATTCTTGCCATGGAAGGCCTGGGGTGGCAGGGAGGGTTGGTTGGAGAAAAATTCTAACCTAAAAGTCCTAACTAAGATCGAGATAAATTCGACGGTACCGTGACGATATTCTCCATCCAACAGTGAGGAGACTACCGCCGATCTGATTCCCGGACGGCCAGGGCACCGGCATGGCCAATCACGAGAACGTCATGCCATGTCACCGTTCTCTCTTATTGTGATAATGATCGAAGCCACGCCACCCAAATCTTCCTCTGGAGAGATGTCCGTACTCCAGCCACAGAAATTATGGTTAAGCCCTGGAAGTCATGACGAAGCGTTGGAATCCATACCCTGTGGTTACACGGAATCGATATCGGGACAGATGGATTTAGAAAATCTATTTATAGGAACATAATTTATTTAAATAAGTAATATAACCTATTTAAGAGGGTAAAATAAGTTATAAATATAATAGAAAAATGGAAAAAATAGAGCCAAATATATTTAACATTTTATCAGTTTTGTTGAGTCCACACCCTGAATCATCATTGGATCGAGATGACGTGGCAATGCAATCGGATGGTACCTAGCATGGGAAACTACGAATCTCTACGAAGAAAGTCAGCGTGAAACGACAATCACGATGCAGACTGATTCTCTATCGCCCGTCGGTTCAGTCTTTTATTGAAGCATCTGCAGAGGAGTAATATTAGTGATACCAGCTTGGAGTCAATCTAATGATTATTTTATTAAATTCTCAAATGGTGATCTCAGGATTGAATTTCAGATTGAGAGAGTTGATGAAATTTTTTCAGGGATTCCGATCCGATCACAGATTAGTCTCGTCGTGCGCTTCCGTTGGCCAAGGAATATTGCGTGGTGCAAATAAAAAAATATTGAGTATGTTATATATAATTAATTTATTTTTATAAATTTCTCTTAAATTTTGACATATATAAAATTTTCACAATTTTTTAGAGTCAATTTCATGTGTGTTAATATCGAAACGATGATTTGTACAATAAAGTCGTTGTGCATTACACATTGAATATTCAGCCACAGGGAATGAGGAAGCTGGATTCCTTTTTCACATTATAATAGAAGTCAGACCTTCTAGAGCGAATCTAAATTAAATCAAAGAACAGCGTCCCCTCCAAGAAATTTCTAGCGAACACTGACCCAAACAGCAATAGAAACGTGGAAGTCCATTTCCTCTTTGTGCATGTACCACCGATATTCATGAGTCGTTTTAAATTATTGATTAATCAATTAGTTCGAACCATATTAATTCATTATAAACTAAAGCTTTCATAGCGTGAGTTTTCTTCATATAGAAAAATTCGAATCCGATACTTTTATTTAAGATGATCTTGTGTCTTATCACTTGCAGTGACTCATTTCGGCGCATGTCGATTTCATACTTTGTCGTGCCGAGCAATAATCAACAAGTAGGCCTAATCAATGCCCACTTGCAACCGAACGGGTCAGAGTCGGCTCATTAATTGCTCGAAAACGGTGCGTTTTAGTTATCCAGTTGGGCCCGAGCCCATTGACTGTGTAGACCGGCCCATTAAAGGCCCATTTTAGAGTCTTAGGCCCAACAGCATCCAGTCACGAACTTGGCATTTCTGCGACAAACGAGGGCTAGTTCACATCATCATCGTACCTGCACAACATTGATCCCATCACAACTCAAATTCCCCCATCCTTAAAGATCTCCAGTCGCGCTCCCTGGCTTTCCGGCAGATCTCCGAAAATGGCCGAACCGACTCAAGTCTGCAAGCGGACGGTGGTGAGCACGAAGCCCGTGCAGCCCGGCAAGCACCACCAGCTGTCGGCCCTCGACCGCCTGGTGGAGCCCACCAGGCGCGTCGCCGTGGTGTACTACTACAGGACCGACCGGTCAGTGGTGGTGCCTGGGGAGGCCACCCGGAAGTTGAGGGAAGGCCTGTCGGAGGCCCTCACGCACTTCCCGGCCGTGACGGGGAGGTTGGTGCACCTAGGAGGGAACGACTGGGCGGTGAAGTGCAACGATGCGGGGGTGAGGATGGTGGATGCCCGGGCTGGAGGGAGTGTGGAGGAGTGGCTGACGGGTGTGGACTGGGAGAAGGAGAGGAGGCTTGTCCATTGGGAGGAGATGTACCACGAGCCATACTTTTGGTCTACTTTCTATGTCCAGGTAACCAAAATTCTTGGTCGGTGAAAATGGTTCGAATCGGATAATTTTTTTTTTTTACAAATTAGCTGAAATCATGTTTTTCAAGTCGATTTTTTCAAAACTAAGATATGATAGAGAGAATCGTTTAGAATAATGGAGAGCTAAATTCTGACGTGCGTTATTTTTGGAGTCTGACTTTCAATGTAATAACAATTAAATAAAAATAAAGTTCTTTGTAATAAATAAGAGTTACTGATTATTGATACCTTGGTTAGGATGAATAATATAAATTTAAAAGAAAATTTAAGTTTAAATATGTTAAAAAATATAATTTTTATTATCGAAATTCAAAAATAAGATAAATAGTTAAATGCAATATTTTATTCTTGCATTAATTTGATTGTTCTTAGCCCATTTGATTTCTCGGTCGATTTTTTTAAATCTGGAAAATCATCTTAAATTTATATAGGACCCCATAAAATCGAGTTTTCCAAATCAGTTTTGGTAGGTTTTTCGGTATTTTAATCCTTTCATCTCGACGAAATTTTCATCGTCATCATTAACGATAATCTCGCAGCTGACGGAGTTCGAGCACGGTGGACTAGCCATCGGCCTGAGCTGCAGCCACCTCCTCTCCGACCCCATATCCGCCACCATGTTCATAAAGGCCTGGGCGGACGTAACCCTGCGCGGGAAGATGACCTGTCCGCCGCTGTTCCACCAACTGCCGGCTCACCAGCCGGGAACTGGGAGTTCGAACCCGGACCCCTTCACCCACTTATGCGGCCATTTCCGGCCAACAACAACCCGGCCGGCAACTTCACCTGCAAATGCTCACAGGACCTTCACGCTCGCATTCAGCGAGCCCATGGTCAGGTCGTGCATGGAGTCTGCTCGGGGGGACGCCGGCGGGCCTGGACCGTCCCCGTTCGAGGCCGTTGCCGGGCTCGTTTGGGCTGGAGTGAGCAGAGCCAAGGGGCTAAGTGGGCTCCTGGGCCTGACTATAGGGCTCGATATGAGAAAGGTTCTGGGCCTAGCCGATGGCTTCTTCGGGAATTGCATGGTTTACAGCCATATCGAACCGAGCCATGAGGAGATCAGCCTCTCAGCAGCGGCTAAGGCCATAAGGGAGAAGACGGTCAAGTTCGATAAAGAAAGGGTCACGGATTTGATAGGATGGCTCGAGCACAATGACGGGACCAAGCCAATTCAGCAAATGCTAGCCCGGTCAGACCTACTGGGCATGAACCTGGAATCGATCGATCCTCGCTGGGCCAGTTTCCAAGACGGGTCATTCCCAATCCGTACGAGCTATTATATCGATCCAGTGTGCGAAGGAGGGCAGTTTCTGATCCTTCCGTCTCCAGGCGGGGACGGCCCGTTGAGCAGGGCGGTCACAGTCACGCTCCACGGCGACGAGGCAGATCGGCTGTGCGGGGATGATATGATCCTCAGCTTTGCCCCGACTGTTCTCATGCGAGTAAGCACGGACAGAGCTTGATGACAAGGGTTCTTACATGAAAATAAGTTTGATATAATCATCAAAATAAGGGTTTCTTACATGAAAATTCAAGATTCTTCGATCGTTTAAGAAAAAGATATATCGAATCACTTCAACCAATCGAATAGTACTTGATTTCCAATTTTGCCGCTAAACAATCATTAACTTCCACAAACTAAATTTGTCCCATATTTTAACCGTACATATCGAGTTTGTCATCACGACGTCATTTGATCATTCCCGACACTGTCGATAAAGTTGGTTGGAATCTAACAACATCGACCGGGAATTATTCCTCGAAACAAAAGTACAAGGCTTAGTTTTCTCCCCCTTTTTTATGTTATCAATGGAACACCAAATAGCTCCAAATTTTGGCTCTGTATGCAATCAGGACAGTAATTGAGGTAGTGTTTAACAATGAACAACTTGTTTGTACGGTTCTCAATCCAACAACAATTCCCCCCCTTTCAGATTCCTCAATGTGGCATTTGCCAATGCGCCAAGAAAAATGGGGAAATAATAATAATAATTATTATTAGATAATACTTCAGTCAAATTAATAATAATAAGTTTATAAGATAAATAGTACCACTATATTATAATTTAATTTTTGAGTTGAAATGTTTTGACTATGACAACCTCTGATATAAAACCGAACCTGTATCCGGTAGTCCCATCATAGAGGTAAGCACGCAAACCTGACAGTCTCCTACTTCGTCAATTCACAACATGCAATTTAACGTAATTCTCTTATAAGTAGGTGATATTCACTCTCTTGTTAGCATAATTTCTTTTTATTATTTACCTGGTGTGAGAAATACTGGCACTCAACAATTGAATTCTAGCCGAGTATTTTTCTTACTTACTTGGACGAGGGAGGACACTTGAACGCGAGTATGGCATTTTTCTTCCGATCTCAGATTTAACAGACTACGAGTTCCACACTCAGACTTGGCGTAGTTTGAGACCGCACAGTTGACTCTAATACCATGTAAAATCTTCATATGGCCCACAAGAGCCTTTGACTCATGTTGAACCCAAACACTTAAGTTGTAGTACTCACTCTGTGATAGGCCAGTCCTATTTTCATTATTCATCCGATATGGGATTTCACTTCTCAACATATTACTATTTTTATATCAAATGAAAGTTGATTAAGTTAGGAATATAACTATATAAACAACCCGAGAATCAAAGTTTGAATAAGGAAGTTATGGATGAATAGAACTAATTGCACGAATCAATTTTTTGTAACCGGTTCCCAATACCCTGCGCACTGAAATCAGAGCTGATCGATTCCTTGATTTGTTATTCGAAATATACTCGAACTGCATTGATATCTAGAGTTGATGGTTCTAACCAATTTCAAATTTACCCTACACCCGTGAATTTGGTAATTTCTATGGATGGTCAACGAGGAAAAGTTTAATAAATCTCAGTGATGCCATTACTTGCAATCCAGTAAACCAAACTGGCAATTAAACTTAAGATAAAGGTTATATTTTATGGCCAAAATTATACGATACGGTCGTTAAAATTTTTAGCAGGTAAAAAATTATTTTAAAGCTGTTAGATCATTTTTTTATATAAATTATTGATTATAAACTATTTAATTAAATTATTGAACGGTCTAATGATCAGAAAAATTCATACTATCTTTTCCATGTTCCAAGCATCATCAAGAGCTTTTTTTCCCGGTTTTTCCGATTGCAATCTTC
Organism: Lagerstroemia speciosa; assembly: GCA_037672795.1. Lineage (NCBI taxonomy): Eukaryota > Viridiplantae > Streptophyta > Magnoliopsida > Myrtales > Lythraceae > Lagerstroemia > Lagerstroemia speciosa. The sequence goes on along the minus strand of CM075293.1, from coordinate 7,883,633 downwards.
AAACTCCGTTTGGAGCAAAGAGGATTCCGTTTCGATTCTCATAATTGAAGTTCGAGTTCGTTAAACTCGATTTTTCCTTTCCTATCCCAAACCAGCCATCGATCCCCCTCTAGCCGAAGAAATAATCGGTAAGAGAGACGGGGAGAGAGAGGGAGTTTAACGATATCATCTCATATCGACCAATCCACGTTACGGTGATGAACCGAAATTCGAACGTCTATATTTTTTTGTAGTGGAGACAGGCTCGATCTCTTATGATGCCCACTAACAATATTATACATAAAAGCACCCGATCGTAACAATCCATGACGTAAACCCAAACTAGTTTCCGGTAGTTTCCTCACTTGCATAACAGGCCTACTCCCTTATATTGCCCATTAACAATACTATAACATATGAGCACTCGACCGTGACATTCTCTGACGTAAACCGGGACTAGTCTTCGGCAGTCCCCTCACCGATGGATACAAGGGACCCGGCCCCTTATAATGCCCACTAATAACACTATGACATATGGGCACCTCACCGTGACAATTTCTGACGTAAACCCACACTGTTTTCAGATAGTCTCATCACTGACGTAAGCCCGAATCCATCCCCAACAATCTCACCTTGGTCCAGCCGCCGACTTCGCCAATAGCCCATTCACCAACCTATAATTCAACGGCAATTTTTCGATCAAGGTCAATCGTTGAACAGCTAGGCTCCGGTGCATCTCAGTGCCAACACATACAAGTTAAAGGGTATCAGAGTTTCTTTGCACATGATTTTTCTGATGGTTCAATTATTAGAGAAGGTCACACCTAACCCAATGAAGGGCACAATGATGATGGAATAGGAATATTAAGAAAATACGATACAGAACGAGTTCGTTATATTAAATTTTCTCGGATCTCAGTATACGTGAATTTTTTACGGTTTTCGAGGGTTGATTTTGTACGTGTCAAGATCGAACGGTGATTTGCACCGCATAGCCGTCACGTTGAATATTGATCAAATGACAGTTCATTAATTGATCGATCCTCAAACGCAGAAGCCTGCTAGATGCATGCACGCACCCTAAAATAATAATACTAATGGTCCGAATTTTAAATTTTTAATTTCGAATACTGTATGTGGGCGGCTGGCTTCCTCCGGATCCTTAGAGATTTTGTACACATGGAAGATCCCGTTTATGCTTTTTAAATTATTTTAAAAAAAATTAAAAACGGAAAAGTTTAATTGCTTGCGTAAATTTGGCTTTCTCTGTCTCTCTTTTTTTTTTTTTTAATGTGAGCATGATGATCTGAACTAGCCTCTGTCCACCGTATAAAAAATCGAAAAATTTGAATTGAACTGTCGAATCGAATCGAATTTAATAAAAAACAATCGAATTATTTAGATTTATTCTTTAATGGTTCTATTTTTAACTGAGAAGAGATTCGATTAGTTGATTGATATGAATGGATCTGTCCGTTGCGATTAATGGAATCAACTAATTTTCAAATTAATATTTAAATAAAATTAAAAATGAAGATAAAATATTAAATTTTAGACAAAAATATACTATTGAAACATGGTTTGGTTATTTTACGATAAAATAGTTACTATCCGGGCTTGATATTTTGAATTGAATCAAGTTGAATATGTGGTTCGGTTCAATTCAAAACGGATTTTTGAACTGAACTGCATCATAAACGTCCATCTAGGTGGCTCCAAATATTTTTAAGGAATTTATTCCGTATGTAATTGTTCATTTAAACTTTTAGTACCATCAAATTTTCAACATTTGATATCGAGAAATTCGATAAATTAAGTTGCGATGCATACCCAATTCGGTTCGATTCGTTAAACGACAGTGCTCTTCAACTTCATACATTTTACATTGATCAAGTAGAAATTACATTTAGGCATGAATCACAATGTACGTAAAAAAAATTCACTATATCTTAACTAAATAAAATTCAAATTAAATTAATTTACTTAAAGATAAAACATCGAATTATAAATTTCGATCTAAATTATTTTCTTAGTACCAAATGCAGCGACCTTCCTGTCCTCGTAGAAGCCATACATGTTCGATAATTGGATGCTATCCCTGTCTCCTCACGATCCATTCAATAGTTGGCACTGTGCCAACTTTTATAGGAAATTGCACTGCTCTCTATCTAAGAATATGATATCATAAGAATTCTCAGGTAATTTTATCTTATCACGTGACGTGAGAAAACACCAATCAAAATATGATAAATAAGTAAATTAGTACTAATCATCCGAGCAGTTATCATAATTGTTACTAATCACTGTAATTTGATTGGTTCTTCCTCATTACGTCATCGTGAGGTAGGATCATCTACGATTTTTTCGATATCATAAGTTCGATTATCCTTAATGAAGCTCCTTTTACCTCTTTATTTCTTACCTTATCCTGTTATTCTCTTCTAAACTCACAGATCTCTTTTATAACAAAAAAAAATGCAAAAAATGAGTACCCTTGCTCTCGATAGGGATGGCAATGGGGCCAGCCAGGCATCGAACATCTTGACCTGCCCTGCACCTTTAACAAGTCAATTCGTGCCCTTACCATCTCCATATGAGTCAGGCACGAGCCGGGCCCGATTTAAGAAAAATCAATAAATAGTGTGTGAAGTATCATCTAAAATATGACATAAATTTACATTTTTGTAATGATATAGTTAAATAAATTTAAAACAATTGGAATTTACACAACCGTAATAAAATAAAATAATTACTATTCAATTTATTAAAATAAAAATATTCGTAAATTAAATGAACTTAATTTCAAAAATACAATAATATGATAAATGGGGCACAGGACGGGACGGATCAGATTTCACTGGTCCGGGTCAGATTATCATCCCTATCATTGGACTATCGCGAACACCAATAATTTTTAATGTGCTAGCGCAAGCATCCCTCTTGCATACATAAATAGACAAATTAAATTTGGACATCCGATGTTATCCACAGTACCCACAAAGACAGAGGAAAATTGTTGAGAATGTCCCGTATCAAGTCAAACATCAAAAAACCATACTGGATGATAAAGAAATCGATGTGAAGTGGATGGGATTTGAGCCGCTTAAGTGGAGGAACCGGTTCCAAGTCCCTATGGACGCAGCAGGTCTCCTTGGGAGGAGTCCCGGGAAACCGTCCCACCGTACCCCAAATCCGGATTAGTAGGCCAGCTTTCGGGTACTGAATACCAGATGGGAAACTAAAAAAAAAAAAAAGGACAATGGTTTCTGTTCGCTTGCCATATCAACCCTCACCAAATTGGTATATTTTTCTTCGAGAGGATTGGAAAAATTACGATATATTCATTCGCACTCGGTCTACAGATAAGTAATAAATACATATTATGACAACGACTTATGAACTCCCGCATCGTTCTTTGATTACGTTCGATTTTTATCATTTTATTTCCTATCGGGGTCGTGGTAAGTACCGTTTCACGGTACTCTACATTGAATTGAAGGAAAGATTGAAGGGTAAAGACTACGACTTTAGTACTTCTTATTTATAGCACATTTGAATTTTTCTTCTTTAAATTATTTAGGGTTATTCTTCTGCTGATTTTTATTACACAAAGTCAGAAGAAAGATTAAATTGTGGATTTTTATTTTATTTTATTTTATTCTAAATAAATGCATTTACCGGTAATATGTTACAGTCGAAGGCTGAGATGAGCAACGAGGGGTGAAGTAAGCACAAACGTCAGATTCAAATAAAGGCATTACCGATATGATCTAATTCGGATATTCGACACCTTTTTTCTTTCACTAGCTTTTGATATCGAACTTTATAAACAGAAAAAAGTTCATGTTTTAGAGAGTTTTATCGCTCGACGACTCAATTCAGTTTAAATTCAAACTGATCGTGATTAACTATACGCTTAAATATCAGATTGCGTAAGAAAAAGTAGGGTAAGGTGCGAATTTTTTTAAAAAAAATTTGGCTGCTTTATTGTCAAACTAAATCTGATGTAAATTGTGGAGGAGCACAACAAGAGTGGACTTCTTTTTCTTCTAGAAACTTTGACATCTTAATTCTAAATATCAAACAATGTAGATCGAAAACAAGAGAGTTCCATCTGAGGTTTTTAAACAGGAATTGGCTATTTTATTGTCAATGCTGAATCTGATATATATATATATATATATATATATATATATGTATGTATGTATATATTGAGGAGCCCGACAAGAGTTGACCTTTTCCTTCTAGAAGCTTTAACATCTTACTTACATGTTAGGTTCTTCATAATCAAGCATGCAATTGATCATTGACTTGACTCAATCTTGTGGCCCAAGAAAACAAACCACAAAATTTCAAGAAGATATTGTTGGATTTTTTTAATCCAACTAATATAATCTAATAATATATCATTGATCGAATATCTGTGTTATCCCAATAACCGGTCTAATTAAGTGATCTAATTAAGTTTACTAATGGGCATTAAAGACATCTCGTAAAAGTGTGAGAACTAATATGCAGATACGAAAAAGTAATTTCTAATTCTATGATGGACGGAATTAGAAATTAATAAAACCTCGAGCACTAATGTGCAATAGAGGGGTTCGGTCCGTAGGTCACACTATATAAATCCGGCTCCTCTAATATCCCATTAGTCAGTCAAGTCAGAGAGAAACCCACGATCTCTCAAGAGACTGGTTTTGATCTAGAAGATCAAATCTGGATTTTGATCACATAACAACTGCTATAAATTTAGGTACGCCTCCGTATTATATTTATGCACGATCTCTTAACAATTTCGGCATATATGTTCTTGGGATTATTCGGAATTTATTCGGTTTCTAATTCCTTCAGATGTATCATACATCTATATAGGTATACTGGAATGATGGGTATCGATAAGATCTCGAGACAGTGTTGTAACCGATCCGATGGGATCATTGAAAGGTTACTGCATCTGAAGTTCTAAGAAAACCGAATGCCTGTTTCCACAAAGATCAAAAAAATTAACGATCTCAAATCGAGTACTGTATCACTGCATTAGAATCCTTTTTTTTCAAATTCCAACAATTCACATATGATGAATAAATGTAACAAAATTATGTCAACCTTTAGACTTGGCCGAAGTCTTTCCACTAATTTCATATTTTCTTTTTCCCCTTCTTTCCCGTTCAAAATTTTCCTCTGGACTTTTGGTTAAGCCGTCTTTATCAATCTAAGACCAGAAAATAAAGTAAATAATTTTTTCAGCTATAAAGAAAATATATAATATAAAAAGAAGATAGGAAAAAATGGTAAAATGAATATCCACTTATACGAATATGAATTAATTGAGATGATAAAATATATAAGTAAGCATTGGATTTGAGCATCGTGGACGGAGAAGATTCTCGTGAATTAAAACCCATTAGACTTTCAAATACCATTTGACATGTGGCGAAAAAAATTGAATATCGATCGAATTTCTTGATTTTATATCCATAAAAATCTTATAACCAGCTTATTTTTATAATGCAATATTTGATCACCTTGAAGACGAGATCTACTTGTACGTATAAAATAATAGGGATACGGGTAAGCATCAATCCTTTTTTTTAAGCGTCGAATTGCACTTACCGACGAGATTAGAAAAATCGACCCAATTTTCGAGAAATCGACAGATTAAAATCGTGCACATATTTAGTAGCAAAAAATCCATGTTCTTGCAGTGTAAGTAAGGCTCGGACAGGTAGAAATTGCTGGAGGCCATTCTACGAAACATATTGGTGTAACGTTTCTCCGACGCAGTGACTGAATCGATCCACAGTTTCGTTTCATTATTCGTGATTAACGATTCAAATTAGAGAAAATAATTCAACAACTTGTGACCATTTTTCTCACTTGCTTACTGGTTTAGCGATTGAGCCGTAGCATTTTTCATTCTCGTGAGACAAATAAATTTCTTTTCCATAAGTCCACGTACATGACCTTTATTAGCACGGTTGTATCGTCCTTCACAGAAAATCAAGAGATCTTAATTATGATTCTAAGTTGATAGGCTTTTGCGGGGGTGGGGGGGAATCCACACTTACGGATGCCACGAAAAATGTACGACGTTTCTCATTTGAAGCAGTCGGCATGATCCGAACTGTCCGGCGACAAAATCCGAAGTGTTGGGATTGGACTGCACGAATGAGGGGGAAAAAAAAGGCAAGAAAGAAAGACTGAATGGAACTATGAAGAAATTACGCACGTGTCATATGTGATTGTTATTCAGTGAAGCGGCTATACCATGTGTCAATAATAACGTCCAATCGCATGTAATCAGTAATTATACAGATATAACTATTACATTCTAAAATTTTTCTCAAAAAATATATAAAAGTATAGCAGATAGTTAACTCTAATTGGATAAATATATAAATTCTGAATTATTATTGGATAGATACACTACATTAGCATTGTATGCGTGATATGACTACTCCATTAAAGACTCTCTTCCTATCCGGAGACCGAATTCACTCCATTGTGATAATCCCATATGTAAAACTCCACCGGACTGACAACTTATAAGAGTCAGATTTTCTCTTTCACATGCGATTTTTATTAACCACGAGTTCAGTATTTGAATAGCTAGCCAAAAATTCAACATTTTCTCCTGCACTCCGATTTAAATGTCCGATGTGAAATAATTTTCAATAAAATAGATCAAAATACAGTATTCTCAAAATACAGTCTTTTCAAGATATTGAGATTTGAATCTGAAAATTAAAGAAACAAAACTGAACTCTCTGCAACCAACCTTCAGAATTGAAGACACCCAAAAATTTGATATTTTTGGGTGATGAGAGTTAGCATTTCAGGAAACAAACTGTTGGGATCGGAAAATGGTAGGAGGAATGAATAAGAGCAGGAGTTATGAATGTTGTCTTATTGCCTTTATTCCGGGTGTACAGGTCCCATTTATATAGGGACGGAGGGGACACAGACATTTAATACGCATTAAATACACGTCGTGTGCCTTGTAGGGGAAGCGACTTCTGCTGTACGGAAGATGTCAGACTGGGGCGAGTCAGGCGGTGTCAGTCGTACGGAAACGCCGCTGGCGGTATGGGCGCCACCCGGTCTGGCGCACAGCCGCGCCTAAGCGCCGGTCCAGCGGTTTGGGCCTACTTCCTGGGCCTTCATCTGAGCAGGGCTTCCCTGAGGGGAGGGCCTTGGGCCCGGCCCCTACACTTGCCCCCGAGTTTCACGCGTCGGAACGCGCGGGAAACTGACTTTTGAAATTTGGAAATTATGCCTAGCCCGGGGGTGACACGTGTCTGGTCAGGGGATGATGAACCGTCCTGTCAGGGGCAGTGGGAGCGTCGCGCCGCCCTTTTGGCTTCCCGGGGCATTAATTGCCCTTCTGGAGGGTAGTAGTCGGCCCCCGCCCCTACCCCTCGTCACTTAGCCCCGAGCCTCACATCTCTCTTTCGCTTCAGCTCTCTGACTTTCCTCCCTTTTCCGATCACCGGATCCTCCGTCTCTTTGCTGCCATGGCCTCGTCAAGTGCTCCGGCTTCTTCCACCGGAAACCCAGGTGATGAGATCTTCGTCAATAAACTCACCCCTCCTCGATTTCTGACCGTTCTTAGGCTAGGGAGAATTGGGGCAGACTTCGCCCCTCGGTTCCCCCGTGAGGGCGAAGAGCCCTCGGAGCCGTGCCCGGGAGAGTTCGCGATCTTTCCCGAGCAGATCCGGGCCGGCCTCCGTTGGCCGTTGGCCGAGCCGGTAGCGGCCATGTTGAAGTACTACCGCTTGGCCCCGGGTCAGCTGTCCCCCACGTCGTGGCGAGTGTGGACAGCGTTCTACCTGTATTGCCGGGAGCAGAGGATAGAACACAGTAGACTCCTCTTTAGGTTTTTTTACCTGCTAGTACAACGCTCAGAGGAGGGCTATTACCATTTCCAACCGCGCCGCAAGAAGATCTATGGAGCGTTGGTGACAAACTATGGGTCCACCAACTCCGGGTGGAAGGAGTCTTTTTTCTTCATGCGGGACGCAGAGGGTTGGAAGTGGCGGAAAGGCCCCGAGAGGGAGTTCCACGACGGGGACCCCTGGGGGTCCATGAAAAAGGGGGAGCGGGCCAATGCTGAGAAGTTCCGGGGCGTGAAGATTGACGCTCGGAACATCATCACAGAAGAGAATTTGATTAAGTACGGCCTCGTGTCCGAAGCGCCCTGGAGGTGGAGCGTCGATGAGGACATGTGCGGCTTGTCCAAGAACGCCTTGGTAAATTTCTAACTTCCCTCTGGGTTGTCTTTGTTGATTTCAGAGAGAGGCGAGTGGACGAAGATCATTGACAAGCTCTTGGTACAGGAGAAGGCCCTCAAGGAAGTTCGGAAGAGAAAGCGTGAGGAGGAGGATGTGCTTCTGATCTCTTCCTCCGCGGCTGGAGGTTCCAGCGCTGCAGCCCAGGTGGAGGAGGTTCCCTCCGAGCGGGAATCTAGCGAGAGCGGGGCGCTGGCGCGGAAGCGGCGCAAGATTCGGTTTACCTCCTCCAGCTTGGTTGGCGCCTCTGCCCTCGGGGCTTCGCAAGGAGAGGTCAACCCCAGCTCGCCTCAGGTCTCTGCCTTAGAGGCTCCAGGGCGTGCAGCGCCTCACTCCCTGGGGCTCGGCTCCCCATCGAGGGGCCCCAGCCCTTCTGAGCCGGCACCTCCGGCGCCTTTCCCGAGTCCTGCCCAGGGGCAGGAGGGCGAGGGATCGGAGCGAAGGGCTTCTGGAGCGGACCAGGGCGAGGAGCACGCTGAGGTAAGTGACGCGTGTTGCCAGGTTCCTTGTTAGAATAACTTAGCGTATTGCTGATCGCCTCTTTTGTGCAGGCGTCCCTTCCTACGACTGGCTCTCCCATCCGAGGACTACTGGGGGACGTGGAGACGCAGCTACGTTTCACCAGGGCCCTCCAGCGCCTCGTGGGGGAGTTGCCTCCACTGGAGACAAGGGATGACCTCTTCGCCCATGCGCGCTACTACTCGCTAATGGTGAGCGCCTCTTCTGATATCCTGTTTCAAATGGTCTGCTAGTGTTCTGCGTCTCATATGCATTGCTGACGATGCGTTATGACAGGGGGCCATGATTCCTGGGCTGCTGATGGACACCTGGAGCCAAGAGCGTGCCAGCGTTCCTGAGCTACAGGCTCAGATCCAGCGGCTTACAAATAAGAGGCGCAACTGGAGGAAGCAGCGCCAGAACATGCGCGCCAGCATCCAGTCCTTGGAAATCCAGGTGGATGCCGCGGAGCAGGAGATGGCTGGAGCCCGGGACGAGGTCGAGGCGCTGAAGACGCGACTTGCCTCCGAGGAGGCGGGGAAGGCCGAGCTCCAAGAGGAAGTGAGAGTCCTCAAGGAGCAGCTGGAGCGGGAGCGGTCCGTCAGGTCTGCCGAAGAGGGGAGACTTCAGGCACAACTGCAGGAGTCTGCCCTGGCGCTTTCTTCGGCTGTCGCGGAGAAGTCGGCGGAGGTGGCGCGTGCCAAGCAAGAAGCTGTGGAGGAGTACAAGGCCAGTGAAGCCTTCACAGAAGAGCTGGCGGCGCGTGGGGGCAGAGCCATAGTGGACTCCCTCCGCTCTGTTAAGGATGACCTCCAGCGCCCGCACCCAAGCGTCGACCTGTCAGAGATCCCGAGCCTGGACTGTCTCCGCCTCCTGGACGAGGCCCGCGGCGCTGCAACTCCATAGGCCTAGGGGTAGTTTGTAAATAAAACCGTGTAAAGAAGTTATGTGACGCAGTTGCCTTTAATGAATTTGGCGTTTTTTCCCGAGTATTGTGACGCTTGCTCCTTTCAGCATTTATTTGTTAGTCACGACCCATTCCCTCGTCTTTGTTTTCAACGCTTTCGAAGTAATAGCTTGCTGCCACGCCGTGTACCGATCACTTTTTAGTATTTGAAAGTGTTTCGGCGCTTTTTCGGCTCCTGTTTTAGCGGTATATCTTGAGGCGTGCGCGTTCCGCGCTGCTTTGCGTTGAGGATGACTAGAGTAGCTCATTGTAGGTCGAAACGCGATAGGCCGGTATCTCTGCGCCGCGGTTGGTTCCTCTTGACATTTTAGCGGGTCTTTTCTTTGGGTTTTTTACGCGCTTGTGTGCCTTAGCGGTGCTTGTTGCCTTGGGTCTCGGTGGCCCACTCGGCGGGAACCTTCGTGCCTCAGGAGGCTTGAGGTCTTTAATGCCTCAGGCGTGCTGAGGTCTTTGTGCCCCCGAGCGTTGGAGGTCTTTTGTGCCCCAGGAGATCCGAGGTCTTTTGTGCCCCAGGAGATCTGAGGTCTTTTGTGCCCCCGAGTGTTGGAGGTCTTTGTGCCCCCGAGTGTTGGAGGTCTTCAGTGCCCCCGAGTGTTGGAGGTCTTTGTGCCCCCGAGAGGTGGAGGTCTTTGGTGCCCCCGAGTGTTGGAGGTCTTTGTGCCCCCGAGAGGTGGAGGTCTTTGTGCCCCCGAGAGGTGGAGGTCTTTGGTGCCCCCGAGAGGTGGAGGTCTTTGTGCCCCCGAGAGGTGGAGGTCTTTGGTGCCCCCGAGTGTTGGAGGTCTTTGTGCCCCCGAGAGGTGGAGGTCTTTGTGCCCCCGAGAGGTGGAGGTCTTTGGTGCCCCCGAGAGGTGGAGGTCTTTGTGCCCCCGAGAGGTGGAGGTCTTTGGTGCCCCCGAGTGTTGGAGGTCTTTGTGCCCCCGAGAGGTGGAGGTCTTTGTGCCCCCGAGAGGTGGAGGTCTTTGGTGCCCCCGAGAGGTGGAGGTCTTTGTGCCCCCGAGAGGTGGAGGTCTTTGGTGCCCCCGAGTGTTGGAGGTCTTTGTGCCCCCGAGAGGTGGAGGTCTTTGGTGCCCCCGAGTGTTGGAGGTCTTTGTGCCCCCGAGAGGTGGAGGTCTTTGGTGCCCCCGAGAGGTGGAGGTCTTTGTGCCTTTTTTTTTTTATATATATATTTTAAGACGAGCGTTGCAGAATAAGGGCTACATTTAACCATGTATGTGCAAGGGTACAAGTAGAATACGGTGCGTTAATAGAAGAACTTTTTGAGTACCTCTGCGTTAAAAGTGTGTGGCAGGGTGCGTCCCTCCATATCCTGCAAAATGTACGCGCCCGGATAAGGGATCCCGTTGATGCGGTAGGGGCCTTCCCATTTGGGTGCGAGCTTGCCCGTCTGGTGTTTGGAGAACTTGTTCTGGCGGAGGACCAGATCCCCCACACTGAATTGTCGCGCCCGGACCCTCCGGTTGAAGTAGCGTGCCGCCGCTTGCTTTGCTTTGTGCATATTGGTGAGAGCCCGCATGCGCTTTTCTTCTGCCAGGTCCAAGTCCTCCCCCCGAAGACGATTGTTGTCCCGTTCTTCAAACGCGGCCACTCGACGTGTGTTTACTGCCACTTCGGCAGGAATAACCGCCTCCGACCCGTAGACGAGGGAAAAAGGTGTCGCGTCGGTGGCCGTACGGGGTGTCACGCGATAGGCCCATAGCACGTTGTCCAGCTCGTCGACCCATGACCCTCCTAGTGCGCTCAGCCTTGTACGCAAGCCGTGAAGGAGGGTCCTGTTAGTGACCTCGGTTTGCCCATTTGTTTGAGGGTGCGCTACCGAGGTGAAGCGTTGTTTGATTCGGAGCTCCTGGCACATCTCCTGGAAAGCTTTTCCTCTGAACTGCGTGCCGTTGTCTGAGATAAGGGTGTGGGGGATGCCGAATCGGTACACTATATGCTTCATCACGAACCTGCGGGATGCCTTGTCCGTGATGGTGGCGACTGCCTCAGCTTCCACCCATTTGGAGAAATAATCCACCGCGACGAACAGGAATCGGCGCTGCGCAGAGGCCATCGGGAAGGGCCCTAGTATGTCGATCCCCCATTGGGCGAAGGGCCAGGGTGACATCATACCAGTGAGTTCAGTGGGAGATCCGGTAGGGTGACGCTCGAATGCCTGGCATGCGGGGCAGCTTCGAACCAAGGCTCGCGCGTCGTCCATCATCGTCGGCCAGTAATAACCCTGTCGGAGGGCTATGCGGGAAATCGCCTTGGCTCCCTGGTGACTTCCCGCAATTCCTTCGTGGATTTCGCGCAATACATAATGTGCCTCCTCTGGACCAAGGCAGCGCAAAAGGGGCTGGGATACCCCGCGCCGATAGAGCGTTTCGCCCAATATGGTGTATCTGGCGGCGCGCAACCTGATACGCCGAGCCTCTATGGGGTCGGTGGGGAGGTGATCTCTTTCCAGGTATCTGTGAATAGGAGTCATCCAGTTTTCCTCGTTCTGGGCGCAAAGCACCGCGAGGGGTGTGTACGTCTCGGATATCCTTCGACGCTCGATAAAGCTGAGGGGAGAGTAAGCTTGCCCTGTGGCTGCCTTGCTCAGCAGATCTGCCCAGTGGTTTTGCTCTCTGGGGATCTGGACGATTTTTGCCTCGTCGAACTGTCGGATCACCTCCTTCGCTCTTTCCAAGCAACGCTTCATGTTGTCCCCCTTGGCCTCACACTCTCCATTTATCTGGCCCACCACGAGTTGTGAGTCGCATTTGGCGAGGACTCGCCGTGCCCCGGCTCCTCGCGCTATTAGCAGCCCAGTGATTAGGGCTTCATATTCCGCCTCGTTGTTGGTTGCGGGGAAGGACAGCACGAGACTGTAGGTAAGCGGCGGTCCCTCCGGTGGTACTATGACGCATCCTGCCCCCGCGACACCCCTGGTAGATGACCCGTCAGCGAGCACTTCCCAGACGTCAGCAGGCGGGTGTGCGGTGGCGTCATCTGGCCCGGTGTTCTCTGCGATGAAGTCGGCCAGCGCCTGGGCCTTGATGGCTCCTCGTGGCTCAAAAATGATGTCAAACTCACTGAGCTCGATGGCCCATCGCACCATTCTTCCTGATAACTCAGGCCTGCGGAGGACTTGCCTTAGGGACTGGTTGGTGCGGACAGCAATGGGATGCGCCTGGAAGTAGGGTCTTAGTTTTCGTGCTGCTACGATGACGGCCAAGGTGAACTTTTCCATGGGTAAGTAGCGGCGCTCCGCCGGAATCATGACTTTGCTCACGTAATACACAGGGCGCTGCCTTCCTTCCCGTTCAACGACCAGGGCGGAACTGATCGCAACGTCGCTTACCCCTAGGTAAAGCCTGAGCGTTTCCCCCTGCGTCGGGGTCGCCAGGCACGGGGGAGAGCTGAGGTAGGCCTTGAGTCGAGAGAACGCTTCCTCGCACTCCGCTGTCCAGGCGAAGGCTTTTCCTGCCTTGATCCCCGTGAAGAAGGGGAAACATTTGTCTCCCGCCTTGGAGAGGAAACGGGAGAGTGCCGCGAGCCGGCCCGTGAGGCGCTGAACCTCTTTGATCGTCGAGGGGGATTTCATGTCTTCTATGGCTCTGATTTTTTCGGGGTTCACCTCAATGCCCCTGTGAGTGAGCATGAATCCCAAAAATTTTCCCGACTTCACCCCGAAGGCGCACTTTTCAGGGTTTAGCCGGAGGTTGTAGCGCCTCATCAATTCAAGCGCTGCCCGAAGGTCCCCTTGGTGCGCCGCCGCCCGTTTGGATTTGACGATCATGTCATCGACATATGCCTCCATGGTATTCCCCAGCTGTGCTGCGAATAGGCGGTTGATCAGCCGCTGATATGTTGCTCCCGCGTTTTTAAGGCCGAACGGCATCACGCGGTAACAGTAGACCCCGTCTGCTGCGTAGAACGCCGTTTTTTGCCTGTCTCCCGGATGCATCGCTATCTGGTTGTACCCGGAATAGGCATCCATGAAGCTGAGCAGCTCGTGGCTGGCTGTGGCGTCAACCAGCTGGTCTATGCGGGGCAACGGGTAGGCGTCTTTGGGGCACGCTTTGTTGAGATCTGTGTAGTCCACGCACATCCGCCATCGTCCGTTTGGCTTGCGCACTAGGACAGCGTTTGCGACCCACGTTTGGAAGCGGACCTCCTCGATGAAGTTGGCCGCCAAAAGCCTCGCTACCTCCTCTCGGACGGCCTCTCTTCGTTCTGCCCCCATAGAGCGCCGCTTTTGAATGACGGGGCGGGCGGTCGGGTTGACTGCAAGGCGATGGGTGATGATTGATTGATCGATACCCGGCATGTCTGCAGGCGTCCATGCAAACACGTCAGAATATTCTTGCAATAACGCAATTAAGCTTCGCTTACTGGGGTTGTCCAATTCTGCGCCGATCCGGACGCTCCTCGTCGGCGTCAGGAAGACTTCCTCCAGTTCACCCACCGGGGCAGGTCGCTCGCATCCATCGCGAGGGTCAGGCTCAATCTGCAGTGCGGGGCGAGCCCGGGTCTCCTTCAGGGTTGCCAGATGGCAACGCTTCGCCACCTGGTGGTTCCCTCGCACGCTTCCTGTGCCATTGCCGGTAGGGAATTTAACCATTTGATGGTAGGTGGATGGTATGGCTCGGAGAGCATTCAGCGCGGGGCGCCCCATGATCGCGTTATAGGCGGACTGGATGTCTACTACCAGGAGAGTGGTCATGCAACTTGACGTCTTGTTGCCGTCGCCTAAGGAGAAAGGTAGGGCGATGGTCCCCTTTGGGTACACCGTTCCCCCATTGAAACCTATCAACGGTGTATCCGCCGGGGAGAGGTCAGCGTCGGTGAAGCCCATCTTCCTGAACGCATCGTAGTACAGGACGTCAGCCGAGCTCCCATTATCAACGAGGATCCGCCGCACCTCGAATCCCCCGATGTCGGCCGTAATCACCAATGCTTCGTCTCGCGCTGAGGGAGGTACGGGCGCGGCGTCTTCGTCTGTGAACGTGATCGAGTAATTTCGGTCTAGCTCCAGGCACTGCATCTCGTTCGCGGGGCGCTTGCTTCCGGAGGAACGCTCGCCGGTGATCACGTGTATCGTTCCTCGACGCTCCCGGGGTGAGGGGGCTCTGGCCGCCGGCCTCTCATTCTCCCGCCTGTCCGCCAGCGTGTTTCCGGCCTCCGGGTCTCGTCGCCACGTGTTTTTGGCGGGCGGTCGCTGTACGTACTCTTGCAGATGTCCCCTTTGGACCAGCCGTTCTATTTCAGCCCTCAACTGGCGGCAGTCTTCAGTGTCGTGGCCCGACGCCCGGTGATATCGGCAATATCGGTCCGCGTCCGGTCCCAACGTTTCTTTGGTGGTGCGAGGGGCTCTGATCAAGCGTCGCTTCTCCCCTTCCGCAAGGACAACAGCGCGCGGGGCCAACAGTGGGGTGTACTTCTCTCGTTTGTTGTCCCGTCCCCGCTCTTCTCGCCGATCGGTAGGGGCTTCTTTTCGCTTGGTGTCCTTGCGCCTCCAGTCGGCCTCCTCGATCGTCATGAAGCGTTGAGCCCGCGCCGCCAGATCGGCAAAGTCGCTGGGGGGGTCGATGATCAGGTTTTTTGCGAACTCCTCATCCCTCAGGCCGCGCTGAAATGCGGCCATTTTTTCTCGCGGGGTCAGATCATCCACTTCGGCCGCCACTCTAACAAATCGCTCGTACCAATGGCGAAGGGATTCCCGGTCCCGTTGCTGCATTCCGAAAAGTTCCATGGGGGTACGCTTGATCCGAAGCGACCCTGCGAAGCGCTCTAAAAACTTTTCTTTTAGTGAGGCGAAGTGGGAGATGGACCCGGGTTCTAACGAGTAAAACCAGTCCGCTGCGAGGCCCTTCAACGTCCCTGGAAACAGGAGGCACTGAATTTCGTCCGTGGCCCCTCTCCCTAGGAGGGAGTTGACATGGGCGCGCAAGTGGTCGCGGGGATCGGTCTTTCCATCATACGCGTCGATTTGCGGAGCCTTGAACCTCGGAGGTAAGGTGACCGCCTGGATTTCGGCGGAAAAGGGGCTGGCGACATCCTCTTCAACGGCCGGGAGCCCATACCGGCGGCGGTTGTTGGCTTCGAGGGCTCTGGCCACGCGGTCCTCGACTAGTTTATGCACTTCCCTCATGGTCATGCTAGTGTTTGCTTGGGAAACGTTGTCCCCTGAAGGGGTAGGCGTCAAACGCGAGCTTGCGGCCGCCGCGGGGGGAGGGGGTGCACGTGGCGCTCCCGAGGTGTCCCCGGCGCCTTCCTGGCGCCCATTTAGATGACGAGATAGCGCGGCATCCACTAGGGTGGTGACCCGGCGCTCGACAAATTGCTCCACTGCCTGGCGGGTCCGAATAGGGAGGGCTGCTAAGAGCTCGTCCTGGTTGGGATCGGGACGCGGGGGACCTTCGGGGGTGTTTTCGGTGGGCGGGAGATTTTGGGGAAATGCCTGCTGGTCACGTGTGGAACTGGTTGCTCTGCGGTTGCTACGAGTGCGAGCCATGACTTTTAGTCCGTGGTTCCCACAGACGGCGCCAATGTTGGGATCGGAAAATGGTAGGAGGAATGAATAAGAGCAGGAGTTATGAATGTTGTCTTATTGCCTTTATTCCGGGTGTACAGGTCCCATTTATATAGGGACGGAGGGGACACAGACATTTAATACGCATTAAATACACGTCGTGTGCCTTGTAGGGGAAGCGACTTCTGCTGTACGGAAGATGTCAGACTGGGGCGAGTCAGGCGGTGTCAGTCGTACGGAAACGCCGCTGGCGGTATGGGCGCCACCCGGTCTGGCGCACAGCCGCGCCTAAGCGCCGGTCCAGCGGTTTGGGCCTACTTCCTGGGCCTTCATCTGAGCAGGGCTTCCCTGAGGGGAGGGCCTTGGGCCCGGCCCCTACACAAACCTTGAAAATTTAACAAATCATTGTCCCTAAATTACCCTCTCAATTACTTTAATAGGTGGGCGGTGGATCTTCTCTTCTCTGTTTACGCGATATGTTGTGCATGTGATTCGTGTCTCATATCAGCCATTGATAAATATAAAGAGAGCCCTATCTTTTTTTCAAAAAGATTAATTTAAATAACCGAATCTCATAGTCTGACATCGTTTTCTCTTAATTAAGATCTCGAAACTTGAGTCCCACGAATCGAGAAATTCGGCAATCGAAAGAGTTGTATCCTTTAGTATGGAGTGGACTAACCGGATCTCAATTTTCAGTTTTTTGAATGAAGAAAATGTGAAATCGAGATAATGCATGGATGTGATTCGTGTCTCATATGAACTATTGATAAACATAAAGAGAGCCCTTTTTTTTTCAAAAAGATTAATTTAAATAACCGATTTAGGTAGTCTAACACGTTTTCTCTTAATTAAAATCTCGAAATTTGAACCCGTGAATTGAGAAAATCAACAATCGAAAGAGTTGTATCCTTTAATATGGAGTGGAAAAACTAGATTTTAAATTTCAGTTTTATGAAGGGAGAAAATGTGCAATCGAGACAACGCCTGGATTAAAGTGCTTTCGTTGACCTTTCGAATAAGAGATTGTGGACTTGAAATGAAAAGAAAAAAAGAAGATAAATGATGGACTTTCTAGCCATATTTTAATGGAACATATGGTATAGGATTTTTTTATATCGATTATATCCGATACTATAACAACTAATTAATTTACCGAACGGTGTATTATACAGTCTGGGCCCCATTAATTCCCATACACTTGCCTCCGGAAGAGTCGAACTCTGGATTTGATATATTGCGTATTATCAGCTTACCAGCAGGTCCGCTCCCGAAGGCAGAGTACATGGTATAGGATATAGAGAGAATATCTTCTCATTTATGAAGCAAACACTTAATTTTATGTACAGGCATCGTATATCATGGGACTGATTTTCTAGGATTCGATTCTACGAAGTAACTGTTTTTATATATGGGGGCCGGTTGAGTAATAGTTTTCTCTTTGCCATGTGGAAAACCTTTTGATTTCTTAAACTGCCCATTCAAACTTGGGAAAAGGCAGTCAAAGGTGATAACAGGTGTTTATTGTATAATATCGTTCTTAACAAGGGATTAAGAGGTCATGTTGGGATGTCATCGGTAAAATAAAAGTTCGGAAGTTTCAAACCCTAGAAACAAATTGGAAATCAATTTCAAAGAATGAGAGTGCTGCATATCACAATAAGGAACCGAGATTAGAGTAGGAAGCATGGAATATTTAAGACAGGATCTTTGCTTGTCTAGCGAAAATAGTATGGATTCTATTTTTCTCTCTCGAATGAGATTTTCTGTAATTTTGTAATCTCTTTGCTTAGAGAATATTATATATTAAAATAAAATTATGATATCAATTCTCTTGAAATATTTCTCTATAACTCTTGGAATTAGGTTGACAATTGTGAAAGGAATGAGAGGTTGGCTTTTCCTTTTCTCAATTAGGTTGAGAGTAACGGGGTTTGAGTTCGTGAGTATAACTTCGAGGTTGTAATATCATATTCTGGAAATTGACGATGTCGGATATGATATTCGATATTGAGACGTTTGCTGGGACCAATCGATTGGCCAGACCCTGTCAACCGTAGAGAAAAATATGGTGATGCCAAGAGCTCTTCAACGCAGTCCAGTAGAGCTCGTCAAACAATTTACTATGAGAGGTGTGTGATCAGGGCTGCACCAGCAGTGTGGAAGAAGTTGAAGTTGCGATATCTGCAAAAGTCCCCCATGAATGGGTTGTACGGGATCTCAGTAGGTGTAACATGGACTTGTTCAACAAGGCCATAACGGATCTTACAGACATGGATGCCAAGATCGAGGATGAGGGTCGGACAGACCCTACTGTTGTCATGTTACCTACCAGAGATATGTAAGGTTCGAAATTAGACGCTACTGTTGTGTCCTCTGCCGAAGATATGTGAGAATTTTGTACATGGCAGTTTTATGGTGGAACGGTGATCGCCTTGGAGGACGATAAAAAGTGCAATTTTGAGGGAATTGAAGAAGGTGATATGCTATCGTGGGAACGCTGGTGAAGGCTCGGTTGCGAAGGTTGGATCGGGTGGGACAAGGTTGCATGGCAGGAGGAGGTAGATGATCAAGAAAGGGACTAGCTGGATTCATGACGAAAACAACCATCACAAGAAATCCTTTTCAAAGCAGAAGGTCAACCAAGGAGAAAGCTCCAAAGATGTTAGTTAGGATAGCAACAGGAGAGGAGATTTCAACAGAAACAAGCAAAGTGCTGAGTTGAAGTTTTGAAGGTCTCACGGAGCTCTCTCATGTTGACTTGATAGTAGCAGTGTTGTGGAATGTTCAACGAGGAAAGGCTGATACTACGATAGTGTTTGAGACGTCAACTCCAAACAGAAAGTACTTGGATATATGATCTGAGATTCCGTAACATGAGCGAATGTAGATCGATGCACCCACATGGAAAATACTCGGAAATCCTAGTCACTTGCTGATGGCAAGCGATGAACTCTTTGAACAACGTAGAGCTCGTGGTGGAAAACTTGGAAACTCTTGTTGCTATGACAGAAGAGTCAGCAAGGTAACATCCCTCTAAGGAAACGTTCTCGAGCAACGGGTAGACACAGAAATGGTAAGAGAGGTCACGAGGAAGTTACGGGCATGCTGGTTCGATTATGATGATTCAGAAGTTGAGGTATAGTCAACCTGCAGAAAGATCAAATTCGAGGGTGCAGTGAAATGAAACCTAGGATGCTTGACTCCTTGGAGAAGTCCGAAGGTGACTTGGGCTCGAGCATAGCTTACTCAGGTGAGGTGAAGCTCATCAAATGCTAGCTTAGTAGTTTCAAGGAATGACAAAAGTGTGAATCAGGATCAAGGTGAGAGATTAAACTTGGAAGTACGAAATATCCTGAATAAAATAGTTGCAGATCTTGTAAAGATTATTGTGAATTATATTTTCTCGTCCGAATACTGTTTTCTCGTAATCGAGTAATTTATTTATTTAGAAGATATATACTTGTAAGGGATGTTACATACATTTTTTGAGATGTTATGCAGGATATGATCATGTATACTGATGGAGAATTAAGAGGCCGATTTCATATATTCTTTGAGGTCGAGTTTAACATAATTTAGGTTCACGAGTGTGATTTTTAAGGTCGAAATTTTTCGATGCATTAGACTCTTACTTAACACTGTGGTTGCTGCTGTTTCCTCTACATCGAGGCTTTCTCCGCATAACCTAGTGAACTTCAAAACTTTTTTTCGTCGTTTCACTCGTAACACTCGATTCCCAATAGGTTTTAACCCGAATTTTCATCAGTATGATTCTTCGTTCGTATCCCCCAATAACGGAAAAAAAAAAAAAAAGCAATCAAAAGTTCCACTTTTATTAATTTTTAGCTTTCTAACAAAAGAAATGTCTGAAATTGAAAGGTCTTTAAATAATCAGACGCTTAATTTTCCATTACTCACTGGATTCGTTTTCACGGTGTTAGGAGTTGACTGCCAATTTTGGCACATTTTCATTTTCTGCTTGGAATCATAATATCATGCCAGATGGCATCCTGTAATCCACATGACTCTGATTCTTCAATGCCAAGGTCCTTGGAATTTTAATATTTATGTATATGATTATGATGTAGAAGTTGCATGTCATAAAATCATGTCATTCTTTTAAATTATAAATGAATATCGTAAGATTAGAAGGATATAGAAGAAATAAATGAATAAAGGGTATATGAAATTTTTTTTTTACTGGTCGGAATCGAGCAAAAGACTTCTTGTTTTCCGATCGAAGCAATATTATTACACTAGGTCCTATTTTTCAGAAATTCTATAATTAATTTGTAATTACTTAGTGGACTTAAATTTGTCAGCTGAAAACATTCAAGCACAACAAATGAGGTTTGATATAGCAATATTACAATCGATTCAATTTCATCAGGTATCTGTACCACTTCACCTCTTTGCCTCATTTTCTCCCTATCCCTTTTAGATTCATGGTCGTTCTTTAGACGAAGAGAAACCCTCCGTCTCACAATCATTAAAAGAAAACATATTACTTGCTCGATGAGATTGAGCTTCGTCATGTACCATAATCTAATCGATGCTCCCTCACTCGGTATAACGAGATGTAATTACCGAACAATTCCACCCATCGCTTTGATGCATGGAAGACACTTCAGAGCCCTGTTGGCATTCTTGGTTAGTCAAGAAAAATTCTGCGATCCGGTCACTGGCAATTAAACAGATAAATAAAATGATTATAAGTCGTTAAATCAATTTTTTAAAAATTTATTAAATTTTACACGAGCCGTAAAAGCTCCGGTTTATTAAATGCCTTAAATCACACAGTTTACCGGACAGTCAATTCTTGAATCTCTTAATCATTCAAATTTGTTGATTTCCTTTTTGGGTTTGCGATTATTCTAATGAAAGATTTGCTTGTTCTTAGCTGTTCCCTCTGTCATTTAGCTCTGAATTCGATGGTATGCAGTTACTGGAACTATTAAATTTATATCCATGGCAGAGATGCATCAATTGAAATAATTTGACACATTTTTTCTCAAAATTGAGATCTCGAGTTCGAATTTCATGAATGAAGAAAACTCATGATCGGAAAGTTTCACGCCTCTCTACACCGACCTGGCTTGAACCTCAAAAAGCACGTCGACTTGTTGAATTTCTGGATTCCGGTCTGTGCACAATAAAAAATAAAATAAATATTCTGTGATTTCCATTATTTTTCATGGAACTTGAAGGAGGCATATATAAGTCCACCTCCACTGGAAAACACGGAAAGAGATACCCATATAGAAACACTGCTTTCATTTTCCACAGAACCCTGTTTTCAAGCTCCAGAGTTCATGGCAACGTGCTTCTTCTCTGCCTAAGTCATCAAATCAAGCAGTTCACAAAGGTCTGCACGGTTGGGAAGCAAGTTTTCCTGTTCTAGTTTTATGTGGAGACTCCCTGGAATCTGTTTCCTGCTTGTTTCTGATTCCAAAGAATGCCAGACTCTATGTATTTGTATCACAATCGGAGCACTTGGTTTATGAATACTCCTGCTTGTCTCGTTGGTGTATTCGATGAATCAATCGATCACAAGAGTTTCTGTGGTTTGAGTGGGAAAAAGGCAGGAAATATGATTCGATCTCGTTCTGGAAAAAAATTTCTAGTTTTCTGTTGTTTGTAGATAGAAACCTGCCAGAAGCTTGCATCTGCACTCTCTTCATTGTTGCCAAGAAGACATATCTAGCAAAAGCGTTTCTTCCGAAACAAGTTCTCCAGTTATCTGTTTTCATGGAAAAACAGACAGAGAGATACCCGTATAGAAATTTTTCCACAAAACTCTGTTTTCTGCAGTTTGAGTTGAAAAAATGTGGTAAACAAGATCCCGTCTGGTTGTGAAGAACTTTTTCAGTTGTCTGTTTCGTGTGTAGCTGGGAACCTGCCAGAAGCTTGCATCTGTACTCCCTCCATAGTCTCCGAGAAGACAAATCTGACAAAAACGTTTTCTGAAACATGTTCTCCGGTTTTCTGCTGTATCTTGTCTTTCCAGTTTTCTTTTTCACCTTTCTGAAGTTCTCTGTCTCTTTCTTGGCAGTGATAGATAGGTTGGAGAGAATGGAGAGCAGTGAGGTTTTCCGGGTGAGCAGCGCCCGCCTGAGCAGCTCGAACATATGGAGGAACACCGCCATGGAGGTGTTCTCGAGGTCGTCGAGGCACGAGGACGACGAGGAGGCCCTCAAGTGGGCGGCCCTCGAGAAGCTGCCAACCTACCTCCGGGTTCGGAGAGGGATCCTCAACGAGGAGGAAGGGGGTCCGCGGGAGATCGAGATCGACAAGCTCGGGCTCGTCGAGAGGAAGAACCTGATGGAGAGGCTGCTCAAGGCCGCCGAGGAAGACAACGAGAAGTTCCTCATGAAGCTCAAGCAGCGAATCGAACGGTAAGTTCATGGAAGGATTCGGAGGCTTGGGTCGGGTCTAATCCACCAGTTTGACAGAATGATCCCGGGTTTCATTTGTCACAGGGTTGGACTCGACATGCCGACGATCGAGGTTCGGTTCGAGCATTTAAATGTCAAGGCTGAGGCTTATGTCGGGAGCCGAGCATTGCCCACGATGTTCAACTTCTCCGCAAACATGTTAGAGGTAATTCAAAATTGAATTTCATATTGGAAAGATAGTACAAAAGATGCTCTATTCCTCTGACTTGATGCCATCATATCCTTCATCAGGGATTCTTGAGCTGGCTTCACATCCTCCCGAGCCGGAAGAAGCCGCTGCCAATCCTCAACGATGTCAGTGGAATCATCAAGCCTCGCCGGTAAGACTGAGTCCTCGACTCATAAATCCTGCTTTTTCTTTGTTTCCGTGGTATACGATATTGAAGGAATAGATTGTTGAGCTTGCCTCGATTCTGTTCTATGCAGAATGACACTGCTCTTAGGCCCTCCTGGATCAGGAAAGACCACGCTGCTGCTGGCGCTAGCCGGAAAGCTTGGGAAAGACCTGAAAGTGAGTAACTTGAAGCCAAAGCTCGTTCGAAATTTCCATGTTCAATTACATTTACGACGAGTATCAATCAATCAATCAATCTGAATGAGTCTGCATTCTCAGGTCTCCGGAAGAGTCACGTACAACGGGCACGGGATGGAAGAGTTCGTGCCTCAGAGGACTTCTGCATACATAAGTCAGTACGATCTTCACATCGGCGAAATGACCGTCCGGGAAACCCTGGCCTTCTCTGCCCGGTGCCAAGGGGTCGGACCCCGTTACGGTTAGTGGAAGAATGCGACGGTCTTGAGCATAAACAATTGGATCCTTCGATGAAACCCAGGACATAATCCTCTGATTTCTTGTTGTTTTGCAGATATGTTAGCAGAGCTGTCAAGAAGAGAAAAGGAGGCAAATATCAAGCCTGACCCTGATGTTGATATCTATATGAAGGTGAGCAGTTAGATCAAAGTTATAAACTGTTCCAACCCCTTTTACGAGTCTGTCAAAAACATTCTGTAGAACCGTACTTTTCCGACCTAAATTTAGTGGGTACCGGTTTCCTGAAACATACTAGACCTTTGGTGCTTTTACACTGACAAGGCCAACACTGACTGTCGGTTGTTCAATTTATCTAATATGTTCGTAGTTGAACACAATAATCAAAGCATTACATAGCCAGAGTAACTGAGATGTCCTTTTTGCTGAAATAAGAAGAAAGACAAGTAATGTTTAAGGTTTTGGTGTTTTTTGCAGGCTGCTGCTTTAGAAGGGCAAGAAACTAACGTTGTCACAGATTACATCCTCAAGGTATATAACATCACGACCTGGTATAGCTCATCGTCGTAATTTCGTCCAGATTCGAGGGCATTTACTGCAGCATTTTCCGACCGTTGACAGATTCTGGGACTCGAAACATGTGCCGACACGATGGTCGGGGACGAGATGATCCGGGGCATCTCCGGAGGAGAAAGGAAGCGGGTCACAACCGGTAAAACATTCAGTAACAGATGGAAAAGATGTTTTGCAATCTTTGTACGTATAAGCCTGATGAATAATTTCATCATTGCAATCGACGCAGGAGAGATGCTGGTCGGACCGGCCAGGGCACTGTTCATGGATGAGATATCGACCGGCCTCGACAGCTCGACAACATTCCAGATAGTGAACTCACTCAGGCAGTCGATACACATCCTGAACGGGACTGCAATCATCTCACTCCTTCAGCCAGCTCCCGAGACCTACGACCTGTTTGACGACATAGTCCTCCTGTCCGATGGGCAGATCGTGTACCAAGGGCCCCGGGAGAACGTGCTCGAGTTCTTTGAGTCGGTGGGTTTCAGGTGCCCTGAGAGGAAAGGAGTTGCGGACTTCTTACAAGAAGTAAGTCACTTGAATATTGTAAATAAAGAAAACTCTTGATTGAAGGTGTTTTATGATTTCCATTAAGTGATGGATCCAAAAGGGTAAGATGTGCAAAGAAACCGGGTCTGATGACTAGCCGGTTCAGTTTTTTTTGGTATGCTGAGTTCAAATTAGAATCAATTGAGTGGTAAAATTGAATTGTTTTAAGTCGGTTCGAATCAATTCAAAACGGTTGACTGAATCGGTTACACTCAAAAACTAGCCAAACTTCCTTTCATCTAAAAGTCGAACCAAAATTAGAACCAATTTGAGGAGACCGATTCTTTTAGTTTTGCTCCCGGTTCAATTCTTGCCGAACCAATTTGTTTGCACACCCCTAGAAACGGTTCAGTCTAAACCTTGAAGGAAATGTTACATCTTTAGTCCCTCAACTTTCATCATTTTGCCAAATTTTACCTTTATTTTCCATTTATCCAACGGTAAATCGTTATTTTTCTTTGCTTTCCCAATTGGGTACCAACACAGGTCACCTCAAGGAAAGATCAAGGGCAATACTGGGCAGACAAGGGCAAGCCTTATAGTTTTGTGTCGGTAAGGGAGTTTGCGGAGGCGTTCCAGTTGTTCCACACTGGCCGGAAGCTAGGAGACCAACTGGCAACGCCGTTCGACAAGTCGAAGAGCCACCCGGCAGCATTGACCACCAAGAAGTACGGAGTCAGCCAGAAGGAGCTGTTGAAAGCTTGCATTTCTAGGGAGTTTCTCCTAATGAAGAGGAACTCTTTTGTCTACATTTTCAAGATGACCCAGGTGGGCTTTGCAATGGGTTTCTTTTTTCCTTTTTCAAGTCTCCGTTTTCTCTTTGGGAAAACACCTTATGAAAGGACGGGTTTCTTGAAAGATAGAAACTTGAGAAATGTTTCTTGGGAAAAGGAGCGAACGCAGCCAGTTTCCAATTTTCGTTTCTGTCTGCTTCCTCTTTCAGGTCATGATCAGTTTCCGCTTTCCCTTTCATTTCTCTCTTTCCTCTTTAAGGAAACAGTTCATGAAAGGCCAGATCTCTTGGAAGATACAAACTTGGGAAATGATTTTCAGGAAAAAGCAGTTATCTTGTTCTGTTGTCTTTGGTCGAAGGAAAACGGAGTTATCATAATCAGCTTCCACTTCTCTTTCATATGTCTGTTTCCTATTTTAGAAAACACATTACGGAAGGGTCACATAGAAACTTGGAAAAAGGTTTTTCAGGAAGAGTTCTCTGTGCCCAGTGAAGGAAACAAAAAGAGGACAAGCTTCTAGTCTGCCACACGGCCCACACAAATAGGCAAACAATTTTCAGAAATCAACCAAAGTAAATCAAATGAAAACAAATCTCAAGCAACCATTCTCTATATATACTTGCACACTGATCCTCCTTTTCTCCATCAAATTTTTAGCTCACTCTGATGGCTCTCATCACGATGACGCTCTTCTTCCGGACCGAGATGCATAGGCAAACTGCAGCCGACGGAGGGATTTACTTGGGAGCAATGTACTTCACGATCATCATGATCATGTTCAACGGTTTCTCCGAGCTCGCTATGACTATAATGAAACTTCCTGTCTTCTACAAGCAGAGGGACCTCCTCTTCTACCCTCCATGGGCTTACTCTCTTCCCACATGGATCCTCAAGATCCCGATCACCCTTGTCGAAGTCATCGTCTGGGTCATCCTGACTTACTATGTTATCGGCTTCGACCCCAATGTCGGGAGGTAATGGCTTACTACATTGGATGAACTTATCACAGAAGCTTTTTCTGCAGAATCATTCAAAACAGTATTACCAATTTTGGCAAGTCTAAGGACCGGATGTTACACTTCACAAACTCCATATATTCCCAGGATCTTTCAATGTTAGAGATGTTCTTATTTGTCGTCTGATACACTTCCACAGGTTCTTCAAACAGTACTTGCTGCTTATGCTTTTAAACCAGATGGCCTCGGGGCTGTTCCGGTTGATGGGGGCACTGGGAAGGAACATCATCGTGGCAAATACGTTCGGCTCATTTGCACTGGTCCTTGTGCTTGTCATGGGCGGATTCATCCTATCGAGGGGTAAATTTTGCCTTCTTTCAATCATCATTCTTTTGATCGATAGTAAAACGATCAGCATGTCAACGATGATTGGCATCATTATCTGATACAATGCCTTTTTCCAAATCATCGCTCGGGAATCAGATGACTTGAAGAAATGGTGGTTATGGGGCTACTGGATCTCGCCGATGATGTACGGACAGAATGCCATTGCTGTGAATGAATTCCTTGGGCACCAATGGAGCCAAGTATGCACCAAGAAACCTGAAAATCTTTCCTGTCTTCTGCAATTATCAACTTGGAATTAATTGGAATATTTCTATCAGGTTCCACCAAACTCCACAGACTCACTAGGAGTGCTGGTCCTGAAGTCGCGCGGCCTTTTCCCGGGAGCTCAATGGTACTGGATCGGGGTCGGAGCATTGATCGGATATGTCCTCCTGTTCAACTTCCTCTTCACACTGGGCTTAAAGTATCTCGACCGTAAGCATCAATCTTGCTCGGGTTTTTCAGTTCATCCCCTGATCGGCTCGGCATGTACATGGGTTTGCCTCGGGATCTGATACCGAGCCAACTGTTTGCTGCAGCGTTCGGGAAGCCACAGGCCGTGCTGTCAAAGGAGGCACTGGACGAGAAAATAGCCAACATCGCCGGAGACGGTGTGGAGATGTCGTCAAGAGGGTCGAAGAACTTGTCTGGTGATTCCATCATTGCTGAATTTCTTTAATCTTTCTTGGAATTCTTTCGCATTTCAGTATGGATTCTAGCACAGGTCTGATGAGATGTCTGTATCTGATGGTGCAGCAAGAGAGGCTGAAAGCCGGAGAAGCGCGTCGTCTGGTAGGACACTGTCCAAGAAAGTTGGAAGCATAAATTACTCCGACCCAAACAGGAAGCGAGGGATGGTTCTTCCATTCGAGCCCCTCTCCATGGTTTTTGATGAGATCAGATACGCCATCGACATGCCACAGGTGAAAATACAGCATCCTCCATATTTACGAGACTGTAACCTGATACACAAATGCTGCTGAACCTGAAATCCCAAACATGGTCTGCAGGAGATGAAAGAGCAAGGCATTCAAGAAGATAAGCTGGAACTCCTGAAAGGAGTCAGCGGTGCCTTCAAGCCTGGAGTCCTCACTGCCCTGATGGGCGTCAGTGGTGCTGGGAAGACTACTCTCATGGATGTGCTGGCTGGCCGGAAGACCGGTGGCTATATCGACGGGACCATCACCATATCGGGATACCCAAAGAAGCAGGAGACCTTTGCCCGGATCTCGGGATACTGCGAGCAGACCGATATTCACTCTCCCCATGTAACAGTGTACGAGTCCCTGCTGTATTCTGCTTGGCTCCGGCTGCCTCCTGAAGTCAATTCCGCAACTCAACAGGTAATTAAATTCTTAGAAGAATCACATGGACCATCTAATTATGCAATCATACTATCTGAAATTCTCATAAATTCTCATCGAAGAGTATTAACATTGATGAATGTGATCATTCTGCAGATGTTCATAGAGGAAGTCATGGAGCTCGTGGAGCTGAACTCACTCAAGGAGGCGCTCGTCGGGTTACCGGGTGTGAACGGGCTCTCGACGGAGCAGAGGAAGAGGCTGACAATCGCAGTGGAGCTCGTGGCAAACCCATCGATCATATTCATGGACGAGCCGACCTCAGGACTCGACGCTCGGGCTGCTGCCATCGTGATGAGGACAGTCAGGAACACAGTGGACACCGGCCGGACTGTTGTCTGCACCATCCACCAGCCCAGCATTGACATATTCGACGCCTTTGACGAGGTCCAATAAGTACCTTCTTTTCATGATTCGTGTACAGATTAAGCGTTTGTTGATTTTACTTAGAGAATTCAATCAATGTGCAGCTGTTCCTTCTGAAGCGTGGAGGAGAAGCCATATATGTCGGTCCATTGGGTCGACACTCTTCGCATCTGATCGACTACTTTGAGGTTAGGCATCATAAACTTCCGAAAGACAGATCTCAGCTCCAACTTATCAATGGTTTCCAGAAAATACTGCTTTCCCTGTTTCCCAGCCAGTTGGTCTTATGGAAAAGCAAGGGAAATGGCTTCTTGAAGCTCCCAGAGCTTTCACCAAACTGCTTTCCATCTTCTTCTGTTTCTTCACAATAGGAAAAACAGAAAACCAGAACATTGGAACTGATGCGTATGTATGAATCTACTTGAAGGGAATAAACGGAGTTCCGAAAATCAAGGATGGGTACAATCCCGCGACTTGGATGCTCGAGGTG
Organism: Lagerstroemia speciosa; assembly: GCA_037672795.1. Taxonomy (NCBI): domain Eukaryota; kingdom Viridiplantae; phylum Streptophyta; class Magnoliopsida; order Myrtales; family Lythraceae; genus Lagerstroemia; species Lagerstroemia speciosa. The sequence goes on along the minus strand of CM075293.1, from coordinate 7,854,753 downwards.
ACAGCAGCTTCTGAGGAAGCTGCTCTTGGAGTCAACCTCACCGACCTGTACAAGGATTCGGAACTTTACAGGTACAGGCGCAGGCTTCAGCTATATGAATCCTTTGATCGAGATTGAATATCACTGAGCCATAGCGATTCCTGAAATGTGTTACCAGGAGGAACAAAGCACTGATCAAGGAGTTAAGCGCGCCGCTACCAGGGACAAAGGATCTGTATTTCCCGACTAAGTACTCTCAGTCGTTCTTCACTCAGTGCATGACTTGCCTGCAGAAGCAACGCTGGTCATACTGGCGTAACCCGCCTTACACTGCAGTGAGGCTTCTCTTCACGACTTTCATCGCCTTGATGTTCGGAACAATCTTCTGGGATCTCGGATCAAAAAGGTAAATGAAAAGGAAAAAGGGACCGAAATCTGGGATTCTTGAACGTGGATGGAACTGTTAGAGAGAAGTGTTTCTTGGTGGAAGAAAGTGCAGAAAATGGTTTCACAGACACAACCCGTCTGAGTTTCTGATATATATATATATATATATATATGCAGGAGAAACCAGCAAGATATACTGAACGCGATGGGATCAATGTATGCTGCTGTGCTGTTCATTGGAGTGCAGAATGCAGTTTCTGCTCAGCCAGTTGTAGCAATCGAGCGAACGGTTTTCTACCGAGAGAGAGCTGCAGGAATGTACTCTGCCCTTCCCTATGCTTTTGGACAGGTATTAAAGCTGAAATCACTGCATTCTCTTCTTGACTATGAAGCAGTTTCATGGTACAACACATCGTTTAAGCACCCAATTCATTTCTTTCCACACAATCTCTGATTTTCGGGAGGAGAAGGCCGTAAAGCTTGGAAATCTCTTCCAAGTTCTCTGGATCAAATGAAGCCAGGCATGGAAGCTGCTGTATAGCTGCAGTAATTGGGACCTAAGCCTGACCGATGTTCTGTATCTTGTGTTTTATGTCTTCAGGTTGTCATCGAGCTCCCATACTTGTTCGTTCAAACGATGATATACGGAGTTATAGTGTACTCGATGATCGGGTTCGAGTGGAAGGTCGACAAATTCTTCTGGTACATCTTCTTCATGTACTTCACCCTGTTCTACTTCACCCTCTACGGAATGATGACCGTCGCCGTCACGCCCAACCACAACATCGCCGCCATTGTCTCCTCTGCCTTCTATGCCATATGGAACCTCTTTTCAGGTTTCGTTATTCCCCGGACGGTAAGCTAACCCTGATGCTGTACTTCCCATCAACAACACCCAACTTGAGCTGAATTCCGGGTTTTTTATTGCAGAGAATGCCCGTCTGGTGGAGATGGTATTACTGGGTGTGCCCGGTGTCATGGACCCTGTACGGACTGGTGGCCTCGCAGTTCGGGGACATCAAGGACAACCTTGACTCCGGCGAGACCGTGCAGGACTTCATTCGGAGCTACTTCGGGTTCAGGCACGACTTTGTCTGGGTGGTCGCCATCATCCATGTCGGGATCTGCGTGCTCTTCTGCTTCATATTTGCCTTCTCCATCAAGGTATTCAACTTCCAGAAGAGGTGATGACAGGATGAGCAGCAGCAGTTCAGGACTGACCCATCTCCATGGATTTCCATGGTGAAGAGATGATAAATTTGTAGATATGGAATAACATTTTGGGTTTGTCTGTCTCTTCAGGTCCCTGTTCCTTCAATGATAGTGAATCATTAAATTTCTCGAGCTATTCTAGTTTTGGGTTTTTTCCCCCTAATAGAGCTGTAGAAAATTGCAATTACAAAGATTGTGCAACTTTACTATTTTTCCTTCATGTGTGTGTGCTGAACCTGAGCTGCAGACAGAGTCTGTACACGTGAAACAAATTTAGCTACCGGTACTAAACTTGTAGCATAAGATCATATGCATCAGAGAAAGGGGGGAAAAAAACAAAATTATTCAGTAAAATACGGAAAAGAAGAAATTCCATTGCTCCTGTTGGAAATGATGGTAAATCTCAATGGAACAGAAAACATGGCGGAAATTGCAGCAGAGGCAAAGAGACAAAGAGGAGAACAAAAATAACAAACCTATGAAGATTTGGATCTCAATAGTAACCTAAAAAAACGAGTATGCTGTGAATGAAATGCCTGCCGCATATGTTACAGTTGGAACTCGAATAATTTCTACCAAAGCTAAAAACTCTAGAAACCTACAAACTGAGCCGGGGAAAAGGAAAATGCGAACGAAGAATCTTGAAGAGTGACCTCAAGGGCGATTGCCGTCTCCTTCCAAGCTGTCCAGGAAGCTCTGCAGGTCCCTGAGTCCCTCGGCTGAGAAGCTGCGGTTGACCCTTGAACGTGGAGCAACCAAGTTTGGAGGTGGCTGCTGCTGGAAGCACACAACTATTGCAGCCAAGTTGTCCCCGCTTTTCCTCTTGAGGGCCTCGTCCACAAGGTCCTTGCTGCAGAGGCTCGGGTCATTGTGCTCCTGGAGTTTCCTCCTAGCGAAGTCCACTGCATTCTGGCTCCGGAAAACGTCCCATATTCCATCGCACCCTATTATAAGGAATTCATCCTCATCTGTTAAGTTGGCAGTCATGAGCTCCGGCTCGGCAATTAATGGGCCCGAGCCACTGCCACCGTCCGTCATCTTCATCCCCTCCATATGCCAATCTCCCAGGGCCCGGGCCACACTGAGCTGTCCATTTAGGTAACCATCATAGACATATCCTCCAGAAGCCTCGATCCTTCTCTGTTCTTTAGTGCACATAGGCTTGTGGTCCCTTGACATCTCGATTGCTTTTCCTCGGCGGCACATGACGGCTCTACAATCTCCAGCATTAGCCACCACTAGTAATCTGTATTAACCCACATTTCACTTGTGTTACTGAGGAATCAGTTCAACTATCAGCATTCAACCACTGAGAGAGGAGGGAGCCAGAAACTGCATATTTGTGCTTGTAACAAGAATGGGATCCAGAGAGGGCACTTTAAAGAAGAGAAGATAAAGCATATTTGAGCAGACTTCACCGGTTGATAATGAAAAAGAAAAGGGAAACATTGAATTGCTCTTTACAGCAAAAATTGTAGTACAAAGAATCTGCCAAACTACAGTTTCATACACTTGCCTCTATTTCTTTCATCTTTCCAACAGAGTGGTGCAAAGCTATGGACAGTCTTCTTGGATGAAGTAGGCAGCGCAGTAATAATTATTTTTGTAGAAACATGAAAATGACGTATATTTGCTGATATAGAAGGCAGGAAAGACATACTAACCTTCCCAAAATAATAGCAGCCAATGCTGTGGTCCCAGAAGCAAGGGCTGAATCTAAAGAGCAAGCGTCAGCAAAGGCAGCATCAGTCTGTAAGAAGGCAGAAGCAACGACCTTCTCGATCTCCCGAGGGAATTTTTCATCTTCAAGAATGAACCTCGGCAAGTGACAGCAGGCAAAATCAGCAGCATGCTTCCCACCGTGACCATCAAAAACCTGATCAACGAGATAAGATAGGTTTCAGCTCCTCACACAGGAGATTAAAGAAAAGGGAAACCATGTAAGACCACAAGTTTGATACCCCATAGAAAGCGCTAGGCCCAGCACTGATACTCTCTAGTCCATAATCTTCAATAAAATTATCGATGCAAACATACACATCTTCCATGCTTGACCGGAAACCAATATCTGCCCATGCTCCAGAGCGGATGATCGGGACATAACCTGACTCAAAATATTCCGCTACAGTTATTGGTTCAACAGAGACATCTGGCATCTTTCTCCTTGTTTGCTTCAAAAAAGAAGACAGTCACAGATAAGGAAAAGACAGACTGCTAGCCACAAGTAACTGTGAGACAAAATTCAACATGGTATTTACAGGAAATAAAGCTCTTTCAAAGCACTTTTTCCTCCCTTTTTTCTTTATTTTCCTTTCTACATTGAAAAGTTAACATATAATTCACAGGTTATGCATTTAAAACTGTCCAATTTCAAGATCCAAGAAACATATAATCTTTGACAGAGTTTAACGCTTTCCAGAGGGACTGCATGAAATGATAATGCACAAATGGTGTTTCCGAAAAATGCTAATCCAGCCATTATGTCCGTGTTTGAACTCCAATCAGTTTCTTTATTGACAGGCAATTCAAATTTTCCTTGCTTAAATCTTGCATTTCAACCTGAACTTGGCTTTCGACTGCATCAAGTAATGACAGTGATTGCAGAAGGTCCATCTCCAAGGTGAACAGGCAAGGGTTGCAAGATGTTTAAAACATGCCAAACAGTCAGATGCAATCAAATCCAAGACTAAAATGATTGAAGTTAGAGTAGACCCTACAGTTTATGACCAGGACTCCAAATCATTATTGAAAAGCACAAAACCCAAAACTAAAAGTGACCTACACAAATCAGAAACAGAATCTTGGTAGAAAACTAGATGGAAAAGATATACAATCCACTAATCAGTAAAATCACTGGATCTACTGTAAAAAGGAGGGAGCAAAAGAATAGATAACAGACAGAAAGGAAAAAATTGAGCAAAGAACTTACAAGAGAAGAGTAGCGAATGATCGACTTCTTGCACTGGGCCACGCTGATAGAGTCACCACCGAAAGACTGCAAGTGAGAGCCTGAAAGCAGGTTTGGAGGCCGATCATTGCTACAGCCACTATCATTCTTTCTACAGTCACTACAATCTTTACCTTCTTCCATTTCTTTAAACCATCACATTCTCCAATTAAACAGTTCACCAAAAAAAAAAAAAAAATTCTCAAGTTTGCTCATGACTCCGCTCTGCTAACACGAAGAGGCCCTTGTAGTCTTCGACCATTGTCTATGAACAGGTCAAAAGGCTTAAGGAATCGCTAAGTGAACAGCTGTGCAAATGGAAGCAGAAGCGTAGAACTTCGGTCCATGCGGACTTTCTAGAGAAATGCACCAACCCTTTGCCCGGAACTACAAAAGCTAGGAGCTTTCTTAGCCATCTTATCGGTGAACTTCCACAAAAATCGAGAATTCAAAGACATTGGGAAAATCCGTACGCTATGAAGCTAAATCTGTCGGTTAAAGTGCAGCCTCTTCAAAGGGCAAAGACAGACAAATTATATACTGCAGACACCAATCATTGCCCAGCAACTGAAGCTGTTCATATATTTTAATGAGACAACAGCCGTTCATGGTACTGCTTCCATTCCACCGAACGTAACCGTAAATAGAGTTACTCACCAAGTCGTTGACTTGCTAGCTGAGGTGAATAACATCAGCGGCGATTCTGACGAAATGCGGCGCGGCGGATCGAACGGGAAATCCAATTCGGCGTATTAGGTTTTCGGACCTCCGAGGACGGACGTTCGTCTCTTACCCTTCCGGCTGAGATATGGAAATTGGAGGAGAGGGAAGGGAGCTAGGGACTGAGGCAGACCGCAGGTGGTCAACGGAGGAGCAACGGCGATGTTAGCTGAGCAGAGCAGGCGATCTCTGCGCTCGCGTGCGCACAAACTCACAGGGAGAGAGAGACAGGCAGAGAGACAGAGAGAGAACGGGCGATTCACTGGGGCAGTGGAGCCAGGAAGTAGTGCCGGTGCGATCCAGCTGGTCGAGAAACGGCGCCGTCTCTCGCTTGATAAATTTGTTCGCCGTGGGTCGATTGAAGATTAAGTAATATATTAAAGAAACTTGTAGACCGAAAAAGATTTAAATAATTTTTTAAAAAAATTATAAGTTTATTCAAGTTTATAAAAATTTATCTAGAAATTTAATGAACTATAATTAATTCATCTCGAATCACCAAGAGGGGTTGGGCCGAGTGGTAAGCAGCTCGGTGCCGCTTAAGGAGGTCTCGAATTCGAGACCTCACGTACGCAGACACTCCTCTTGGGAGCCTCACCCGCCATTGCCAGGCGTGCAACCCGGGGCGACCAACGGATTAGTTAAGTGTGGTTGGCTGAAAGATGTCATCTCACCGCTAGTGGGGCCTGCTTGGATACCGTGGCTGGCGACAAAAAAAAATTCATCTCGAATCAAAATTCTAAATTGGATCGAACTACCAAAAGAGTAAAACTCTCGAGCATTTGCTTTCCACTCTTCTGCTGACCGAAAGTTCAACGGATGGAAGTGAATCCTCATCCGACATCATTCATCGAGGAATTTGGGTAAGAATAGTAGTATATAAGCTATTACGAGTCTATCATATAAATTAAATTATTATTTAAATCTTAACACATGTAAAATTAATTCTAAAAGATTATAAAAGTTTTATGCACATTAAAATTTTAGAAGAATTTCCCAAAATAATAGCAGCCAATAAATTAAATTAGTATTCAAATTTTAACACGTGTTCAGTGCTCCTCCCCCGTGAGATATGTTAAAAAAAAACTGATTCGGGACTTCCTAGAATTTTGGTGCCTTTTGTCATGTGATAGCACGTGCTCGTTTGTTTTCGAATTTCACACTCCACGAATAGGTTATTACCGTTACAGTTAATCGACGGTTTGGCATTTAAATTCCTGGAGACGCCCCTTTCAGCTAACATGAACTTGCTCAAGATGGTTCCTTTTGTTTTCCTTAAATAAAATTTTGATTTGAATTTTTTTAAAGGAAAAATTCAAATTATAGAAGTTTTGTCTTTCATTGTACCGATTTAACACGAACTTATGTGATGCAAGAAAGCAATGTATTAAAATATTTAAATAAAATATTTAAATTTTTTTATATTTTTGTTATATTACAAATCAATCAAAAGTTCAATTGAATTTTAATAAATCCTAATTTCTATGTATATTTGCGATTAAATATAAAAATTTAAACAGTATGTACTAGAGGGAAGTTAAGTCACCACTACTGTTTGTTCGAGTCAGACTACAGAGGTACAACTTCCCATCAAGAATTTTCCTTTTCCTTAACCATCTCACACGGTTGTGAGTAGGACTCTTCAATAAGCATTAATTCTTTCGTAATTATTATGATCTTGAGATAGAACCGTATAAAATTATGGTAGAAAGCGAAATTTTGGACTTCGTGGCCGACCGTATGGTCCCCAACACACACATTCTTAAGAAGAAAATCTTTGATTGTCTTATCTCATAATTACGCCATAAGAAATTGATAAATAAATTGTTATGATTAGTATTAGTTATGGCAACTAATCGGATGATTGATAAAAACTTGATCGTTTGCCATAATTTAAGTACTATTTCATTATATCACGTAGTAAGATAAGATCACGTAAGAATTTCTCCTGTTGTGGCATTAGACACGTAGCATGTAATGTGATGAATATTTTCCGGTATATATACACATATATATATAGAGAAAAATAAGAACAATTTATGTCTTTTTTTCTCTTCCATTAACTTAAAGATATGGGCACATACGGGACGGACTTGTTGATAAGCATGCATTGACTTGTAGGCCAGATTCATAGTTCGATTCTCATGGAGGCCAGTATGGGAGATTTACCCGATTCGCAGCCACCGTAAATATAGGGTATTGAGAAGAGCACAACCCCTTTATTGGGCACAACAGTGTTCAAATACCTCTATTATTAAAAAAAACCTTAAAGAATAGTACAAGTAGGGACAGATCCAGAAATCTTATAAAAGAAATATTAAATGAAAAACTTTAAAAAATGGAATAAGATAATTTAATAAAAAATATATGAAATCTATAAATTTTGTATAATCAATCCATCATCCCTGAGTACAAACAACGTGCAATCAATCTGTCGTCCATATCAATTGTCTGTCTACTTCTATCTTTTGCATTATATTATTACTAGAATCCCCTTTTTTCTCATTTTTAGTTTTCCAATTTTTCAATCGTGCATAAAAGGTTAATATTTTTTTAAAATTATTCTTAAATTGATAACAGAACAACTTTATTAGATTAAATCAAATTAAATGACGAGAATTTGATAGAGATACAGAGAAATCTGGTGGAAGGCCATAAGTTATGACCACAAACTTTATTAGATTAAATAATTCAAGAAATTATCTATAAAAGTAAATTGTTTATAGGTAAATAGAATAATTTACAAAAAAAAATATAAATAAAAATAACAAAATCATGTCAAACAGATTTTTCGAAAATGCCCAGGGGTATCAACTAATATTTCTAATGCTGCCCTCAGTATGAACATGGAGTTGCCACGTATTACTCATCTTGTAACGATAATTCAACTTCACGGTAGCGGTAGCTTACTTGTTCAGATTTATTTGTTCTGATACCATAAAAAAATTTAAAATAAGATTAGGGAATAGGATAAAGATACGATGAAATATGGTAGGTTATAATAATGTATTTTATTAAATTTAAGAATTCGAGGAATTACACAGAAAAGTAACTTATTGAGAAAACTGAATGATTTAGAAGGCATATGAATCAAGAATATCAAAATAATATCAAACAGATACTAAAAAAATCTCAAAAATATTTTATTTTTTAATAAGTTAAAACAATATCTTAAATAACTGTTAGGAGGTTGACCTAATAGTTCCCTTACTAGACTCCCGAATGAGTGATTCCAGGATCGATCCCAAGATAGGGAGGGTCGACTGGAATTTTCCTAGCGATCCCGACCCGACCGTAAATTAGTTTCTAGGTGCGATTCGGCTAACTCGGGGATACTGCACGGTGCAAGTCAAAAATTAAAAAAAAAAATTATGTTAATTAAAGTGAGTCGTAATTGACGTGCTACGTACCCGAATCGCCGATTTTGAATTTCCTCGAATTCCATGGTAGTAATTATTGTATATCCGACTTGTTGGCCGAGAAGGACAGGACAAGTGTTGGTCTGTCTCTGCAGAATTTTCCTTTCCTTTCCCTTTCGCTCTTCGTTCAACTTGTAGACTGCGTGACTTCATGTAGCTCCGAAACCTACAGAAACTCAAGTCTAACGTTCGAGATCGACCCTCCGATACTTGATTAGAAAGGGAGAGCTGAGGAGTGGGGTAAAGATGGGAAAGGAAGGGTGCGGGGACGAGCTAGGAATTCGGATGTACGGGTCAACGAAGAATTCAGAGTACTAATAAACTTTTTGTCTTAGCGAGGATGACGTGGCACAGTAGACGGCAGGCCGGTCATGGGTCTGGCTGGTCAAGGGCAAGTCGGTTCACTTGTCTGGCTACGGGACGGTTGGTCTCTTGCCCGACTCCGAGAGAGAGCCTCGGTGAAGGTCACTAAAATATCGGTACTTTCTCCTAACAGTTCATAATGAGTTTAACTCGCATAAAAATTCCTGCCATATCGATAACGGTGATGATAAATCGGTACGTTACGATTACAGCACTCTCCTACAACATTATTGTACGATAAATTCATAGAAAAACATATATCAATATACATGTTAAATTTTTACTGAACTTACAAGATGCTGAACCTGCATCCAAATTTATTCAATAAAACATAAACCTTTACTTACTAAATTTTTTTTATCTTTCTTCTGATGCCGGATTAACTCTCTTAATAAAGATTTATCCTCCGAAGCACGCCTAATTAACTGGTTCCTATAACTAACTCTCTACGCACATCGATCAGTGACCAGAAATTCAGTAGATACTAACTTAATTTCGATTCCAACACGGTCGACTTATTAAACGATAAATCCTTTAATTATTGATCTCCTCAAAAATTTTAGTTGACCCGAAAGGAAGAGAATAATAAATCCACAGTCGGTCAAAATAGAACTCTCTCTTGCGATTAAAAGAATCCAAAAAACAAAAAAGGAATCGGGAAGCGAAACTTCTCGGGCTCTACTTCTACATGTCTGCCGCGGTCGGATTTTCTTTTCCACCTACAAAGGTTTTTTATTATTTATTTTTTAAATAAAAATCGTAAACAAAAATTCCACGAAATTCCGTTGACCCATTTGGTCTTTTTCTGCGAACTTGGCCCCAAAAAGAAGAAAAACTGAAGTGCAGTACCATCGGTAGTGGATGTTTTAGCATCGAATTTCAATCTTCATGATCATCGAACACGATTCCGAAAACTTTAATTCGATCGCACTAGAGAGATACCGACCTGAAGAATTCTCTTTTTAACAGATAAGAAATTATACGCAATACTTTCTTGCCAACATCAATCGAACTTGTCAAATCCCGTGTTTAGGTTGCACGACTAAGAATTGATCTCCTTAATACTTTTTAAAATATTAACTGTACCGAGTCAAACTCGACCTACCTACTCGATCGATCGGAAAGGTGATTATTAATTTGCAAAATGCTTTCTTAAATATAAGTTACTGGTCATGAATCGTTGTATTAATCTGGTGAATGATCTAGCGACGGACCGCAAAAGCTTGCACGACCATTGACATTCTTTTATGGGTTAATGATTTGAAAGAATTTGATTGCGTCAATTTGATGAGGGAATCAAAGTGTCATTAGATGCTGCTATTAGACAGTGACATATGCTATCAGACAATAACAACACAAAGAAAATATTTATTTTTTTAAAATTATGCATAATAGCTGTTTTATAAATTAAGAAAATTCATAATTTAAAGAGTTTTATCTCCTAATTAATTATTTTAATTTAAATTTAAATTAATCGAGATTTATTAAATTTTTAAATATCGAGCAGCGCGACAGAAGACTCACCAACGACTCCTGAGAGCGGTGACCCGTTTGCTAGATTGAGTCAGGAAGACGCCAAGGAAGGATCACTCTTCAGCTTTCAATATCAAAGTTCCTAGAAAACCCCTTTCAAGTGTAGAATTTGCAAATACGCCCATGATCGCCCTTAACTAATTCGATCAATTGCTCCTAACGGGCTGATGGAGAAATCTTTGAAGGCATCCGGTTCTCCGCCTAGAAAATATTCCACGGGCCGCTTGCGTCGTACTGCAACCAAGTTGAGGGGTAAATTCGTCATTCCATCAGCATCTTAAGAAAAGATCTAGAAAGTTTACGAACTACGCTTGAATGACGGATTACTCCATAGTATAATCTAAGAGAGAGCATAGCCTCCAAGGATAAAAGAGCTAAGTAAGATTTTCTTGAGCAGCGTAGCTTATATCGGTTTTTTCATAAAGTACAAGGAGCGTGAATAAACCGACTCCGAAGGGATACTTTTGTCATTTAAATTCCCTCTGCTGGGGTATTTTTCTTTAACGAAGGAGATTTAAAAATTTGTCGAAAATTCTATTGATGAGAATCGAAATGGAATCTCTAGATCTGGAATCAAATCAAATCACCTCCCCATATATTTTTTCTACAATGATACTGTAGACGATTTTATTTCGGTGCATCTTATCTGTTATTTAGAAGCCCAATAGACTGACAATAAATTTTCATCATTCACAAGACTGGAATATGATATCTTATTTAAGAAAAAGAAATATTTTATCATGTCAACCAGCTCATGTGAGATGAATTTAGTCTTAATTAATGAATACTTGAATGTTGAACTTTTACTAAAAACCCCGAAAATAGAAAATTATTACGAGGAAATATTCCTGAAATTGCAAATTACATGTATATGTTTTCTTTTTCTTTTTTAAATGCTGTTATATATTTTCTTTCATTTCCCCCAAAGTTCCCTTTTATTCTAATTTCACCCCTAATTAATTATGTTAATCCCTTCTCTCTCCTGTTTCTTGATTATTCAGCTCCGTCGCCTTATAATTAGACAACTAATCTTCTTGATCTTATATCTGGAGGTTCTGCTTCATTCCCTCTCTCAATCTCTTCCCCTCTCTGATTCTCGCTCATGTTCAGCGTGAACTGTGAAGGATTTTCCCACTCTCCGAAGTCCAAACACCGAAAAAAAATCCAATCTCTCTCTCCCGCGGGCGCGTCTGCTGCCTGTCTTGGTGCTGGCCGATAGACCAGAGACAAGCCTTTCATGATCGTGGACTGTCGAGCTAATAGTTTTAGTCTGTCTATTCTTGTTCTGATTGAACGAACATGTCTCAGACCAACTGGGAAGCTGATAAAATGTAAGCTTGCAATCTTTCGTTTGGGACTTCGGCCTTCCTTGCTCCTGATTAGTGGCCTCAATTCTCCTCTCACTTTTTGCCTGATTGGGCCCTTTCTGGCACAAGGGATTTGCTGGGTTTCTGCTGCTTCCCATGCTTGTTCTTGTTGGATTCAAGATTCGGCTTTTGTACTCCTTTGGTCATTTTCCTGTTGTTTGTGTGGCTCCTGTGAATTTGGGTACTTGAGAATTCGTCGTTTCTGCTGTTAGTTATTCTGATTCTGGGTAAGTTGTTGGGAGTTTTTTGTCTCGTTTTCTATTGTTGGAAGCTGATGAACTGCAAATTATTGGCATTTCAGGATTTAGTTTCCTGCTGGGTTAATGTTCTACTGGTTCTTGGTGCTAAAAGTTCTAGCGTTTTGCTTGATTTGGCCTTTTTGGGCACGAGGGACTTCACTATTGCTTATTTCTGTTTGTTTCGTGATCCAATTTTTGCAGCCCTTTTTGTGTCTGCTCCTACATATGTGTTTTAGTCTTTCTGGTTTGATTAGCATTTCAATAAAAGAAGGAAAGAACGAGAACTTGCTTCTTGCATGGTTAGTATGTTAGTTCATATTACTTGGGTTTTTGTTGTTTCTCTACTTCTGTCATGTTATAAGAGTATTATGTATGTGATCTTTTTGTTACTCTGTTTCATTTAGTTGTGTAGATCTGTGTCTTATGTTCTGAAACTTTTTTCTTTTTCTAGCTTGTGCCGATTTTTTGAAGATGTTTTATGGTTTTCATTTCTGTTAATCTTAAGAATTCAAAGTTCTTAGACCAATGGATCAACCGTATTTTCAAAAAAAAAAAAAGACCAGTAGATGAATCGATATTTTTTCATCTCGCGTTTTAAGACCTGTCTTTGTGGAATGGGCCTATGTCCTGTATCTGCAAATTTCACGAGAGTTAAAACACTTGTCATCTGAGGCTCACATGGTCCAGATTTACTTAATGGAATGGTTTCAAGCATTCTTGGGGAAGGCAAACCATTTGAATTGGGAGTTATGATTTCAGCGACCCCATTATTCCATTTTCCAATTAGTTACTGTTTTCTTATAACTCATCTTTCCCTCTGTTTTGATATGATTAAAGGACGTTTTCTGTTTATCCTATAACAGGCTAGATGTGTACATCCATGATTATTTAGTAAAGAGGGATTTAAAGGCCACAGCTCAGGCTTTTCAAGCCGAAGGAAAGGTTTCATCTGATCCTGTTGGTAAGAATGCTCTTTTTCGTTACATAACAATCCACCTTTGCAAGCTAATTTGGTATTGGGGAAATTTCCAATCTTCAACCTATGGAGGAAGGAGATGCAATACGAAAGCCTTTTCTTTCTCTCTTTTAAGGATATAGAACTTGCCTATTCTCAAATCATAATGTCGTTCTGTTTTCTAGGGGAAAAAAGTAATATTTTCTAATACCAAACAGGAATTTAGCAGCAATAGATGCTAGATTCTTGTCTTTGATAGTTCTATTGATGAGGCATATGTTTCTGAAAATATTTACAGCTATTGATGCCCCGGGAGGATTTCTTTTTGAATGGTGGTCAGTTTTCTGGGATATCTTCATTGCAAGAACCAATGGGAAGCACTCTGAGGTTGCTGCTTCGTATATTGAGGTTGGTATCAAATATTTTTCCTCTGTCATGTTTAAGTGGTAGGCTTAGTTTGGGAATGTGTAAATCTTCGTTTGAAATTACTGCTCTTTTTTTCCCTCTTGCTCATGTTATATAATGTCATGAAATATGACATTTTGCTTGCTATATATTTGGAAACTCTGGAATGCTTTGTCATGATAAAAGATCTGCAGATGAGAGAACATTAAAGTTGGCTGTCTAATTTTTTTCAATAACCTAGTAATAGCTCGGAAAATCTAATATGTTAGTTTGTGCCCCTGAAAAAGGGATGCAGTGCAAAATAACTTGATGCTTCTTGTTCTAGTACTATGTAATATGCATATCTGAGAAGCATTTAAGTCTTTCATAATTAGTACTGGTGCTATTCTCGGTGTGGCCCTCAAGACCCAAAGATGTTGTTTAGTCTATAGACTCTTTACTGTCACTATTGCGTTCTCTTGTTTTCTTCCATATGTACGTCAAATAGAATCTCGTTTCCCAGACAAGCTGATTGTCCAAACACTTTTGCAGACTCAGTTAATAAAAGCTCGGGAGCAGCAGCAGCAGCAATCACAGCCACACAATCCGCAGCAGCACCAACTGCAGATGCAGCAGATCTTGATGCAGCATCATGTACAGCAGCAGCAGCAACAGCCACAGCTGCCACAGCAGCAGCAGCAGCAGCCACAGTCACAGCAGCAGCAGCAGCAGCCACAGTCGCAGCAGCCACAGCTGCAGCAGCAGCCGCTGCCACAGCCGCAGCAGGCACAGCAACAGCAGCAGCAGTGCAGAGAGGGGGCTGGTGCAGCCCATCTATTGAATGGAAGCTCAAATGGAATAGGTGGAGGGGACCCTCTTATGAGGCAGAATCCGGGAGCAAATGCTTTGGCCACAAAAATGTACGCGGATAGGCTGAAACTACCTCTTCAAAGAGATAACTTGGATGATGCAGCCATGAAGGTTTGATTTTTTATTCTTTTAGAGATAATTGCAACTAAATTTTCATACAAATAGCCTCCTAAAGTAGTTTTTCCTTGCATTTTTTTATGGTGAAGTTTTTTAGGAGTTTCCTTTTTTGAGAAAATTTTTAGATTATTGGTGTTGATAACGTGATTTCTTCTTGTTACAGCAAAGGTTCGGGGATAACACAGGCCAGCTTTTGGATTCCAATCATGCATCGATATTGAAATCAGCTACAGCAAGTAGTCAGCCTTCAGGGTGATTCTCAGTCTGGAACCTGATTTTCCAATAGTTGATAATATTATTATACTGTTTGTTGAAGTGATATCTGGAGATTTCCTAGAATTTCTTGCTGTGTATGATTTTGTGTTACATCATACCTTGATCAGCCTAACATGAAATGATGTTATTACTAGGCAAGTGTTGCATGGAACTGCTGGGGGGATGAATTCACAAGTTCAAGCTAGGAATCAGCAGCTATCGGGACCTGCGCTGGTATCACATGTTCTTGTTATTATCATTTTCCCCCCAGAAGGTTGTTCAACATTCTGATTCGATACATCCAAGGACCCCTTTCAGCTTTCTAACTTTTATGTGGAATCATACCAGGATATCAAACCCGAGATTAATCCAGTACTTAATCCAAGAGCTGCTGGATCAGAAGGGTCTTTGCTGGGAATTCCAGGTATACGGAATTCTAATATTCTTCCTTAGAATCTTCTGTTCGAGAAAGATAGTTTATGTTCTTGCTGGATTCTCATCTCACATGTCAAAATGTTGAGATTGAAATCAAATAAAGTGCTTTCGTACTCTGAGTTTGTTCTTCGAATTTCTTGTACTGACAAAATTGTCCTCTACATTTCCAGTTTTATCATGTCTTGGGGACTGGGATGATAGTATCAGGCTACTTTGACTATGGAGAATCTACAAGTTTTTGTATACATGAAAAAAAGGAAAAAGAAAAACAATGCTAAACTTGTTTTGCCTTGTTTCCCGTATTAGACTACAAAGCTTTAACGTAATATGTTTTATAACGTGAAGCTTGTCAATCTAACAGGATCCAATCAAGGCAGTAATAATCTCACTCTGAAAGGATATCCTCTGACTGTGAGTCATCTATATTTCTTATTATGTTTATTTTATATGCTTGTGTTCCCCTTAGTTCCGATGCATCTATTCATGTATTGGTCAACTCTGCTTAGGTCCAGAGTCCAGACTGCAGTTGGTTTGAATTTTGGAAATAGTTTTTCATTGTTTGATCTATCTTGGCTGAGGGAAAAGGTTAAATGAAACATCGTTGGTCAACAAACACCATTTTATCATACTTTTTGACAAAATATTGCTCACCGAATTCTGTGAACCTGAAAAGTGTGTACCCTATAACAGAAGTTCTTGAGTGTCCGAAGATCTTTTCCCTGAAAATTTAACCAAGGCAGACTCTATATATTTTTTTTTTCAGGGGGGTCTTGATCATCATCTTCGATCAGGAGGGCTTCTCCAGCAGCAGAAGTCGTTCATGCAGAATACACAGCCCTTCCACCAGTTACAGATGCTGTCCCCACAGCAGCAGCAGCAGCTCATGCTCGCTCATAACTTAAACTCCCCTTCAGGGAGTGATGACGACAGACGGCTTAGGATGCTTTTGAACAGTCGCAACATGGCTCTCAGGAAGGATGGGCACCCGAACTCTGTTGCAGACATGGTTCCGAATGTTGGTTCTCCCTTGCAGGCTGGAGGGGCTCTCTTGTCCCGTGGAGACCCTGATATGGTGCTTAAGGTGCGTCTCTATCCTTCAGTTGATTTTCTCTCTTTTGCCTCGTAGAAAGAATGTGACAGCTGATGTGGTACAGCCAGATCCCTTTAAATCATGGAAAAATTTCAAAATATTAGGGAGAAGTTTGAAGACTAGATTTGGTAGAAATAATGTGACAGATGGAGAAGGACAATTACGAAGTTTAAAAGGACAGAATAGGAGACTGGACAACATATTGGTGAAATAGAACTAAAATAACTAATGGAATGCTATAAAGAGGTGTAGAAAAAGTTGGTGGTCGCTAAGTTAGTCACTTCACAAATTTTCCCCGTCACATATTTAACTCTATTTTTGTCTAAACAATTTATTCGATTAATAGCAAATACGAAACAATGAAAATGAAGCTTTTGCAATTTAATTTTATATAGTGTGTGTACTATCAATTATTTAAAATTGTAAAAAGTATAGATAATATATATTTCCTAAAAATGTCTAAATTGGCTGATGTGATGGAAAGAACCTTTTCTTCTTCTTCTTCTTCTTCTATTTTGGGAGGTACTTAAACCTAATCTACCTGTAAGAAAGATACAAAAATTAAGAAATAAAGAATTCCTTTGACAGAGAATTAATTCTGTGCTTCATTTCTCTGTGTAAAGTATCCTTCTTATCCGTGATAGCCTTTGAGAGAGGCATGGACGCTTGGGATATTTCCTTTGACACCCTCCTTTTCCTGTAAGAAACAAATTCTTGTAATGAAAGCACAATCAGTCATTTATGAATTTCCTTCCGCATCTCAGGGCAGTGTTGGAGAGGGAGAAAATTGCAGTTTCCTAATATCAAATCACATTTGGATTCTTATTAAAGAGATCAGCTTATAAAAGAAGAGGAATGTGTAAAATTGGAAAATTTTCTTCTTCGTCTCTGCAACTGAACAGCCTAAGTTGCTAGAACAAATCCTTTCGGTGTACCTCTCTCCTGTAGAAGTTAATGAGTAAACACAGAAAAAATCTCCTAATTGGAAGGACTTAACTCCTCAAAGTCTTCTCACCTCTTACAGTTGAAGATGACCCAGTTCCATCAACAGCAGCAGCAGCAGCAGCAGCAGTTGCAGCCAATCACTAGCATGCAGCAGCAGCAGCAGCTGCTTCAGCAGCATGGGCCCACGAATCAGCTGTCACAGAGCTCAAATCACAATCTTCATCAGCAAGACAAAATGGGTGGGGCTGGAAACATGACTATGGACAGCAGCATGTCCAACTCCTTCCGAGGAAATGATCAGGTCTATTCCTTTCTTGGACTTTCTTGCCCAGTTGACTCTGCGTACAGAAGTTTACATTTTTCCCCTTCTTTGCTTCAGTGAGGAATTTAAGGGAAAGAATCTCTATATGCACTTTACAAGAAGAGATGAACAATGCTTTTGCTGAAAGCAATTCTTACTCTCGTGAGTTATGCAGTTGCTGTGTCATCCATATAATTTTTGTTTTATTTAAATAAGAATGTTATGAGATTTTGTTTTGTGGGAAAGGATATCATGACCCACTGATGCAGTTGGCTAATTGTATGCCTCTCGCACTTGTATATTATTGCCCCTGAAAACTTGTACTTGATGGGAGACATGAGGACAGGTTCCTAATGCTATTTCTCCTTGATTGATTTCAAGGTTTCGAAAAACCAGACTGGGAGAAAAAGGAAGCAGCCCGTGTCATCTTCAGGTCCTGCCAACAGCACTGGAACTGCAAACACAGCAGGTCCATCCCCAAGCTCAGCTCCCTCGACACCGTCAACTCATACTCCTGGAGATGTGATCTTGATGCCCACTCTGCCTCAGAGTGGGAATTCCTCGAAGCCATTAATGATGTTTGGTACTGATGGGGCAGGGACTCTCACTTCATCGTCAAATCAGTTGGTGAGTCTCAGTTTCAATCATCGAACTGTAGTCAGTCATGGATGATTCATGCCTTCATGTGTTGTCTTATGCTTTTACATTGGTTAAATAAGATTATTTTAGACTAGGACTAATCACAATCATCAATTATCTGATGTTTCCATTTTATTGTGATGGAAACCAAATGAATCAAACTGCTTTCGTTGGCTCATGACTGTAAGGATATTTCAGACCTGTTCCATGTCAGAATCACCCATTGCCAAGTCAGATAAAAAGGTCTTCTCATTTGCCAAAATTTAAAGTTCTTATTTTATGTGCTGGGTCTAATCAACTGATCTGCCCGTGACAAGGGGAAGGTTTCCCTTTTAAGGTAGTAAAGAGGAAGGTTTGAACAACTAATGTCATAAAACTTCCATAAGAAATGGACTTTGAAATAAACCGAAGAACTGATTATAATTCTTATTGGACATTTTCCATAGTATGATAAAGAATGTTCAAAAATACAGGCTGATATGGACCGATTTGTGGAGGATGCATCTCTGGATGATAATGTTGAGTCTTTTTTATCCCATGATGATATTGATCCCTGTGATACTGTTGGTCGATGCATGGACATTAGTAAAGGTACGATAAACTTTTCCTTCACCGTTCACCTATCAAGTGGATAATTAGGTCATAATTGCATGTTAAACTTGATTAATCTGTCTCAGGATTTACATTCACGGATGTCAATACAGTTCAGGCCAGCACCAGCAAAGTCGTCTGCTGCCACTTTTCATCAGATGGAAAATTGCTTGCAAGTGGTGGCCATGACAAAAAGGTAAGGGAAAACGAAAAATAAGCAATGGGATACATAGATGTTTGTCCTTTCTCTCTGTGTCCCTCAATTGTTAACTGCTTGCTTAAATTTGTTGTCTGGTACAAAAACAGGCTGTTCTATGGTTCGCAGACACTCTGAAGCGTAAGACGACACTGGAAGAGCACACATCAATGATCACAGATGTCCGTTTCAGTTCGAGCATGCCGCGTCTTGCTACATCATCATTTGATAAGACTGTCAGGGTCTGGGATGCTGACAATGTTGGTGAACCCATTTTGTCTTTTGATTTGACAATTTGATAACAGTTACTGCTTGTTACTTGCTAAAATTTTATCAATTCTTATTGGTCCTCAATCATCTGAGACTGGTCTTGATTTTGTAGCCTGGGTATTCTCTGCGGACATTTATGGGACACAATGCAACTGTGATGTCTCTCGATTTTCACCCAAACAGGGATGACCTTATCTGCTCTTGCGACGAAGATGGTGAGATACGGTACTGGAGTATTAAAAACGGGAGCTGTGCCAGAGTTTTTAAGGTAAATCTTTCGTTGGACTGATAAGAAAGATGGAACATGATGGTTCTCCTCTCTACAAAATTGTTGACCTTTTTGACATGACAGATTGCTATATACGTTTTAGCTGTTTATGAGATTGGCTTTGAAAATAAATTTTATCTAGCAAAAAGATCTATTTTTTACCTTGAATCTCTGACCCCATGTTTTGGCCATGGAATCAGGGAGGAATGACCAAGTTGAGATTTCAACCACGACTAGGGAGATATCTAGCAGCCGCTGCTGAGAATGTCGTGTCAGTATTGGATGCGGAGACCCAAGCCTGCCGAGCAACCTTGCAGGTAAAATTTTTACTAGTTTTGTTGTGACATTAGTCCATGACTATTTTTCTGTCTCTTGCCAGTCTTTTAAAATACAATGACCGTCAATATCAGTATGTGCTGTTTCCGGACTGTTTGTGTTGGTTTGGTTTAGTATATCTAAATGCCCATGACCTGCTCTGATACTTGATTCTTTTTGTTTTTGGTCATAGCAGGGTCACACGAAGCCAATCCACTCCATATGTTGGGACTCTACTGGAGACTTACTGGCATCCGTGAGTGAGGACTCTGTTAGAGTTTGGACTCTCGGGTCAGGAAGTGAAGGGGAGTGCGTGCATGAACTGAGCTGCAATGGAAACAAATTCCACTCATGTGTTTTCCACCCCACATGCCCATCAGTGCTTGTGATCGGCTGTTACCAGGTGAGTACCAGTAATTAAATCTGTTCATTCCTTTGGGGATCAAGTTTCTGAAAATCTGGGGAAGATTCTTTAACCTTCTTCATTGTCCAATTCCTTAAGTTTGAGAAAGATAAGGCCCCCCAAAAAAAAAACATTGTGGATCACCTAGGTTCCGGATGAGAAGAAGATGAAAAAGTGGTACAGTGATGCATTTTACAATTGAAGATTAAAGCATGAACTATTTTCTACTATTATCTAAGATGAGCTACCTTGCGGTTAACAGTACCATCGTCCCATGTTCTGGTAATTATTTTCGGTTAGGAAAGGAAATGGAGTTTGGGGGAATATTTCGTCATTCTTAAAGTCAGGGAGGGCCTACTGAGCAAATTTCTACTCGATTGCTTGGCCATTGAACGGTTTAAAAAATTTTACTCGCTACCATCTTCTTTAGCTTGTCACTGGTATTTCATTACTGTTCTGTCCAAAATTCCATTTTGCAGTCGATGGATCTCTGGAATATGTCAGAGAAAAACACGATGTCCCTGACAGCACATGATGGGATCATTGCTGCCTTGGCTGCATCCAGTGTGACAGGATTGGTTGCCTCAGCAAGCCACGATAAGATGGTCAAGCTATGGAAGTAGGCAAAGGAAGAAAGCGGGATTCAGTTTGTCAGCAATTTTCTTGTTAATATCTTCTGGTGTTTCTCAATGCCTCAGACTCTGAAAGGGGAGATGTCCGAGCCGAGTGAGAGTGACAGATTGGGGAGTGACATTAACCTTTCTCTGGTCCTTGATAGTCATGTTTTCTATTCTTTAGGCTGTTTTTTTAATGACTGAACTGGTGCACTCTCATGTGACACGTTGAGAGCAAGGGCAGGTGCTGAGAACTGTGGGAAACGAAAGGCCCACACCGATCAATTAGAGAGTTCTTCGGGTTATGTGAGTGGTGCAGTAATATTGATGATGATAGAAGGAAGTACTCGTATCTAGGGGGCTGGCTGCTTATTCTCAGTTCATCTGTTGAGGGGATACTATTCATGTTCAGATCAAATGAATGATGTATACCTGGGTTTGATTGGGCTTCTGTCTTGCTCAAATCTGTAGTTATCAGGTCGATTGAGATTCTAGATTGATCAAAGTTACGTTGAGATTTTGGAAATTAGATTGCCTGTGTTGATGAAGGCTGAATATGGATTAGTTGGATTGATTGGGTTTTTGGATGTCAATCGGTGATTATAAAAAAAATATGTATGCCAACTCTGGTAGTTTGGATGGATGGAGCTTAAAGAGGTGGAAGAAGGGAGGGAAAAATTATAACAGAGGTCATTATATTTGTAATTTTAGTTCTTTCATGTTCACTCAATCCCAATTTAGAATTGGAAGAAAATGAACTGTACAGGGAGAGATGAGGCAAGCAGGAAGGGGTCCTCAGAGGTCATGACCTTCCTGCCCAGCATCTCTTCTATTAACTGCAGGACTTCGTATATCTATTATGTTTGGTATAAAAGAATGAAATGTAACGAACAATTCCATCTAGCATGTCATTTTTTTCCTTAATTATATTTTTAAAAGTTGCTATATACATTCCAGTAATATAAAAAAAATTTCTTCAAATTGATGTCATGTTATTTCCTTCCATTACTTCCCAAAATTCTTGCTTACATATTGTTAAAATGAATTCAATATTACTAGTTCTCTCTTGAGTGCTATAACAATTCATTTTATGAAACTCTTCATTCCATTTTTTCATAAAAAATTCTTAAATGGTCCAATCTCATGTGATGTAGTGAAGAATAACCAATTAAATTACTTCCATTAGGTTAATACCAACTTGTTCATTTTATCACAATCCTATGAGTATTTCCTCACATCAAGCAATGAAGTAAAATCATCTAAGAATTTTTCAATGGCATGCAACACATGACATCGGTGTTTTTTCTTTTTTCTTTTTGCATGACCAAGGTGTCTGAGCACCTTTTCGGGCCAAACTAGCGGGAGTTGCGACATCTCTTACTTGGGGCACACACGATAGCTTGCAAATCACATATGCCGGATAAGTCGGACGAACCTGACAAGTTCGAGAGTTATAAAACTCCTACCCACGAGGAAATGTACCTCTTGGGAGTCGAACATGATATCAATGTTATTTCATCATTTCTCCACACTGCACATGACGATAGTGCTATTTCAACAGGTTAGTGAATCTGAAAGGAAAAGAATGCCTTGGAAGACAATTTTACCGATAGGGATTGAATCGAACCTGATGGTGTTGCATCCTGAATTGGAAATATTAGGGGCCCCCGAGTTAAGTTTAGTTCTGTTATATCAATCATCAACCCATTCAACCTCGTTGATTTGCCTTCTATGCATGATCTGTCCACCTGATTGGAGTAATACAAGAATGAGTTGATAAGTGATCATGAAAATCCCTCTCACTGTGGCAGGTTTCACATTGCAGGGAACATTAGTGTTAAGAGGTCCCACCAGCACCATTGCAAGTTGTGTGTTCTGTCCACTACTGACCAGGCAGCCTGGAGATTGGCTTCCCCAATTGAACATGTGACCGAAGCTTTTCTCTTGAACTTCATAGATATTTTAATGTTTCTACCAATCTTTTCTTTGAGAGAAAATAGCCCAGAAAAAAATTAAGAGTGATGCCAGGAGAGGTATCGCCAGTACCACTGCATCATCAATTCATAGCATCGTAATCATCTAACTTGTCATTATACTGTAACACCTTCCTCTTTATCTTGGACGTGTCGACCCACGTGATGAAATCTTCCATATTCCTCGTCACGAGGAAGGCAGGGTCTGTAACAGTTTCAGGGCCCACTCGAATGTGTCCCTGTTCAATGTAGGTAATGGCTTCCCTCAAGTGCTCGGCAAACTTTAATCTTACCAATACTGTTGAAAGCCTCCTCCTGCAAGATGAAAGAAGAAAGGAAAATCAAAACTGAATGGCCAAAATAGGGGAGCTGAATCTGGGTTTACCATATGCTGAAAGTGAGAGAGAAATTACTCACCTACAAAAGGAAGACACCGACAAGTGATCGCAGAGAGCAAGGCTCTTTCGGGACGGAATCACACCCATGTTGTATCTATCATGCAAATGAGTAGATGCAATGACTTAGAACAAGCAAATAACTGCTGAAGTTCATGAGGACATGAATGCTTGTGTAAGGAAGATAACAGTATATACCCAATTCTTACACTAGCCTACATTGACAAAAGATTGGGCCTACTCATCCAATGGCCTTTCTCAGACGGAAGTTTCAGTCTGTAAGGTCAGAGTCGGTATTAAGAACAGCTATACCATCCTCGTGAGGGCTATTTATCGACTTAAGAAGAAACTAACTCAAACAATGAAAGAAAACCATTACAACCTATCAAAAGTCGAGGTTTTCTGAAGATTGAGTCCAAGGTTTCATGAGGTAACAGGAAAACCATTGACCGGAGATGCTTGAATCAACACAAAATTTGCTGCCAAATTCATCAAAATCGGCTGCACTTGTGAATTGTGATATCTTCTTTTCCACCATATTGCATCCCAGTATAGCGTAACAAAAAGTTGAACAAACTGCTTAATCCTACCCTCACACACTGATTTGGAACTTGTTTTATCAAGAAATTTAGCCAAAAGCTACAAACTTTCTTCAATGCACAAGCGAATAACCAGAAAAACAATTGTAGGAAGACAAAGAAAAGAAAGAACTCACAACTTTTCGAGGAGCATATCAGTCATCTCAATTCGGACAGGGTCTCTGGGGTCCATCTGCTTCAATATGCTCACGAGCTTCTGCACCATCCGACACAAACTCGAGTACCTAACATTTTTATTTTGATTAAATGAGGAAATTTTTAGTGTTAACAAATCAAGAACTGTATTTGCATATTAATCTTGCAGAGAAAGTGAAGAATTTACTTCTTGTAATCGTCACGTCCAGTGACATGGTACTGGTGCATGACATGGGCTTCCCTGTGGCCCCCCTCACGCTTCCATTCGAGGAAATTGACCTTCCTCAGGAGCTTCTTCTCATGTAACTTCAGCTTTCTCATGGCTCAAAACAACTAAAAACAAGAACAGTTCACAATCAATGAGATTTAATGATGGAGATAACGATTCTTGGAGGTCCTTGCAACTGCTGACTAATTCCTTACCTCTTTCACTTCAGATGGGCGAGAGAAAAACGAGCAGCTGCACAAGCGCAAAGAAGTTGTAGCAAACAATCAGAGGTCACCCGGAGTGAGCGAGGGCAAAATAGTAGTAGTGAAAGCAACGCTGGCTCATAGGAATGGCAATGTGCCGGGCCAGGGCAGGTACATGAGGATGTGGGCCCTACTCACGACCCTGGTCTGTGACCCGTCAGGGGTCTTGCACTGGACCAATGTGTCCAGCCCGTTCTGACCCGATACTTATTATATTTTTAAGGAAAAAAATACTGCACTACATAAAATAACAAAATACACACTTCAGCAAAAAAAAAAACAAACAAAATGGCTACACATGCAAAATGAATACAAATTCAAATTTAAAATTAGTTCAAAGTTCACAGCTTAATTAAAAAAAAATGGTCCAACAACAGAAATACAGATGAAATTCGACACTGAACATGGATTGTTGCTTCGGTGATGCAAACAATCTGCTCCGTTCGGCTCTCAGCCTTTTTCTGGAGGATTCTAATGTTGCAAAGGTGAGAAGGTAGCATCGAAAAAAGTGTTTCTTTTTTCTTGGAGGAGTTAAAAGACCATAAAGACGAGAAGGGAGAATGAAAAAAAAAAAAAAAAACGCTGTGATACCTGCAACTCGAAGAGGATACAATATTCATCCTGAACTCTAATGCCGTCCATTTTGTGAGAAACTGTATGGAATAATGAACGGAGACACAAGGTCCACTTGTTCAGCCCATGAAGGACGAAACATTGTGAGATTTACTTTTAACCCTTCCAAACTAATCGCGAGGTACAATTAACTGTCTCAGCTTGAGGGTTTCAGCCAAACATTGAATCAATTCAATCACAATCTATCGATAACCAAATGATCAGCATATCAGATCAGAAGACCAAATCATTCGAACCCAAACAGCTAATTCAGATTAAAAAAAATAAAGCACATACAACAATCGGGCAAACGATAACCAATCAGAGATAGAAGAAAGCTTTACCGAATCTACTCGAGACGAGCTGGTCAGGGAAAGGGAGACTGGTATATAGATACACAGAGATTGCAAGGAGGGTTTGTTTAGATGGCGAAGGCGAGATATCTGCTCCCGCGGCCGCCCACAGAGAGCAGCAGGAGGGTGAGAGAGACGAAGAGACAGTGGAGGAGGGAAAGAGGCGGTTAAATCAGGGGTTGATTTTTGTAAGGTAAAATTCGTAAGAAAATAAATTTTGAATTAACAATATAAATGATTGGAACGGGCCGGGCCGGGTTCCAGCCCAACTAGTACGTGTTGGTGCTTGGAGCAGCCCGTTAGTTTGCAAAGCCCAGTCCAATCACAAGCTCGTGGATCCAAGTTAGATGAGCTCATTAAGAGTTACGCGCTTAAGAAGAATTCGAACATCCGAACTCATAGATTTTCACACGAGTCGTACGCATATCATATTCGCTTGAATTAACCCTCGGAAATCTGTCATTTCATTTCTTGTTCTGTCTAACTCCATCCCACTCCGATATTGTATTCGTTTTCGAACTTTGAAACACACGTGCCCTTAAAAAGGAGAGAGCTTTATCAATCATGTCTCACCAGGTGACAAATAAAGTATCGTTATTTAACCAAAAGAAGGATAAATGAAGTGAACGGATAAAAGAGTGTCACCCGCCCAACAATCTGTGTCGTGTTGGGTATGCGATCCCTGCTGTGCTCTGCATGTCATGTCTACAACCTGTGTCGTGTTAATAAATGTGTGAACGGATGACCTAAGCTAATCGAAGCAATCTTTTCAGATTTTTTTTTTGTTTACACCACGCAGTATTCCCGAGTCAGCCGAAGCGCACATCAAAACTAATTTACGATTGGGCCAGGATCCCTAGGAAAGTTCCCGTCGACCCTCCTAACCTGGAATTTGATCCTGAGATCATCCATTTGAGGTTCTAGTGAAGGAACCACTAGGCCAATCCCAAGTTGGTAATCTTTTCAGAATTATTATTATTATTTGTTACCCCATTATGGGATGTGAACATTTATATATTTCTTCCCTCGATGCATTTACCCGGAGAGACTCTCGAATGTAATGGTGCCATTGCATAGCAATGTTTACATGAAAAAAATCTTAGGCGATCGTACCTCATGGTAGCTTGGCAAGGGTGAACAAATTAAGTTGGTCTGATTAGTGTGAATTTTGATAACTATTAGAGTGATTAATACAAATTTATACATTTGTCATAATTTAATTGGTATTATCTCACTTCACCTGACGGGGTAGGATCATCTAAGAATTTTTCAGGTTTATACGGTGACACAAGCAAATTAAATTTAGTTATTTTTAAGGTATTTTTTATTTTTAAGATTTTTTTAGAAAAATAATTGAATCTTCTGTGATGTGATGACACGTGTATAGAAGACTTGCTTATTTACTAGAGATGCATTCACACTTTATCTTCTTAATAAATTCTTTATATCTTCAATTAAGGCAACACTTAGCTGAAATTGAACCCTTATTAATTACATTTCCAATTACAACAAGATTTATTACCTGCAAAAGTAATTTCCCCCAATAACTATATTTGTTTCACAATTAATATTAAAAAAAAAGGACATGTCTTTATCCCCTTAAATTTGAAAGCTATCTTATTAATTTGGATTGATATTTTTATAATATAATTTATTAAATTCATTCAAAGATAATTAAAATAGTATTTATTCATAAAAAAGAAGCAATTAGAAAAATAAAATGGGCCATATAGAAATCCCCAATTCACCTTCTACATCTTTAGAGATGATACGGTTGGTCTTCGTGTCGAGAGCGATACCATTAGACTAGACCCTCTTTCTCCTCCTTTTCAACTGTATTTATGAGCTAGTGAGGATATTCAAGTAAAAATCAATTCATTTGCAATTTACAAAAAAGGAATATTTTACTATTCAGTGATTGGACCGTCAAGTAAGTACATAATATAATCACGAATCATTTCTTCTATAGTTTGAATTATTAATTACGAACTATTGGATAATGTTACTTTATTAATCAATTAAAAAGATGACAATAGTAGTGGTGACCAGGTCACCCTCCGCTACGTAATACTTGGACTTTCGTATTCAACCGCGAACATATCAGACGAACTGAATAACTACTACTAACACCGGTCCCATCAATGTAATACCATAAAAAATCTAGTATAATTTAAGATGTCAGTATTCACTAAGGTACAAGCTTAAGAGAACAGACTCTTCCTAAAAAGGAAACTGGTGACCTGTCTGATTAGAATCTGCCAAAGCCAGTTCCAATATTGAAAACTACAAAGAGATGTCAATTTTCCAAATTTTCATTACTTACCAAATGAAGGAATTTTCTAAAATTCCACTGGGCCTTAGAATGACAATTTCCTATGTTTAAAACAGTAAGGAAAATTTTAATAAATTTCTTTTATTATGGTAATTAATGACTTGTATACAAGAGTTAATAAACTCATTAATATGTTCACAACAGTCCTATTGGTACAAAGGAGACATATAAGTTCGAGAAAGAGGGTTTAATACAGTTAATACCGCTCTTACCTTGAGATTTAAAGGTCGTGAACTGGATCTGGCAAATGGGACTTCTCGTACTTCTTTCATTCCCTCTTTTATAAGCCTAAAAAAAGAGACATATAGGTTTAGAATGAGATAGAATGAAGGGAATGGGAGTTCAACGGGTGAGAATTGGACTCAGAACATCTTGGTCTCAGATCGAGAGTGATATCACCGTACTAAACCCTCATTATCGAGAAAGTTTTAGGTGCAATAGTAGTACCATGCCAATATTGTCGTATGATATCATAAACTAAAAAGAATTTATCACATCTGTAATTCCATGATAAGAAATTCGGCTAGCAAAGCCTATATTCAAACTCTTCTTTTTCATATTACAAAACCCTAAAAACTTTAAGATGTTTGACAGTTCTAAGCATCATCTTCACTCGTTTCTGACCGATATTGAAATTTTTTAGGTTGTTCTTGGTTTTTTAAGAGCGTGTAAATTTTTATTTATGTTTTCAGATTTTAAAATTTTTAACATGAAAATGAAGAGTTTAAATATATCTTAGCCTAAATTTCTTACCATAAAATTACATATGTCATAAACTCTTATTGGCTCGTGATACCAAGTGACAATGCTCGTACGATACCACCGTTCTACCCAAAGACTTTCTTCTCCTCTTTACCAAGATTGATAACAAAAAAAAAAAACGGAGTTTAGTGCATTAATCAACTTGATAATATGGTAATGTTGACTAGGCTTGGACTTATCTAATGAACTAAAAAGCCATAAAAGACTGTCACCAGTTGGTTAAGGGAGTTAGTAGTCACGTTTATTTTTACCGTCGAGCAGTTTAATTGTTTCGACGAACTACGCAGACATTTCATAATACCTTGAAAGAAATAATTCGTAACCGTCGATAACCTTTCCGAGCTCGCCCTATAAATACCAAGCGCCATTCGATCCACGGCCGCACATCTCCAAAGACCGTCCACAGAAGAGAGAGCATGGATACAGTAAACCTCGAGCTGAGTCTGAGCCTGGAACCATTTTATGCTCCGAGGACGATAGCCGGCATACTGATCGACGTCGAAAAGCTCGATAATGGCTCGGAGAAAATCGCACTGCTGGAAAGCTACCTTAGGCAGTTCAAGGAAGAGCTGTCCCAGATCCAAAATCTGAAATACAGAACCCCTCAAGCTGTTTTCATGCTCGAGGATGGTGAGCCACCAATTTTACCTTTTTCCCTTCATTCAGTGTCCTCGCCTTTCTTTTCCATAACAAAATAACGTAACTAATAGATTTGAGATCGTCGTAGTCGTTTAATTTATAATTTTCTTAGGAGTTTAAGCGGTTCGGATCGCGTAATTTTTGTACAGATTTTCCGACGCGGCTTTTTTCGAGTTTTTTCAAATATAAAAGACCGTACAAAAAAGCTATTCAGAAGTCATGGAAATCACCAGCTTGAGGTATGATTTTTTCGGATCTTGATTTATAAGACAATAATAAACTAAATAAAAAAATAATAGAATGAAATTTATTATAATAAATGATAAACACTAATTATAAATATTTTGGTACGTTAATAAGTTAAAAAATATAAATATAAATCAAATTCATGCTTGGAAATAATAAAATAAATTGTTAAATACAATATTATATCGTCACATGATTTCGGGCCGGTCTCGAGCATGATGGAATTTTCGGGTTATGGCCCGAATTTCTCGATCTTGAAAAACCGTCTCAACTTTAGGTCAGGTCCCGTATTTCCGGTTTGGTCGGGTCGATTTCTTCTGCGTTCAAAATCTTCGATTTTTAAGTCGCACCCTTACCGTCCTATTGAAGAAATAACAGATTGATGGGAGCAAACTCTATCAAGTATGCTCTTTCTTTTCCATCGGGGACCCACCCAGGGACGGATCCAGAAAGTCTGTACAGGGGGGCGAAACTCTATATGGAATTAAGATGAAGAATTCAGGGGGGGCGAACTATATATTATTCAATAAAAAGGGGACAAAATCAAGTAAAATTTGCATAGAATCTCATGAAATTCCCGAGCTCAGGGGGGCGATCGCCCCCCCGCGCCCCCCCTAAATCCATCCCTGGACCCACCCATCGCCTTGGTTACTGTCCACCCGCCCTTGAACTCTTACTGCTACGCATATTCGAAGCCGAGACGGTCCGATAATCAAGCAACGGAATTTCACGACACTCCCAAACTAGAACCTGAAGCCAATCAATTCTCAGCGGTGACCTTTTACTGATGCAGGTATCAGAACCATCGAGGAACGAATTTCCAAAGCTAAGGGGAAGACCTGGGAACCTCCTCCGAGAGAAGACTATTTCGGTCCGGGCCTCGGCCTATCCTCCCATGCGCTCATCAATCCCGTGCCGAGGATCCGTCTCGGGACTGACAGGTTTTGCGACAGTGCCGTGGCACCCCCGGGGAGCCGCCGGCAGAGGCCGCCACTGCAGGGTCCCCCGGCCTCGGGGAAGAAGATCCGGAGGTACTGGAGCTTCGAGCTCCACAGCATGTTCTTGGAAGCTGTGGAGATCCTTGGAGGTCCAATAGGTCCATGGCATCCGATTCCCTTTGCCTTTTTCCCGCCATTGTTATTGAAAAATTCTTAGATGAGTGGCACTCACTGATAATGTGATGAACTTTATATAAATAAATATTTTAAATTATGATTAAAAAAATATTATTAATAAATAAAAAAAGTAATATGACACTTAATAATGACGTATTAAATATTTATTGATAGAATTTATAAATAATATAGTGAACTGGGTTCATACAAAAATCTATCCCATTGCTATCATTTTCCATAAGAAATTCTGATTGTTTCTTCTTCTTTTTTTTTCCTTCTAAATGGGCAGTGGCTAAGCCGGAAGAGATTCTGAGATTAATGAGAGATGACGGCCTGACCATTGACCAGGTGAAGTGTCACCTTCAGGTAATCTGTTACGGCAAATGTCTGCAGTACATGGACTTTCTCGAACTTTGGTAGTCTTTTGCTGGTTGTCCATGTCCTGGCCTCGAATGATGTTAAATCATGGTGAGCAGACCACCTGACCGGCCGACTTGTTCGGTTCTCAGCTGGACGTAGATGAGACAGTCGGGAAAAAGGGTCGAACTTATGTCGGAGTCAGGACACTCACATATCATATTAATATTGGTCTGATGTTGTGTATGAGTGCGACATTGAATTATGTGTCAATTAGGTTAAAAAACAATTCTAGGTTCGTAAAGGAACTGAGCAGAATTACAACTTTTGCATGGAAATGGGTTTGATCTTATAAGATGCATCGATAATGATGTAATATTTGAGCGCATTAACCTCAGTGATCTGACATGAGACCAGATCCTGGTGGGAGATCTTCCCTGACAGTCTCGTCGAAACCCAGGTGAGGTGTTAAGACGGTGGTATGCTCACAATCTCTGACAAATGAGACAATCTTAAGCCGAGTATGAAAACTTATCAGCATGTTTGGAAGAGGGTTAGAGGGGTAGCTTATGCCGATCCGGAACCCGATCAAACGGTTAAAGGGCGATCGGATTCAGTTGTAACGATCGAATACGATTACAATGTATGAGGAAATGACTGGATTGTGTTACTTGCTGCAGAAATACCGAGCCTACAAGAAGAAAGAGAGGCTCCACATTCTCAAAGCTTCTCTGGACGGATCAGGCGTCATGGTCTAGCCGACTTCCCGGCCGGGCCCCTTCATGCCATGCTGCGTCACCGGCCGAAACTACAGGTGTGAAGAAGAAGAAGAAGACGAGGAGGATTCAGCAGCGGTCCATGGACAGGGACGACATGGACTCGAAAACTAAGTTTCAGTGATTTAATTGCATCGTCAAAGTCCGAGCTGATATGTAGCGAGCAAGCATTTAGTAATACATATATATGTTTGCCATGGGAAAAAGAACTTCAAGATCATTTCATACAATGGCAACTTTCTAAATTCGTTGATGAAAATGTCATTCTTACGAACCGAGGAGGCACTTTGTCGTCGATTCCTAGCATCCTTGTCATCGTACTAAGGCACCTTCTTGCTCTTTATCTTGGAACGAGTCTGCCCACGTGATGAGATCTTCCAAATTCCTCGTCACGAGGTCCGGGTTCGGTTTCTTGCTATGCGAGCAACAGACCAGAACTACAACGGTAGGAATGTGAAAGAACGAAAGAAGGAAAGAACTCATGGCTTCTCAAGGGGCACATCGCCCGTGATCCCGAAATGGAAGTCGTCTCGTTAGATCTCCATCACCGGATCCGGTGAACGATTCGGAAGGAATTTCGATATGTTATGTGCACATAGTTCTCCAGCCGAATACGGATGACAGGGAAGTTGATGTCTCACCAGTTCGGCCTTGAGTCGGGTTTCATCTCAAAGCAATGCCGAGCCTCGAGAGCTCGAGGAGTTGCTGTTGGGAATCAGGACACAGTGGAAACATAAATTACAAGAATTTTATTCCCGAAACCCAAAGAATCCCTTCGATGTAATTCCAAATTCATACGAGAAAGGGTTTAGATATTACCTATAAAGACTTTTAAATCAGTTTTTTTTTTTTGTGTTGAAATCCTCTGACTCGATGGTATCCCAGAGCGCCTCAACGAATGAGAGACATCCTTCACGAACCTCCTCATTGAATCCTTGGGGTAGATGTATCCTTTGATGTTGACATAATCTGGAAACTCCGATCATGACTTTCGCACGATCGATCCTCCAAATAGGCGCACTCACGCACGTCCTCCATGGTATCCATACTAGGTCTCATCGTAACAGTCGAGAAAACTCTTTTCTCAAAAATCACAAGTAAAGTATCTTTTTTTTAATTATTATTGATCTCTATCAATCTCACTCGGCAATAGCTCTCTCTTGAGAGTTAGACGAACAAGCCTTTCACAATTTTCTCCCTTATAAACTATCAAAAATATCTTTTATTTATATATCTAAATATATACAAATGAAAGCAAGAAATAAATAATATTTATTTATTGTTTATATCCTATTTGACCGAATGTAGACATTCTCTTCGATATGTATATCCATATATAGATACTATAGGTTTACTCGTATTATGCACAGCATGTGTTATTTCAGTAAAACTATTATAAATATCTATTCAAGCACAATTAAAGAGTAATATATATAACTTTCAAATTGGATAGATATAAAAGTGAACTATATTCGTAATTGGCAAAAACGATTACTAACAAAAAAAGTAAGAAATAAAATATGATAATTACAATTAAATGTGGCACAAGACAATGGAAGTTTTAAGTGGGACAGAAAAAGGTGAGAAGTGGATAATGTATTTGGAGGTTGAGAAAAAAGCATAGTTTTAGAAACCGGACTGGACCGACCCGTCCAACAGGTTGAACCTGGAACCGGTGACTGGTCCAATCCGATTGCATAATTAACTCAGTTTGCACATTGATTTGGCAGGAATCGGGGTTGAACCTGGTTAAACCGGTCAATTTTCAATGAATTGGATTGAGCACGTAAGATTTTAAATTGTTAATACTTTTATATTTTAGGTAATTGCATGTACTTTATATATTGATTATTTTTAAAATAAATCCGGCTCGACCCATTGAGGCCCCGGTTGAATCGGTTGAACCTGGAACCCGTACCTCTACCGGTTCCAGGTCCGATCCGATTTTTAAAACTATGAAAAAAATTGATGTGAAAATTGGATTGTTGGGTGGATATACTAAAATAACAAAACCATCATTACTCAATTATTTATCAAATAAATAAAATGGAGAGTAATTTTGGAATCAAAAAAGGACACCAAACTCGCTTCGTGTTTACATATAATAATAGAGATAAGATATTAGTCAATAAAAGTTTAACCAACTCGGAATATTCCAATTAGATTCCTCTAAATCCAATTGAATTATTGTAGCTGAGAATATATTTATTGAATTTTATAAATCCAATTTTATTTTGAGATTTAAATTAAAAATACTTAAATCTATTTTGAATATCCTTATCCAAAAAAGCGTGTGATTATTATAAGTTTATTTCGTGCTAGCGAAAATTCAATAGCTCAATTCAAAATTTAAACTATTTAAATTTCATTATAAGAAATTACCTATATTGTGTGTGACCTATTAGGCTCTACATTGAGCCACAGTGGGCCCAGTAATTTATAATCAATTAATTAGAATCATTCTAATTAATTAATCTCATTAAACTTTGTTAACAAGATTGTTTAATTAACTCTTAATTGAATGGACCTACAAGTTAAGATTGACATCTAATATGATTTCAATTAAAAGGATCGAACACCCTTTGGTGATTAGTTTCGTGTAATTTTACCCCTCGGTTATACAATATCCCAAATAAATTAGGTACGAATAAAGGTCAAACCCAATACTTATTCATATGCACCACAATTCTCAAGTATCATATTCAATTAATGAAAGATCGAAAACTCTTTTCGATCTTTCATTTTACTCTAACCAGAGGTTTCCCGAGTTAATACTTAGTAGGACACATAGGAGATTCTCTCCCTTATTAGGAGTAACAGACTCCTTATTGGTTACTCATCTACCTTCATAAAAGTCCCATTGGGTCCAACATATCCTACACATATCTCAAAAAGTCATGTTAAGGAATAGATCAGGACCACAACTCAACAATCACGAGGTGCCATGGTAATCCCAGTCTAATGACCACTTACACCTATTATCACCTGAGGAATTGCCTAGTGACATTTATATAAATATCCATTAGGGTATTCCTCGAGTGAGTCAGTTCAGTGAACTCATTCTCAATGAGCATCTACACTCTTATATTAATGAATCATCACAAGTAAAGTAACCGTGAGATCAGTTAACTTCTATTATAGGGCATGTAACAAGTGTGCCAATCTTAGCAGATCACTCATACCCTACTGAGTGTTCCTACGACTAGGAACAATCTTAAACTATTGTTTACTAGATTTTAGGTTTCACTGACATGATCTCATCATGACCATAAAATTAATAACCTAATTTATGGATTTCATCATAATTAATTAACTGTGCAGCATATGACGAATAATAAATGACTCGGTCATTAATTCATGAATTAAAGATTGTTCAAAATTATACCAATCACATTGACATGCGATTGGCTTATAGAGCACTTTCCTCACAGCTGCAAAGAGCAAGATCGAGGAATGCACGGTCATAACCTCGATGCGTCGATCTGAACTGGTGCGCAGTGAGTTGGGTTTCTAACTTGCGGGTCGTGTCACTTATCGGGATCTTTCACGAGAAAAATGGATCTTTTCTGTCGCGAAGATGATGCCGACGACGACTGTCATTATCCGATCGAGCATGTTCCTTGTCACTAAGGGCAGGCAAAAGGTTGGCCTGTTCTGTTTTTATACCTCTAGCGAATTGAACACATGCTCGTTAACTCTTGTGGTGTTTCTGGCAACAAAGCCAACCAGTGGTGTTTTGTCCTCTACGGGAGACGAGAGGTGCACAATAACGAACTTCGAACTCGGGATCTTTTGGTTTCATATCGATGTTGATGTCAACTTCACCGAACCGGCTTGCTCGTGTAGTGGTCAATTTTGGATGAGGGTACGTTTGAACTGCTTTGGTGCGGTCCATCGAGCAGCAGATTTTCGAGCCGTGAAGGATTGAGCTGGTGGCTGAGGAATGCCCTGGAACAACTTCCCTGGAAGACCCGTACGGAAGCCAAGTCCGGACATGGCAACTGGAACTGCCTTCCGATGTTAAGTCAGTGGCTGGACTGGTCGAGTTGTGGATAATAGATCGTAAGCACCGACTAGGATGAGCTGAGCTGAGCTGAGCCGAATGGATGGAAGTCCGGTCAAGTGACCTGACCACTGTCTATATCAACAGTGGACTTCATCAAAATTCAAGTTTTCCGTGCATCCTAAACTCTGTCCGAAGATCACATTCGTGAGGAAAGAAGTAAACTCATTTACTATCCGGCTCATATTCAACTGCAAATTTTTAACAGTATCGCTGACCGGCTGGAAAAGCACGAGTTCCAATTAGGTTCGAGATTAGGGTTCGCGATGTGGTGGTGGTGGTGGCGGCTCTCCAAGGCCAAGGGGAGGACACCCGCATGATGGAGAAAGTCTTGTATGTGACGGGTAGAGCACATGATAAAACTGACGTAATGTCACTAACCAATCAAATTAAACTATTTTTATGGTTTTTTCCTTTAGATTTTATTAAAAAAATCCTAGAAAATAACTAAATCATATTGACTCGTAATACCACGTCAGCACTGTCATGTGATATACAGGCTACACAAGACTTGTGGGATTGGTGGGTACTTCTCCAATTTTAGTGTTGTCAATCAGCTCAGTTTTTTGGCAAATTTCCCAAAGTGCCTAATCCAACAGAAACACACCTCACGGAATCGGATAATCGAAGAGTAGGGGCTCGGAGACGATTTAAAAGGTATCCTTTTAAATTGAGAGAGTTGAATTATCGCCCATTCTGGTCGGGCCAGGCAAGGCGATCCTATGACAATTCCGTTCCGGATCATGTCGAGCCATGCCGTGCCGGCCAGTACGTGTTTCTTCTTGTGCAAGGCCGGCCGGCCCGGCTCATTAGCGATAGCCCTGAGTCATGATTTGCCAGCCTTGGTCTACATAGGGCCAAAAGCATCTATCGCACATCTCTCCGGTCTCCATCAAAGCCCTTTCTGACATCGGCCACGATCGTGCAGCTCGTGGGAGTGAAGAAAGACAGAGCCCTTACTTCGGGTTGGAGATACATGCTCGTCAACAGATTTACGTGCGTGAAATCCGATGAAATAGGACCGATCTGCACACACCCTAGAGAGCCTTGCCCTCAGAGCAACTGGAACGTCTGTTAGCCGACTGACTCCTTACAGTTTCTGGGTTTCCTCTTAAGATCTACCAAAGCTCGGTTTACAGGTCCACTAGGGTGATCTTGCCGCACTCTAAGATGTGGGTATTATCCCACAGCGATCATCCATCGCGATTCATCCAACAATAACGAGCCCCGATAGAGCGCCACATAACGTCGAACAAAGCCGAATTAGAGCTTTGGTGTGTAGTGCACACTGGGGTTAATCTCTAGCCGGGACAACAAAGTTCCGATTTTTAAAAGATTCTATCGAACTTGCCCTAAATCCGGGGAGGGACCTTTTTGGAGCTATTAACGCCGAGCCACAGGAGAAGCGTGAGCAGCGGCCGCAGCTAAGCCTAATTCCTGTCCGGAATAATTCAACAATTGCTTTCATTATTTTACGGGAAATAAATTATAAAATCCACTCTCCGTCCAGCAGTGGAAAGGTACGAATTCTCTAATCTGAAGAGGGGAAGGGTCATCTTGATCATAAACAGCGGGGAGGAGACAGACGTGAGGAACTTGCTAGTGCTAGTGAGAGGAAGGCCGAAGACAAAGTCAGACTCGGCAGCTCGTCCTTATCCCACAAATACAAGCCTTGTGTGACCTTCATTTTTCTTAATCTTTTATTATTATTATTATTATTATTATATTATAAAAGTTTGGACATACTGCAAATTTTGTTGGCTTTAATTTTTATTTTTTTCCAATTTTTGTCAATTATCTTATGATTGTATGCTTAGAATTCCAAAATCAATGTAAGATAGAAGAGGTTCCCATTTATTTTCTCCGATTTATAAATACCTCGCAAATCCATAAATTTAGTTAAGTTCATATTCAAGTTACATATATGAGTGGTCCCACCAACGATTGCGCACTTAGAAGAAAAATCGAACTTTTAACCTCATGAACTCGCTCATAAAATACAGAAGTTCTATTCACTTCAACTAACTCTTGGAATTTACGGTCTTTTTACTCTAGTAAAATTATACATTCTAATCCTGTAAATAATAAAATATATAATTGAAAGAATTTTACTTCATTTCAAATCTAGGTTAAGCTAGAATGTATTAAATTTTTTTATATCATAATGTAGGATGAAAAATGAGGGACCAAAGAAAAGGCATGATATTATTGCAAATTTGCCCCTTTTCAGGCTCAAGTATAAATATAATCTTTCATGAGTAAATGTCACGACTCGCACAATCCCCGACTCCCGACTCAAAGCGACCATAAACTCGTGCAACACCTTATGCATATGCAAGCAATTGAAAAAAAATGTAGCAAAGAAATTCGTATGAAAGCAAAAAGGGTCTAGATTCTTCTCACCCTGATCCGAGAGAGTGCGCCCTCGAGGTTCTTCGCCTTCATTTCGATGTACTCCCCCACGGTCACGGGCCGGAACTGCGAGGGAGCTCCTCTCGGGATGGGGGAGACGCAATACTCGACCGGGGGGGCGTAGAAGTAGGCAATGGACATCCTGTGGCTGGCCTCGTCCACGACGACACGGTGGAGGGCACTGGGGTACAGCGCATTAG
Source organism: Lagerstroemia speciosa (assembly GCA_037672795.1). Classification (NCBI taxonomy): domain Eukaryota; kingdom Viridiplantae; phylum Streptophyta; class Magnoliopsida; order Myrtales; family Lythraceae; genus Lagerstroemia; species Lagerstroemia speciosa. The sequence goes on along the minus strand of CM075293.1, from coordinate 7,816,499 downwards.
ACATGATGTGGAGCATGTCACCCACATTGACCACTAGAGCCCCCGGACGGGGCTCGACCCGGACCCAACCGGAACCGTCCTTCAGGACTTGGAGCCCGGGTGTGCTGGTGACTTGGTGGAGGACCGTGAGGAGTAACGAGTCTGTGTGCGGGGCCAGGCCCATTGCCCGTGCTGGGTCCGGGCAGGGTGGGTAGTAGTTGAGCTGCAGGGCCGTGCAAGAGCCTACCCTGCCCGGGCTGTCGGCCATGGACTGCGGCCAGTTGACTTGCTCCGCTGGTTTGCCGAGGGATTTCAAGACTAGGAGGAGAAGCCTTTCCGAGAGTTCCTTCATCTTATTCTGATACTCTTCCATCACTTCACTGCAAGAACAGGTAAAATTGGGGATCGGTAACATTTAACAAGTGATGAAGATATGCACATTTGTACCGAACCACTTGGACCTTCTTACATTGGTTATCTAGTACAAAAACAACTCTAGAGCACTAGGGCCCTTCATGGATGCATCATACCAAATAGACTTAAACGTGAAAATTATTGATGAACAAGTGCTCACGATGTGAAAATTCTAGTATGAAATAGATCACGTGAAAACTATTAAGATAAGAGCGTAGCGTCCCATCAAATTTTATGATTAACCGGCTTCTACAGTATGATATCTAGAACTCAGACCTTGATACATGCATGAAGTATGGGTCTGATCGATCAATTCCTATAGATGCAGACAGAGGAAGCACATGTGTGTGCACTAAAATTTGCGAGTTTTTGCATGGGAAAAGTAAGACTCACCAAAATCTTTGATATCCATGAGGCCAGACCTCCCTAGCATGGTCCACGGGAGATCCCACAATGGTGAAACCCTCGTGCCACATGAACTTATCGAAGAACGGTGTTATTCGGGCGACTCCGTACCCGGATGCTCCACCAGGAGACCGAAGAGCCTTCATCTTCTCCTCAGCTGGGAGAGAGAAGAACCTCCTAGTCTCAAATTCAACATCTCTTAAAAGAGTTGAAGGAATGCCATGGTTTGTGACTTGGAACATGCCCCATGCCTCACATGCTTGACCCACCAGATTAAGAGCACCAGGATCATCAAGGTCGATGATGGGCAGCGATATCTTCTCGCTGTTTTCCGGTGGTTGGGTTCTGATCGGAGTACTATTGTCAGAGTTTGGCCATGAGTGCGATTCCGGGACATGTTTGACAGACTGGAAGTCTATAGGGATAATCTGGTGAGGGAGCAAAGGTGTGTTCCTGTATGCTTCTGAGAGCGTAGCCATGGAAAAAAGGTACACAATGAATCCAGGGAAGCCAAAGGTAGAGAATAGACTCTCTGTTTTTTTCAATCAGAGTACAATATCTCACAAAACTCACCGCTTATATATACATGTCCGTAAAGCATGTATAAATGTGCACAGATCTATAAATATAATAATTGTAAACCTAAACATCCAAAAATTGTTGGCATCTCCCCTGCCAGAATGCAGTTACTCGTGTAGCTGGAGATGCATAAAGTTTTTGTGGTGGCTGTATTTGTTATAACACATTGCATTCATATGATACAAATAGTTCATGGTTTCTGATAAATGTGATGCGTACTAACTACTGAAAGCTTCAAAAGCACAATTCCTGATTCATTTGGTCCAATGGGGTTTCCTATCCCCAAAGAATTTGTGAGTTTACATATACCCAAAATTCCAAGAAGTGATTTTACTTTTCAATAGGGAAACGGTCCAAACAATAATTCTAATGCAAGAAAGATGCCAGGACTTTTCCAAGAGAGGACTATGTATGCGACACTTGCAGCTCGTTTGTAGCTTAAATATTTTAGAATGATCATTTGCTGATCTTATATTCCAATTCTAGTGTCGCATATGTAGTCCTCTTTTGGAACTGTATCCATTACACCTTCCAAGCAAAATAATTTAGGCCAAACATAACCGATTTACATACGCACTCACAGATAAATATAGCACATGTATCATATGCACACTATCAGTAAAATATAAAGATTATGCGTAAGCACATGCACAGAAAAATATGATTAGATTTAATGAATAAAAGAAATAGAAGGGAATTTGATGTAATAGGATCATCCTTTAACTCGACTTGAAATTAAGAGATTTAGACTCGATCCTCATTAGTTTCACTTTACATGTCCGTTTCCTCCTTTTTAATCTTAAATAAATAAAATAACTAATAATTGGATCAGATTAAAAATATACTAGTGTTTAAGTAGAGATTAAGAGAGGGGGCGGCTATTTGGAGAGACCTGTCTGTTTGTGGTTTTGGAGGGATTTCGGACGATAGAGTTGAATGTGACAAGAGAGGGAACAAACAATGCAGAATGTTTTGGCATCTACGAGACTCACCACAGTTTCAAAAATACTTGCCTGATAAGTGTCAGGTCCGTTTTTAACAAAGAGGAAAATGTGTGTTCCATTCTTCTTTTTCTAATTTCCCCATTTCTTTACGATGTTATCTCTTCTTCTTCTATTGCATTTAAGGACAGTCGACATTACTTGTCCACTAGTGGGCAGGGTGCAGGTGGAGGAATTGGTGCTGCATTACAAGACCCTGTCTGTACCCAAATGAAAAGGCCAAAAATTTTCTTTGCCTGCCCTTAACATAAACAACGGTACAGTTCAAGATCCCAAAATATTCAACATGCAGTTGTCATATAACCAATTTCTCCATCTCTACCTCGGTCTCTTGAATTTAAGTTTGACTCCTTATTCGACCCGTAAAACTCTTTATACCTCCATTAGTGTTCCACTTGAAAATTTTGATGCTGGGTTGCAAGAAAATGCGTTCTCACCTTTTCCAATTCTAAAGTGCATTAAGTTGAGATCTAGAAAGGCATACATATTATACCCTCAGTGCTCTAGCACACACCCTACTCCTAGGAACATGAAAATATTGCGTATATAATACCCGATTGCTACATGTCGAAGAATTGGACGTTGCTTGATGAGCCCTTCCGTAGTTTGCCAGGGATAGCAGCATTTGATGACCCGTGTTAGATGAAGAGACGGGACCTTATGTCCAATTAAGGGACTCAGGAATTGACATTTGAATCAGAAAAATTTATATGAGACAAAATTATGGGTTGCTTTCCATTAAACATAAGGAAATATGGAGAAATGCTCCAGCTATACTCTGTAACTTCATGTGTTTGAATGCTACTGAAGCTCGAATAGACTCAAATTTCTGTAACTCGGGAAGTCAGAGGAAGTAATTGACAGAAAATCTAATAAAATTTGGGAACTTGAATGTTGCCCTCTTTTATCTGCCGACTCAAATGCCTGGGAATGCAAAGTTAGGTGGAGTGGAAAAGTTTCAACCAGACCAGCAGACCCATTTTCCTATTTTCTTCTGATAAAAGGCATAGATGATGTACCAAAGATTGACTTTTGAGACAGAAAATTTTCACGAAAAGAATGATTTAATGACTTGAAAAATAGTACTTAGGTGAGAGCAAGATCAACTACACCTTCCTTGGTTGAAGGCTTTCAAAGTCTGAAGCTTCCTATTGCTTTCACCTCAAAGTCAATGAAAGATGATTGACAGCAGTCATTCAGCAAACGTTTTATATGTAGCTCAAAGATTCGCCGACATGTTTTATGGGGACTAATTACATACAAGCCACTTGAAAAGTAGATGTAAAGATGGGTCGGGTCGACAAGATACGGACTTGGGTCAAGCCAAGACCATGAAAATGATTGGGCTCCCCCGGATCTATGGCCATTTGCAGGATCACAGGTCCAGAATAGCATTCTAGGCTAATTGTTCAATAAGACAGAATTTCCCCCTGAACTCCAGAAAACTTACTTATATTTTACTTAATTTTCTCTAATTTTCGTTGTATTACCTCATTCACCGCCTTGAATTTGTCAGATTCCTCTTCTATTAAGTTTCGCCCTCTTTAATAAGTTCTCTTATCCATCCCCGATTGAGAGGGTTCTTTCTTTAAACTACAGTGATTTACACCAATTCTTCTGATTTAGTCTAATTCCTTACGGTTTCGAGACAGATCGAAATACGCATTATCATACCAAAATCGATAATATATAAAATCAATAATTGCTCGAGCTGCAATGGATCAGCAAAGACTGTTCGAACGATGCCAAAATCCCAAGCAAGCAAAACATAATCTCGAGCACGGATTAGCAAAAAGATCATTTAGTCATTCATCGTACCTGCACCGTCAAATTTCTTCACATTCTCCTTGCTATCCGCAATCAAACTTCATCTTAATCGGTGAAAGCCCTGCTAAACTCCGGCGCTGAGCTGAATCCATCGCAGAGCTGGAATGCCGCCTACCTCTGCCGCGAGGAGGAAGAGCAACTGCGAAACCTTCGAGAAGAATTGAGGCTAGGGTTTGGGCCGGGGATCGGGCATGGAGACGAAATCGCCGACGCTTCTTCCCGCCATGGTAACTGCTCCAAAGTTGCGGGAGGTGGATTTTGAAGCTCTGCTCCAATACGTATGGAGGGGAGCGCCGGTGGGCCGAGTCGGGCCACAAGTTTAGGTAGCCCAATAGGCCCAGTAAAGTTGGGCTTCCGAGGCCCTTAATTGGTCCACACGGCCCAGGATGATTGTGCTTCCATTGGCCCATAGCCTCCACTCCCTCCATTTTTAGCTAATGTGTTTCACTATAAACGTGAAGTTGGTTTGATGGTTCTTTCACTAAACTTCCAAATTCAGGAATTTTGCCAGGGATCCTACCCTGATCAGAGATTAGTTCCGATGTGCGCTTTGGCTAATTCGGAGATACTGTGCGGTGCAAAAAAAAAGAATTTTTCATATAAAAAGTTGAATTTAATATTACGGATTTTATTTATGGTATTTGGTTGGTAAGTTTATTATTAGGAAAAATGATATCGAAAATCTTACATCTCGGTCATTTTTGGCAATTGAGTTCTATATATGTTTGAAAATAAATAGTTCAGTCCTATAAGATTAATTTAAATGAATATTTGAGTCGAAATAGTCACTGCTCCGCTAATAGTTCTGTTAACAACGTGAAATCCATGTTAACAAAACAAGAAAATCTTCAGTGAAGCGGTGGTATATCTGTCCAATAAGAATTTACTATTTATATATTATTTTCAATTAGAATTCATCATTTATTAGGTTTTTTAAAATTTTTTACCTTTTATATATTATTCACAATTATGATTCACTGTTTATTTAAGATTTTTTTTTGTGTTTTTAAGGATTTTTTAAGATTTAATTATCATAATTGTATAATTATTAATTACATGTCAAGTAGTGATTTGATAAATATACTGCGTAAGCGATGCTGACGTGATACGATCGCTCCACTGGAGACTTTCTCCAACGAAACAGCGACGACTCGGCATGAATCGTTCAACGAAACTGATCCTATAAGGCTGAAATAGCCACTTTAAAAAAATACAGGACTTAACTGCCAAGAGCGACAGACATGTAAGACTCCTGATACAATCATCTATTCACTGTGATATAAGATCACACAAGTTAAAATTTTACAGTACGATTATAAAAGTTTTTACGTGCACGTGAAATTCTTGCACTACAACTATTTTATTTACATCTATCCAACTTTACAGTAAACCTAACACATTCTTGAACACTCGAACGTAGTAAACAATCTCATATTTTGATTCATAGGGTAAGAAAATTTTATTAATTTTAGTAATTCTGTGAATCTGATAATACACCGAACCCTCGAGAGTCTCGCAGGATGTCATATGGATATGGGTGAAATTGAAACATTGGATAAGAAACTGAGGATTAAATTTGAGTAGATTAGTTGAAATGACAGAATATTCTTTTATTAAATAAAATCTTATATTCGAGTCTTGTAAATAAAAAAAAACTCGTCTCGAAAGAGTTTTATTCTTAACGAACTCGTCCTGTTCAAAATAAGAATCTGTTGTATTTCTGAATACTAAGTGGTTTTTCATATCATCTTTAAAATGGCCGGGGTGCAAAATGGTAAATTTAACACAATCCTTAATTTACGAAACTGCCCTCGGAGGCACTCGAGCCACGGATGCGGGGAAAGAACAGGGACCAGAAATTTTTCTTTTTAAGAAAATTGAATTTGGAGCGATGCGTGGATGCTTGACGCATCTCACTTTATTTTTGATTTTTATGAATAAAAAATTCTATATTAAAAAAATTCTACTATTTAATACAGCATCTGAGCCAGAAAGGCGTTAAAAGGGAGAAATTTTTCGTTTATTCTATTTTAATGTATGAAAAAATATAAATTAAAATATGAGATAATATTATTTAAGAAATTTTTTTTTTTTGGGAAATGTGAATTTTGAAAGGAAAAGGGAACTTTCAAGAATAGTTGGAATAAGAGGAGCCAGAGGAGGATGAACAATGGCGTCGCTGAGATACACAGCATCGGTATCAGCTCCGCAGCGCGAGTTTCCGTACACGCATGGAAGTTACAGGAAACCCATCAAGCTTATCCGCAGGAAGCCGCTCCCTCCGCCTTCCGCCGGCTCCTCGTCCTTCTCCATCGCAGCAGCCGCGGATGCCTCGCCGGCCGCCCCCAATAAGCCAGTGATCGAGCTCGAGTTCATCGGCGTAAGCTCATCTCCCTCTCTCTGCTTCATAGATTACGCATTCGGCATGAATGCCCGATATCGGATGTAGAGATGCTGACATATGAGAAAGGAACAGTAGACCACGTTGTCATTTGACGGAGACCTCAGCTCTCCGTTGATGTTAGGCTAGTTTGAACCCGAAAAGGAATCTGCGCGTGGAACTCGTGGTGATCTAGGATTGATTTAAGGGAGAGTGTGAGGTGCTCGTATCCGAACCCGAGAAAAATGATTATATAAATTTCGCTTTTAACTTTATCTATTTTTTTGCCAAATTATCTATCTTTTATTAAATTATTGTATTTCGTCTCCTTAAACTCTCCTCCTTTCTCCCCCATACCATTGAGGTTTGTTGGGATTACATCTTAAATTTTGAAGGTAATTTAGATTTAATTTTACTTTTTTATTTTTTTAAATTTGATACTTTATATTTTGAGAAAATTATATATTGATATATTAGATATTAGGGTATTGGGTATGTGTGTGTATATATATATATGTTAAAAACTTTCATGTAAGGTGTGCTTGTGCCCCTAATATGGTTCAAACTCTCGTGCACCGTGCGTCTGTCGTGTTACCCCGTCTTGTATTTGTTCCATTGTTGTTAAATAATGACACCACCGACCCTCTTGTTGTGGATATACATACGGCACTTCACTGTTATACCGAATTACATACATTTGTGCAATTCCTTCTTTCTTCCGCATTATTTTCGTTACTCTGCACGATCCGAATTCCCCGCAAGTTTCCACTGTAGTAAATTTTCTAATCCATTCCTGGCGGTGATGCCGCTGGTGGTTGGTGGTGCCTGCAGCCGAAACCGGCGGCAGATGGATCGTACCCTTTGGATAAGGCGGAGGCGGTGAGCGGGGAGAAGCTACTCCGGAACATCATGCTCGACAACAAGGTCGAGCTATATGCAGCCTACGTAAGCATCCCTCGCCCTCCTTAGATCAAAAAACGGCCGAAGATTTTAGTAGCTAGAAAATATGATTATTAGTAATTTAGTCTGAATAATCATGCAGTTTGGAGATTTTTCAAAGTCTGTAGCAGATTTACATTTTCTGATGTGGAATTATATTTCGAATTTTACGAGTATCGTAATGAATTCATACGGTGGAGTTAGTCGATCTCGTGGAATGCAGGGGAAGTTGATGAACTGTGGCGGCGGTGGGAGCTGTGGAACCTGCATTGTGGAGGTGAGGACTCTTTATCTTCTGCAGAAAGACATCCACGTTCTTGTCGAAGATTCTATGAGGTTGTGTCCGGTACGAGGAAACCGAAGTAGAATGGATCGAAACAGCCACTGCAATTCTTGTAGCGAATCTGTTTCTGCTCGTTTCTCGTCCTCCACTTCAAACCCGGGGTCCGGGATAACAGGCTAATCGAGCATTGCGAGTTCTCTTAAGAGCTGCCCTTTCTTGCTGTGTGAGCAGGTTCTTGAAGGAGAGGATCTCCTAAACGAGAGAACGAACACCGAACTTCGATACTTGAAGAAGGTAAGCTCCACCGGTTTGTTGCCCGTTAAATTTCGATCGACCAATAGATAGTGTAATCTCTTGCTCGATGCTCGGGAAAACTAGCAACTTCATGCTCTTACTCTGCACTGCATCGGCTTCATGACATTCACTCTGTCTGCAGAAACCCGAATCGTGGCGGCTCGCCTGCCAGACCATCGTAGGCGACAAGCAGAACTCTGGAAAGGTAAAAATACTACTAAGAAATAAACGATAAATCATACCATTATTTACTAAGGTTAATTTTTTTATAATAAACGGTCACGACGACAGACTCGAATTCTACTGCACGATGTTATAACATCCTCGATGAGAAGGTTCGAACTCGTGAAATTGTGATGTTCGTACTATTTTTTTTTTTTTTTTGGGTTTCAGGTTGTGGTTAAGAGGTTGCCCCAGTGGAAGAAGTGATGGAGGAGAAAGGCAAGACAGCCAAGTTATTCGATGAAGACAACATTGTTTCCTCGTACTTAGGTACAGTACAGTCGATAAGCGGTGCTGTTCTCCAATCCGATGTCTCGACATGTGACTTCTTCCACGCAGCATCGGTAGTATCATTGATCTTGACGGTTTTCGATCCGAACTGACTGTGGAATGTTGTTCGAATTCGAGTTTGCTGCAAAATTGCCACACACACTTTCTTCTTGGCACCCTTTCAGAATAATTAAAAAATGGAAAATTGTTTAATTGGAACATGGAAACAGAACCGAGTTGTAGTTACTCTTTGGGATGGCATTTTCTTTGACTCTTAATTCCTGCGGGTGTTCGAAGAAGCAAAAAATTCGAGCCAAATCTTTGAATCGATCAAATCAGATAAAAAATGATCGAATTACTCGAACAGATTCTCTAATGGTGCGGTTTTTAACCAAGAAGATGTCCGGTTAACGGCTTGATATGGCTGGTTTGATTCGTTGTTGGTTAACAGAGCTGAACCGGCTTTCTAATTGAATAACTAAATAAAAGAAAATTAAAAAAAAAAATTGAACCAAATCAAATCATTCACATTCAATTAATTAAATTATATTTATTTTTATAAAAGTGGTTAAACAACAAAATTTGATTTTTTTTATAGTTCTATTATCTTTAGATAAGGTGGGTAGGTATATTTCAGACTAATATCCCAAAATCGAATCTTTAGCTCGACTTGATTCGAAGTGATTCTTTTAATAGAACCGAACCATAAACACCCCCCTAAGGATCGAAACAGTCCCTTCATTCGCGTACTATTATATTCGTCCCTGCTCGACGAGTCGATCTTGCAGTGAAGCTGCATTCTGTAATACCATATCGGAAAGCTAGAAATAAAATCCTGTAAATATATGGGGGCGGCGCACTGCCATCTTAATTTAAACTTTCGAGTTAATTCTTTTTAAACCAGGTAATAATTTAACTTGATATAAGTCACGCTATCATGTGACATGTGTGGTCAATAAGTCTAAAGAAGAAAAGTTCGACTCGTTATTAGTTCCTTTAGCTCGATTATGGAAGAAACATTCTAGCACAGAATTGCTCGACTACGGAAATGTATAGTTTCGTGTCCTGTTCCTCCTCAGTAAAGTTTTATGTACTGGTCTGATGGAAACATGAATATCTGTTATTAGAAGAGTTACATCCCTTGTTAACTAATCAGACTTGAACTTAAATTAGTTATGCTTTATTAAAATTCTGTAAATTAAGGGGTATATCATGAAAAACTATCATTAGACGGATCTCATCTACAGTGCAGAAGTCCAAAAAAAACTAAAAGTAACGTGCGATCAGGATTAAATCAATGGTCAAATAAGGGTTAAGACTCTGAATATCTTGTATCTGCACCCGAAGTCGAGGAACTCTGTGGTAACCTCACCTCTTCACACGACATAAGAAAACATCAATTAAATTATAACGAACGAGTCAGTAAATATTAATCAGTCGAACGAACACTGTAATTTGAATTGATTAAATTAATTTTACCTGTACGCCTCCCTAAATTACTGTGAAATAAAACCGTCTAAAAGTCAAAATTATTGAACAAATAGGGCCAACCCATGATAAATGTACCTGACCAGCGGAGCCCCAAGTAGACATGAGGGGGACAAGGCGTGTGATCAATGCGGCAAAGGAGTTCGAGCTCCCAACCAATTCAATAGCTCTCCATTTTTCAATTTCTGTATTGGCTTTGGCAAATGGATAACAGAATGGAGCGTTTGGCAGTAGAAGTCAAAGAGGAACTCAAGCACCAGCTCTCTCTTTGCTAACCCTGCAGTTCTCATCTTTTTCCCTTGTCCCTCTCGCTTAGATAACGTACCATATTCGAGTACTGTGATCTGTGAGCGAAGAATATTCACACCGGGAGAGCTTTGCCTCTCAGTGGGCTGATTCCGCTCGAGCTTGGTTAGTCAGAGCTCACTGAGTTTTTGAATATCAGATGATGCACACCGAGAAGTGCGTATAGATCTGAGCATTTTCTTTGTGCTATTTATTTACTTTTTCTTGTAATATAAACATTTGCTAAAACGAAAATTCAAATGTTCTCTTGATCTCCTCTCGTTACTGTTCTTTTCATGGAGCGGATGGCTGGCTCCAATTCGACCCCACAAGCAGCATTTTATAAAAGCCCACCGCATGTGTTCTTTTTTAAGTCAATTTTGACGAAGACAGCCACAGCCATGCGCATTGAAGCTCATACCAAATCGCAAGGATTAATCGTTTTCTCAAAATTTTTTTGAAAAAATAGTTCGACACAACGATATTAACCTCATTTAAAGTAACAAAAAGCTCTGGATTCAATTCTTGTCTTTTTTGCTTACGAAAAAGAGCGCAGCAGCAGTAGCGATCCAGTTCCCTGATACGTAATGTTCGAGTTTTCGTGTTCAACCGTGAACATATCAGACAAATTGACCTACAAGTACTAACATTGTTTCCATCGACGTAACACTGCCAAAGACCTGGTACAGTTTAAGAAGCCGGTGCACTAACACCTCACCGTTTAAGGTTTGAATTCCTTTGGGGTCAATTTGCACGTCCATATTTACTGTGCACTATATGCATGTAAACGTGTGTACGGGGCCATGGGACTAGTCTGGCGAAATTCGAGTACCCCACGATATATCAAAAAATTCCCTCTTCTCATCTCCATTCTAGATCAATGGATTGCCTTTATAACCAGGGCAAATTCAGTTTCTCTAAAATATTTTCAAACTTGATTTAAATGATTCGACACTTGGTCCTCTTAAACAAAGAATCTCGGGTTTGAGTCTTCATGAACAGGGGAAACTTATGATTGGAGAATTTTACTCCTTAATGGGCTAATCCGATTCGAACTGAATCTGTCAGAGGCTCACACGAATTCTGAATATCAGTAGTGTAAACCCAAAAAAATTTCCAACATATTTGTCTTTCTCAGTAATTTATTACTCTTCCATACTGGACCCCTTGCTCATAAAAGGAGATGGGCCCACCAAATTGTCTGTCCATTACAATTTTAGCCTGTCATGCTTGTAAAGTTGCTGGTGGGCCCCCACATGAAGAATTTTATGGGCCCATTGGGAGCTGAAATTCTTGGCTTTACAAGGTCTGGCCCAACCCTTGAGCTCACAAAGTTCTTCAATTTTTAATTTTTCTTTTTGTTTCATTCCTTTAAAAAAATTCCATATGAAGAGATTAAAATACTAATGGGTGCACGTTATCTGATATCTTAAAACCTAATGAAACTTGATTAATTTAAATTTTAGTTGGGTCAAATCCCGATATCTTATTCAAGAAGGAAAGATGCTAAGCCGCCTCTCTCGAATTAATTTTTTGATAGAACAATCTCAAGATATTGTAATATGTTGTCATTGCTCGGTATTCAAAATTCCAATGGGCCCTGACAAATCCAAGTTCGAGTGGGATCAACCCACAGGGCACAAAACTCTCTCGATATAAACTTTCTCAATTTACAAAACTCAAATTCGAGATCTTATTCAAGGACAGAGGCATCTTATATTCTCAATCAATTCACGTTGGTCCTTTGGTTCCAATATCTTTTGCCATCATTGTGAATAGATATCGATCGCGCTAGTTACTGTTAAAATTGTTACCGAGTGCAAAAATCTTACCAGTTATTTCTTATCATATCGCAATAAAATTGAACTGTTAAAGATTTTGAATACATGGACATGGTTAGGTAATATCCCAAATAACAGCATGTACTTAAATTGGTTGACTAATCACTAACAGTGCACATCCAATTCACCAAACCCTAATTGACTTTTGATTGGCCAAATAGGTAAGTCTTTATGAACATGACTTGTACAGCATCCATAAAATGGATAAAAAATACAGGTCTATCTCTTTTAAAATTCAAATTATCCGATACTTAAAACTAGAACAATATAACAAAATTTACCGAATACTATTCAGGATCCGTTACACTCGTACGTTGAACTGCGTACATGAACAGTTCCCGGGGTACTGTCAGGCGGTTTCCCGGGGACCCCTCCCAAGAAGGTCTGCTGCGTTCACAGGAGTTCGAACCCGGCACCTCTGCGGTAAATTTTGTTTTACCAAAAGAGATGATTGCACTTTGGGAAGGTATGCATTGACATGTCAATCACTAAATTTGTCATCAAAAGAAGGTAAGTTTTTACTGGCTTAAAATATAAGGAAGGTTGTGAATTTCTAATACGACGTGGAGTTAATTGGGTTTGGATTAGACTAGTGTTTAAATTGATCGAGTCCGTATAACTTGTTTAATAAATGTGTTAAACCGAGTTGATGCGATATAACCTGATAGGACATAATCAAACCCATATAACAAAAATATGTTTAAGGTTGTATAGAACTGCTAATTGTTCAACCTTTTTAAGCAAGAAAATTACCGTTATACCACATTTAATCTGTGCACTAAATGTGTTAATCGTGTCAATTTAGATAATCGCGCTTATCTTATACATGTGAAGATATACACGTTCGGTCGCACTTGGCTATACGGGTATGTTCGTGTCAATCCATTGTTAAACCAGTCATACTTATGTTTGATTTCGAGTTTGAAATTTTCTAATACAATCCCGTCTAAATGTAAAATATTTAAACACGACACGACACAACACACATTATTAATAATAAATATAACAAGTGAATTACACAAATACCAAACATATGAAAATGTTTTTTTTTTTCAAATTGCAGTTCTCACTGGGCCATATTGTATTTATTGTGATTGACTTTGGAGAATTCATAATCTTGTAACCTAAAATAGGTCACAGGCTACTAGAAAAAGTTAAACGCTCGGTGCGATAGCATTACTCTCGTCTTTTTAATGAATTAATTCGACCGTTGAAATTTCATCTGACCATTTATTCGCATCTTTCTCTTATCCGTACTTTCCTTTTACTGGTAAAAAGTAATCCATTATTCAAGCCACTTAGATTTTGTGTCTTGAGTTGAAAAAAAAGTGGAAATAATATTTAAAAAAATTCACTCATGTCAATTCCTACGACCTTAGCATAAAGTGTTTACCAACTTAATTTTTTATTAGGAGTGATAATCCGACGAATCCGATACTATTTCAAAGTAAGCAACGTTATATTACGATCAGTTGTCCCTCGCTAGATCGTGTTCGGGCCTTTGCCCGGTAAATCGCTCGTGATTTCGTTTCGGTCTTTATTCGAAATTATTGAAGGCAAAGCTAGCCATCTAACCCGGGATAAATCCTCACTCATTGGGAACATAGGGAGCGGTCGTTGGGTGGGATTAATTTTCACGTGTATTTAAAAAAAAAGAAATTCAAAAATTATTATTGCAGTTAAATATATTTATTGTCATCTGAGCTGGCAGTAGCTGAGCGCGCTAGCATCGATGGCAGGGCTAGACCCTACCGCAGTCGAATAATTAATTTTGCCCGCTCAAAAAAGATATTTACTTAATTAAAATAAATAATAGATATTTAACATAACCACATCCTCTGTCGAATTAGAATTAAGAGTTCAGGTTTAATTCTTATTTATAGGGCTTTTCTGTCCTGGGGTAGTTAAGTGGAGGGGCAGTTCGGGTATTTGAATCTTTGTCTCCGCCTGACCTCGCATCCTTGACCGATCGACCTGTGCCCTGATTCGTACGGGTCGGGTCCACCCGATTTAAAAAAAACCAATACATGATATGTGAAATGTAATTTTAAAATATTTATAATAATGCAGTTAAATAAGTTCAAAATAATTTAAATTTACACAATTTTAAATAATGTGAGTTGACTTTTATCCAATTGGTTGAGACGATCATACCTGCAAATCAATTGAAATTATACATGCAATAATATTATACAATAAGGCGCGACGGGCTATTCGAATCAGAAGGCAGATCCAGACCCGACCCGTGCAATTGACGGGATAAGTCGGATCTCGGGTCTGGGTCTAACTGAGATCCCTACTCTCTCTCTTTACTCTTGTTTTCTCTTATCACACTCAATCCATAAGTTTTCACTGGACAAATATTAAAAGAAAATACCGAAAAGGGGTCTGACCAATTTCCTTTTTTTTTTTTAGCAGCAAAAGAAAAGGCGTCCGCCATGGAAATACAGAAAAGGGAAATCACGTTGTCTCTGTAAATAGCCGAAGAGGAGGAGAGAATTCGTAAGTTTGAACTGCACCGCTTCTCCCGCTCACGCTCCTCTCCTCTCACTCTGCGAGAAGCGCTCTCTCTCCCCCTCTCTTTCCCTCTCCAGAGCTCTCGAGACGCCTCCGCCGAGCTGTCGGAGAGCTCCGCAGCAGCGTCGTAAGCTCGCCACTCCCTCTCCCTCCATGAACGTGCTGATTTAGTCGCGTTGTTCTTATCTGCGCGAGTATTTCGAGTACTCGTGTTTTACCTGCGACTGAGCTCCGATTCACAGATTCCGCGAGCTTCGCTCCGTGGATCTGGGCCGGGACTCGTTGCCAGAGCTGTACCATCATCGACGCTTCTCTGTTGACCTCAGCATTTTTGTTTCAGCTCTTTGATGTCTTGCGGCGTTTCGCGGACATCGATGGCTTTGGTTCAATTGCTGAGCTTTCTCTGTTTGGAACCGGTTATTAGACTTTTTGAGCTGAGCAACCGCGTTTCTTTATCTTCTTATTTTACGTGGATCCTGAATCTGGATTTGCGTTTGAGGATGGTTTCGAATTTTCAGCTTTAACATTTTTATCTGAATTTTTAAAGCGAATTTGTCAGGTGTTCTTCTAAATTCTCGATGATGAGTTGTCTCGCAATGCTCGCATGGAATTTCTTATTTTCTTTTCGCTTCTTCTGTTAATAAGTACATATTCGTTTTCTGAATTTTTGCCAAGCACTCGTTTCCTAGAAATCGAAGGTTGTTTTTAAGATTATATTTTGCTTGTTATTTTTTTCTTATTTGAGCCATGCTGATGGTTGAGCTTCTACAATCTTCTGTTGGAACCTTCTGGACACTGTTCTTGTATGGTCAAAAGAGTAGGGATGTGTAAGATGCTGTTTACTGTTCTAACATGAGCTAACGACAGTCAAATGATTGGCTCAGGACTATTAAACAACTTCCCATTGAAATGTTACATAAATCTCGTGGAATCATAGCAATTCAATCTAACTTGAAACTCCTTTGTATAAGATGGAAGCAAGATTTCAAACTGGAGAGTGAATGGAGTTTAGCAGTCTAAATGGGGTCTCCGGGCACGATATAAGTGAAGGTTCTTGTGTTCTTTGCATGACAGGGAGCTCTTAGTTTTGAAGTTATCACTAGAAGGGGTAGTACTAGGTGGGTAATCTATTGTATACTGAGAAACGTGGAATGCTGTCTAAATGAGTTTTGCTTTTTCCCCTTCTTGCTACTAGTCCTTATATTTTCGGTTTCTAAAACAGGGGTCTTTAATTGGAGATTTATAAAAGATTTCTAGCATTTTGTATTTCCTTGCTTTGATGACTCCTTTTGTTTCCATCATCTTATCTTTTATTGTAACAGGTCAAGTGATGAGCTTTTCAATTTGATGCTGTCTTCCCAGAACAAGGAACACATCATGAGTACTAAAAATGGAACTGAAACCAGAGTAGAAAGACATGTAGTCCGGATGACAAGGGCACGGGCTAAAACACTGGCCACATCATCAGGTGCCCTCCAGCCCTCAAGACCCTCCTTTAAGCAGGTGCAGAAGCATGGCATTCTTATGAATACAAAAGAAGCAGCATTGGATGAGAATAAAGTATCTGCAGCTGGCACTGCGCATCTTCAGCATAAGAGACGAACAGTGCTTACGGATGTAACCAACACTTTATGTGACAATGTCCTTGTGAACCACGTAAGAGCAGCCAAAAGTCAGGTGGGCTTAGGGCAATCCTGCTAGGATCATCACTTCACATTCTTTTTTTTTTCTTTTTGATAATTTGACTTCACACTCTTACTTGTTTCATTTGTTAAAGTTTTTTTTTTTTTTTTTATGTGCCCAGGAGCCATGTGAATGCACCGATGAAAAGATAACATTGAGAAAATGTGTGCTAGTAAAATGATAAATGTGCAAGAATGTTGAAAGTCTATGCAACTGATCCCCCGTCTTCTGCCTTATGGATAATCTAATCCTAGTGACTGCTTGCTTGCTGGGTTGACAGAATAGCAAACATACTAGAAAGGGCCCTGCAACGAAGGATAAAGAAGTGTTGCTGGATAAGAGTGTGGAAGTACTGATTCAGCCAGAGGGTGCCAAAGAAGAGTTAGCCAAGGAATTGTCCAAAGTAAGGGTTGAGGAATCTCTGAAGATAACTGATCTAACAGAAAGGATAAAAGGAAGAGTAGAGCAAAGTCCGCCTTCTTCTTTGGTGAATTTGGGAGATTCATATACTAAAGCAGAGTCTCTTGACTGCCTTGATGAATGCATGGATACTTCAGGGCAAGGTTAAATCTGCTGTTCTAACTACTGTTTCATGTCTATAGAGAAATCCTTTTGTTGTGGAAAATAAGTATTACTACATTAAAGTTTCTCTTTTTCTTAGCAAAATCACATGTTTATGCTAATGCTCTATGGCTTATTTTGAAGATATGGATTGTGAGAAGTCAGAAGCCCCAAACTCTTCCAGCATTGTGGATATCGACTCAAAGTTGAAAGATCCCCAGGCTTGCATTCCATATGCTACTGATATATACAAGAACGCTCACATATTAGAGGTTTGTATTGCCATTGTTGCTGTAACTGAGCTTGATACTAACAATGTTATGTTGCGTGGTTTTCTAGGAACCATTTTGTTTTCCATTCTTAGATATAATTACCATTGCTGTTGCTACTGCTTGCCATCCATGTTTGATAATTGCCCCATTCTCCTACACTGAAATGGGACTGAAGATTCCAATGCTCCTCTGCATGATCCATATTCAATGTTAGGTTCTTCATGGGAAATGTGGTGGCACTCGCACGCATAAAACCAACTCCAACTTAAAGTTTTGGGTTTTCTAATTAGGAATTTCTCTCTCTCCAGCTTGACCGAAGACCTTCAACCAATTATATGGAAGCACTGCAGCAAGATATAACCCCAAACATGCGTGGAATACTAATTGATTGGCTTGTGGAGGTTGGTGTAATCCGTTAGAACATTATCATTGATAAGAGGCAGTATTTCGTGCTTTATGTTTTTACTTACATCCTCCATTCCACATTAAAGAGAGGGGAAAAAAATTATGCACTCTTTTTGTGATTTCGGTTTCCAGTTCATGATTTTTTTTATTTTGTTAGGTTTGTGAAGAATATAAGCTAGCCGCGGACACACTTTATCTAACAGTGAATCTCATTGACCGGTTTCTCTCACTAAATCGTATTGAAAAGCAAAGACTTCAGTTGGTCGGTGTTACCTGCATGTTGATTGCCTCGTAAGATTTATACGTAATTATAGTCCTGTGGAAATGAGAACAGCACTTGCTCTTCCACATGTACTTACTCTGGCTGCTTTCCTTTTGTATCTTGAAGGAAATATGAGGAAATCTGTGCACCTCCGGTGGAAGAATTTTGCTTTATAACTGACAATACTTACACCAAAGAAGAGGTGAGTAATGTATTCATTTCTGCAGTCCCATTGGTCTGTTTTGTATAAGAAACTGCTCCTCATTCACATCTCAAACACTTCAACAGTTGATACTTCTAAAAGCCTGATGGAAGTTATTTGCAGGTACTGAAAATGGAGAGCAAGGTTCTAAATCTCTTGCACTTTCAGTTCTCGGTTCCCACAGTAAAACCATTCCTCAGGTATTGAATCCATCATCCACACTTCATCCATGTAAATGATAAAATGGAAAAGCACAATATGATAACTTTGCTGCTTAATCTCTGTTTCTAGGAGATTCATTCAAGCAGCTCAAGTGTCATACAGGGTATGTACTGTCCTGAGATACAACTACCCAAAATGTTGTTTTGGCAGTGAATGGCTAATGAGCTTCAGTTATTACTTTCCCAGGAATCTTCAATTGAGCTAGAATTCCTGGCAAACTATTTAGCAGAGTTGACTCTCGTAGAGTACAGCTTCCTCAAGTTTCTACCTTCTCTAATAGCCGCATCCTCGGTACTCCTTGCTAGATGGACTCTAAATCCGTCGGGTCACCCCTGGGTATACATTTTATTAAATCTTA
Source organism: Lagerstroemia speciosa (assembly GCA_037672795.1). Lineage (NCBI taxonomy): Eukaryota > Viridiplantae > Streptophyta > Magnoliopsida > Myrtales > Lythraceae > Lagerstroemia > Lagerstroemia speciosa. The sequence continues at coordinate 7,797,810 of CM075293.1, read as the reverse complement.
ATTCACATATTTTTTGCCTATTCAGTAATACAGAGACCTTTTTGGTTCTGATTGAATTCATATATTTATTGCAGAATCCAACTCTGGAGCATTACTCTAATTATAAGGCATCTGATCTGAAGACTACAGTTCTTGCAATGGAACATCTGCAGCTGAATACTGGTGGCTGCTCGCTCAATGCGATTCGGGAAAAGTACAGGCAACCAAAGGTAAGATGAGCACGACAACATGGCGAGGCCTGCTTCTTTGGTTTTCAGTTTTTTGTTTTTTTTGCTTTAGGTATAGATCTAATAAATAATTCTTCAAAAATAACAAACCGCTCCGATCTCTCTTCTTCTTGTCTTAACGAAAGAAACTGAATAATTTTCTCATATCAAAGGTGCTTTGGTTTTTTGATTGTCGGTATTTTCTTGAAGTACCGAGCATTCCCTAGGTCTAACATGCACTCTGCACCTAATTCCGAGCTCAATGAATGTCTATGTAACATAATCTGTTGGTTGAGATCTTTTCGTTAGCAAGTAATGAACTGATCATTGTTATTCATATCAAACGGTACTGACATTCCTGTGATCTACAATTGGCTTCTTCTTGTCATGACAGTTCAAGTGTGTGGCAACTCTGACTCCTAAAGACCCCGTGGGATCCCTGTTCGAAGATTAACAGCCGATCCTCCCCTCGTGGAATCAACCGACTTGTTGCTCGTGATCAGCTCGACGTTCCGTGCGGGTACCTCACGGGTGAACTTAACCTCCTTTCATGAAAATATTCAGCCCCTGATCCAGCCATCTAATTTATTCATTTTCCTCTTGCTCTCTTCTGCTGATTTCCGCACTGCTCATTGTCTGTAACATCTGTGCCCGTGCCCGTGCCCGGTTTCCGAGAAACCTGCTTATGACCGGGAGTTGTGTAGAGCCTCGTGACACATTGTTCGGGTCAGATGACCCGCCGAGATCTTCCCCATCAAAATAATTCTTGGAGATCCCTACCCTTTTGGATCTCTTAAGGTAATTTACAAAGCCATTTAGTCTTCTCTGGTGGCAAACTTGCAACCGAATGTAGCAAACTTATTGGAGAGTTTTCCATGCTCGAAGTTATTTATAAAAAGAAAAAAGAAAAAAAGAGAGATTTATCTCTCTCCACTCTTTTATATTTCTCCAGTTCTTTAAGCTGAGGTGCTTGTTGTTTCATTTAACGACGGTCTACTTGCTGTTTATTTTGATAAGAGGGCTATTTACCGTAGAGTCAAGCTGGCGGGATTCAAGCTCGTCTGGGTATCTTCATTGACTCTTAATATATTTTGAGTATCATAACTTATCATATTAAGGTCTCAAGCTCGGGATCGAACCATTGGATCATTTTATACTAGACATTGAGTTAACTCGAAGCCTCCTCGACAGGGTATGATCGAGATCAAACTCTCAAGCTTGGTCACTAGGGTAAAAAATTGAAAACTTTAAAAATTGAAAAAATCAACTAAATCCTAACTGAAAGAACTGAATTTATGGGTCTTAGAATAAATGTAATGTTGTTTTTAAGCTGCAAAGACTGGACTGAAAAATTCGGGTCCCAATCCAAAAAACTAGGCAAGTTCCGAAATCAACCTGAAAGGTATGTTGAATTTATATTATATATAACAAACTATTTTATTATTATATATATTTTTTATAATTATTAGATTTTGATAATACAAACAATATATCTTGATATTTTTAAATTTGAATCTTTATTCACATCTATGTTTTTTATCTTTTTAATATACTAAAATATTTATAATCAGTATTCTCATTTATTATAATCAATTTTATTCTATTATTGTTGTATTTAATTTATTATTTTAGTAAAAAACGATACCCAAAAACCCAAACCTGAGATGGCCGATTTTTATAACCACTAAACAATTATCGGTACGGTTTTTTAACTTTAAAAAAACCAGGGTCCAATAATTTTTGAAAAAACCCACCCGAACCGCACATTTGCACCCCTATTGGTCACTGCTACGTACGGCATTATGTCAGGCAGTTCGAGTTTATGCTGATTTGTCCGGAAATTTATCTATCAATCAAGACAACCATATTTGTTACCTTGCCATTACAATTAAGGATGAGAATGGGATGAGCTGGGCCAAGCCCTTCACGGGTCGATCTGATTTACGAGAAAATTAATATTTATTATTTAAAGAATAATATAAATTTATGTATTTATAATAATATAGTTAAATAAATTAAGCATATTAAATAATTCCAACAAATAAAATCACTATTATCCAATTTATTAAGACAATGTGTGTTCATAATCCAAGAGAAATTAATTTTTCAAAAAATAATAATATAATAGGGATCCCAGACCCAGACCTGCCTTGACCCTTGCACAGGTCGAGTCGGACCCGTCCCAAACCGAGGCAGGGCAAAATTGCCATTGCCATTTACAACGGCCCTCTCGAATCAACGACATGGTTGAATCTGTTCAAAGAGAGACTGAATTGTGGAGAGCTGTGATTTATTCCGGATCAATTCTGAACGGTTCTTTCCGGGTGCCTACTGCATCCCCTTGTGGACTTGGAATGGCCATCTCTCCACAAATTTGCCAGAATGTCTTATTCTTAATACACAATGGGCAAACAGAATCAGCACACTGGTTAGAGATGGCACGGGGAAATTGAAGGATCCAGTTTTGGAATTCAATAACCAAGCTTTTCGAACTTGATACTTCCAAAAGCTCCATCGACTTCCATAGCTATCGAAAACAATAAACAGCAGGAGTCTCTGCCGTCGCTAATCGGCAGTCTATTCTCTTATCAGAATGCTGTACAGATTCATTTGTAAAGCTCATCTACTTCTGAGCAAAAGAATGAATACATACATATATACACCATCTGATTTCACATTGATCTCCCCTGAAACAAAGAAACCAGCAGGATAGAAGAAGAGAGGAAACGGATTTTCGGTTCGGAGGACTTCACCTGCCCTCCGAGGCCAAGGTTCCTAGCCCTGAGATGTGGCGGAGTACTCGAAGAGGAGGCGCTTGGTTGGAGCAGATTGCAGGAGAACCCGAAGACGGCTGGTGAGCTGGTAGATCAAGGTCCACCGCATGGCCATCTCTGAATCCTTCATCTGCCTAATGATGGATGCCTATGGAAGAGCACGACCAAAAAAAAAGGGAGAAAGCTATTTCAGTATGGAATCAATGACTCAATCCCCTGGTTTTGAGGAGAAATTCTCCTGCAATCCTACCTCATCACATAACATGAGAAAATACCAATCAGATTGTGACAAACGTGCAAATTTGAGTTAATTACTAGAACAATTACCATAATTATCACTAATCAGAAAATTTTAATTGGTTCTTCCTCATTACGTCACGGTGAAGTATGACCATCCAAGATTTTTTCGGTTTTCAGAGTCTTCTGTGCAGCGATTATTCCACGCACCATGCGCCATATGTCATGGGTTAATGGGTGGTTAAACACATCAGCATGGTAAGCACAATCGTCATTTTGTGACATGTATCACGTGATATGCCCATTACCAATTAGACTTTTTCCCTTTTTTTTTCACCCTCCTGCTGAGCAGGCTATAGCAAGAATAATGTGTATTCCGACACGGCAGCCAGATTAAAATCCCAAAATATTATTTACTTTCATCAAATAATGGCATCTAAGTAAAATCCAATCATGATTAGCTCCCATGCAACAAAGTCCGGAGTTAGTATCTTGGAAACAGATGAGGATGCAAGACAGGGGAAGCAGTAAGAGAAGGCATACCTGGAGACGTCTCCCAAGCTGGACTTCAACCTCTGTACCGAAAGATATGTTGCTTGCTATGGATTTGAGAGGATCGAGGGTGGGGTCCACGGAGAGTAGGCTCGGGATCTGAGGCGCATACACTACTCTCCATCTTGCCTGACCGAACTCCCCCTTTCCTTCGATTCTAGGCATCAGTGTCTCGAGAGTTGCAGTTGCGAGCTTTTTAAATGCGAGCTGCCCGTCGCCTTCCAATATAGACCCCGCCAATTGACTCTCAAACACTCTTGCAGCCTGTGCAGAAAGATATGTCATTGAGCGGGCTATTCTGACATCGACAACCAATGGAGGGAAAGAAGTTGTAGAATTTACAGAAACTAGATGCAAAATATAAGCAGAAAAGCTGTACAAGTTTACCTCAGTAGGTGTCAGGGCATCCTGTTCCACTGAGCGGGTCGATGTCACAACCAGATTGTCCTGCCAGTTACTTGCTCGGCTCTGAATCCGGAATTGCCACTCTGAACCCACCAAAGCCAAGTCTAGCATTGGATCCAGTCCGTGCTCGGGCTCAAACTTTGCTATGTTCCGATGCTCTCTTTTCAGCCTTACCTGCATGTGGAAATTGCCAGTAAAGAGACATCATTACTGGGCAGATGCAATTAGCCGTTCAGCTGAAGCACACTTGTTAAGAGCCATTGCTGGTCTCTCTGAAAGTAAAAGCATGTGAAATTTTGTATTTTAGAGACCTCCCATTAAAATTCATTCAACAAGTTCCGTAACATGTAAACCGGAGAAATAATCACCCAAGACAAAGAAATTGTTGAGAACGCAAAGCCACACAACAGCAGTCTACTATCTGACTCAATCTCTCGTGCCTGGTTAGAGCTACAATTTTGAGAAACACTATCTGGGCCTTGACGGCTCCATCTAAAGCTCAAGACTTGCTGATAAATATATCTTCTAAATATATTCCTTTGATGAGAATTAACCAAAATGCTGGCAAGATAAATAGAAATCATACTTGAGTTGCAACCAGATTGACATCACCATTCTCGAATGTAAGGATGCCTTTGGGTTTAATCCATTTTGAATGGGCCAGACCGTTTAGTTCGAGCTCTCCACTGACAGCAAAATTTAGGATCAAAGGATAAACAATTCTCAACTCTGGCCCCAATATAAGCTTCAAATCGTTGAGGCGCACATCTACTTCCGGTTTGATATTCACCAGCTCCATATCTTTCTCAACTTCAGCTGTTTTCACTGCACAAGACATCTTGAAATAAGTTATGCTAAAAATAAGTTATTGAGATGCATATTACTTTTAATGCTTCTTTGAAAATGATGAAATTCTAAAAGTTTGAATTTCTTTCTATCCCCTAGAGATCCAAGGGACAATAGACAAACAATTTTTTGTTTTTTTTTATCATCTCAAATCTGCTAGTACTTGGCAACTCTTCATGCATATGGAAGATCAATTAAGATGATGAAAGCTAATCAAAGTGATGTTGTTCCATCCACATAGAGCCATCAAGCTGATGAACACATACGATAAGATTACCTGATGGTTGAGGGAACCTAGTCCTCGAAGAAGCAGGTTCTGAACTAAAGAATCGTGAAACGTATCTTGAAGCAACCATACGGTTTATGCCGCCACCAGAGAGCCGGTATTCCTGTGTCGCGAGTCTGCCTAAAGGAGATGCTCCACTGCCCTTGTCGTGGGGCAAGTATGCTTCTCCTTGACTCAATTTGATATTTCCAGAAATGTTTGGTTGCAATATCGAGCCTGCTATTTGCATCTGAGTATCAACCTGTCCACTGATCATTGGAGAAAAGGATTAATTTTTTATGCAAGTTGCAGGCATGGGCTCACTACTTATGGACTAGTTCCTTCAGTTAATTAGTTTAACAAATGAATGTTAATTCAACAATGAATCAACACGTAAGAAACCAATATAAAAGCAAAAATGAAAAAAAAAATTGAATGAACTCTTCATTATCAAAAAGAAAAAAAGGGAAAAAATTGAACTGCAAACAGAACAGAACTAGAATTTCATTTGTAACTGAAGTAATAAGTGAAATTTCACGGTTGGGGTTGCTTGTTTGCTTTTGATTTTCATGGAAATTAATTACAAGGAGAAAAATAATGTAGAGAAAGGGGGAAAATGTGATGGATGGAACTCCTGAGAGGAACGGTAGTACATTTCACAACATCTAAGTTACTAGCATGTCCACAGTCAACTCAATCATCATATTTTGGCCAAAACTCACCAACCATTGATTAATCAAGCCCATTAAGAAAAATATGGGGAGATCAAGAGTAGAGAGAAATTGGGGGTGTTGACACCTTTTATTATCTTTTTTTTAAAAAAAAAATAATTTAACTTTAAGTGAAAATTTTGTGCAGCGAGTCTGTGCAAAAGCACAAAAGTTGGTCTTGACACTTTTTATAATAGTGAAGCAGGGGCACAACATCAAGAATCATATGCACTACATAACTAAGCAGACGCACGAGAACACAAATGCAGAACAGTTATAGCAAGAATTCGTTTAGGCACCTCAAGATATTCTTCGCTCGTACTTCAAGTACTTCACACTTCAAGTCGATTTTATCGTCTACACCTGCTTCACTTGTCCTGAGAGGCAGATTTCCCTTTACAAGCAATTTACCCCTTCTACCAACCTTACTCTCCAGTGAACTGATGCACAATCGATTTGATTTCACATGAACTGTACCACCAAGGTTCGTAAGGGGATTGCGAAGCACGGGTGAAGACACAGATGCTCTGTGGAAAGAAGCTGAACCATCGAGTACCGGCTGCTCAACTGTGCCTCTGACCTATTGAATCATCAAAATGCCAAGAAAAAAAAGGAAATTAAATAAAATCATAAATCATGCACACCTGTAATAATGATCAGTTTACGAACCCTCCATCATCTATAAGCTTAAGCTAGCATGTAAAGAAGAGGTATTAAGTCGAGTATCTAGCTTTACCAATCATGTGAGAGTCTCGGCACTGATTCAGGAACTTGACATGGAATTTGAACCTAACATAAGGCAAATGAAAGACTGGAGCCTCGATAACAAACTCCACTGCTAATGTACAAAATCTCTACAAGTGTACCCAAAGCAAGTAAACAGGAAGTGCGCTATATAAATGAAAACCAAGCCTATCCTTTAATTTTACGTGAATATAGCATATCACAAGAATTATCCTCACAAGGATATATAACTATATGAAAGTTAAAAAGACCAGTATGGGTTTTTGTCAACAGATCTTACCTGAAGCATGATATCAGCATTGCCATGAAGCCAGTCGGCATGTGGAGACAGTGCTGTCAACAACATCATGCCCCCATCCTTGATATCAGCATCAACCCTCACTTCGCCAACGTCTAAGATGTTCCAGTTTAAACCTTTTAGATTTTCCGCTAATTGTGCATCCCAACCCTCCTCATTTCTACCTCTCAAGACTTTCTTTTCATTGACTTCATCAGAGGTGGCACCCCGTCCATTTTCCTTCATCCAATCTGAGACCCAAGCAGGATCTCTTTTATCTTTATCAGCTTCTACATTCCCTTCCTCAAGGATGTTATTTTGGCCAAAATTAACAGGGACACTACCTTGAATGTGAACATGACCATTTTGGATTATTGGTTCAAATTTTGCATTGAATAGAAAACGGCTTGTTGAAGTGAGAGAGGCAACAACTTCAGCTCGTCCTAGATCTATTCCTCCAACAGCACCATCAAGGAGTCTAACTTGAACATCACATTCTGGTTTTGCCATACTTCCCCGCAGATCTCCTTCCATGTGTAAAATGCCCTTAATGGGCGTGACCAATTGCCGCAGAGAACGAATGACTTCAGTTGCAGAAGATTCAATGACATGAACGACAGTAGGAACTAAGCTGACTGGGAAATTTAGAACAGCAAAATGAAGATTTGTCTTTGGGCCGAAAACATTCCCATCAGCATGGACGGTGGCATTATCCTTCTGAATGAAGAACTTCTCCAGGCGCAACCCATCATCATTGCTATATGCACCAGCTGCTAAAACACGCTGAGTTTTGTATATTCCCCATTCCCAATCATCCCCATGGAAGTCAAATTCTGCCTGAAAGAAATGAATGATACAAGAAAAGAAATCAACAGTAGAAGAAAGAGATAGTATGAAATTAGAAAGTGGGCCCATGGATTTGTCCAAGGAAAGCATAATGCTCTCAATCTCAGTCCCGTCTGCCGTTACCTCAGTTTTTAATGTAAAAGGCCATCTCCAAACTCACAAATCCAAACTGTTAGTTTTATCCACAGAAATCCAGTATACTATGTTGCATTATATGAATCCCAAACAAGAGGGTGTTTACCATTGTGTCCCCATTTCCTCCACCACTTGCATCCAGAGAACCATGCCAGCGTCCTCTAAGTTCAGCTAAGCCAGGAAGTGTTAGGTCCTCCAAGATTACTTCATTAGATGGAGAATAATGCTCACGTATCACCTGATATCAGAAATATAACAAATAATATATCTCATAATATTGGGAATTACATGTACTCCCTCCAAGGGCAGAATAAAAGGAAAGGAGGTAGCAACTGCAAATTACCTCTAGGATTTCTTGTAGACTTTCGGCATATAATCCCACAGACTGCAAACTTTGAATGAAAAGATCCTGCAAATGAGGAATCAAATGTCCCAAATTGTTATTTCTTCAAAAATTTGTATTGCCTAAGTTGAGGAGAAGAGCAATTCTTTAGACAGCAAATGCTGTTAGCAGATCAAACCACCCAACTTTGCGTGTGTAATGCCTTTTCTAGCATTTATTTTGCAAATTTAGATTGGATGTGATATTTGTGTTTATACTTCCAACCAGCCTGTAGAAGGATTCAAGGGGAATGCAACCTTGGATCTAGAATGAACTGCAGGATCTGTGCTTCGAGAAAGAAGCCTAGCAAGTGGAAGCATCTCAGCAACCTCAGCTTTAGGAACTTCAAGTCTCATTCTCCATCTTCCCATAGAAGATATGACACTACCCAGGTGCCCAGTCATGGCCCGCTTCAATAAACCACCCCTTCCCTTGCCTGCAGTACTCCGATCTCTAGTACCAGGAAGGACATATTCGCCCTGAAGCTCATAGCGACTATTGGTTTGTTCCAAGACAGTTTTCTCAACTGTAATCTACAAAACCGAAACAAAAGGTGTGATCCAGCAATAAGGAGAAGCTACGTCTTTCTTGGCACAGATGAAAGTAAAAGATATATCATTACATTACAACACCTATAAATAAATGCATGATTCTATTGACGAAATATGGAAATTTTTTCTTTCCCCTTAAAATCCCACTCTCTTCTAGCACATGTTGCAAATTATACCAAAAGCATTCATTATAATTAATGAGAAAAAGGGGAGAAAAGAACAAGAAAAAGAAAAAGTTAAGTTAAATATGGTCCAACTCCTAAAAAGGAACATCAAAACAAAAGAACCAAAATGCTCATCCATTATTATAAATGTTGGTCATCTACCAAAATCTTCCAACAAGGTGGCAAAGCAGATACAGCAGCAAGAATATCATTTTTTTTTTTTTTTGTTAAGTAGCAAGAATATCATTTTATAGTTAAGCTAAGCATTAATCCATGATGATTTCTACCAAATCTATTATGAGATACTTTGATTTCATTTAACATGAGAGGAGATTCTCTAGAAAAGTTGTTATACTAAAAGCTCGTCATATGCAGATTTCACTTCTCCGTGCATGAAGAGAGATTAAATTTGAGAAATTTTTTAGTTTGTCCTACAGAGTTTTCAGTGCATGAAAGGATTGCTCCAAGAGATAGCCATTTCGTGGGCTTAACTAAAACACATAAGAACGAGAATCAGATACTAACAACATCTCCACTCCATCTTGCAGCCACGTCTAGGGCTTCACCAAGTACACCACTGAATTTTGGTCTTAGTACTGATACAACTCCATGACCTCTTCTTTTTTGAAGATTAAGTTGAATTTCTGCCTGCAATGAAACCACAGCAAGTGTCGGAGCAATAGATAGGAAAATACAAGCCTGTCATAAGATAGTTCAGCAGTTACTTCCAAGTAATGCAATCCAAACATTAGATGTTACCCTCTGAATCATTCCTCTCAGTGAAGCCAACTCTAACTCATCAAGTGGCAGGTGGCGTAACTGCATCCATGAGAAAAATAAGTACAAAAGTTGAATTTCTTGTTCTTTGAATTTGCATCTCAAAAGGCTAACAAGGAGCAGCCAACCACAGTGCTTTACCGAGAGACATCCAAACTAAATTACCTCCAAGTTTGCAGCATGTAGAGGTCTAAAGCAAACTTTGGCTCTTAATTGCCCCTTTTGTAGAGAGAAGGACCAAAATTTCCCATTGGGAAAGTTCTCTTCACCCATCACCAATGGGCAAACTACCTCTACTGCTAGACTTTCATCTGGCCTTCCTGTGGTTTCCAACTGCATAAATAGAAATATTTGCAAACTATAAGGAAAAACAGAATTCTTGTTAAATTGAAGAGATATCACTTTATTGAAGAGGGTCAATCCACATGTTAATGTACAAGGAAACTTCAAATTAAACTATATCTCTGGAATCTTACACACACACATATATAGCACCTTTACCTTGATATGATCTCGGGAAATCCTCAATTGTCCTGCCAGTTGAGGTGCCAGCATCAACTGATTCAATTTGAGACCGGAGATTGAAACATCACCAATAAGGATTTTGCTGCTTCCTTTATTGGTGGTTTGAAAATTTTGATCGTGCTTCCCATGACTCTTGTGCACATCAGAACATGAAAATGGCTCAACCTTTCCCTGAAATTTTATTCTTCCAGTTGCCTTCAGATGCACTGGTCTTGGAGAATCAAAAGTATAAGAGGATACCAAGCTAAAGAATTCAAAACTACGCATACGTAAGCCAAGCTCAACTCCTCCAACAGTAAATGGCATGGCATCTGTTGGATAAGCATCTTTCTTCTCTAGCCAGTAATCATCACGGTAAGAAGTTTGGACTTTTGAGTACAATTCAAAGGCCACTGATGATGAATTAATAGTGATGTGCTCATGTGAGATTATAATGTCTCCTCTAGCATCAGTAAATGATCCCTCAGCTTTCGGTGCAGTCCACTTGATATCAAATCTCCTGCAACAACGATAATAAAGTATGAACATTTGAAGCCTAATGACATCCATAGGTAAATAAAGGACAAACTTCACCAAGCTAGAAGAAAAGCAGCAGGAAGTTTTACGGTCTCAAAAGTGATCCTGAAAGCTTTGTCTCTCCACTTAAATCCCCCAACTTCAGTGGCATTACATGAAGATATCCAGGACTATATCGTTGCAAAATTTTCTCAAAGAATACATTCCCGGACAAATTTACATCTATGGCCGTTTCATCTAACTCTCCCTGCAAAAATGTACTCTTATCAGGAATAGAGGACCCACTTCATACATGATCCATCATCATATTCAAGCATACAATTGAATCTATATACAAGAGAAAAAGCTGGTGATAACAATTGCAATTTTTTAGATATGCATGCTACTAAAAGAATTGGAAAATAATTCCTACCTACCACAGTAATCACAAATAATGTTGAGCCAATGAAATCTAAGCGGAACCTGAGAGGTAAATTCGGCTTTCTTCAAGGCAGCAGAATTTTAGAAACCAATTTTCCAGTCAAAATTAGGAAATTTTAGTTGGTTATCTCACATATAAATAGGATCGATATATAATTTCCATCAAAATCAATAAGAAATAAAGATGGATATCTGGTAAGCACCGAAATACCTCTGGACAGATCCATGCATTTCCAGCCCCTCTAATTTCACCACCATCTACAAGACTAGCTCTGATTCCATAAAGGTCAGCGACCTAGTAAATATAGATGCATAAAAATCGAAGAATAAGGGCCATATTGCTATATAGAGAAAAATGACTAGACTGGACAGATGGAAAACTGGAAATGAATTTTGAAACTGAGAAAAAGGGTTTTCAGAGATCCGAATAAAGTAAGAAAAGTGGAAAGTTCTCAGTTATCTAAGAAGATAAATTTCATGTCGAGTTAGTAAGCTTGCTTTCCCACGTTTCTGGAAAACAAGAAAATCTGATCCATGTACAGGAGGTATTTAATCTTACACAGTTGTCAGTGTTGAAGGTAAAGTTTGCTGATAGATATGAAAATGGAACCCGATCAAATGCTGCCACTGCACCAGCTTCTTTGTTTTTCATCATGGATTCATATGCAACAGATGCAGGGATCTCAGGAACAGGGTGAGCTCTCTTCCTGGAAACAATTCCACTTCCCACAAAAGTAGGAGCATCTAGTGGACCTTGACAGTTGAATACAGCAGTTACTGAACCAGCAAGCTGTGCCCAAGATAGAGAGAATTTTATTTTAAAAAATATAGAGGTTAACCTAAAAAGAGGTACAGTGGACTGTATGATTCGTCTGTTTCTTGCTAAGTGGAGCTGATAAATAAAATTTAGCCAAATTAAGGCTTACATACAGGAAATATCAACGGTCTCATCTTAAATGTTTTCATCAGGGCATTGACTTCAACGCAAGGAACCTGTAATGCAGAGATTAAATTTGTCATTAAAATGTGGAAACGGCCCTATTGAGTCATAGCCCTAATGAGATGGCAGGAAACATCAATAAGTTGTCAAAGTTGTGGCAGAACATGGAGCAGTAATCCAAAATACATCTAAGAGACATTCACGCATTTATTTATTTTCACTAATAAATAAAGTAATTTCATTAATGAGGCACCACAAAGGTGTATAAAGTCATATGCAATCCATGCTGCACATAAAGGTCATGAGCATGCTATAAAATCAAGCATGTTCACGAATCCATTAGTCTATCCACTATACTCTTGCCATCCCTTTTCCCACATTTATATATATATATATATATATTTATTTTTTTTTTATTTTTTTTTTGGGGGTTAAGTACCCACACACACATATTTAGTTTTAATGGAAAGAAATTATCATTAAGTGACATATCAGCCAAGCGCTTGGAAGATTCGATAGACAAATTTGAGGCAGATTACATTATCAAGAACATTTCAGGCCTCCATATGTCGCTCCAATCAAAAACAAAATCATGAGAACCAACAGCATTACATGATCATATAAGTGACCAGCAGTTGCTGAGAATTAAAATCCCACACCAGAAAATCAACATGAAAAGACTGACAATATAATATCAGCTTGAACTTTCCTTTTGTTTTTGAGTGTTAGATGAAAATTTTCATTAATCAAGCACCAAGAAGGTGCATAAAAACATACAGAAAAAGGGTGGATACAGATAGATAAAAAGAGGTGCTGGAATAATTTCCATGTCAGGATATGCAGTAACTCCCAGCTTAGCTGGAATAATTTCCATGTCAGGATATGCAATAACTCTAAACAGCTTACAAGAGCAATGCTCAATATATGATAGGTAAAATGAGGTAAAACAGAAGAAGGCAGAAATTTATTTTACTATCAGGCATAAGTTAGATGAGCGATATACAGTGAGAATAATCATATACCATATGTCACAAAAAGTTTAGAAGAGATACTGGATTCACTTTTGATTCATTAGAAAAGAACGCACAGACAATGCAAGGACCACCAAATCAGACAAGAGGCAGGGAACACCTTAATACCTGGCACATAACATGAAATTCTCCTTCATCAGGATGAATGCCCAGATCTCCAGAAGCTTCTAAAGGAACATTTCCAAACAATCCACTTGCATTGTGTAAGAATATTCGCTGACCACGGAAACATAAACTTGCCGAGACATCCTACACAGCAGCCATTATTTGGTATTCACCTTAGGAATATAAAAGATTTAAATCTAAACATGATGAGCATTGATAAAGATAAATCTATGTAACATCAATACTTAGTTGCATGGGTATTAGTTTAATCACAGGCTCTGGATAGAATGGAACTGGAACTGATTTTAAAGAGTACATATCTTCCTGCCTATTAAGAAACTTCTCCTCATTTTACTTTAGAACAACTTTGAGAATCACTTAATCCTTGTCCTTCTACTAATTTTGAAGACGGCCAATTCCTATTTGTTCATCAAGAGAGGCAGACCATGAAATTTCCCAATCTCCATTACTAGCCTAGCCACACGGAAACATGTTCAGAGCATAACTTTAAATTGAAAGGGCAAATAATCAAATGAAGAACATGTTGCCTAAGAGAGTTAAGTTTGTAAATACTGCAAAAAGGTAAAACATGGACATACCGTAAATGCTGATGGAGCATCATATATCTGAAAAAACAATCCTGACACATCAAGCTGCCCATGAATATTTGGAAATGTTTCTCCAGTTGACATGCAAATGTGTACCTGCAAGATAAGATCGCTTATACCTTGAAGAGTACAAGTTCACAAAACTCTAAAGAGAAAGAATGGCTCGAATGCAAGTTCAAAAAAAATTGCAAGAAAAATGACAGGGAATCTTGCAATTCACCCTTTCCAATAGTGTGCTGGATATTAGATTGATGCTAAATTCAGACCCACCAATTACTTAAGAGCATCAAATCCAAGCGGTCTATCCTTTCTTTTCTTTTTTATAAATATCCTTTTATGTGCCTATGCTTAATCTAGGAGGCCTTGGAAACAATACAGCGTGCAGCAGTATACAAATTAAGTACTTCATATTCATTGAGATAGCCATCAAGTGAAAGGATAGATGCAATTAAAACAAGAGGAAACATGGTTAGAACATAGTTAGAAAAGCACCTCACCAGTGGCTCTCCCTTTGAACCATGCAATTGGAATTTCTAATATCCGCTCAAAAAGCTGCATAAGAATTCAAATAGGCAATAAGTAACTTACATAACCACAACTTCCATGGATGATTTGGAAAAGATTCCCTGTTCACTAACTTACAGGAACAAAGAGGTCTGCAATCTTTAGATTAGCATGCCACTGCTGCACAATGCTGTTGACAAAAACATCCACAGATAACCACCCACCATCTCCACATATTGCATCCGACCTCCACATCTTACAGTTTCCACTCAGCTGAACATAAATGAGGCCATAGTTTTTCTGAAATTTCACATGTCCATTTACGTTCTCCATCTCCCTACACACATCATATTAATCAAAAACTAAGTCGTAGAACAGGAAGATCTATGCTTCCTTTACTTGAAGTTTACTCTGAAGAAAAAACTGTAAAAGCCACCACAACCTTGACAAATGTAAATACCAGAGAAGACCCTTCAATAAACCTTGTGAGTATGATAAAGTACAATGCTCAATAAAAATGGAATGATGTTTAACATAGCATCACAACATCTAGCTCACATATAACACTTACCATATGAAGGATGCTAAAGTTTTTCATACATTGCAAAACATGAAAAGGTCATTAAAGTTTCTATAGGAAGGAAGAGTGAAGACACCAAAAGGCCACTTAATTTTTCGTTATTACATTTTGTATCGGTAAGTAAAAATTATGGTCCATTGAAACAGCAGCATCAATCTCATAAATGAGCCCAGCCAGTCCAACTACTTAGCAAATTTATAATCCTCCATGAGACTCCTGCACAAGACAAACCTCCATCTTTCTTCACTGTTTTCTTATCATAGCTAACATAAAATTTCAGAACTCATTATTTCTTCCGCTAATAGTGCTATGCCGAAGTTACTGGTTAGCTAACAGGTTCCGTGCATTCTTAATGAAATTACAGCCACAAGAATACAATTTGCATCATTTTTCATTATATTCATAATAGCAAAGAACATTACCATCCACCTAAACTACAATAAGAAACTATCAAATATATCTTTTTTTCAAACTTTAAGTAAAAAGTTTTATTGAAAGAAACTATCAAATATATCAGCAAGCGTCTTCCTTCAGAATGAGAATTTCTCGCCTATTTGTAATATATATCTAATGTCCAACTACTTTCATCAAGTATTCTGAACTACTTTCAGAATATTCTCATACACAGAGATATTAAGACATTTCTTTTCAACTTCTGGCAAACTATTAAGTAAAACTAGAGGGATTTCTGTAGGGAAACCAACTAAGTTAACTGTTCAATATAGCATCCCTCATCAAATAATCTATGAATCCTAAGAGTCTACAGAAGCAAAGGTGTAATAATAATGCAAGGATGACGCACGAAACCCATTGATCTTTGTGACTTCTAAATAACTTTAAGAAACAAGAAACATCAGTGTATATAAGACTCACCTGGGCTCCGTGTCACCATAAGCAAGAAGCATCAATGATCCATCTTTGAAGTATACTGAATCCAAAGTCACTGGAAGCAACTTGCTTATGCCTTCACTTTGTGCTACTTCTACACCATCAACAAGCTCAGCAACAAAATCTTCAAGCTTCGGAAGGATGCTTGATTTCAACTTCTGAAAGGGGCCAACGACGAGGTAAAATAACTGCTCCTTTACGTTTCCAGAAATGTAATGGAACTCCCTATTTATATTCATTGAAAACCAGGGCTGGATCTTAAAAAGAGTAGGACTATGGGATGCAGGAGACAGCCTTTCACTGTCTGATACATCATCAATGTCCATCGGCTGATCTGCAACGTCAGTAACTATGTTCATGTCCTTAAGCTCAGCTGATGGATTCTCACTTGAATGCTTTGTTCCATCAGTGAAAGTAGAGGAGTTCTGTGGGACAGTATTTAAGGACTTACTGTCATCTCCAATAATTGTAAATGTTTCGATTCCCAGAGGTTCGATGTGCTTTCGATTGCCAGAACCAGCCTCTGAATTTCCTTCATAATTCGTTTTAGAGGTCTTGGCATTGACAGTACCCTTGTTATTTCTCGAAAGGATGCCACCATCCATAATATCATGATCTCCTGGTGACGTAGAAAGCCCATTGGTGATCCCCCTGGACAGACCCTGAAAATATGAAATGGCAGCCAAGGCACTGCGATCCAGTAGTCTTCTTTTAGCTACCACACGATCTTCAGAGACGTCATTTCCATTGGCCTTCCTCTTTAATTTTGTTTTTCTAGTTCCTTGGATCACTTTAGACCAGAAATTCATTCCTGACCCAGACATTTTAACGCCAAATGATTTCTCTAAATCTGCATGCTTCATATCATAGTCAGCACCAGTGTCCATACAATGATGATCTCTCCAATGTGTCTTTTCCTCCATCCATAAAAAGGGCTCAGAGCTCGTCTGCTTTGCCAAATGACTTGAATCCTCTCTAAAAGAACCATGTTCAGATTGGCCGATACCTTTCTCAGAAACTATATAGCCACCACTGGCAGCTTCTGCAGCTGCATCATCACGTTGTTTGGCCCAACGAGCAGCTGCTTCCTCCCTGGCGATCCTTCTGGTTCTTGTACGATAATCAATCCCTTCCTCACTGGAGAGGTGCCTCTGAAGACTGCCTTCTGAATAAGGTATCCCTAGCCATGTGTAATCTTTCTTTTGCACCACAAGCAAACTTGGATGAGACATCACTGCATCTATGACAATCTTTCCCCTCTTCAGACTTGCAAAAGGCAGAAGACGAAGTTTGATTGTGGGGGCCTCGGCACAAGAAAACTCTTCCGCATGAGGACCGAAGGAACATGACTCCAAAGTGATGCTTAAAGGTGAAATCCTCCTAACCTTGCCAAAATTAATTTCCCGTTCAATATATTCACTAAGCGTTGAACAAACAGAAGGTAGAAGCTTGGATTCAACAAAGCCCTTGGCTCTTGTCTGCCCATACCATACCAACAAGCAAACCCCGGATACTACAGCTACAAATATAGAACACCTGAATAAGAGAAGCCCCTCGTGCCATACCGGTGTCAACGATTTCACCAAGGCCTTGCTGCGACTCAGAGGTTCCTTGACTGATTTTACCACAAACCCGCTTCTCGAACCAACGTTCTTCTTCAGTAACTCCACGTTTTTCCGACAGAAATGCGAGAACCAAACCGCCCGAGAGACCCAAGGATTCTGGTTCGAGCAGGAGCATTTCCTGATAGCCCTTCTCCGATTGTTCCTTCTCCCGAACCCTGCCGACTCTATGCCCCGTCTTTCATCAATAGAGCTACGAAGAGAAACGCCAAGAAATGGGGCGTGAAGCTTTCCACTCATTGTCCCCAGCTACGTGTCTCGAGCTCTACCCGCCGCCCCCCAGCATGTTACCATTTGCTGGGGACCAAGAACAGAGCTCTCAGTCCCCTCCAATAACCTATCAAAACTCTACAGCTCGCGGAACCATTCAGAAACTGCAGGCCGTAGTGAGACAGAACACAATCAGATGGACAAATGTCAAAAAAAAAAAAAAACGGATATGAACAAGAAAAGCAAGGGATAAGAAAACACGACCGCATAGGAGGTGGTGACAGAGACAAAAATCAGTCGAGGAGGAGGAGGACGACGACGACGACGAAGTGAAGCAATCGTGAAGCAGAAGATGGGATTCTCGGTGGTATCTTCCCTTCTCCGTTGCTTGTGAATTGTAATTCTTCAGAGAGAGGCTGGCTCCTCGGGCTTTGCTTGGAACGAACGTCGGGTGAATTTTTTTCAATTATTGATTATATTTATTTTTCATCTCGATTCGTCGGGGTCGGAGGGAGGCGCATGGATGAGACGGTATGACGAAAATGCCCTAGTATGATAAACTGAAATGACGATTTTGACCTCACTGGGCAGTCCCTATTCCACTCTATCCTATGGTGTTGTACACGTAGAGATGACAATGGCCCGCTGCAGGCCGGGTTTTCCAAAATTTAGACCAGCCCCGCACCTAAAACTGGTTGACCCGCCCGTGACCCGTGCGGGGCGGAACGGAGCACACTGGTTGGCTTGATTAAATAAAGATATTTTAACATTACATAAAACATAATTTAAAATATGTTATAAATTTATATTTTTATAATAATATGATTAAATAAATATAAAATGGTTAGAATTTATATAATTTTAACTAAATAGAGTTACTATTATTTAATTTATTAAGATAAAATATTCATAAATTAAATAAAATTTAGTTTAAAAATATGTAATTTAATTATATAATACAACGGGTCAGGACAGGATCAAAGACATGCCCCCGCTCCGTGCACAAGTTGAATTTTTACCTATCCCATTGTTGTCCGAGGCGGGTCACTCTTGCAATCCCACATGGCTCTGGGCACCAGGATGCTATGTGAAGTTTATATCTGGGCTCCCTGGTTCTCATGCATCGCGGGCACCAGAAGCTAAGACAACATCCAAACTGTGCCACAGATGGGTATGATCGTTGAACTTACAGAAGCTCACGTGGGTCATACTGTGAAAAAGTAAACAGTCTGGGGGAGCAAATTGAGAAGCAATCACTATGAAAAGGTTCCTGTATCTGAATCGGATGATGGAGTTCATTGGTGGGGAAAAAAAAAGGGATAGTCTCCCTAAATCTCTACTTCTTCTCCATCTTCCTTTCTGCGAATAGATCCACATCATACCGTAGACCGTGTTACAGGCAAACGTTATTTCCACGGGGTAAATCATTGGACCGCTGCTACCAGCCAGCCACCACGAAGACACCCGCCCTCCGAGGACCTAATCCTCGGGTGTTTCAACTTGACCTTACAAGGGGCTGTTCAGATAGCAACCTCATTAGGTAAACATCTCAAATTCTAACACGTGTAAAGTTACACGTCTCAAGATCCGAATAGGCATTTACACAGCAAACCCATCATGTATTATAAACTGAATATTTAATGGGGCTGCTTGTCCACGAGAGGAAAGGGCATTCTTCTCCTTGGAAACAGATCTACACATGGCTGAGAATAAAAGGCCCCACCTGGACAAATCTGATTCATTCACAAAATTGTCGGGCAAAAACAAGAAAAGCAGAATCGATCCATCAGCTGCATCCTCCATCCAAGGAACAGTGGCATCAGACAAAGCAATACTGCCGCAAAAAAGAAAGAAAAGCCTCATAAAATAAGACGACCTTTCCAGCCCCATGACCACCAGCAGCAATCCAGAAATGCCAAGAAACTGTTAAGAGGGGAATAACATCATGTCCACACAGTGGTCGATCTAGGAGCAACGGTCCCTCATCTCTAATAAAATGAAATTGGAGCCACAGAGAGCCCACTGCAAATTATTCTCCATATGAACAGAGCAAGAAACTACCCTTCCGCGTACGAGGATGCTGCAACATAAGAAGAGATCTCTTATGTTTTCCCATCTTATCATCATTTTTTTATTTACCGCACAGGCTGCTGGTTGTAATGGCTCTTCTCTTTCTTCTTCGCTGCAGCAAGCCTTGCGCTCCTTGCAGCAGCTTCCTGAGCGGCAGCTTTGGCAGCCGAGTCCATCTCTTTGCTGGACTTCTTCTTCTTCATGGAAGCCATCTTCTTGATCCGCTCCTTTACATCGATGGCTGGTCCATCTTCCTCTGGTTGCTCAGTTGTGCTCCCAGCACCATCTGCTTCCAGCTTGTCATGGACAGCCTCAGAGGTGTTGGGCTCTTGGGGATCTTTCGCCTTCTTCTTCTTCTTCTTGGCATTTTTTGACTCCCCCGGGGCACTTCCCTTCTTCACTATCTCCCCATTGGATTCCCCGTCCTTTTCTTGGGAAGCATCTACCATAAAAGTACCCATCATAATGTGGATTTTAGAATCTAGCCATCAGAATAAAGTCCATGCTTTCAAAAAATAAGAAGACTGTAGTTTGTTCCAACAACATCCTTAATAGTGCATAATCCCAGGTTGTTAAGCAAACACCTTAAACTTGAATAAATCAGCAACATATAATGGGGTTGGTTACTCTTAGCTCCAACGAGAATGCTAAATGAACATCTAGTTAGTTTCATCAGAAAGGGCTTTCATGTCCCATAAAATCTAAGAATTTTAAATTAGCAAAAACCTTTGTCAAGGTTACCATGTTGTTCGTCTTGTCCATTGTCATCTTTCTGGACAACACCAAAATCAGCCAAAAGTGCCTCGAGTTCTGCAAGCTCCTTCTTTTTCCTCTCTTTTTTAGAAAGCTGCCTCTCTGTTTCCTTTGTGGCAGGAATCTCAGCAGGCTTCACAGCTGGTTCAGGATGAACTGGAACCTCAGGTTCATAATCTTGCTCATCTTCTACATCATCATCACCCTCGTCAAGAAAATTGTCCTCACTCTCAGTTTCCTGCAAACAAAAGGTACAAAAGCAAGAGCTGTGGAAAATGACCTTTCGTACCAATCTTGAGTTTCATAACAGATATTCTGAAAATGTCTACCACTTCCCTATTTGGTCACCGCTTATTACTTTATGTTGCGGTCAACTCAGATAACCACAAGAACCCAGAAAAAGCTGCCTATGATGTATGTTGAACCTTGACACAGCATGCAAGCCAAAAATTATTCACCTTATATGGGCAGAGTTAAAATGTCCTCTCTGCAAAAACTTCCCCCAATCAAGGAAACATGGAGAATATACATGAAGCAAGCATAAAACTATTCTAAAAATAGACGATAATCCAGCTTTAAATAAAAATAAAAATAAAAATTTATGAGCATCAAACAATGATGCATGTGTTTATTTAGTCATTCCCGTGGTGACATAGCGCATAATATTTGACCATGGAAGTAAAATGCAGCAAAAATGCTACTAATGGAGAACCAAAGCACTTGCTTCACAAAGATTCCCATGAAACAATTTGGCAAAATGAGCACACGTTTATGGAATCCTGTCATCATTTTACATTCCCTGACCAAAGACGGCAAAAACTGTCCGCCAATAAAGATGAGAGGAAAGAGATAAAATCACTTCAGCCAGTATACGTTCCAGGTTAGGGCAATGAGAATGCCAAATAGATACTATACAGATGAAAGACAACATCTTGCAAATCAAAGAGCATGCGTTGATGGAGTCCAGTTGACATTAAAAAGTTAATTGTTCACCAATAAAGACGACGGGAAGCAATACAATTACTTCAGTCTTCAGTAGATATAGCTCCAATAGAGAATGAAAATGCCGAATGGCTAGGACCATGGGGTAACGAAATCCAGTTCCCCACTAAGTTATGACGGTTGGTTGCGTTTCAGTGCATTTCCAATTTATTAACTAAAATACACCAATCCCTTGTCGACACATGAACTAACTGTTTAATCAAGAATGGGCCAGCGTCAATCCAGAATCACTGTATGCGATTGAACTTGAGCGGACAAATGCAGTGAACCACACGACCGTTCTGTTGAAGAGCAGTATACCCCTAAAAATGATATAAGTACACATCTGGGAAATTTCCTTCATGAATGACAGAGGCCATGTCAGCGAGCAACAGGAAGCACATTATCAAAAATGTCAAACGACTGCTATTCTCCAAATCAAGGACATTTCAACATGGAATATTAGGACCACTACTTTGATGGTTTAAACCAATTCCTTTATCAGAGACAGGCCAATACAAAATCATCTAGAACGCACCTCGACGTTCTCAGGATGCTCCTTGCCCTGGGGATCCTGTCCCCACGCCGACGATGGTGGGGCAGTGGTTTCATAGTAATCATCATCTTCGTCGTCTTCGACATCTGCCCACGACTTTGCATTCAAAGGAGCAGGCGCCCAGAACACCTGAGACTGCTCGGGCCCTTTGGACTGGGTCGAGCTCCCCGACGATTTTGACTTCCCGCTCTTCGATCCTCCCTTTTCTTTATCCGACTTCTTCTTCTTCTTCAGGGTCCCGAGAGCAGCAAAACCATTGGTGTTGTTTATCACCATCGAACCCTCATCTCTCCTGCTGCTGCCTCCGCCCACCATTTCTCAATAAACCGAGCTCTCAAAACACAAGACCTTCCGGCCAAATAGGAGAAAACCGTGAATCCTGTAGGAATTCCGAGGTTAGAGGATATTGGTCCGATCTCAATTTACAGGAGCCTCAATGTACGAAGATCGGTTCGTGAGAGGATCTGGGTACTCGGGAGCTGAATCGCGGGGTTCGGAGATTGAGACGGATTGATCTTTCAAGTAATTTGAAGGGAAAAAACTGGCTCGTCGGAAACCGGCGAGGAATTGAGAGGGGCCGATGAAAAACGTATCAAATTAATGCAGAGATAATCGCCAAAATCTCTAATTAGAACAAACGAGGAAGGAAACAAATGATCCGATGATCCTATACAGGGAAAGAGTTGGGAGGAAGGAGAGGCAGCGAAGAAGAGAGAAATTAGGGTTTCTATCGGTCGATGTCTTGAGTTGAAGAGAGCGATTGGGGTATGGGATAACGACACGAAGCCACAAGGGCGGAGAGGACTTTTAGGCCGGACCCGCACGGCCTGGCACGGCTCGAACTGATTCAGATGGGTCTCCGAACCCGTGCATGGGTCGGGCCGGGCTCCGGCTCGGGCTCACCCTCCTGCTAAGGGTGGCAATTTTGGAACCTCAGGTTATTGGGCTCGCTGCTCATCAGATGGGACCCATTTAAAATAATTTTTATTAAGTAAAAATATAAAAATTCTAATTCTAATAAAACTATTTCTCTCTATTGTAGCTGGGCCTTTAAGAATGGTAGTGTGAAGCGCACGCTTTGCAGCGGAAATACAGATTATTAAGAATATAAATATTTATAATTTATTAAAATAAAATAATTGCGAAAAGAATATGCAGTGGTGTGAAGAGCATACATGCTTTTAATATAACTGTATGTTACGTCGTGAATATAAAAATGGTAACACCAGCTAAAGTAATGTTAGATTTACTGTATATTGAAGGCAAAAAAATCATAGAAAACAAAAACGAAAGAAAAAATAAATAAAAGTAAAGGTAAATAAAAAGGAACAATGATGGAGTTAAGGGTCGGGTGGACTCCACTACACAGAAAAAATTTAAAAAAAAATGAAAAAAAATCATAGGAAGCAAAAACAAAGGATAACAGCGAGGAGGGTTGTGTGGGCCCACCTCACATGGAGGTTGATAAGGGGTTATAACTCTTCGTACATTAAGAATATAGATATTTGGTTTCATATTAACATGATTAGACGTCGGTTCGCACTACGTATTAAATTATCGATCATATAGTCGATTATAAATTTAAAATATTTGTATTTTGTAATAATATTTCATATGATCTTAAATTGGGCATTAATTTTTATAACATTCATTAAATTTTGTAGAATATCTTACAAATAAATAAAAATATATAATAAAAAATAATCATAATTTTATATGATAGTCATAATTTTAACATTGATTTTACGAATTCACTCCTTTTATCTGTTACTATTGGCCGAAGATAATCAGTTAATAGTATTTCTAAGAATCTAAAAGTGCGGACAGTTTTGGAAGAAGAAAAATACACCAAAACTGCCCTCTAGAGTCATATAATAATAGAAGATGATTAATATTGTAAAATCTTTAAATATAAACCAAAATTAAAGCTATTATTAAAATTGAAAAAAATAAAATTACCTTAAAATTGCTTTTTACATTTAATGTTCCTTTTTATGGTTTTTTTTTAATTTTGTATGCTTGGTACCTTATTATCATCGAGATTAATTCTCAAGTACAACTTCCCGTGGAAAGTTCCACAACCTTCGTGTAAAGGTCACAGCATTTTGGCCAGCTGTGTACGTGTGGATTGGAGCTGCACTCTTGTCGGAAAAAAATCTCAACTGGTCCTATCTCACGCGACGTGATGAGAGATAATCAGTTAAATTAATGTGATTAGTGACAATTATAGTAATTGCTCGGGTGATTAGCACAACTTTGCACGTTTATCACAATCTGATCGGTATTTTCCGATGTCACGTGACGATCTAAGATCACCCAAGAATTTCTCACTATTCTCACGTAAAAAAATTTAAATGGTCCCGAATCATAATAATGTGGTGAGAAAAAATCAATTAAATTTACTCGAATTAGTAAGCCGCTCAGAAAATTAATGTCAATTTACTCGTTTTGTCACGATTCAGTTAGTGTCTACCCATGAATTTCTCCTTCACACGTGTAGAAAACTCCTTTATGAAATACAATCATCTCATTTTCTAATTACATATTTTATTTTCCATTTAATCGTGATTACGCTTTTGCAAAATTAATGTAATATCGAAAAATTAATACCCGGTAAGTAAATTAAAAATACGTATAAAATTTTATTTATATTCAATTATATAATTGGTAATTCCATGTAAAGCACGAGTCGATGTCTACCTTCTAAAACTATTGTATGGAAGGTGATGTCTCTTTTGGTCTTTTTCCAACTTTTCAAAATTGCCATTTACGCAGTTTGCTTAATGATGAAAACTGGAGAGCATTCAAACTTTTTCTTAGCACTTAAGGTGGTTGCTTCCATTTTTGTAAGAGCAAATTAAAAGGGCATTCCAACTTTACTTAGCCCATAAGGCAAAAAAAGAAAAATCTCAACGGTCATAATTCACAATGATACGGTAAGAAAGAATCAAATAAATTACCTGATCAGTAATAATTAAGATAATTGATCGGTGATTAATACCAACTTATTCATTCGTCACAATCTGATCGGTATTTCCCCACGTCACGTACTGAAATAGAATTATCCAAGAATTCTCCTTAAGGGCGGTTATTTCAATTTTTATCGGCCGTTATTAAATTTTTGATCGTATAATCTCGATCTTCCACCCCGATCCGATCCCTTTTCTCACGAGAATTATTTTCTTCCGATATATTCCTTCCACGAAACTCTAAAACTAAAAATAAAATATCGCATTCATCATCCATTACATTTATATTTTTCTTTTATTTACAAATACAGATAGATTTAGGGTTACAAAGGGCGATCGCCTCCTAGCTAAAGAAGACTTATAGTATTTTGCCCCCTCGAAATCCATCATTTTATCTCTTTATTTAGTTCCGCCCCCTTAACTCGATTTCCCGGCCGGTTACAAACACTTTTTTTTATTCGTGTCTGATATTAGATGCAATCCTATTCCTCTCTCACATGCGTAGCACGAGTCATTTACAAAATTCAAATGTATCGTTGATAAATATTTATTTAACTGATAAAAAATATTAAATAAATACAGTTTTTTTATTCGTGTCCGATATTAGATGCAATCCTATTCCTCTCTCACGTGCGTAGCACGAGTCATTTACAAAATTCAAATGTATCGTTTATTTAACTGATAAAAAATATTAAGGAGTTGAATTTTAAAATCACATTTTCTTTTTAAATATGACAACTTTTTTTCAAGGTTTCAAATCTCTAACTTTTTCCTCGACAATTTCTAAATGGAAAATAAAATTATAGTTTATCACTTTATTATCTATTTTATATAATTTTTCCTTTTTCCACATTTAAAATTAACAAATTAACGACCGAACAACTGATCACACTTCTATTATTATCCTAATTTCCACTTTTTTCTTATCCATAAATTCGAGAATAATATTATCCGTGCGAAACAGGATAATATTAATCTTTCTATCAACATCCCTTGATTCTCTTAAAATTATGAACTAGTCCATAATCTTTGGTAAAAATTTTACTTTAATACACAGACCGTGACGTCTAGGGGTCCGGCCAGAGGATCAAAAACCAAGATCCGCCTAATTGCGGCTTCTAAATATGTTAGATCCATCGTTAATTAATTCCTTAAAACCATTCTCGAAGCTCGTCTTCTTCGGCCCCATGACATTGCCATATAAAGGACGGACTCGCATGCCACATAAGACGTGCGACGTCGGTCAGAAGATTGTGCAGTTTAGCAATCAAGGAATTACCGTAACCGTCAGCCGTCTCATCACAGAATGTCTGCATCGAATAGTTCAGTCCCTAAATCGTAAAATTTTAATTTTTTATATAAATGGAGGGTAAGTATTTTTTGATGTTATTATGGTATGTTGTGAAAATATCATATTACCTTACCATAATAATTTGTGAAAATAGCAGGTTGAATCCGAGCCGTCCACTGATCCACCAACTCAATCCTGACGGTCCATCCCGATTCATGCTCACCCCTCCGAAAATGTCGAATCTCGGTCACAAGAACCACCGCAGCTAAATCCTCACCGTAATTTCACCATCAGACGGAGTGGATACCTCCACGTGGCATTTTTGCCTGAGTGGGACGCTCTGAGGGCGTTTCTATTTCTCGCTTCACTTTACTATTCAGCTAAAATTTCCCCCATCGATCTAAACCCTAACTATCGGCGCCAAGGGAAGCCCTTCCTCGCGGTGGAGAAAAACCTCGGCAATTATCCCAAATTGGTCCCCGAGATGCGAAATTGCGTTAGGGCTTCGGCTGCTGGGCATCGGATTGAGGAGTAATTTTGGCTCGAGCTGCTGATCTTCGCCGTTTGGTGTTGGAACCGTTGTTTCGGGGTGTATTGATCGAGGTAAGCGATTTTCGACTCCCTTTTCACTTAATTTGTGCGATTGTGGCGGTGTTAGCTGCCATTATCGGAGGTACGGGGCTTGATCTCGCGATCTGGTTCAATATTTGGAACGTTTCTGGCCCTTTTTTGTGATTTCTGGTCCCTGTTTGGCGTTGGCAGATCCTAAAAGTCTGTACGGACGCTCATGAATGGGTGTGGGATATTGAACCATATGGTTTGAACCATTAGATCGAGGATAAGTTGATGGAAAATAGAGTTGGAAGCTCACATGGAACTCAAACCCCGAAGAGATCGAGATCTCTGGATCTTAAAAGGTTGTACAAGCCAAAAATGTCCAAAGAGAGTGCGAAGGAGGGCCAAAATAGGAGCCGGAAGCGGAAAAACAGCTCTGTTTACAGCTCTACCGAGGAGAATAGCAAGAAAAGGAGCAAAAAGGAGGTACTTGTGAGTAATCTGAAAAATGCTGATAGAAACGGTAAAAAGAGTTTAGCTGAACTGTATAATGGCGATATTGGCACGAGCTTGAAGAGTTCCTCCTCGACTGAGAGAGAGAATGATATTTCACTTAGTTTGGGTGGTGATAGGATTAAAATTCCAAAAAGGAAACGGGGCTTTGTGGGGCGGAAGAAATTTGAGGCTCCTCGAATGGCAGAGCTCCTGGATCCATCTGCGAGTGCTCATGGTTCAAATGATCAAGCCAAAAAGTTGGAGCATGATAACTCAAGTAATGGGGTTAACTCTGCAAGTGGTATGCAAGCAGAATCTTTTCATGATACAAAAGAAAACAGAAGTAGTTCAGCAATTTCGGGTTTGCATCCAAAGGGGGAAGCTGATATTGCTGTCAAAAGTGATGATTTATTGTCAAAGAAGCCTAGGAAGAATCGTAGGAAAAAGAAGAATGTTGATGTGGGTGCTAGAAAATTTGTTCAGGTGGCTGAGTCTCTGGATAATGACTCTTCTAAGACATGCAATGATTTGCCAGAAGAGGATGAGGAGAACCTTGAGGAAAATGCAGCTATGATGTTATCATCACGGTTTGATCCTACTTGCACTGGATTTGGTTCTAACAAGAAGAAGTCTAGGCCATCCTCTAAATCCAAGCCTTTATTTGCTAACCATGGCCGAAATAATGCTAGTTTTCATACTGGGTCAGATCTGGCGGCATTGGATGCAGCTAATTGGAAGCTGCGACCTAGGAGACAGCATAAAGAAAGAGGGCTCATGAGGAAACGACGGCATTTCTATGATATCATTGCAGATGAATTGGATCCATTTTGGGTATTAAACAAGAAGATAAAGGTTTTCTGGCCCATGGATGAGAATTGGTATTATGGGCTTGTAAATGACTATGACGAGGAAAGAAAACTTCACCACATAAAGTATGACGACCGTGATGAAGAATGGGTGAACCTTCAAAATGAAAAATTTAAACTTTTGCTGCTTCGCTGTGAAGTTCCTGGTATGTCTGCACAGAAAAAAGCAGCTTCATCAGAGCAACACCTCCATGAGAAGAAGTTAAATTTGAAGCCCCCAAAAAAAGATAAAAACAAAAGTCTGAAAATGGCTGATGATAATTGTGTAATGGATTCAGAGCCGATCAGTTCATGGTTGGCTCGATCCAAACCGTCCACCTCACAAGGTGTGAAAAGAACATCAGGGTCTCATGGTGTCAAGAGACAGAAAACATCTTCCCTTTCTTCGTGCTCGGTTCCATCTCTGTTGAATGATGATAAAGCTAGTCTCAAGAGAAGTCTGGGTGATGGTTCCTTGAGACTAAAAGAAAGGAAATCACACAAGAATTGTGCTCTGGCAGACAGACTTGGAGGAAGCACTGACAGTGGCTTGCAGAGTGCTGTTTCCCTTAAAGAGAAAAAGCTTCCTATTGTGTATGTGAGAAGGCACTTTCGCAAGTCCACAGAACTCTTTTTGGGTAAAACAGAGGATGTTAATGTCCTTGCATGTGATCATACATCTGGTGTTTCTGTTTCTTCTTTTGGCGGTGGATCTGAGGCCATTGACAGTCATGATGTTTCTCTTGGAAAATCGGATCCACATTTGTCTCCATGTTCAATCTCTGACTTGAGCCTACAAGAGCTGAATGTGGCATTGCTTGAATCAGGAGAATGTAGGTTCATATTATGTAAACCTATTGATTCCCTTTTGAGTCAATCCTTTGGACCGTGGAGGTTCTGGTTGTTCCATGCTCTGCCTCAACAAGGTATGCTGACAATTTTGTGGCCAAGGGTTCAACTGGAGCTGCTTTTTGTTGATAGTGTTGTTGGTTTAAGGTTTCTTTTGTTCGAAGGCAGCTTGAAGGAGGCTGTGGAATTCATTTTTCTGGTGCTGGCACTATTTTCTCCAAGTCACGATGAGGAGAAAATTGCTACCCTGCAAGTGCCCAAAACTTCAATAAGCTTCAAATTTGTTACTGTCCAAGGTTGTAGAAGGCAACTTGTTTTTGCATTTTACAGTTTCTTCGAGTTGAAACACTCTAAGTGGATGTACCTAGACTCAAACCTCATGAAGAACTGTCTGCTCACCAAGCGGCTGCCCTTGTCTGAATGCACTTATGACAATATCAGAGTGCTACAAAATGGGACAAACAGATTACCTGCATCTTCTCAGTCTGGCCCTTCCATTAAGGTATCAATTTTGTGTCCTCATGCATCTCACCTCTATGGATCAAACTGTGTTGTTTTGGAGTATTCTTTTTTATTTTTGAATTGAACACTAGGAAAAACTACATGTGCAGAATCGCCAAGCTGTGTGGGAAAAAAAGTTAAAAGAACATATATATACTTCCTATTATATTTACATTCTGAATCCAATTCTAGATTGAACCATGTGTCTCTAGTCAGTTTTTATCCTTGAAAAATGGTCATACATTTTTCTATAAATTTCCCAACATTAATTCCATTACCTGGCCGATACTAGATCTATCAAATAGTATTGGAGCTTTCCTGTTCTGGGACATCCTTCTCAATTTAAGAAATGCCCATGACTTCTACTTCTTACTTGTTTGTCTTATTACTATCGATTATGTACCAAAATATAGTTTTGGTACTAAATTTGAATGCATCTGGTCAGGTTTTACAGAAGAAACACAAACCTGGAATCTGCAAGTTTAGCATGCATAAGGATGGCAGTCACAAAAATGCAAGTCATTCGTGTAATCTTAATGCCAGCTGCAAAATGCTTCCTCCGTTTGCTCTTTCTTTTGCTGCTGCACCCACTTTCTTTCTAAGCCTGCATCTCGAGCTACTGATGAAGCATGCGGTTTTGAATGCCTCTGCCCTTACTGTTTGGGAGCATGAATCCATGGAACGTTCAGAAAGTGACTGCTGCTGTAGATGTATAGAGTCTCAGACTGCAGAGATGGCTTCTTCAAATGATGACATTTCAAATAGATGTCTGTCTTCTGATGAGGCTAGTATTGGGAAAACTGGCGTTTCTGATGATCATCCAAACACTAATCTTCCTGTTCCTGGAACCCCTGAGGTTTCCCAGGGTCTTAGTTTGGGAACTGATGAGCACTGGCAGAAAAACCACTCAGAGTTGGAAAGATGTCCCCCATCTCCAACCATCAGTGATATGTCTCAAAAGACGTCGACTTCTTTGATGAATGGGATCAGCATTGAGATCCCGCAGTTTACTCAATTAGACAAGCCTGGTCACGGGGAATCCCGGAGTCTCCTACAGCCTAATGATTTAGCATTGAATGGTAATGGGGGAATTGTTCCCAGCCCAAATCCCACTGCTCCCAGGACAGTGTGGCATCGAACAAGAAGTAGTTTGTCCTCTGGGAACTCTTCCCATGGGTGGACTGATGTAAAAATGGATTCAGTCCACAATGGCTTTGTAAATGGACCGAAGAAGCCGCGGACTCAAGTTTCATACTCATTGCCAATTGCTGGTTTTGACATGGGGTCAAAGAACAGAAGTTTCCACCAGAAGACTGTCCCTTCCAAAAGAATCAGGAGGTCAAATGAGAAGAGGATATCAGATACCTGGCAGAGGAACTTTGATCTGTTGTTGTGTGAGGCAAATGTATTGGTCACACGTGGCGATAGAGGATGGAGAGAGTGCGGAGCCCAGGTGGTTCTAGAGCTTGCTGATCAGAATGAATGGAAACTCGCGGTGAAAATCTCGGGAACCACTCAATTTTCACACAAGGCGCATCAGTTTTTGCAGCCTGGGTCAACTAATAGGTACACACATGCCATGATGTGGAAAGGAGGAAAGGACTGGGCTCTGGAGTTTCCAGACAGGGGCCAGTGGGCTCTATTCAAGGAGATGCACGGAGAGTGCTACAATCGTAATGCCCGTGCAGCATCAATCAAAAGCATTCCAATTCCAGGCGTTCGTCTGATAGATGATAATGATGACAGTGGGCCAGAAGGAATGTTTGTGCGGAGTTCTTCAAAGTACTCTAGGCAGATTGAAACAGATGTGGAAATGGCTTTGAACCCTTCTCGTGTCCTGTATGACATGGACAGTGAAGACGAGAAGTGGATATCTGAAAGTAGGAGTTGTTCTAATGGAGAGGGCAATAATTTCAGGCAGTTGTCTGATGAGGTTTTTGAAAGGTCGATGGACATGTTCGAGAAGGCTGCTTATGAGCAGCAGCGTGATCAGTTCAGTTCTGATGAGATAGAAGAACTTATGAATGGTGTGGGGCCCATGGAGCTGTTGAAGACCATCCATGAATATTGGCAGCAAAAGAGGCAAAAGAAGGGAATGCCTTTGATCAGACATCTCCAGGTACCTGCAAAATCAATATTACTCGTTAGTTTTTTTTTTTAATGGGGCAAACTGTTGATTTCTTATCTGCTGCTTTTACATGTGATAGATGTCTTCTAATCTGTGGTTGGGGTGTTGAAATATTCTATTTTCTCCATGATGGACTTGCCACTTTTATGTAAATGTTTGATAAAACCTCGTTCCTATCACTTTGACCAAAGATGGTGAAGAGTTGAGCTTTGGTACTTCAAGATGGGAAAGTAACTGGATTATATTAGGAAAAAATTTATTGTGTTAGACACAGAAAAAGAAGCTAGACTTTGCAGCCGGTAGGCCTGGGCCAAAATGAGTAATGTTTTCTAGAGACAGATTTATCTTAGTGTTCCTATCAAGTCATTGATTTTGTTACACCCTGGGCCTAACACCAGTGTCTTAATGCTCATGATGTAAGATATTTATTATGGTTAAGTTGTTTGCTGGCCTGCTATACGCCTTCATTTTAATTGGCTTTCATCTCATTTAGGATTATTTTCTTCTTTGATGTTTAAAGACCTCTCTCCTCTGCTTTGAGAGTTTCTGGCTTGAGTAGTTATTGTTTCTGTGCATTTTGAAACTGTCATCAGTATGATCTACTGTCTAACTGAGCTTCTTGTGTGTTTTGCTTCACTCAGCCACCTTTATGGGAGAGGTACCAGCAACAAGTGAAAGAATGGGAGTTAAATGCAAATAAAGCTAACCCTGCTATTCCAAGTGGTAGCAAGAAGGCCCCACCAATGGAGAAGCCTCTGATGTTTGCTTTCTGTATGAAGCCGAGGGGCTTGGAAGCTCCAAACAAGGGATCAAAGCAAAGATCCCACAAGAAAATGTCAGTTTCTGGGCATAGCCATGCAGTTTATGGAGGAGATCATGATGGTATTCATGCTTTTGTTATCGTCTTTTCCTTTTCTGACTTCCTTCAAACTTCTATTTGTCCTGATGTTCGTTATGATACGATCTCCTCGTTGACTTTTTGTTGAATTCTACCTCTTAGGGAGACGGTCAAATGGTTATACTTTTGGAGATGAAAGGATCCTATACCCAGCCCATAATTATGAGTACCTGGAAGATTATTCTCCACATGCTCGGTTCTCGCCTTGGGATCCATCCAAGCACGGGTATTTCTCCATGAACAGCGATGGGTACTACTACCCTGCTCTTCGCAGGAACAAGTCGCAGAAGTTCGGATCTCTGATATCCCCTCGAGACACAAGACCAGGGACCAGCTATAGTCCCAGAGCCGCTGCGGGAGGGACGAATGGCATGCATCAGAGGAACTACCGTTTAGAAACATTCCAAGTGCCATTTGATGGTCCGGAGATTGAAGAAATCACTGTCCGAGGTGCTTCCGGTGCCGCACAGCACGCCCGAAACATGGCCAAGCTGAAGAGAGAGAGGGCACGGAGGATGTTTAACAGGGCAGATCTCGCCGTTCACAAGGCTGTGACGGCTCTCATGACCGCCGAGGCATTAAAGGCTTCGTCCTCATCGGATGACAAGACCGGCGGTGAGTAGGTAAGGTTGGAAGGCCCTGCCAAAGAAGTAGATTGTGCATAATACCGTTTCTCTGAATAGGTTATTCGCCCGGACTGGGATGTGGTCGTGCTCACATATCCACAATTTTGCATCGGTCATATGATTTTACCGAAGATAAAAGATTTATCCAGGGAGGAGGAGACATTTCGGACTTCCCAGACATCAGCAGGAGCTTCCCGTTGCAGGTGCGTGGTGTATCGAGTTGCTGGAGTCAGTTCTCTGTACAGATAAATTTTTTCATTGCCTGGCTTTTTTCATCGGATTTTTCCGGGTCCCTTTTGACCTCGGCTCAAATGGTCAAGTCAGTAGTAGTAGTAGCAGCAGCAAAAAATAACACAGAACACACCGCTGTGGAATCGATTCCGATGAACATTCCTGTTAGATTTCTATTGACCCGAAAAGTGATCTGAGGGAGAAGAAAACAAGGAGAACTCACTGTAAGTATCTTAGCTCATACCTTCTTTCTTTCTTCCAAATAGAGGATTGATGAGATCTGAGGTATTTACCCTATTTCCTCTGTTCTGGCTTCTCAAGATGGTTTCCTCAGATCGATCTTCCCGTGCTCATAAAACGGTCGTGCCCCGTTTGTTGGTACGCCTCGTGATCAGCACGGTGTGCAATTGCACGATGTGTTCGGTTTGATTGTCATCTTGCAGGTAGAGTCATGCGCCGAAAAGTCGTGTCTGTTGACAGTCTAGGGTTTTTCCTTGCCGGATATGTCATCGATGAAATGGGGGCGAGGCTTTTACTCGAAAAGCCATGGACGAGGAACCCTACGAATCCCTCAGATTCGCTTCCATTAAATACTCGCCACGGCATTCCATCCACCAGCGGTTGTGATTGCAGGGCAAGGATGGAAGGTTCGAGTTTGCGTATTCGATTTGTCTTGTTCGACTGGCGAGGCAAAGATGGTAATTCGAGGTTGCGTATTCGATTTGTGTTCTTCTGCCTGAAAGTGCGGTATATCAATTGTACATTTCATGTTTACTGTGATTAGAACCTGGTACATGCACAGATCCTCCTAATCCTATTCATCCAAGGTGCTCATGAAGCCTCCGATGAAGCCAGCACCGTTGCAGTTACCACACAGCATCTCCTTCCTCCCTCTGCAACAAAAGGAACAAAGCCAATGCGTTAATGTGGAATAATATTTATTTAATTATGATAAATTGTGATTTCACATGGGAAAATTAATAAGAAAACTCAAAAATACAAGTTATGGCATTTATCTGTATGAGCTTCTGATTGAATGCGGATCAAATTTCTTATAAGTTTGGTTGAAGTTTAACAGTGTTTTGCCAAATTTCAAGTTTTGATCCGTTAGTGCGAAGCTGATCTCTTATGAAACCGGTGCAAATACAGCACTTTGAGGGCAGTAACAGTTCTGACCAAATCACCTTTCATTGTGTCATGTTTAGGTTTTTATGTTCAATTATGAACATAACAGATAGGGGTGTGCATTGTTCGGTTCGGTTCGGTTCGGTTCGGTTTCGGCGGTATATGGGCTGAACAGTAACCATTTGAGGAAGAAAAAATTAAGTTGTTTAAAACCGATTTGAACTGTTCCGTTAACTGGTTAACCGGTTTTCATATAAATAATTAAAATTTATTGTATAAAGCACAATTGGTTCGGTTGGGTTCAAAATTAACCGAACTAACTTGCAAAAATTTGAGTAAAATATATATTTTTTAGTTTAAAATTATATATTTAATTTTTATTTTTTGGTTTATTTAATTAATAATTAGAAACCGGTTCGGTTCGGTTGACCACAATTAACCGTACCAATGATATCAAGTAATTAACTTAACCTATTCTCGGCAAAAAAATCGAACCGTTTGAACAATTTGGTTATTTTTTGTTCGGTTTGAATCGATTTTTTGGTTCGGTTCAATTTTTTGGTTATTTTGAACAATCATTATAATAGATGGACTAAACAATTAATGTTCTGTGCTGGCACCGTCTGTAACAACATTATAGAACCAGTACAGTTCAGGAAGCCGATACTTGCAAGGGCGCCAAGGCCAGGCCTGGAGAGCACTCACTAGCACATGGCTTTTACAAGCGCGTAAAAAGGCATTCGAACTTGAATCTCGACCTCGTCAAGCAGTATAAGTTCGAGTTTTAGACCGTCAGCGGCCGCAGTTTGTTGTTTATTTCTTATACAAAATTAAAAAAAGGAATGTGAACAATAATAATGAAGGGGTCTTACCCACAAAGCCAACAAGAATCCCCAGCTTTGAACTGTCCGTTGAACAGATCCTCCAAGTTAACTCCGCTGCCTTTGCACTGAGAGCACAGCACTGCCCCTGCACAATTCCGCATCGATGTTCTTAAGAAACGATCCGTATTATCGAACCGGCATGGACGGCAAAACCGAGATCCAAGACAATCCTACCATTCCCGTCGCAGTCGCCACATACCATGCTCCTCGGTTTCGCATTACTGTCGTCTTTCGCAGCAGCCTATGTCACCCATCAATATGCAGAGTGCCAGAGTTAAAACTGTCACCTGTAATGCGCAAGATTAATGTACCGTCAAACCTTTGTCCCGATGAGGCGAATCCTAGTCGCCAGAGGGTTACAGCCGGTGCTCCGGTCGCTGCCACGAAGCGTCGAGGACTCCCTGAAAGCACCGCATCCACCCGTGCATTTTCCTGAAGAAGTAATCGAGATTAACCAATTGGGTTCGACCCGGTAATCTGTGTGATCAACGAATATGAAAGAAGAAGATCAAACGTTATTCTAGTTTAAAAAGGGGAGGGTTTTGAATGGCGACTGGCTCAACAGGATTGCCCGACACGGCTGCGTAGTACGTAGATGTTGGATTCGACAAAGAACATCAGTCTACGAGCCCGAAGATGTGTGGGAGTTCTTGGAATCACACATCGATCTCTATGGATTTCCATTTCTTCGGCGCCCACTCGGGTGAGAAGGAAATCGTAACGATAAGTACAACTAACCCGATAGGGAGACGAGACGAGCTGGAGACAACATTGAAGAGGGCTGAGGGAAGCGCTGCGGATCAGTTTCAGTTTTCGGTTGGTTGTGAAGGAA
This sequence comes from Lagerstroemia speciosa, assembly GCA_037672795.1. Classification (NCBI taxonomy): domain Eukaryota; kingdom Viridiplantae; phylum Streptophyta; class Magnoliopsida; order Myrtales; family Lythraceae; genus Lagerstroemia; species Lagerstroemia speciosa. The sequence continues at coordinate 7,761,401 of CM075293.1, read as the reverse complement.
CGGAGAAAAATACTCTTTTGCACCTCGAACTAATGTTGTTTTAGTATTCTAGTCCTGAATCTTTCTGTTTTTGGAATTTCATCCCCAATCTTTCCTGCTTGGTTGTTTTTAGTCCTTTTTGTCAATGAATCGGTGCGGCTGAACGGTCCAGTGTTTTTCCAGACGGTACAGATTCGAAAAAATTTATGAAGTGAGCCGAATTTACGGATAAAGTGTCGAGCTTAACTAAATTCGATACATAAGTAAATGTTTTAAATCATAATTAAAAAATAGATATTATTAATGAATAAAAAAGTGTGATGTGACACTTAACTTTGATGTGTTAAGTATTCATTGGTGGAATTCACGGATGACGTGGTGAGTTGAGCTTGTACGAGAATCTCTCCATATCTGAACACGCAAGAACACGTTAAGGCGTGGTCGGTTTTATCAAGGATTCACACAAAACATTGCACGGTACAGACCTAATTGTACTACCAACATGTTGCTCAGGAGCATCTTATGGGAACCTCTCTGTCTTTCGAGAAGAGAGACGGTCTCGAGCCGGTCTTGCCTTAACAAGGCGTCCTGTGGATTCATACATCAGAGCAAGATTGGCCACTGTCGGCCCCGACGCGGCCGAGAGCCAGATCCCTCAGCCTCAGGAGACAGTACACGACCATCCCGGCCAGGAACCCGAGTGCAGCACTGGACCCCACGAGTGAGACCGCGGTGCATATCAGCATGACAAAGGACTCCTCCTTGGATCCCATGTCCCTGGAGGCCATGGCGAGCTCGATCCCGGCAAACAGCAGCAGGACGCCGAGGACCCCAACTGGGAACCGGTCGAGGACCGTCACCAGGGAGCTACCCAGGGCAAGCCCCAGGACCAGCTTTGCCACCCCTAACATCGCCACGCACCCGCCGGTCCGGCCCCCGAACTTGTACTGCCCAGCGAGTCCACCTGCAGCGACGGAGCTAGGAATTCTCATCAGTATCACAACGCGCTGGAAATGTATAATGATTCGTATCGATTTGAAAAACCGGACATTGCGAATAGGTATCTATTTCCAGAATGCCAAGCTACATCAGACCTTAGAGGTGTGCAAGAAAACCAGTTCTGTTAGAAAAGACCGGTTCTCTCCTAACCGGTTCATTTTGGGTTGCTTTTTATGATGCACAGTAATATGACTGATTTTTTGATATAATTAATTCAGTTAACTGGTTCAAATCGAGCCGAACCATTTTAAATATAACAATAGAGCTCAGGTAAGAACAGTTTGGTTCTATTCGAACCCAACCAAACAAACCGTTTATTTCTTGAAGAATTTGACATATCAATGAAGTTCTATTTTTGTTTGAACCAAACCAAACCAAATGCTTTAAAAAAATTTTAAAACCGGATAACCCGTTAACCAGTTCTAGTTCGAACTTAGTACTCCCCACAGAACCGGTTCTTTCATTCCGTTCGAAATTGGTTTGATCTCCGAACTGGTTCTTGCACACCTCTGTCCGACCTTACCCTCCATAGAAGACTGAAAGCTTACAAGATCGAACCACGGCTCGGTTGCAGTTAAAAAAGTGGAGCAGCGCTCACCTGCGCCGTGGCAGCACGGCATTGCCCCGAACCAGCAGCCGACCAGGTTCATGAGCCCGACCGTTATGGAGACGGAATTGGGCGAGAACTCCGACCTCTGCGGGAAGAGGTCGTAGGAGAGCTTGCAGACCGCGATCACCGAGTTGAGGATCGACAGCGGCAGCTGCGGGATCGTGCCCTTGACGAAACCTTCTCTCCAGGCTTCCCTCGAGATGTGGACTACGTGAATGGAGTTGGGGCCGAATTTGATGCCGTGGACCAGCTTGGGATTCCTGATGAATGCCAGGACCACTCCCAGGATGAAGATGATGAATGCTGTCGGAATGTTCGATGCGATCCTCCTCCACCTCCTCCTCCTCTTGCTCCGGCTTTCTCCATCAGCCTGTATATGGAAGGGAGGAACTTGCTGTACAGAGAACTCAACACGAATATGTGCTAACAAATGGAGATAAAATAAAAATAAATAAATGTGAAATATCGGGATGAGACCATATAATTAGATAATTTATTTATAGTTTATTATAATTTAATTCATCAGTCTTCAAAGGGCGGATTCACTGGTAAACTGACAATATTCATTAGGTTGGGTCCAAGTTTCGATTATCGGGAACTGATATATGAGGATTAATAGTGGACCTTAAGTCATATTTTTAGTTTTTATTAGTATACTATGTCAACATTTTTTTTTCAATTTTACTATTACGTGACAGATTTTTATAGTTAAAATTGTAGATATTGACTGATATGGAGTGAGATTGAAAAAATCTGATCAGCTAACGAAAGATTTTTATCATTAAGATTATAGATATAGAGTGAGAAGTAACGGAAAATGACTGAAATTATTAATTTATCCTTAATATGTAAATCAGATGCATATTATAAATTTTAATATTTAAATTAGATTGATGGTAAATATGAAAATAAAAAAATACTAAATTTCTCGAACGTTTGCATATAATAACATGTATAAAATATATATGAAAAGTAATCGATTTGAAATAAAATTTAAATTTTATAATAAAATGATTTTGTTTTATTGGGAATTGAATGCCAGTATTGAAAATTAAATTTCTCAATATTAAATGAGATTTGATTTTGAGATAAGGAGGGCCAAAAATTTTGCCTTTTTTTTTTTTTTTGGGTGTTTGGAGGTGGGCTTCTGGCGATGGTGACGGAGAGCATCCGAAATAGGAGGAAATGCTATCATCTATCCATTCCGAATAGTATTCGGAAAGTGAGTGAAACTTGGAAAGGGAATCTCAGTCGGAATACATCCTCAATTGGAATTTTCAATCCCCAACCAAACACCGCATAGGGTGGTCGATGCACCGGTTCGGGGACGGATTTAAAATTAACTTAAGGGGACGAAATTCAATATAAAAAAATATTAAATTTTAAGAGTAAAATAAAATAATTTAATATAAATATTAATAAAATTCATAGAATTTTATAGAATTTAGGGGCGATCACACCGTCCGCACCTTGAATCCATCCTAGACAGGTTTCTGAGGTTGTCGGGATCGATGGAAAACTACTGTGCATATTACCTGCAAGACATTGCTTGTCCCGTTACCATCTCTCCCTTCCTCTTCGCCGTTCTCTTGACCGGCTCCGTTGACGATCACTATGAAGCAGGCGCACACAATGGCCAGGACCAGCCCGTCTAGCCCGAGCCACGGCCTCGAGCCGGCGCTCTTCGACTTCGAGAAGTCCTGGACCTTCCTTACGTACTTCACGGCCGTGAGTGCGAACGACAGCCCCTGGGCCAGCTGGATCCCCCGGACTACGGGGAGCGGCACGAGGTTGTAAGCGAACCGCATGAGGCCTGTCACCCCGAGGACAAGGAGGACTGCGCCGGTGCAGATCCCGGCGGCCATGACCTCAGGGACGCCGAAGCCGGGGCTCGAGATCGCCACCGCGGCGATGGACTTCATGGGCTGGACGGGCATCGGGACGCCGTACAGGAGGCCGGTGACGGCGTTGTAGATGCCGGTGAACACGAGGGTGGTGCCGAGGTCGAGGTCCCGGGCCAGAGTCAGGGCCAGGACGATCGGTATGTAGGTCCCGAGGTCGCCCATGGCCCCGTTGAGCTCGCTCCATGGTGAGTGGAAGGAGAGGAGGTTGGTCTTTAGGGTTTGGAGGATCTTCGGAGGGTAGGACACTGTCAATGGTTGACGGGCCGTGGCTCGGGAGGAGCTTGGGTTTGGGTTGGAGTCTTCCATTGTCGCTTTAGAGCTGTGGACTTTGGAGGCTGTGCGATGGGTTCCTCCCCTCTTTTATGTCGTGACTTGAAAAGTATTTAACACGTCAGTACGGTATCTGCGATCGAACGGTGCTGATCTTTCGTTTGCTGGCCCGTTTCAGTACTGAACCGACCGTGATCGACTGAGTTTTTCTGGTATCAAGTCGTGCACGATAAATGAAAAAAAAGGATTTATCGAGATCGTGCTCAGGTAAGGAAACTTTTTAATAAATTGATCATATTATATACGTAATGCTGACGTGATATATCTATTCAATTAAAAAAATACAATTTATATACCTCTTCAATTAGTGTTCACAATTTATCAAATTTTTTTATATTCTTTAAAAAATTTTAGGATTTAATAATTATATACAAATAATTATTAATTACACGTTAGGCTCTGATTGGATGAATATACCAAATTATCACAGATATAGAATATAACCGTTCCACCGAAGATTTTTTTCGTTCGGGTGCACCGATGTCATGTCTCGGGATCAGGAGATTCCGTACCGATCCTCAACAGTACGACTACTCAGCTCGAGCATGGAGGAATCTGTTCGAGAACAGAAGAAAACGACGCAGCGTGGTGTGAATGGGTCCGTGGTTACAGGGAAGTGTCCCTTCGATGGGTGAAAAGACGTAACTGGGTCGCGGCTCGACTCGACGAGGACCGCTCTTTGTGGGGCTGGAGAGGGAATCTCGTTCTGTTTGCTGGCACGATCTTCGGGTGACCTGTTACTGCAAGCTTCCAAGGGGGCGATTTGACCGTTTTAATTGACCATTTTAATTATACTAATTTATTTCTCAGGCAAACGGGGGAGAAAGGGAGAGCGCGCGAAGAGGTCCGGGTCATTGGAGGAATTCCAATGGCATATTTGATTGGGGAATGAGAATAGGTTTTTCGCACGGAATGGGAATTTCGTTGTTTGGTTCACTGGTTACACGAAATAAAATGGAGGAATGGGAATAGAAGAGGAATAAGGGAGGATATGACATTCCTCCCACCAAATTTTGGAATAGGAATTGCAACCCGAAATAGGATGTCAAATTACGTATATGCCCTCAACTATTTATCTAATTTTCGTTTCGTACCATCGTCCCTTCCGCCGGTCTCCTCCGCTGCACCAGCCACCTGCCGCCTCCGTCAGCCTGCCACCGACATACCCAAGCCTCCTCGAACCTTCCCGGGCCTTCTCTAAACCTTCCTTGTACTGGCCCGAGTCTTCCCGTGCCGGCTCGAGCCTTCCTGGGCCGATTCGGTTCCCCTCCCATGCCGCCCCATGTCTCCCCCGACCCTTCCCCGACCAGGAACTGTACCGCCCCATGCCTTCTCCGAACCTCTTGAGCCTTCCCCTGCCCTTCGTGAGTCACGGATTCAAGTATTGAGTAGAGAGAGAAAATTCTCTCTCTATTGATTGCTTGGGTAGGGGTGGCTTGAGAGTTCGGGATGGCTCGGAGGTTCGATGGGCGCTCGTTGCGGTTGGGGACGGTGGGTGTTGGGCCGAGGGGTTGGGGTCTCGGGGCCGCGGGGGTGGGTTGGGTTGGGTTGGGGTGGGGTGGGGGGTTGAGGAAGAAGACTACTGTTCAAGTTTTTTTTTTTTTTTTTTTTTTAAAAAAAAAAACTTTTTTTAGATTTTTAATATTAATTTTATGTATTTTTAAAATATATACAATAAGGGCAACTTTGTCTTTTCACTTTTCAAAATCATATTCCATATACACTTTATTCTATTCAACCAAACAAAAACATTCACATTCATCATTTTATTTATTTTCCTCTCTATTCCTTTTCCCATTCCATTCTATTCCCACTCTGTTCTATTCTAGTGAACCAAACGTGCCAAGGGATTTATCAAGAGAAAAAATCGATAATTTATTTTTTTTATATTTTTAAAAAAAAATTTCGATTGAAATTTTCTCTTAATTATTTAGGATGTATTTAATTCACGTAAAAGTCTCTCGCGGTCTTCCTGCCTTGTGTGAAGGGCATTTGTAAATACTAGATCCAATCCGTGTTACACACGAAAAAAATAAAAATAAAAAATCTAAAATATTGTGACTAATTCGTATAATATATTTATTTATAATTTATTACAATTTAATTCATTTAAAATTCGTTAACTTAAAATATTGAGTAGAACATTCTTAATTTTTATAGTATACCATCTCAATTTTACTTTTTTTAAATTTATTTTTTACAATTTCAAATAATTCGTTAAAAATATAACTAATTTTTGCCCGTAAAATTATAGATATGGAGTGGGATATGAGAATTCGAGCAATTAATGAAAGTCCTTGTTGTTATTATCTTAATTATGAGATGAGATGAAAATGAACGAAATTATTATTTTGCTCTTAATCTAAAAATTAGATATATATCATAAATTTTAATATGTAAATTATATTAAGATCGAATAATGAAAATGAAAAATACACTAAACTTCCCACATATTTGCATATGATATTTTAATTTTTTTTAATCTTATCTGTTACTTCAGAGCACTATGAGATAGTTTTGATTTCTTTTTCTGTTACCAAGACTGCCTCTGAAACCAATTGACCCCATAAACAATTTAAAAGATGGACACAAGGTCGTGATTGTATTTTGAATACTGTAAAACGGTTACCTTCCCACTCGATGCAGCGATTCCTGACTCTTCCCATCCACTATCCCGATCAGGTCTGCTGTCCATTTATTTTTTTCAAGAGTGACTGTCTGCACAAAATGGTTTACGCTTCTTCCACAGTACTCCGCACTCAACTTCATATTTATTTTCAAGCACTCCCTCATCCCAAATTCTCCTTTTCCAGGATCATCTTTGCAAACCTTTCTCCTGATTTTAATCGTCTATCTCATAAGACCTCCGACAAATCTACAGTAATCTCAGATAGGTGTCTCGGAACTGCTAACAATGAACTTCTCAACGAGGGGCGACGAAGCAGCCAAGCCTGCCGGTGGTCTCTCTCTCTGATTCTCTGGCTTTTGCTTCCTCCATAATTTCCGTAGCTTCTCAGTGAAGAAGACCAACCGTGTCAGTTTAATTAAAGTAAAAAACAAAGTTACCGTACGCATGTAGGACGGGTCCATTCGCTAGTTGTAATAAATTAGATAATAATCATTATATTTTATTTAAATTATGTAAATTTTAATTACTTTAAAAATTTATTTAACTGTATTATTATAAATAGTTTAATCTATATTATATTTGAAGCTATATTTTGTATAATAATTATTATTATTATTTTAAATCAGGTCAACTTGATTCCCTCTCGTTCCACTGTTATCTCTGCTTTTTCTTTCCTAAAGCTTTTTACTTTGTAATTTTCTATTTTAATTCCCTTCTGTATTATAAAAGCTTTGCATACCAATGGTGATGCTGATACCCTAAATCAAACCCTCATTCAATGAGAAATTATTAGATGAGTTGTTCTCACCGTGAACTCATAAAATGAAATGCTGGTATTTTATCGTACAAAATAATTTTTAAAGTAAAATTATCGTATTAATAATTAACGGCGAAATCAATTTACCTAAAAATTTTTCAGTTGAAATTTTTTTATATCGATAGTGTCCGACAACGTGACACCGTAAGATTCCATCCCACCCTCGTGCCACCGAGCCGCCATATAAATCAGGAAAAAAGGAATTTGCAAGATCAACCATCCTTTATTTGTCCTTTCTTTTTAATAATAAATATACTCTTCTGTAATCTTTTTTTTTTTTTGGTCGCCAGCCACGGTATCCAAGCAGGCCCCACCAGCGGTGAGATGACATCTTTCAACCAACCATACTTGACTAATCCGTTGGTCGCCCCGGGTCGCACGCCTGACAATGGCGGGTGAATCTCCCAAGAGGGGTGTCTGCGTACGTGAGGTCTCAAACCTGAGACCTCCTTAAGCGGCACCGAGCTGCTTACCACTCGGCCCAACCCCTATTGGTACTCTTCTGTAATCTCATATCTTAGGGAATGACGATGACAGCGTACTCGTTACTTCCCGTTTGATTTTTTTAGATCTTGATTAAATATTTATTTTGACAAGTTATTTTTTGGATAAAAAAAAGTAACGGTACGATCAAAGTGGTAAAAAAATTGTAAGATTGAGGATTGAATGGTAAAGAAATAAAGGATTACGACTACCGAGGGGGGTTGGGTTGAGTGGTAAGCAGCTCGGTGCCGCGTAAGGAGGTCTCGAGTTCGAGACCTCACGTACGCAGACACCCCCCTTGGGAGCCTCACCCGCCATTGCCAGGCGTGCGATCCGGGGCGACCAACGGATTAGTCAAGTATGGTTGGCTAAAAGATGCCATCTCACCGCTGGTGGGGCTTGCTTGGATACCGTGGCTGGCGATAAAAAAAAAAGGTTTACGATCTTTGCATGGAAAGTATCGTCGAGTCTGCAAGTGAATATGGAATTTATTGATATGCGTAAATCGAAGGTAAATAATAGAGCATGGAAAGTATTATCAAACATAGAAAGCAAATTGAAGATGGTAAGGAGGGAAAGACACTGTTGAGCCTTTTTAAAGCTGAAAGGTGGTGGGGAGGATGTGAAAGTACAATATAATCCTCTTTTCAAGTAAATAACTGAACGAGTGGATAAATAACTGAAATGAAGAATATGACAATTTTGGAATCTCAAAAGTGAGGCTAAAATTGTCTTATTCTTCCGTGCAATAAATAATAATGATAATAATAGATCAGTAAAACACACACCATAGAAATATTCTATCGATCGAGAGGCATCCCAAACGACAACGTCTCATCAGAATGTTTTATCAACCACGTGACGAGGCTGATGCGAAACCCTATAAATAAGTAAATATTTGTTGGTTACTTCACAGGATCAACCTTCCTTTATCTGTCTTATTTTTAATCTCTGTTATTATATACAAATGCGAAACGATTTTTGTGTTTTTTTACAATTCCAAAATTACCCTCTATCTTACCTATATTTATATTTGTCACCAATGTATTAAAAATGAAGTTTACAGTTCAGCAAAGATTATCAGCAATTCTTAACACACACGCACACATATATATGTTTACTAATATATTAAAGAAGAGAGGCGGTTTTGGTCTCACTTTTGGGATTCCAAAATTACCCTCCTTTTTCACTCAATTATTTATACATTTATTAAATTATTTATTGGAAAAAAGATTATATTATCCTTTCGCATTTTTTTCCCTTCTCATGCATATTTACTCTTTTACCAATAAACGCCGCTCCTTCCATCTTCCCACTATCCCTGCCATCTTCCATCTTTAGAAAATCTAACAATATCACTCTCTCCTAGTACTGTCCATACTCCATTATTTACCTTCAATTTGCGCTCATCGACAAATTTCCTATTCAGTTGCATGTTCGATGACACTTTCCGTGCGGAGCACGGATCATGTGCTAGTGTGCATATATATATATATATATATATATATTTCATAAGCACGGATCATGTGCTAGTCTCCTTTGCGTGGCTAGAGTACAAGTGTCTTGCCAATCTTAGGTTCGAATTCAAATCTCCCCGGGGCCAGATAGCACATCTGAATTTACATTATCTTGTGCACTTACTCGCGTGCGTACGAGGCCGTGAGAATTAGTCAGGTGACATTCGGATGCTCTGCGATACAAAAATAAAGGAAGTTCAAAGTTATACGAAAACAAATAGAAATATGAAAAACGAAGAATTTATCAAACTACAGAGTAGACAACAAAAATGTTCTCTATTTTTTTCCCTTTTCTTTTTCTGAGCAGACCATAAAAATGTTCAGCATTGAAATCGCGTTACCCTATGGATTGTAATTATTACATTAAATGGGGAAAGTTTTCAGTGGTGCGGTCATACCATACAGGCGATACTGACGCGGTACATACGTCCAATCAGAATTCATCTTTTACATATTTTTTTCGTTTAGGATTCACCGTTTATTATTTTTTTATTTTTTTTACCATTTATATATTATTTTCAATTAGGTTTCACCATTTATCTGAGGTTTGATTCTTATTGTGCAATGATGAAGTGAGAGAGGAGAACCTGAGCAGTAAAAATGGAATTTTTAATTGTTGATGCCGTAGTTATAAAGTGGGAAGGGAAAGTGAGATAGGAGAATCTGGACAGTTGAGATGAAAATGACGATTACGGTAATTTGGACACGTGAAATTATTGTTTTACCCTTAGACCGAACGAATCAGACAGAGGACATACTTCAAAAAGGAAAGGGCAACAAATTCCAAAAAATTTGCATGTAGATTAATTCGGATGAAAATTCGATTCTTATTTTTGTTACAAATAAAACATGAAATAAATAAAAATATTCAAATTTCGTCTCTGGCGCATTTGCTCTCTTGACTTTGAAAAAACTATCTTGATCAATTAGTAAAATTCATGTCAAAAGCTGAGCTGGATAAAGATTGATAAAATTTTTTTTTAAAAAAAAAATTTCCGCAGGAATGAGAATTTTGAATGTGGGCTGCGGAATGCGGACCAATTCAGACCGGATCGGAATTCCTCTGTTTGGTTCTTTTGGGCCGAGTCACGATTCCGGATACAGCCCGGTTGCGGAGAAAGGCGGAATAGGCAAAGCTGGCCTGGAGATCGGGAATCGGGGGAATTTTGTAATATCTATGTAACGCGTTTATGTATTTCCTAGTATCAGTAATTAAAAGTTTTCATTTATATACTGAGAAATGATTTCGGAAACCATGAACCCTAGTTTCTTTTAGGTCCATATTCTTTTTTATATGATCAGGAAAAAGAATCATGCCGAATGGGCTGGTTTGAAAAGTATGGAAAGTGGCGGGATGATTTGGGAATATTTAGAGAATTAAGGAGCGTGGAGATATTTTGCCTCCGGGAAAATGATACCGGAAGTTTCACCTGCTTATCATTTTTTTACGGTTGAGTCCGATAAGTTTAAAAATAATTAATTAAATTTTATAAGATTGATTTAATTATACTTTCAGTTTAAATTCTCACTATTTTATCGTCACTATTTTACTGACGTGGATTTCACGCTATTAACAGTTTTATTAATAGAACAGTGACTATTTAATGTGAAAGTGTAACGAAATTAATAATTATATTTAAATTTATAGAATTTAACTGTAAAAATATATATATATATATATACAGTACTACTACTATAATTATCCTTCTGTCATGAAACCCCTCCCAACGGTCCCCGCTATATATCCAATCAACGGTTTCGCCGATGAAGGGAGACAGCGGCCACAGCCATGGCGGCAGTTTCCCGGTCTCCCGTAGACATTCCGTACGTTTCCCCCTCATCACATTCCCCATCCGGAGAACCTAAAAGCAGTCCATCTCGTTCGAACACCCAAAAGTTGGCAAGAATTCGAACCCATGGAGTTTCGGCCCGGCCACTCGATCACTCCGAGACTGCGGTCTGGAACAGATCCCTCAAAAACCACCTCGAGGCCGGCTCGCCGGACCGAGTCCTCGGATGCTACTCCGACATGGTCGCTTCCGGCGCGCCGATGGACATATCCACCTTCCACTTCCTGATCCGCACCTGCTCGAGATGGCTCTCGGTCCGGGCCGGTAGAGAGGTCCATGGGCGGGCACTGAAGTCTGGGTTCGGCGGGAACGGTTCGCTGAGGAACTGCTTGATGGGAATGTACGCTAAAGCTGGGAGGCTCCGAGACGTGGCTTTGCTGTTCGAGAAAGTTCCCGGGAGAGATGTCATCTCGTGGAACACGATGATCTCGTGCTGCGTCCGGATGGGGATGCCGAGGGAGGCAGCGGGGCATTTCGGGAAGATGGAAGAGGAAGGGGTCGAGGCCGATGAGGTTACGGCGGTAAGCTTGCTCTCGGCAGCTGCGAAGCTGAGGGACTTGGAGATGGGGGAGAGATTGCACCGTTTCATGGTGGAGAAGGGATTGGAGATCCGTGGGAGCCTGTTGAATTGCTTGGTGGATATGTACATCAAGTGCGGTTCAATGGAGAGAGCGAAAGAGCTCTTGCCCAAGCTTGAATCGGGAGACGATGTGGTCCTGTGGGCTACTTTGATCAGCGGGTATGCGAAGTCGGGTGACATGGACAGCGCCCGGGAGTTGTTCGATCGAATGCCGGAGAGGAACCTGGTTTCTTGGACGACAATGGCTTCGGGCTATGCTCAGTCCGGGGATTTCGCGAAGAGCCTCGTGGTGTTCCAGGAGATGCTGCTCGGAGGTGTGAGGCCAGACGAGGTGGCTTTGGTGACGGCCCTTAATGCCTGCAGCCATGTAGCGGGACATTGCTGGCACTTCGTGCTGCTAGGCGGAAGCATCCATGGCATGGTGGTGAAGCTTGGGATTGCTCTCGACGGGTTCCTTGGGAACGCTCTGCTGGACTTCTACGTGAAATCGGACCGATCAGATGATGCCTGGAGAGTCTTCTGTGACTTGCCCGGTAGGACCTCGACGTCATGTAACTCGATGCTGGAAGGATTTTGCAGGGCGGGTGATGTCAAGGTGGCAAGGGAGTTCTTCGACAGGATCCCGAAGAAAGATGCGATTTCATGGAACATCATGATCAGTTGCTGTAATAGATTCGGACACTACAAGGAAGCATTCGAGCTGTTCTGCCAAATGCAGAACTCAAGCCTAGAACCCGACAAGGTAACCTTGGTGAGTCTGCTGTCCGCTTGTGCCAGAGTCGGAGCCCTAAGCCACGGCACCTGGGTCCATGTTCATGTGAAGAAGAACCAAGTTGAAATGGACAATGTTCTCGCCACAGCATTGGTAGATATGTACGGAAAATGCGGGAATTCCGGGAGAGCAGCGGAGGTGTTCCAGGAAGTACCTGATAAGAACGTCAGGCTGTGGACGGCTATGATCGCGGCGTATGCCATGGATGCCCAAGCCCTGAAGGCGGTCGAACTTTTCACGGATATGGTGAATACAGGGGTAAAGGCGGATGCCATAACTTTCATTGCCCTTCTATCGGCGTGCAGCCACGGAGGCTTGCTCGAAGAAGGGTACAGATACTTCCACGAGATGGAAAGTGAGTACGCGATCGAACCTGAGATCCAGCATTTCGGCTGTATGGTCGATCTCTTGGGCCGGGTAGGGAGGCTGGAAGAGGCTCTGGAGATGATCTGCTCCATGACAGTGGAACCTGATGCTGCTATATGGAGCTCGTTCTTGAGAGCCTGCGAGAGCCATCAGAATACCAAACTTGCAGAGCTGGCATTCAGGAGGCTCGTTGAGTTGGACCCCTTAAGTGATTCGGCTCACGTGGTTCTGTCGAAGGTATATGCAAAGTCGGGTAGATGGGATGATGCTAATTATGTGAGAAGAAAGTTGCACGATATTGGAACCAGGAAGGCACCGGGATGCAGCATGATAGAGCAGAACGGGTCTGTATACGAGTTCACATCTGAGGATTTCTCGAATCCCCAATCTCCAGAAATCTATTCAATGCTAGGCGAAATTGAAGAAAGATTAGGAGGGAAGTCAGGAGAAACGAACCGGCATGGTGAGAGGCTTGCAGCAGCTTTCGGACTGATAACGAGTGAGAGGATGACTCCCATCAGGATCGTGAATAACCTCAGGATCTGCACTGACTGTCACGCGTTCATGAAGTTCATGTCCTGGACTTATAAGAGAGAGATTATCATACGAGACAACTACCGATTCCATCGCTTCAAGGACGGAGATTGTTCTTGCAATGACTTCTGGTGATTCTATAATTTTGTGGCAGTAAGCAAAGCAAGTAAAGAGGCAACAGAAAGTACCAAGAACAAGAAAGCCATAGTAAGCAATACTCAGCTGTATATTATAATGAGTTCAGAGGTTCAGTTAATACCAGTCTGGATTTACTTCAAGTACACGACAGTACAACCCGGTAAGGATAATACATATTACCGGTCGTAGAAACGGGGAGCCATGAAAATAAGCTAACACCCATTTAGACGATAGTGGTGATCGTGACTTATGAGATATTGTCACGGATCAGCATGTCTTATGTATTCTGTAAAGAAGCTAAAATCTACCCGCCTTATTACCACCGTGACTGTGAAAAGCCGACACGAAACAGTTAACACAAAAATATACAAAATTTGATCATCCATGGCTGCTAATAATACTGTAAGCAGCTCCAGTGGATAATCGAGAAGCCTTACCTTGGACAAGTATTTGATATTCGTCGATCATGGATGCTACTGGAAATATGTGTCTTCATCCGGTGATTGTTGAGGAGCCTAAGCCAAAATGCTCCCCTCCTCGCCAGAGCCCTTAGCAGTTTCCTTAGTTGCCTCATCAAATGAGATCTCCTTCAAACGGCATTCCACACTGCAAAATGCTTTATCACCTCTGCGAAACATAAGATTGAAATCAATACATAAGAATTTGAGTGCACTGTCAAGGTGCATATTATAAGGAACATTACAAATTAGTCAGGAACCTGTAAATATAAATGTCTTTGTCCTTCTCCAATGATTTCTTGCATGCATGGCACGAGCTCAAGAACTCGGTAGATGGAAATGAAGCTGGAGCTCCAGTGCCTGTCTGCATGTCCTCCCCAACTTTCCTAACAAAGTCGCTCAACACCTCATCAGATGAGTGACATTCTAAAATGCAGTCACCATAGATGTGAGTTGTTTTTGGGTTAGGGCCATATGAAGTCACACAAGTGTAGTCCTCTGAGAGCTCAATGTCATTTGCTGAGAGGGACCCAACAAATCTATCTTTTGAAGCCACAGCTGGAAAGAAAACGCTGCTTGATTTTGGACTGCTCTCAATCAGCTGAGGGTGATGAGTTGCTACTATGCAAGTATCTGTCAAACGGGACTGGGTTTTTAAGGGAGCAGAGTCATCTGAGGCACCTCCAATTTCAAATATAACATCAGAGCTGCCCTTGTGGAGAGGAGATTTTGTTCGGCTATGACGGAACGAGAAGTTTTCAGAAAGGGCTATAGTTGCTTCAGAAGAACTGATGTCAGTGTCAGAATTTGGCGGTTCAGGTCTTGTTTTTGGTCCAAAGACAATGTTTTTGCTATCAGAAGAAAGTAGAATTCTCTCTCTGGCAAATGCATTTCTTCCATCATCAGCATCAAGGGAGTCCACAATACTTAAGCCCACTTTGCCAGAATTCCAACTTCTTCGACATGCATCCTGCGATGGTGATCCCGGAGACCTCGAGAAGATTTCATCTAATGGAGATTTTGGGCTTTTTGCTGAATCATTGTAAGACACAATCTTTGTATTCAACCCCCAAAAGAGACTCGCAAAATTGAAAAAAGAGCTGCTCTTGTGACTATTCCCTTGAATTTGAGACTCTATAATGGACTCTGATTCAGAATCTGATCTCGCAGTCTCACCCAGTTCTTTCTGCACTGACCTGGTCCTTTTCCGTAACATTTCTGAAGCCAGAGCCTGACAGGAGAGATCACTGCATGCAATTGATCTGCATCAAAACAGACACATCTAAGCAAGAATTCACACTCAGAGCCCTGAAGAAATATTGGATGCATGAGTTCTCTATCTCACAACGGTGCAATATCAGAGCAAACAGAATGACTGGTTTGCAATTCCAACAATTGGCGGTCCGATGAAAGTCCGTATATTGGTAACAAATTAAACTTTCTATGATTTATTAAACCAGTTAAGAGTGCACAGAATCAAAAACAGGAGGAAAACTATGCAAGAACGCCGCAACCGGAGTTTGATTTCTTCAAATATACTCCAGCAATCAGAAGCTAACTAATGCAGAGCCATCTGAGAGTTATGTAATCCAAGCAGAAACCGTTTAATTGCTAGTAGGATAATTCAAAAAATAAAAATAAAACATAAATATCCAAATGCAAAGTCTGCAACCGGCCGATCACTACAGAAGATTGCAATCGCAATGTCATCGCGGCACTCTACGATCGAGCTAATCTTCAACCATCGCACAGAACGGCACAGAAATGCGCTCTGAAACCATCCGATCGGCGAGCTAAAATTGACTCAACCGGAGCAAGACAACAGAATCACAATCGAATTCGGCCATCGGAGAAAATGAAGAAGAACTCACCTCCGGTCCTCGCCTTCTCTGGAACTTCCGCCCGGAGCTCGCGAACAACTCCCCCCTCTGTCTCTCGGTGTTGCCACAGAATCAGAGGTACAGTGAGCTTCTCATATACTGCTCGGGAGCTCGCTTTCTCTCTCTACAAAGCAAACCCTTTCTCTCTCTCCCCAGGAGACGTCGACACGTGTACGGTCTCACAAGAGAAATGCAATATTTTATCTTTGCTGATGTTTTATGTGTCAGGATTTCCGGATGTCCCCTATCCGAAACCGCGGGCGATTCCGATTTATGCCCCTCGATTCTGTTTCTATGTCTATCTACACCCCATACTTTTTTATCTGTCCCATTTAGACCCATGTGACATGGTAACCTGTCAATTCAAGGTTAAAAAAGAATGGTAACCTGTCTCAATGAGATCTAGACACCATGACGCGGTTTGTCATCTGGAAAAGAATCAACTCTTTACATTCGGGTCGAGTACGATTTTCTGATTCTGTCGTTATCAACACATCTCACTCTTGTCTTCTTTACATTAAAGATATAATAAAATTGCATTTCTATTCAAGCTAAGGTTACTTTTACGAAGGAATCGAGGAGATCTATTCCACTGTTGATTAGGGTTTATTGAAACAGTATGATAATCAATTTTATAATCACCAATTAAAAGTAACAATCATCAAAATTAACAACATTTTACAAATTTAGCCATATTCATAATCTTTTTGTAGTAATATTTAGTTTCAGCCTTCATCTCGTACTATATTCGCTTGTTTCCACTCTTAAACAAATGACAATACTTATGTGACCTGTACTTGCATGTCACTTAAGTGGGATATAAATTCAATGACAGATTAATTCCAATACAATCTGTACAGATGACTCCAAGGAACGCAGTTTTCAAATGGTCGTTCGAAGATTTGAACCAAAATTTTGCTCTTGTCCTCATCTTCCTCCTCCCATCAACTCCTTTGGAGTTTCCACCCAGTGGTTTCACTATCTTCTGTTTGTTTTACTCCTTAAGGGGAAAGAACAATGGCTTCACCGTCGGCTGACCTAGAATAACTTCCCAAACTTCAGGGATCAAATTGAGATAACGAAAGTATAAGGTTGCATTTTGACATTATCTTAATTACAGGGCTCAAACAGCAATTTTCAATAATTTTCTTTCCCAATTTCTCCCTGCGTACGTCTTTACTTTCAGTCACCACTACACTCAGCTCCAGCAATGGCGGATTCACCGTCTCGCGCAGAGGCTCGGCATCATCTCCTTCGTCACGAGACCGAGTCGCAGCTCTCATCTCTGGTTTATGGTTCGTCCTCGTTCTCTCTGTATGCTGGCGCGTTATCCGTCCAAGTACGTAGTAGTGTAGAGGAGACTCGCAAGCGATCGAGGGAGAAATGTCGCTTGGTCTTCGCTGTTGGACACGCGATCGATTTTCGCAATTTGATCGTCGATTTATGTTAATTCTTCCGTGCGTTAAGTAAGAGAAATCGTCTCTCCTGAGATTTTTGTCCTTTACTGCACATCAGTGGGAAGTGATGGCGTGGTCGTAGAAATTCAGCAGTGATATGTCAGGATTTCTGCGGAGTAATACTGTGTCTATAATATGTGCACACATTAACAGCTTGGTATGATTAGTATGTCGTACATCAAATGAAGTTTCATCGGCAAAAAATTCTTTGGAATGTGCTGTGTGCTTACACCTGTGAGAGGTTGTGTCGGGATATTACGAATCCATTTAGGTTTATCATTGCATGAATTGCTTTCTTTCTGGAGGCATTATTACTACAGCTACCACATCTGGTCACATGGCTTGATGTGCTCCTCTGTTCTCTGCTATGCCAGTAGTTATTCCCATGCAGTGCCTGAATGGTTGAAATTGATATGGAAGTTAGAGATTTGAGGATTCAATTTCCATGTGATTCAAATCTCAAGGATGCTAAAATTATTGCCGAATTATGATGTATTTTCGATGGATGCTTTTTAGATTGTCTTATGCCCAACCACTCTCTCACAATGCTGCAGATATGTCACAACAAGTGCAGACATCAATGGAAAGCATGCTTAAGATGATCAAGTGAGTTCTTTTTTACTTTCCAAGAGCATTAGACATTTATATGAACTTTCAAGAGCATACTATGGCCTAGAAATATGCCAGCTCCATGTCCTCTCTTCAAGGATCACAGAATAAGGAAAATTTCCCCTTTTGCCTGCTGTAGATCTGCTGACGCTCTTGTGTGGTCTTGTATTGTGAATATTGTGCAGTGAAATTGATCAAAGCTCTAACGGGATAATTGAAGATATCGAGAAATGCAACGATTCTGCTCTTGAGAGGAAGAGAAGTCTGGAGGAACAGAAGGAAAGATTCCAAAAGGCTGCTTTTACTGTTATAGACATGCTGAACAACAGAAATTAGCAGATGTATGCTTTACACTTGCCTTCACTTTCTTCACTTCAAACATACACAATGCAAGACGATCATTTTCAGTTTTTTTTCAGCAGAAGCAAGATTACATTGTGAAATTACCCTTCAAAAGTACATCATTTTCTTTTTGTGGATTATGCCATATAGTTTGTTGACTTCCCCCTGATCATTTTTTAATTTTCTGCCACTGCATCATGTAGTGAGAATACATTAAGTTTGATCTAAAAGATATACAAGTGATCATTCTCTCTCAAAGCATCCAACTCTTCCACTTTTGATCCATCAGCCGTGAGAATTATAGTTCCTTCTTCGCTAAACTTCGTCTTTGCAACCACTAGATTTTACAGGACACATTTTGGAGCCTTATCTTCTGCAAGGAGTCCACGTTCAAAGAAACTACATGTTAATCATACCATTAAATGGCTTCCTCATCTTAGTTTATTACTCAAAGAACTAGAGACATTATTGATTCTACCGGAAGTTGAAAAAATATGTAAACCTGCATGATTATTTTGTCCATGCGATTGTTTTTCCCTCATAAATATAACTCGCATTTCATTAGCCAAGTCACATTTACAGGCTCCAAAAACCCAAATGAAAACAGATCACTCAACTCAAGAAGTAATTTATTTTCTATGAGAGTGTTGGCCCCTGAGATTTTTCCAATCTAAACCTGATTGAATAATAGGTCAAGGGTATGAATCTTGGATTAAAACATCTTGTAGGTTATAATTGTACAAACACATTTCTTGCAAGGACAGTGCAAGTGTTAAGTCCAGCCTGTCCAGGTAATGTTAGAACATGATTTAGTAACAAGTAAAACGTACCTAAGCGTTTGATGCACGCTTTGAGAAATGCATTTGATAGCTCATTACCTGCTATTTCCAAATGATCTTTCAATGTCAGAGGCAAATGTATTAGTGTAGAATTTCTGAGATTTTATTCTCTAAAACTAAGGATTCCTCAAAATAAGGATTTCCTCTTACCATGAATTAGTTTCTTTTTATACTTTTGGCTGATTGTAGGCGTAGCTTTATTCCCTAGATTACTGGACTAAATTTCTGACTTATACCATTGTACAACATCTGGGAAACAAGATGAGAAGTACTTCAGGTTCTTTTCTAACTCTTCATCTAAGTCCTCTGAAAATCTTCGATTAGTTTTCCAGCTGTGTCACCTTCCCTATTGCTTTCATGGGATGATGCCCGTGAATGATCACCCTAATAAGAAGTGTGTGACCATAGATTTGAAGTTTCAGGTGTTTCTGCAGCATGTCATAAGATTAGTTAATAGTCGAACTATGGCGGGATTACTGAGATGCCTTTGATAAGCATAAAAGTGAATTTAGCCATCCAGACTTTTCTTGACGCATCAAGGCTTACTTGACCAGACTCTAAAAAGCCTGGGCTCGTCTAAGGCCCCACCTGTTACCTTACCTCTTAACAGTAATGAGATCTATTGATATCCTGCATATATAATCCCCAATAGTTTGATCGCACCCGTTAGATTTAGAAGTTTGATACGAATCACACGAATGGATCATTGATTCCGGATGGGTAAATTAACAGTGATTGATCTCATTTTGATAAGTCTTAGTAAAGGATTCCAAAGTATAAACTATATGCAGATGACACATCCAGTGGGCCTTTTCCACCAGTAAGCACTTTCACATGGAACAGTTACAATAAAGTTGAAGCAATTTTATGGTTCCTGTCTGTACTTTTCAGGGGCAGCTCTCGGCGACCCTCCATGAGCCTCCAGGTCTCGACTCGTCAAGGCTATGGGCATCCATTGCGTGGTGGGAACATTTTATTGCAGCAGCTGACGCCTTGCTGGTTCGTGTGGTTACTTCGACTTCCCACTCAAAGAAGGTTCGATCAACACACCCTTTTAGTTCACTGTGCCTGACGTGCAAAAAGTTCATTAAAAAAAAACATCCTGATGTGCATTTGAGGTAACATTTTTCTTTTTCCTCAAGTAAACCGCTGACTTTTATGTTGCACATGTTTTCTGGCATGAGAGGATCTTGTTTTGTTTGTCTCCTTAACGAGTAAGTTGGCACAGACCGGGTTGCGGATGGATTATTATTTTTGTCCTTGGACTGACTTGATATCCATGAGCAAGGAGGATCCGGGTTTTCTTGGAGGTGGCGTGATGCTGATATGAGAAGGTCATAGCTGTTTCTTAGTATTTGGATGGCTTGTTATCATGATGTGACAGCTGAACTGTGCATCAATTCTAATCGGAATACTATTCATCTACAGTTAATGGATAATGTTGAGGATGCGAAACCCTTGGAGGCATGTTTCTTATTGGTTTAATCTTTATTTTCTTTGCACCACAGCAAGCAAGGTCAGGATGGCCGAGTGGTCTAAGGCGCCAGACTCAAGTTCTGGTCCTCGTGAGAGGGCGTGGGTTCAAATCCCACTTCTGACATTACTTTAAGTAAATTGCTCCATTTTTTTAATTAACTTTTTGATTCCATTTTTTAATTAGTTATTCCTCTTTGGCATCTTCTGTCATTATTCTTTTTAACACCCCAAAGATGAAAATGGAAGCACACCAGAGCCACCCAAATAATGACCCAAGGTAAAGTAACCTCTCTGCAACGGAAGTCTGGGGAGTTAATTCGAAAGATGAATAGTTGAAGGTGCTATTGAATATTTATCTACTTTGGTTTTTCCCCCCTAATCTTTTTTTATTTCCATCTGTTACCCATTTGGTTCGGTTGGCCCGATTTCCATTACTTCGTGTTATTTTTGTAGTTTTAACTCGTAAATTGCTATAAACTATAAAGCGGAGGACGGGGCTCACGGTAGATTCGATTTCGACGGAGAGAGAACCGGAAGAGAGCATGGCCAGCGCTGGCGGCACCGGCAGAGATGCCCGGAGGAGGCGGATCGTCGAGAGAGGCTCCGACCGCCTCGCCCTCATCACCGGCAAGATCCAAACCCTCCCCTCCCCTCCGACTTCTTCTCCGCCCGACGCCCCGTCCTCGCCGCCGTCCCTCGCCGGGCTCGATCAGACTCATCCTTCCGACGGTGCCCTCCCTCTCCCTCTCTCTTTCACTTTCACTCTCTCTAGGACTTTCCATTATTTAGCGCCTTCCAGAATTAGATCGCGTGCATTTTCCGTATCCCTTGCTTGGCTGCGGTGCACGAATCTTCTGCAACGATGTGGAATCCTGTTGGAATTGCTATTCTCAAGCTCTTCATTTACTAGCCCGATTAGATTTGACTGAAATCCCATAGAAAAACCATCCAATGAGTTACTGCATTATGAAAATCAGGGCTTCGATGTGAGAAAGAAATCTGGAGCTCCTAGGTGATTAGCCACTTTTCTGTAGGCTGTACATTCACTTATGCGACTTATTTCTGTCAATGTAAAGGCAGTGTTTTCTGTTCTGAACTCAAGATTAAGTATGCAAAAGAGGTGCCCAATACTTTCAGGTGGCAATTGGGGTTTTGAGTCAGATTTTCATAGTGAAACTGTTGGTTGTCTTATGGTTACCCTAGTACGCAGAGGACTCCGAAAATCCAGTTTTGGGATTCATCAAACTTGTGTGATCAGGAAGCAAACTCTGTGTTGTAATATAGGTGATCAACTAGCTCTGGGGATATTTATGTGGACTGACTGTGAAAAGGTTCATTTGCACGAATTATTCATGGCATTTGGTTGGCGGGCCATCATAGGCAGTGCAGACCAAAGGAACTCTCTTTGCTATTACTCGACAAGAATTTTTTGCTCTACTTGCTCTGGGTTAATGAAGACACTATGGGCAAGTTTTTCAGCACTTTTTGACAGTATGAAGTTGGTAGGTGAAGTAGTTGGTTTTTATCTTCTATGATCACTATTGAAAGATGGTAAATATTGAAGGTGATTCAACGATCAATGCCCTTTGTGGTTGTCAGACTGTCTTTGCGAGTATTCTGGAAGCCTTGAAAACCAATGTCTCCTGAACCTGAAATAGAGCCAGAAAGTCAGAACTCCTGCCGATGAACTTTTTGGGTTTTTAGCTAAGCCCTCCTTATGGACTTCATTCACTTGCTTGGAGTTTGAAGCTTCATCTAAATACAAAAATTTCTCCTCTTAATGTCACTGATATTTTGTCTGTTTTCTAGTGTCTGTCACAACCAGGCTGAGAATGCAGGTCTTGTGATTTTTCGTCTTAGTCTTCTAGTATTTGTGATTGCAGGACCAAAAGGGAGATCTGTTAGATAGCTGTTGATCTCACTCATCGAATGAATACACAAAAATTCCTGCATTTTCTTATTATGAAGGACTAGATAAATCAGTTTGGAGTGAATGGAAGCTGAAGCTCAGCTGATGATGCACTTACCACTATACCTTATGACCGACTCTAATTTGAACTGGTGAATTCTTCTTTTGGTTTTCTTTGGCTAACAGCTTATTTATGTGCAGTATCTCACCATGAAGAAGATAAACTCTCGGAGACTTTCCTGCAGAAAGTCGAGTCCTCTTTCGATGGTAAATACCCCGATGAAGACTCTTCTGAACTTCCCACTTCTAAAGATCAGTCAAGCCCCGAAACCAGTCAATTGCCACATCCCGCAGTTGGTCTGAAATCCGAGACAGCTCCATTGCCTTCCATGAGTCGAAGTGCATCTCGCCATTCTTCAGGCAATGCACATCCATCTAATCTGCCGGCAAATCTCCTCAAATTAATCAATCCGAATCAAATAAGTTCTGCCATAGCAACTTCCACTGGCACGCGCCTTCTCTGTTCTTTGATAGGCGGACTTCTCGTTGTCTTATCAAGCATGGGCTTTCCTCTACTAGGAAGCAGGCTCATCAGGAGCATACTGACATTTCGGCCCCTTTATCTCATCCTGCTCACAAATATGACGATCATCGCCTCACACCTTATGTCCTATAAACAAGGGGATCAGGAGAGGGCTGCAAGAGAGGAGAACAGGACTCCTGCAAACGATGAGAGTGGTTGGGTCAATCAAGTCGGGACCAGTTTGGAGTTGGGTTTCCTTGTGATGAAGGTACTTGATGCGGTAGTAATGGATTGCAGCCTCTATGCAGTAGTCGTAGTTTGTGGCCTCTCCCTCTTCCAAAAGTTTGTTTAGTTGCTAACTTGGATCTTAAAGTTTACACTTTCGATTTCCTCTGGAGGATGTATGATACTGAGGTTTGGATTGAACTAAACTCGCTCTGCCCCGAGCCATCATCCTGAGGCGGTAAACTTAATTTGCGATAAGTTCCTTTTCCTCTTCTGGACTCACACTTGATCTTGTTGATGTATTGAACTCCTGTACAACTAAAGTTTCTTTGTGGAAATAAAGATCTATCCTTTTGCAGAAAGTTGGATTATATTGTTTCGTATTCTCCCTGTATGTCTTATGGTGAGCCATCCGTATCCCCCTGCAGAAAAATACTCGGGTTTCTCCGATAAGAACCCGATATTTCTGATATCTCTCCACTTCTACCAGATCCGGAGATTGCAGGATGACTTCGACAGGCTTCCAGGTTAAGGCTGACGGTCAAAATGCGAGGATCCACATCTCAAATTCGGGAACGAGATAGGTCTTAATTTTCGAGGGAATGGGTCCTCGCTGATGATAGAGATTGCAGTGACTAAGCTGTCTAGCCTAAACCTCAACTACGGAAATGGTGGCTGTTACTATCAGTGAGAGCCTCACCTTTGGTCGGTACCCTTGATTTCCCCTTAATTTTTTCCAATAGAAAATACTAGTGACCTGTAATACGTACGGTGAGCAATGTTGAAGAAAATTGCAATCAAGTTGCAATTGTGTCTTATCATGGATCTGTTCAAACTCGATATGTACTCGTCTTGTTAGACCGTCTTCTCCTCGGGTGACTCACAAAGAAGTACAATAGCATGATGACTTCCACGGCAGCTGCTAACGTCCTCCTAGCCTTCATCGGAATTGCGGATAGAGCTCGACCTGACTCAGTGTGGAAGCATCAAAAGGGCAACTCCTTGTGGAATGAGCCATGGTGGTTAAAGATGGTCCTCATGGAGGAGGAAAGGGAATCCATTGGAATTGCGGATGGAGCTCGACCTGACCCAGTGTGAAAGCGTCAAAAGCGGAACTCCTTGAGAAATGAGCCATGGTGGTTAAAGATGGTCCTGATGGAGAAGAGGAAAGGGAATGGACAAGTGGGTTGAGTAACCACTCTTGAAGAGAGAGACGAAGAGAGGAAGATGTGGGTAAGTGCTTGGTTGAAAAGACAAACTAACCTTTATAAATTTTAGGGTAGAGTAAATTACATTTTATATAAAGTAAATAGAGTAGAAGGGTAATTTTGGAATAAAAAGTGAGAGGAAAATTGTTTTTGTTCTTCAATATAATAATAGAAGATAAAGATGATGAGAGGAATGAAATGATTAAATTACGAAGAACAAGGATAAAAATAATAGAAAAATAAATATTTGAAACATGAGATATAAAAGTGATAAAATTTGAGAATAAAAAGTTTTTATTTATTTATTTTTTTTCCATTTTGCTGACATACTGACCTCACTGTGGGTCCATAAATGAACATCGAACACAAACCTTCATGTGGACCACAGCATCGAATCTGTTCTATCCCGCCCACGGTTTCTCGCACTCACTCCTATAAAACAGCCATTGACCAATCAAATCCGACCGATTTCGGAGCCGGCCGCCGCCACCATCAAAAGCACGCCGCTCAACGGCCCTTCCCATCCGCGACACACACAGAGATGCAGAGCCTGCAGGAGAAGGCGTCCGAGTGGAGCGGAGTTGACCAGGCCGACGCTTTCGCCATCGATTCCGTCAATCTCTTCCAGACATTGGGCCTCCAGACTTTCATCGATCTCTCCACCAATTTCTACACCCGGTAATGCGCTCAAGTCCTGGTTGTTTCCTTCTCACTCCGAATCTCAATCTGTGCATCGTTCGATCCTCGTGAGAAGATTAGAGCCATTGCCTGATTATTTGTTTCGGGATGTCGATTCGTGCGGGTGAAAATGTTGCCGCGAGGAATCTCTTTGCTCATAGGTTAAGTCGATAAGGGAAAAAAAATAGTTCTCTTTTGATTGCTCCGACGGGATTTCTGGAGGGTTTACGGTTCCGACTGTATCGAGTTGCTACTGCTTCGTTTAACTTGTTGTGTCACTTGTTGTGTGTAAAGCTGATGATTGCTCTCGTGCATTTGTTCAGGGTGTACGATGACGATGAAGAGTGGTTTCGATCAATCTTCGCGGGCTCGAAGAAAGAGGACGCGATTCGGAACCAGTACGAGTTCTTCGTGCAGAGGATGGGAGGCCCTCCTCTGTACTCCCAGAGGAAAGGTAGCCTTTCTTCCCTGTTCATGTTTCAGTCGGGATCATATGTTCGATGGTGGAAAAGGGGGAAAGGTTTCCGTTTTCCTTTTTCCCGGAAACCGAGCTGAAGGATTCTCCGTTTCTCCGGTGAAAGATTTCTGAAAACTCATCGGGATGGACGAGATTCAACATTATGCAGTGGACATCATACGTCTAAAGTACGGACATGACAGTGGCAGCGAAACAACAGCATTCAGAACGTGGAATTTTCATCGAAGTTGTTTCTATGAACAGCTTGTTTTTGTTAACATGGTATTTCAAATGAGAAGACCATTTAGTTGTCTCTTCTGATCCATGGAGATGGATACTTCGATAAGCGTTCTGTTCATTCCTGTTCCTTTCTTCCTTTTTCTGCTTCCATTATCATCTTGAAAGAAAAACTGAGCTACTGCTTAATGTGTTCGTCTATGGCAGGTCACCCGGCACTGATCGGACGCCACCGACCATTCCCTGTGACGCATCGAGCAGCAGAGAGGTGGCTGCACCACATGCAACAAGCACTAGACAGCATCCCGGAGATCGACCCGGACTCGAAGACTAAGATGAACAACTTCTTTAGGTTAAAAAAAATGGAACACAAAAACACCTTGAAACGGGCCTCGGTCTTGTCCAGGGCACCGTCCTTCCATTTCTTCAGCACATTCTCTTCAAAATCTGATAAGGTGTCGTTTCCGATTTGCCAGGCACACGGCGTTCTTTCTGGTGGCTGGGGACCAGCTGAAGCATCAGAGCCAACAGGCTCCTACCTGTAAGCATGCTCCAAGCAAATAGCCGTCCACTGCAATTCTTGGCTTTGGTAGAACATGACACAGGAGGCTCACACAATTGTTCAACGTGATCATTCTTGGCTTTGATAGCCTTCTTATCACTTCTCCACTGTATTGCGAACAATGTCATCGCATAACCGATGTCAAAATGCCGTTAAAAGGCAGGTAACATTCGAAGTCCTCTTAATTATCGAGAACGATCCCTTCTCCGGCTGGAGGTTCCTGCACTTCTCTGTGCTTTCTACTAATCTTCTCTCTGAATGCTCTTCTGATATTTCCCCACTGACCTCTGCTCGTAGAATCTACATGTGTTTCATTATCGATGATCCAGACGGGGATGTCGTTGTCGTAGAAATCACCCGGTAGCGTTTTTCTTCTTTGCACTAAGGAACTCAACGTTACAAGCAGGCATCTTAGCCGAGGCAGATGGGCCACCAGGTGTGCCCATGTTTTCTAGTGATCGATTCCTTTCCATTCCATCATTCTATAGACTTTATCGGTTCCAGAAACTCAAAATTTCGAAAGTTTTAGCATGTAATATCGAACTTGGATCGTTAAGGCCCGATGCATTCTCTAGACCGTGCTGGCTCGATCAGGCCACGCTTAGCCTGGTTCCCTCTTGATACCACCGACCATTCCAAAGCCTTTGAGCTACTGCTCGAGCCACACAGCATCCGATGACAGGAAACTTTTTGGAGTGAAAACTCGGACGAATAATACTCCGGAATACTTCTACCGGTTCAACCGAGCTACCGGTTCGGTTTCCCGGTACAAATCCGACGTGCTATTGCATCGTAACAAATCATAGCGATCCTTTTATCCCAGTTATTACCTCTACTTAGGATGATTCTCTGCCTGTGCTCAGACATGAATTGGCATGTATAATCTTCCCGATGGAAGGTGATAGAAGTTTCAGCCCTCGTGCAAGATTTCTGGTGCGAGGAAATTCCTGTCCAAGACTCCCGATATGGCCTGTCCGAGACTCCCGGTATGTGGTATCTGGGAATCGTTCCACTGATCAATTCCTCTAAAAAACCTGAAATATAAATGAAGTCAATTCAGGAACGACTGCTAATTTGATCGTCCGACACGCAAGCCAGTCACCGGGTTGGAAGATCTTTCTAGAAGGTGGTCGATATCAACATACTTCCTCGTACATGCTGCGGGTCGTTATTTATAGAGTGATGGTGAACCTATCATGAGTGTAACCGTCACAATAATTACATTATCGTCAAAGAGTCATCATAAATGCGATGACATTGTTATCCTCACTGACAAGAGGAAAAAGACGGTTTTGTCCTTAGAATTTATTTCCATATCTGAAGGCATAGGGTATGGAAGAGACTTTATCACGTTTTAGAAATTCACACACATAATATATATATATATATATATATATGTGTGTGTGTGTGTGCGCGCACATACATGCTTGTATGTATATAATAAATATAAGGCTGCCGATGAAGTGTCAATTCAATGTGGGGACCAGTTAATTTGCCATGAGGCTTTCAAATGAAACAGCTTCCAAATTTGACTCCGGCATCTAACTTCGATCCACACGTGCCCGGAATTGAACATGATTAGTTTAAATTCGAGTCACATCTGTCGGTCCAAAGCAAAAATATTCACAATTGTAATTTTTCTTGAACCAGAAAACAAAGGAAAGGAGATCGATAATGTACACGATGAGCATTACTTTCGAATCGGATACATAACCGAGATCGAAATGTACCAAAAAAAAAAATTGCATCGACCGGCTCTTTGCGGGTGCCTGCGAGGAAAAATTGAGACGACCAAACTGTCAGGCTGTCAGCTGCTTCCGGCCCGACCGATGAAGAACCGTCAATCCATCAGCAGATGCCTCCGGTGAATCAATGTCGGATTCGCAAACCGGGCCGAGAAGGACCGGGAGAGGTTGTCGGCCTCCGACCACCCCGACCCGGGATCAAAATTCTGCGAGTACTCGACCGGATCGTAGGAGGACCCGACCAACACCGAGCCGCTGCTGTAGCTCCGACCGCAGCTGTAAGTGGTCTCACCATTATTCACAACTTTCTTCCTGTCGATCTCTACACCCTTGAGCCTCCTCCAGAGCGTCCGCCACACCAGCCGCCGGCGGCCCTCCGCCGAGCATTCCCGACCCAGGTGGATCGTCTCCATCCTCGGCGCCCGGGACTTCGCAAAACCCATTTTCGAACAGAGAGAGGAAGGTGATCGATGGACTATACAAGAGAGAAAGAAAGAACGAGGATCAGACGGGTGTCTGTGCCAATGCGTGCGCGTACGTATATGTAGAATGCGACCTAGGGACCCGTATTAACGAAGATTCCAAGTTATGAGATTGTGAATATTTATTTAATTTGGAGATTAAAATAATATAACTTAGTTGAAATGATTCGACTCTTTCCCTCTTCAAATAAGGTATCTGATTCGAATATTGTGAATAAAAAAATTTCTTAATTTAGAGGGTTTTTATCTTTAAAGACACAACTTCAAGTGTCATTTTTTTAGTAATCTTGAAGCGAGACTCGAACCTGTGATCTTGAACTTTGCCAAATCGCGTGATGGCGAGTTTTAGAACATTGCCCTTGGTGGTTATATATAAACAAATTAATTGACTCTGCCCTAGTCGCCGTACTCGTTTTAGAAGCCTTACCGATGCCGGATGGAATCAAAATTGGCGCCCCAGAGACCATTGAATTACGTTTATGCCCTTCATCACAATAGAATCGTGTTCGCGGTCTCGATTATATGCGCCGGGAACTTGACTCTGATCTCATGCGGCTTCAGTCCCGACTCCGTCGACTCGAGAAATCTGTGATGGCAAGTTAATATGGCTCACCCAGCTTGTATTGTGTATTGCGATTCTACGAAGAGGGTAATAATGTAATTAAACAGGCATTTGGTAGGTGTAAGGTGGACGCAAATTAGTCAAAAGTATGACTCAGCCGCCGAAAGTCTCTTCGCTCGTCAGAGGAGCGGCCCGGCCTTTTCCCTCTCTCATTTCTACAAATTTAAAATTTTCTAAGAATTGTGGCCTAAGATTGAGTGAAATTACAAAGATGCCATGCTTCCATCCCATCCACCTTGGCCTCGTAGTCTTATAACACATCCAGTCCACGATAGGGAACTAAACAGTTCTCCCATGGATCCCAACTCGAACTCTGTTTCTCGGAAAATCTCAGCACCACTAATCACTACCGCAAATGCATTATAGTACCAGATCGATTAACAGCCGAGTAGATACATGCGATCGGAAGCTACGCTGATTAGAAGTTTGCCTCTAGTTCTCTTCAAAATCACCAAATCCTCCGAGGTTTTGGTCAGAATCAGGCATATTGACATTGAACCGAATGCACCCCAACGGATGAACATAGACTACCTGCTGACTAACCTTACCAGATGCTGCCGATGAAGGAACTATTTCTGGGCCTCTGTTATGGATCTAAGCTTCTCATATGCATCTAAGCAGGAGTGGGCATAGTCCGACATGGCCCTGAAGAGCTCAGGCAGTCGGATCTTGAGGCTTCCGAGTGACTTCTCTCGAACTTGGATGCAGTGTCTCTGGTGGGCCTCGGCTTCCTCCTCCCACCTCTTCTTCAAGCTCTCGACCACCGCCTGTCTCTCGACAACCGGGTCGTTCGGGTTCCCGCTCCCGTCTTCCCCGACCTCGGATCCCCTCTTCTGCATGTACTTCTGATACCAGTCGTCGAACACTTGGTTCTTCCTCATGAACTCCTTCCTTGCCTCGTCGCACCTCTCCTTCATCTTCATCTCCTCCTCCTGGTGGTCCATGATCGTCTTCACCACAGCAGCAAAGGAGTTGATGGCAGACTTAGCAACCTCATCGGGCAGCTTCTCGAGGAGGTCATGCCAAGAGTGGAGCAGGGCCTGGATTGGAGGATTCTGGGCCCGGGGTGGGGACGAGATCTTCTCCTTGAGGGAGCTCTCGATCGGGATGAGGTTCAGCTTGAGCCACCCATGCAGGGCACGCACGTATTGCTTCTGGTGGGTTGTGAGCTTCTCAAACTGGGAGAGCCAGTCGAGTGCGACCCTGTGAAGCTGGATTGTCCTCTCCTGGTGGTGCCTCGTGGTCTCGAGGGGAACATGGGAGATGTCAAGGTACTTGAGGTTGTTCACAATCTTCTGTTGTGTATCGTGGTGAAAGCACATGCTTTCCCACATTTTGGCCATCCTGTATATCCAACAATCAAGATCACAAACCATACAGTTTCTTAACGTAAAATATCTACCAGGCCGATAAGAGATTGAACTCGTATCCACTTATAAATTAATTGTTCTTATAAACCGGGATTATTTTTATTACTTATCTGATGTGAGATTGAGTTCTCAATAAGTCTAAAAGAAGATACCTAGAAAATTTTTTGAAATAGGATAAACATGGAAGAAGAACACTTCCTAATTCCCAAAGTAATGGAGAAAACTTACCCATCAACGAGGGAAACAAGCTTTGGGTAGAGCTGCTCGTCCCGAATGTGATTGATCTCTGAGGCGGTCGAGTCCATGGATTGCATATCGACGATGTATCTTGTGTGCAGGTGACTCACGGCTGCT
This sequence comes from Lagerstroemia speciosa, assembly GCA_037672795.1. Classification (NCBI taxonomy): domain Eukaryota; kingdom Viridiplantae; phylum Streptophyta; class Magnoliopsida; order Myrtales; family Lythraceae; genus Lagerstroemia; species Lagerstroemia speciosa. Next base: position 7,730,460 of record CM075293.1, on the reverse strand, counting down.
TTAGTTTTCTCCAAGGACTCGGTGCTCGCACCACGCTTCTTCTGTTTGTTCAGCAGAGAGACCTTCCTCTGATACTCGAGCTTCATGAGCTCACCTTGCTAACAAGTGGGAAATTTGAAACACAGAAAAATGAAAGATGAACTGCATTGAAGTAGCTTAACAATGGCATTACAACAGACAAGATGCAAGGACCGTTGTAGATTTGAGACACTTTTGTTCAGGAAAACAGCCTGGAATCATCTAGTCTAGTTTCCAATTTTAGACATTTTGAATGACTGAGAAAATAAGGAGTTGTCCGTTGAATTAGAAATCGTATCTATGAAACATGTTGCATACTATAATCTGACATTTCTTCTCAAATTTCTCATTTCTTAGGTAGATAAATGCAGAAAGCCGGAAAATTCTCATCGATTTTCCCTAACCGAACAAAGAATTTATGCAAATTCTTGGAAAAATCTTCAATGATGCTACAGATCCGTACAAACTAAGTCCAACTTTTCTTGATGATTCTTATATTCATCATCTTGCCAGGATCAAACTCAAGCCTTGGAGAGACCGAAATGGGTACGTATCGGTACCTTCACTTCTTCATAAAGCTTCTTCTCCCATGCCAACAGCTTGTCAAGAACAGTTGCATGAGTTTCGTTTTCATCAGCATCGAAATCATCTTTCCCACCATCACCATTTGGAATCCCCCTGAAAGACTTGTTCCATGTGATCACGCGCATCACTCTTGCAGAATGATCAATATGCCCTACATCAAAAATAACCAGCATCAGCAAAAAAAAAAAAGATGGCCAGATACGCAATTTTATGAAATCCATCGAAAGGAGACATCTTTAAGGAATAATAGATACCGCTAGCCAAGAAAAAGCATTTTAAATGTACAAACCGGAAAAAGGAAACCCTTGATGAAAATTCGAACTGTTAAGGTAAGATCAAACGGATAAAGTTTGCCTTTTGAATGGTGAAATACAATAAACTCCCATTATGCTTTCCCCCAGCAATAATTAAAGTAGTCGTCCTTCATCATTTTAGCTCCAGTACCACCACTATAAAGTATCTGTAGAATCAGAGGAATCAATTTCTCGGATAAAATTACAGCCCCACGATCCCAACTTTGTCCTCAGACCTCTGACGCTACCTAGCTAGTTTGCAGTCCAGCAATCTTTCAAGGCCCGACTGCAGCCATCAAAGTCAACTTAGTGCCATTCTCTCCATTGATGCTCCTGACCCACTTGCAAACTATAAAGAAAAGTATGCTCATAAAGAAAGGACAGTGTTTAAATGCTCGTATCATCTGCATCAACGTATCACTCCGCATATACTTGCACACATTGATCCAACCAGGAGTCAGGTCGTAGCTGTTCTTTCTCTGCAAAACATTCGAAAAAGAAACACTTGCATACAATAACACTGACCAGGAGTTCTCTTTACCTATGAAGAAACTTGTTTCCCATTTGAAAAAAAGTAGGAGAAGGAGAGCCAGCTCAGTGGTCTATAAGAGTATGCAAAGGTAAACTGCATTAGATTTTGTATGCAATTCCATTGCATTATCTTGCCATTTTCAAAATAAATGAGACCGTGATAAACTTATGACTTCTATGGAAAGTACTATTGAATTGACAGTGAAAAATTTACATTACAAATTTGCACATGTTCTGAAATTCAAAGTATTGAATTGAATTTGAAAATTGAAAATGATAAAGAAGTGAAGTTCTAAGATCACTTTGGAGAAGCTCATCAGTCAAGAGCTCGGGAGGAAACATGATTACTTTCAACTTTTCAAGTTCTACCCTTTCATCCACAATTCCATTGAATATGCCGATCAAAGCAATGCTATCTAATTGCACAACTAATCATCACCCAAATCAGCTTAATTTAGTTCAAATATATCTCCAAACAGGATCAAGTACCTCGATTGTCTGCAAAGTTCGAGTGATAATGGAGACGAGTAGCCTCGAGCATCTTCGAGACCTCTTGTGCGCTCTCAGATGCCTTCAGGAAGTGATCATCAATGTTCGCCAACACCTTCATCAAGGTAATGTGGGGCACCGCCCCTACATTCCCAACCCTCCTTAGATCGGCTGGGGCTGTATTTGAGTGTTTGATAAGAACCTCCTCCACCCTCTCCTCCACCACTTTCTCTGGCGTCTTCGGCTCCTCTTCGGGCCCCTTGATTCCAACCCCGTTGCCTACATTGTCGATTTTGTGAAATCTCTCATTCTCAATCTCATTGTGCAAATTCTCATCGTGCAAGTTGTCATCCCTCATCACATCCTCCACCTCGTCCTCTTCCTCCTCAGGGCCTCCCAAGGTGGGACCCGGCATGTTATCTACCATGAAAAAGTAATCCCAGGGCCCCTTTGATTCCGGCATTGGAGGCACAGGACTGCTCTCGGCCGCACTCGAGGGGTGTGCCACCACCCCCTCTTGGACCCGGCCAGCACCAGACACATCCCTACTAGCCTGATTACTCCGGCGAGCCCGACGTAAATTCTGTACCTTCTCTGCTCCCCCATTCTCCTCCTCCTCCTCACCCTCGTGTATCGTCCCCGACGCTGGCCCATCTGGAGGCAGGCCGGACCTCCTCGGGACAGGGATATCCGGCATGCTATTGTGACGTTTAATTGGGCTGGGAGAGAAGCTGGGGAGCGGCGGAGGCGGAGGCGGGAGACTGTCGATGTGTGGTGGTGGCGGCGGGGGCGGCGCAGCAGGATGCTCAGCGGCAAGCTCCCCTGGAAGCGGAGCAGCCTGGTCGGACTCCCCATGAGCATAGTCGCTGAGGCCGGCACCGGTATTCTTGAGGGCCATCGCGTAACCCGTGTGGCCGGCGGCGAAGGCGTTCCTGGCCGAGACCGCCTCCTTCATCAGGTTCCGGCGGTCCCTGCAGCGGGAGACGGACTCCTCATTGTCTATTCTCGACTGGGCACACCCCATTTCCTCGCTCCTCTGGGTCTTCCTCTTCACGAGCTTCAGAAGCACAAACTTCAAAAGGTGGGTAGAGCTACTGAGACTTCTGTCACATCCAGTGAGCTCAGATCAACAAGAAGATCGGACTTCTTGAGCTGAACATTCACGCAGCCGGAAAGATTAAGCTAGGTTTTAAGATGGATAAGGCCGAGAATCTGGACAGAGCAGAGCAAGTGTATGACAGTGTGAGTGAGGAGAGAGAGCAGGGGCAGCAGCAGAGCAGGGCCAGGCAATGTCCTCTTTTGGGTACACCATGTGAGTAGGAGGAGGGAAGGGTACTCGCCCGGTTCTCTGTCCTTGCTGAAAATTATTCGTTTAGATCACCGGGAAAAAAAAAATAATCGTTTAATTTAAAGCTGAACGGTCACATTTTTTGAGGAGGAACGGCGCCGTTTGAGAAGGCACAGACGAACATCGGGGAGCGAGTGGAAATCGAAGTGGGCCCCCCCCACATATTTCGGCAAAATAATTACCGGGCGATAATTTCTGTTCTTTTTTCCCTTCTTTTTTTTTGTCTTTGTCCGACTCTCCCTTCGCCTAATTTCTCGAAAAAATCTCAGATAATTTTTCACCGTCAAGTTCAAGAGAATTTGATACAGTGATAATATTATTGATATAAGATCAATAGGTCCTCGGTCAATTCAATTCAATTCCCTCTCTTTCTGTCATTTTCTAAACTTTTGTGTCCCGTCTCGCATATGAAAAGATAGAGAGAACAAAGAGGCTTCTTACTACCATAATATGATGGTTCCGGAGGATCGGGTGCAGCGATACTGCACTCGATACAAGACCAAGATGTTCTGGGTCGACTCTGATATGTGATACTCCACTAGACTTCTTATAAAATTAAGATGGTCTGATATTTTTTCATCCGTGAGATCTCGAATTTAAATTTTCTGAAAAAAAAAAAAATGTGACAGGAGGATTGAAATTAAGGTGAAGCCACCAATTTATGCATATCAAAAATCAAAAAGGAAGATTCCGAGATGATCGATAATAGTCAAAGGGGCATAAATTTTCAGGCATAAAGTCGAATATCATAAATGCAAGTCCAAAAGGGCGTTGATGTTTTTCGGACATATGCTTGTTCACAAGGGTGGTGCAAGCTGTTCCCTCCCGGAACTATAAACGAGCCGAGCCGAGTTCAAATATATAATATTCAATTTTAGCTCATCTACCAATTTGCGAGCTCTGGTTCGGTGGAGCCCAAGCTTGGGTTCGGCTCGTTATAGTAAATGAAGGCTCGTCGAGCTTATACGAGCTGGGCCGAAAAGGAAAATATAGTTTTGGTTAGGGATCGTTGTGTGAATTATATAGAGTGAGGATGACCGAGGAGGAAGAGAGTCAGAAATAATTACGATTATAATTTCGCGAACGAGTAAAAAAGAATGAAATAAATGTTTTAAATAATGATTTGAGATAATAGTATCGATTATTTTCTTTTTTTTTATTTTATAAAATTAAAGAATAATAGTAATTATTATTAGATAAAATAAAAAGTTTGTTTTAGCGCGCGAGTTTCATGAACTAAATATTATCAGGCTCGGCTTGGCTTGGCTCAGCTTGTTTAATTGACGAACCCGAGTTGAGCCAAGCTCGATCTCATTAAGATCGAGCCAAATTTAAGTTTTCATCAAGCCGAGCTTCAACTATTCGCGAATCGCACTATCTCATTTACACCCCTACTATCTCCCATGATCAATCACTTACGAGAATTCCCAGATGATCTCATCTCACCACGAGACATGAGAAAACTATCAATCAAATTAATATTAATCACCCAAATAATTATTTTAATTATTATTGATCGGAGTAATTTGATTGATTTTTTCACACCATGTCATTGTCAGACAGGACATGACCATCTAAGATTTTTTCATCCCATACCCACTGATCCTTTTTTTAAAAAAATGAAATTTTCAACATCTCACCACGATGAAGTTAGACATGGCTCGTTGAGTGTCCAAACTTGCTCAAGAGCACGGGTTCGATAACACCCTAGTTGATCTATCTTCACCTCCACGAACCCACGAGTGAGCCCTGGGCTCATAAGCTGAGCACCCCGAGCTCACGAGCCCAAGGGTTTTTCCGGGTTCATGAGTCGGCGACTCGATAAGATGCTCATGCAAATGGGCTACGGGTCGATCGACCGCAAAAAGGTCGAGTTCAGGTTATGACTCGATCGATCCTTCAATTCCTAAGTAAATCACGGTTGAGAAAGCGTGTGTGAGATGGAGTATAGAAGTTAGATGTATTTTTGAGAAAATCTTTAGTGTATAGTATACAAAGAGTTTGTTACAATTTTCTTTGCACGTATAAAATTTTTTACAATTTTAAGAATTAATTTTACACACGCTAAAAATTTAAATGATAATCTACGCAATAATTTCATTGGGTATTCATAACGAGTCCGGTGGATTTGAGGCAGAAAAAGGCTGGCAGTTGTCTTGTCACCGTGCCGGGCTGGGCCTATGCCAAAAAGGAACAAGATCCAGGGGGAATCTTGTTCAATCTAATCTGACATATATTCATTAGAAAAAAGTACAGATATTTAATATAAAAATAATAAAATATTCGTACTTTTTTTGACGATCCGTAATAAATCAGGTCCAGCTAAGAATTTCTCCAATTATCATGTTTATTTAGTCAAAATAATTTCATATTGTAAATCATTACAAATCTTATTATGAAATAAGTTGCAGTGTGAGAAGGGGGACTTAGTGCTAGCAACTCCTGTTTGATAGTTAATCACAAAATATCGTTTATTAGACGATAAAAATTAATAAAACTATTTATTTTTAAGATTTTTTGATAAGATATTAAAAAACTTTTAAAAATATTTAAATTAATTTATTAGCGTTGCTACGTAAGTACTTCCAATGAGATTTTACATGCTTCTCTACTCCCTCGGCCTCTTCCTTTTATTATCTACGTATGCGCGGCCCCTTTATATAAATAAAAACACTGAATATTTACTCGATATTTTATCATGCTGAGAACATTGTTCGCTCACTTCCTTAGCCATGGTGATAGACTTACTGCAAAAGAAATACCAACTTGACCATAGAATCAATTTAGAAATTTAATGATATCGTCCATAAAATCGACTTATCGAATGAAATGCTCGACTGATATTGCTCAGTGGAATGATTCATGTAGTGACAAGCTTTATTATTAGACATGTCACATAAAATTCACGTATCATAACAGAGATATATTAAACAGACTGGTACATGCGAGAAACCATGCAATCTAGCTAGATGCAGCAGCTGGGTCGCGCTTCCCACCTGGCCCGATCCCGACCGAGCCTAGCTTCCGTATTACGCCCTGGTACATGCGAGAAACCATGCAATCTAGCTAGATGCAGCAGCTGGGTCGCACTTCCCACCTGGCCCGATCCCGACCGAGTCTGATTCATGTAGTGACAAGCTTTATTATTATACATGTCACATAAAATTCACGTATCATAACAGAGATATATTAAACAGACTGGTACATGCGAGAAACCATGCAATCTAGCTAGATGCAGCAGCTGGGTCGCACTTCCCACCTGGCCCGATCCTGACCGAGTCTGATTCATGTAGTGACAAGTTTTATTATTATACATGTCACATAAAATTCACGTATCATAACAGAGATATATTAAACAGACTGGTACATGCGAGAAACCATGCAATCTAGCTAGATGCAGCAGCTGGGTCGCACTTCCTATCTGGCCCGATCCCGACCGAGCCTAGCTTCCGTATTACGCCCAGTCGGTAGCTCAGTCACTGCCGTACCACACGACGTGGTCCTGGGGGAGGAAGTGGCAGATCGGGACGGACCCGGGCTTGACTCCGAGCACCCGGAAGGCCAAGTGCTTGGGGTTCCATTTGGAGGTGTCACTGTGGCAGACTGCCACTGCCTTAACCTCGCTCCCATCCTCTCCCTTGAGTGGCACTACCGAGGCCTTGGTGCTCTGCGTCTTGTGGCAATAGAACACGGCATAGGGATACTTCTGCTTGTGACAGACCACGTACTTGGACTCTTTTGCCATTATCCCCTTCACATCTTCCTCTATTTCGTATTTCTGCATTAGGGTTTCTTTCTCGATCTCGGTCGAGATCGCCTGCAATTTCCCCGTTAGCCTAGCTCTTGCGTAGTCCACCATGGACTCCAACGATGTTGCACAGTACTTCTCCTCTCCTTTGATCCCAGGCTCCTCGCACTCCTTTATCGTGGTCTTCATCAGTTCGGCTTCCATCGACCCGGGCTTGACCGAGAAGTAGTTCAGAACCTCGGGCAAGTTCTTCGACGAGAAAGGGATCGATCCCGCCACTTCCCGGGGCAAGAAAGCGGTGAGGTCCGTGCTCCTGGTGAAGTGTAGAGTCATAGTTTTGCCCTTCACCAGGTCTTTCTCTAGGAAGAACTTGGCCACGTTAGGGTCGTCCCGGACCTGAGTTTCCGTGGCCTCGTACAAGTAGCTGAATGGGTTGGGTCCGGGCTTCACCCCAACGTACACCGGCTTACCCTTGCCCGGTGTCGCGACAACGACTCCCCCTTTCCCGACGCCGACTTGGGTACCGCCGCCAGGCTGCCCCTTTCCGGCATCCACGTCGACTCCACCTTTCCCCACATCGACCGAAGTGCTCTTGTCTTCAAAAAGATCTGCCGGTTCGAGTGATAAGAAGTCATGAGGAGATTATAAATCGACCGTAAAACCCTAAGCAGACATCTTCTGGCAACAAACGAGGACCACGGGTCTCTTTACAGGACCTTTTACTTCATCCAGAACCAGTTCAAATTACGGACTAAAATTCTTTTGACTTGGGCTTGAGCAAACCTTCTGTTCGGCATGATATTTGAACAAATGAGCAAGGTTTAATCGATTACCAGGATGAAGAATATCCCTGATGGCCTGTGGCATTGGCGTGTTGGGCAATTTTGACTTCCAGTACATTTCCGGTGAAAAAGCAGCCTCACTTGCTGCCAACGCTACCTGCACATTACATGAACTGTTCAATTAACCTCATCTTTTTTCGAAAAAGACCCGCCCATATGCACTTGCCCCGTGACATATATACAAATGACGGGCATGAACAGTCCAAAGACAAGCTAACAGCTCGAGATTCGAATGAGAAACTATAAGTTAGATATCAAAAGCTGTACTCTTACAGCCATGAAAGCTAGGAGGATGTAGAGTAGCTTGAACTCCATGATCACCGGAGGGCAGGACCCAAATCCCGGTTGGATTCTCGGAAGGGGATCGATATAGGAGAATCGTGGAGAATATTACACAACAATATGGAAACGAGTGAGGATGTGGAGGGTAATTTATACGAAACTAAGGGGTGAATTATTAGCCCACTTGACGTACGTACTCCATCCATCCACCGGCTTAAAACACTTCAACTGCCACTGGCCCTTCTGTACGTACCATCAATGCACTTCATATTCAGGAGAAAGACGGGGACACGTGGAGGGACGAGAACGATCGTCCGACGAAAGATTCAATGTTCCTAACTGAGCCTGCCGGTTGGGCGGCGTTCATTTATCACGATCGGATCGTGTTGGACGACTGAGCCACGGTGTCGATGAAAACTAACACACAATATTATCTGGTTTTTTGACGTGGATCATCTGACACATAGTGCGGACTGTTTCCTGAAAGACTTGATTGCCTGTAGCTTCTAGATCCCCCCAACCAAGAGGGTTCATTGATATGCATCCCAACGGTGTCATCCTGTGTCCTAGTATTTTGAAAGTATCTCCTCTAAGGTTGGTTTGGTTCGGGACATGTGGAAGACCTAAAAAAAAAAGCACGTCAGAAATACTAATCGAATAGACAATACTTTTCAGTACTTTGGTTGATTCGGGTTGTCATGTTACTAACAGCTCGGTCCGATACTATTCTTTGAGTTCTGTGGTCCAGCACAAATTATTTCAAATGCGGTCATGTGATACAAAGATTTGTAGATCTAAAAAGAATATGAGACTATTCTTATTTGTATTTAGGCTTTTGCGTGCATGATTCCTTCTAGAAAAACCTTGCTAGGGGAAGAGAGGTTTATATTTCAAGTTATATATACATCAAAGTGGACAAAACATTGGTGTATTTTTATTTGATATTCAGAAATTCAGTAGATTCTAATTAATCCAAATTTGAGTCGGATCGGTCCATTAAGGAATAACACTTTCCCAACATGAATTTTTTCAAAAAATAAAGAAATTTTTTTCCATTTTACAATATTCGAACTTGAGATCTTACTTAAGGGGATAGAATTTTAACATCTACCTTTCCCTCATGAATTCGGGTTTTATAAATTAAAAGAAATCTAACGGTCGGAGAATTTTACTCCTCAGTGACCGAACACAACTCGAATATGCATTACCTAGGATATCTGTTACCAGGAGGTGCAGATCGGAAGAAACTGACAAGGATGTCTTCATAGGATACGTTAGTTGTGGAAGTGAATCATAAACCGGAATCGCCAGAGCTAGAATTTAAAATCGACTGTATGTAAGGTATCGTGATTGATCGATAAGCGGCACGTTAGCTGTTACAATATACATATCTCTATTGAGAGGGGGTTTCCGAATAAGTGGACGAAATTCAAGTAGGTGGAGCTGATATTTAATTGGAGATGGGACTTTCGTGTGACTCAAAACCAACAACAACCCTTATTTATTTTGGCCTGGTCGATGAAGATGTGACATGCGTCGCGCGACCTTAGCAAGCAATCCAATTTCCCTTCTTACTTCAAATAAAATTGGATGGTTAAGAGAGGACCCTTAATGCAATCTCAATTTAAGACTCTATTAACAATCGATAGGTTTGTGTTTTACATATGGGGACATCGTGCACGAAACCCGAAGTTCGCGATTACTGATAGCTACGGCATCGATTTTTGTCCCCCGCAGGGTTAATTGTCGATTGCAATTATTGAGCTAATAGCCCTTTTTTCGATAACGTAGCCGTATATGACTCACTCTCATGTTGTTCGATAAAATCGAGTCTTACTCTAAGTAATACTTGCTAAAAGAAAAATTCTTGAACTTGGGGTGTTGACGGGCACTTGTTTCATGGGCTTCTTGGAGGTACGGCATTGACCGGGTTAGTGGTGGTATTGGTTGTTCAAATCTCTTATATATTCACGGTTGAATACGAAAATCCAAATGTTACGTGGTGGCTATCCTCCTTTTTACCTGTCTCGTACTAAAAAGTCCAATGAATTCTAATTTTGCCAGGTTTGAATTGGATCGGTCTATTTTTGGGTAAAACACTGAATATATTTTCTCTATTAATAAAATTCAAATATGAGACACATAAGGTTGGAAAGGATAGAAGGAATATGGGATAAAAGCGGAACACGAAGTCCCACGAATTAGATCAAATCTATGACCTCTAAATCACAGTACGAGATTAGTACCAGCAGAGCTGTTAACATTTTTTAATGTTGCTCGAAACGTGCATATTTTTGGCGACATCTCCATTGCTGTTTTGAGGACCTTAATTAAAATGGGTTCGGGAATTAAATGAGCCACAAAAGTTAGGGCAAAATGAAAAAGAAGGCTGCTCACTCAGCCACGTCAAAATCAGTTTGGTCTCAGTTGAGTGTGCCGATTCTAATTAAGACCGAATTCCACGGAGAGACGTGTGCGTTTGAGGATTTATTTGATGCTTACTGCTAGGTTGGAGGTATTTATAACAGTTATAAGATTAAAGTAAGATTTCGAGCTCGAGTTTTGTAACTGAAAATAATTCACGATCATACAACTTTTATCATTTCGTGAAAGTTGGTGTGGTCTGAATATGAATGAAGCAGATCTCGTTATTTTTCTAGATACAGACAGTATACGTTATTTTTGAATAACTATTAAATTCCTTGGAGATATAATTCCTTTACTATATTTGAAAAATTTTGAAAACCATAATGAAAATACTCTTCTCCATTTGAAATGATTTTCACTTCCCAATATATTTAATGCTTATGCAGAGAAAGTCTCGTATCTAACATGTATATTATGTAAGAGTATTTACGTGATGTTAAAACTAATAAAATAAAATACTATTATTTTTAGGAATCAAAAAAATCATAAATTAATTAAATATTATTAATTCGTGACACTACGTAAATATTTTTACGTGATATATTTACAATGGTGGAGCCAATACAATGTAGGAAATACGCATTGCCTATGAGAGCATGGCTATTTTTTAAAAGTAATTTAAAACGTAGACAACCAGAGATTCTCAATCGACTCCGGCCTTTGCCATAGCACTGACCGCCGGCGATGGCCCTAATGCTCCCCTTTCAACGGAGGAAGCGGATATCCTCCAACGCAGCATGAAGAGAGCGAAAAAGGTACGAATTAGTCGTGACAGATCTCGAACAGTATCAATGAAGATGGGGGTAAGAGGAAGTTATCGTTCGAGGATACCGTGATAGGCAAATCATTCACGTGATATGATTGTTGAAGACAAAGATTGGGATGAAGGCATTGAACCAGGTGACGAAGATGTGGATGATCCAGGGTCTGCCCAGTAATACGATTCACCAAAGAACAATATCGACGATTCAGAGGCCATTGGTCCAACTCCCTTATCATCAAGGTTCTTGGAAGGAAAGTGGGGTGTATATGTATCTCCACTGCGGATTATCTCAACCGTGGAAGCCAAAAGGCGGTTTTAATTTCTTCATTCCTAAGCTTGAAAACTCATCTGATACGGAGGTGGTTCTATGAAACGGACCATGGACTATCCTCGGCCATTATTTATCGGTGAGGAAGTGGACACCAAATTTCATTCCATCCGAAGCCACAATTGATAAGGCCATGATTACCCCGGAATTTCCCATGGAATTCTATATGAAGTTTGCCGCCGTAGAATTGGTGACACCATTAGTAAAACTATTAAGATTGACTTTGACACAGAACAACACGAGAAGGGTAATATTGCAAGAGTCTGTGTTGAGGTTGATTTGACCAGGCCACTGACACATCAATTTAAGTTGCGTGGTCGAACAATCAATGTGGTATACGAGGGCATCCATCTTGTTCGTTTCCATTGTGGTCGATAGGGACATAAGCAAGAAGGATGCTCCCTGCTGCACACTCAACAAGGGAAGAAAGGTGGAGATGAACCTGCTGTAAACAATGCAGACCAGACTAAGGCGGCAGCCTTTGGGGGACATGCAGCACTGTCTACCGGAGAATCTTCAAGTCAGGATGGTCATGTTGTTAGTAGGCCCCAAATCGGACATTTTGGTCCGTGGAACCTCATAGGTAAAAAACAAAAAGGGAGGTTGTGCAAGATTCTCAACAATTTCGTACGGAAGAGAAAGCAGATAATAGAAGTACACGTGGCTTGCAATCGGGCCTTGGATCAAGATTTGCCATTTTTAAGTAACATGGAGGGTGGGGACCATGATCAGGACCATGGAATCTGAAGGTGTTCAATCTATTCATGACAGGACCACAGGACGTGCTGTTGAAATTAGAAGAGTTGCTATGGGTTGGGTAAAGAATAAAGATAAGCTTGTTGAGACTAGCTTCGTTTCGCAAGGTGGGCCAAATCATGAATTTCCATTACCGGGGATTGTTTTTAAGGCTAGTGGATCACAACATCCAGGATCTTCAGGCAAAATCAAGAGAAATAAGGGTGGATCGGGGTTGAGGGACCACAATCATCTAAGTGAGCGACATCAAAAGTATCCAGGGCAAGGCTCGTCATCATCCACCCGTCTTCCTGTGGGCTCTCGGTTTGGAAGACTCCACAAAACACTCAAGAACAAAGAGACGAATGACACCAATCTGTCATTTTGAATATGTCCCATGAGAATACTCTTGTGGGTGTGGAAATGGAGGCTAATGCATGCAGACTCTCCTTGGTTGCGACCTCAAATCCTGCTCTCATTAACCCTGACCCAGATCCCGACCCCGAGAGTTTGAGTGGAACATTTGTTGAGGAAACGCAAGATCTGATGATTGAAGATCAGAGAGAGGCACAACTGAAATTGGAGCAAGTGCACTCTAAGTTGGACTTGGTCGAAGCCGAAAAAGAACTCGAACCTCCTAGGGGGTTGGATGTTTCCAGCTTTAATGCTGACCAATGATGAGGTATTTCACCTCACTTTTTCTATTATTTCCTTTATGCGGTTAATTTCATGGAATTGTAGAGGTGTGGGTAGCAATAAATTTACCCGTACCATGAGGGAGATGATTAGAGTGGAAAATCCGGATGTAATTATGTTAGTTGAGCCACGAGTTAGTGGTGCACGGGCAGAGGAGATATGCCAGAAGTTTCGTTTATTCAATTCAGCTTGTGTCGGGGCACGAGGTTTTTCAGATGGCGTAGGGGTCTGGTGGAGGGGCGATAGGCTCTCTATGGGTGTTCTTGCTCGGCACTCTCAAGCTCTACATCTTCGGGTCGAAGTTGGAATGCATTCATGGCTTCTTACTGCGGTGGATGGTAATCCAAATTTTTCCACCCGAAGAGAGATATGGTAATTTTTACACCATACAGTTGTGTCTTTGCGGGAGCCTTGGCTTGTTGTGGGTGACTATAACGATATTGTGTCTGAGGATGAAAAGCACGGTGGAGCTCCATTCAACCCATCTGAGGCACTACGATTTCGTGAACAATCGGAGCAGTGTGGACTGATTGATCTTGGAAGCAGTGGCCCGAGGTACCCTTGGAGAGGCCCTTTATTTGAAGGTCGACAATGAGTTATTGGATAGAGCCATCTCTAACGATCTATGGCGACTCTTATATCCTGAAGGCATGGTTAGAGTGTTACCACGAGATGAAATCTGATCACTATCCTATTCTTCTGGACTCTCAAGTTTTTGGTAATCTGCGACAAGGGCTTTCGGCCTTTTCGATATATTGCAGCTTGGCACACTCACAGAGCCTTCCTGACATTCATTAAAGGTGCCTGGTCTATTCATATTGGACTAGAGGAGGGATTAGCTGATTTCAAGGAGAAAGTACAAGAATGGAACCGCAATGTATCTGGCAATATTAAAGTTAGGAAGAAGCGAATCATGGCTAGAATCGCAGGTATTCGACGGGCATTGCAACAAGGACCTAATCGATTTCTCACTCATTTAGAGGTGACCTTAACAAAGGACCTAGATGATATTTTACTATAAGAAGAAATCATGTGGTTCCAGAAATCCCGTAGCAATTGGATTTGCTTTGGGATCGAAATACCAGGTATTTTCACATGAAGACAATTATTAAGCAAAAACGTATGCATATTGATGCTCTTTGAGGGGATGACGGGCAATGGATTCACGAGGCAATTAAACTTTGGAATGTAACTGTACAACAATTCCAGTCTTTATATGGAAACACCCCCCAGGTTGAGTCACTGGTTACCAAGCGTCGTTTCCCACTTTTACCTACTGATTCAGAGGAGCTCTTAACCAAGCATGTATATCAGAGGAAGAAGTTAGGAAGGCTTTGTTTCATATGAAGCCTTTTAAGGCCCTAGGACCCGATGGTTTCTAAGCTATCTTTTATCAAGCCAATTGGGAAGTTATCCCTCCATTTGTTGTTGAATTTGTGAAGAATGTTATTGATCACAGGAAGTCTATTGCTGCAGTTAATTCCACATTGCTTGTACTTATCCCTAAGATCTCGAATCCTAAGTATATTCATATCTTCAAGCCTATCAGCTTGTGTAATGTGTCTTACAAGATTTTTGCCAAACTTATCACAAATAGACTTCAACAATTCATGTCTGGCCTTATCTCTCCTAATCAATAAAGTATTATTCCAGGTAGACATATTCAAGATAATATAATCATTGCCCATGAGCTCACTCATTCAATGGGTCAGATGAAGAGAAGTCGGGGTTTCAGGGCTATTAAAGTTGATTTGGAAAAAGCGTATGACTAGCTCTATTGGGATTTCATCGCATAATCTCTCTCTTGCAGGCATTCCTGAAAAGCTTAGATGGTTAATTATGGATTGCATTACTTCTCCAGTTATGCAAGTGCTTTCTAATGATGAACTTATAGAGGAGTTTCCTATGGGGTCATGGCACACGATAAGGATGCCGGCTTTCACCATATCTTTTTGTTCTCTGTATTGAGAGACTTTCCCTTCTCATATCAGACTTGGTGTATGTCGGACGTCGAGATTTCCGACTTGAGAAAAAGAGTAGGGATCATAAGGCACGCACGAGGCCTAGCTTGGGACTTTAAATCAGTGTTAGATTGGAGTCGCCACTAAACCGTTTATTAAGGCCGTTTAGGCGCCTAAGTCACTAAGTGATCATGATACTAACCACCCAGGTTGTTGTTGGTCTTTAAACCGAGATTTGAGTCCGGAGGTCCTGTTACGTATCTTGAAACTCGAAAGCCAAAATACGCCCAAACTTGGTACCCGTCCCTAAGTCTAGGTCGTTTGTTTGCACATTTTAATTTGTCCAATTATTTCCTTGATCGAAGTTCGAATCGATGGTCCAGAGAGAAATTCGATAATTTGTACCACGACCCTAGCATGCCACTAACCGTCCTATTCTAAGTGCGGAAAGTAAAGATTTTCACTATATTTGAGATTACATACATACATCATCATCTCTCTATCTCACACCCACTCAACTACATTGATTCATACAATACATTGATTTTCCCTTCTCACGTACAATCAAAACAATATACATGAAAAAAAAGTATTTCAATCAATATTTACATCGATCAATTCAATCACGATAGATTTATTCGAATCGAAACAACACAATTATTTCTGGGTTCTATTACTTAAAATACGAACAAGAGATATTGGGGAATGATATAAAAATTGAGTTAAATCGTTCAGGACCTAAACAAGTCTACCCTTGAAAGACTCAAAAGATATTCCCAAAAATCGATTCGTCTCATTTCAAAATACCCGAACTTGGCCCGAAAAGTTTCGAAAATTTTAAGGATCAAACTCTAAGTCTTGGAATACACTTTAACCCACTTCAAAACACACAAAAATATGGGGGACTGATCAGCAAAATTCGGGTAGGGCTAGAGTGAATTTTTCAAAGCGTGACGAAAACCCCGAATCGATCTGGAATAATTTTAAATTTTCAAGACACGACCCTACACCTTAACAATGCCTAAGAGCACTCTTAAACACACAAAATGACATCAGGAACAGATCTGCAAAATTCGGAATCAATCTGGACAGATAAAAAAAAAAAGGTAAAAGACCTCGAATCGATCCCAAAACGATCCAAAATTTTCAAAATAGACCCCCAAATTTACACAACATCTAAGACCATTCTAAAACACACTAGAAGCATCAGAAACAGAGCTGGAAAGTTCGAAATAGTGCTGGGCTGGTTTTTAAAAGACTGATAAAAGACTCCGATTTGATCCGAAAAGACTTGAGACTTCCAAAAAATGACCCCTAAACCTTAGGAAATATTTAGACCCACTTTGAAACATATTTTTGACCCCAGAGCTGACCTAAAAGCTTCGAAAAAGTGGTCGAGTTGATAAACAAAATTTTGAAACCCGACTTTGAACGATCCTTTTCATCATTACGATTTTTGCACAACCCATTTTTAGTCATTCCCCGGTTTTCTTATATAAAAATATATTTTTCTTGATTTTCTTGATTTTTCTGTTTTTCTCATTTTATCATTTCTTATATTTCCTTAAAAAAGAGCAATATATATGTTCATTCTAAAAAAAACCTAACTAACAAGTTTTCATTTTTTTTTTCAAGAGTCCTTTTCCATATTTTCATGAAAACATGAATTCTAATTCTTTTTCTCATTTTTTGTACTTTCTATTTTTTGTAAAATATTTCTGAAAAGGAGAAAAGAAAATAAAAGAAAACAAAAGAAATTATTTACAAGGATAAGGCCTAAATCCCGATCAAGAAGTTATACCTACAACCGACGATGATGACGATGTCGAGGAATGAACAAGACTTCGGCTTGGTTGATGTCGCACCCGAGCACCTTCGGGATTTGAGGAGACTCGTCGACTCACATGGACTCGGGCTTGGTCTTGATGATTTGCACGGGCTCGGCTCGGATCGATGAAGAACTCCAAGTTGGTGTCGGAATCGGGCTCGGGTTGGCGGCGGATCCGAATTTGGAACGGGATGGAGATTCTTGAATTTTTTTTGCTCAACACATGAATCTAAGAGTAGATATTCAAGAGAGAGTTCAATGTGTATTTTTGATGTCTTTCAAGATGTCCTAAAATCTGTAAATGAGTGGCATATTTATAGAGGAAAGGCTGTGGGGGCTGAAATGTAACACACCAGAAACTTCAGGGGCTGAAAAGAGAAACGAAAATAGAATAAAATAATAATAATAATAATAATAATAATAATAAAGAAAAGCAAATGTGCAGAGATTGAACAGAGGACGGCAGCGACGGGAGGGAGGACGACAGCGACGGGAGGGAGGCCGAGAAGTCAAGAGTGACGGCCGGAGCAGGACGGCGCCGTACGGTCGATCAGAAGGCCGGTGCCGTGCACGGCAACCGGTGATACGAATCTCGACAGTGAGGAGGAGAGATAGAGAGAGAGAGCCGGTGTGAAAACGATCGGGGAAGCTCGGGAAGGTCAGCAAGGGCTGCTCGTCGACGACTAGCGCTGGCGGATGTCAGAGGAAGTGGGTACGGCGCCGGAACAGACGATTTCGGCGCCGAAAGGTGGAGAGAGAATGAACGGAAGTGACCGGAGAGGGAGAGAGATAGGATCGCGAATGGACGGGGATGGATTCGGGGTGGAGCCGGGAGCTCGACGGGGTCGTCGGTGTGGCCAAAGGTGGCCGAAAAGGCCGTCCGTGGCCGACGTTGAGGCTGGTCGTGACTCTCTGTGAAACTGCGGGAGGAAGAAGAAGAACAGTGCTTTGCACTGTTCAATCAATCAAAAAAACATTTTTTTTTCATTTCAATGTGCAAATTTTTTGGTAATTTTTTCGTATGAAATAACATAAAACAAAGTGAAAAAAATTAAGTTTGAAATAGGATTAAAATATGTGACACTAGTGGGAACGAAACGGGGTTTGACCGAGTCAAAATCAGGCGTCCACAAACACTGTATTCACTATCCACTTAAAACCCTTTTTTTTTTGTATTTTCAGTTTTGATTTAATTTTATGTATGAAATAGAATAAAATAAAAATAAAGATAAAAATAGAAAAATTAAAATATTGAAATAAAATTTAAAATATGGGATACTAAAAGGAACGAAATGGGATTTGACCGGGTCAAAATCGGGTGTCTACAGTGTAGACTAGTAGATGGAAGTTGTTCGAGTGGGAGCACAAGGTCCTCCTATTTCCCACTTGATGTTTGCAGATGACCTTCTCTTATTTGCTGAGGCTTCCAATGGTCAAGTGCTTGAGGTTTGCCCTATTCTTGATGGATTTTGTAGGGCATTTGGACAAAAAGTGAGTGCATCAAAGACTGTTGTGTATTTCTCTAAGAACGTCTCATATTCTGTGAAAGAACATCTTCTCTCAGTCAATCCTTTTACCATCGCTGACTTTCTGGGCAAGTATCTTAGTATTCTGGTTGTTCATGGGAGAGTTCAAAAGAGTATTTTCACGATGTGATTACTTTTGTTCGTTTGCAACTGAATGGTTGGTCAGCATCAACTTTATCTATGGCAGGACGTGTAACACTAGTTTAATGTGTCCTCTTGGCTATCCCGACGTATACGATGCAAATAATGAACTTACTGTCAGTGTTTTCTTGGAGATTGAATGATTATGCAGGAATTTTCTCTGGAGGCACTCATTTGATTGACAGAAAATTCTTGTTTGGTGGGAGATTATTACGCAACCACCCAGTTGTGGTGGCTTGGGTTTTCGAAATATTGTTGATTGTAATACAATCATTTTAGGTAAGATTGGATGGAGCTTTTTCTCAAATCACCGACGACTTTGGTCATAAGTTTTAAGGTACAAGTACCCTAGGAGGGAGGCTCTAGATTTATCTCTATTAGCCAAACCTAAAGATTCTTGGCTATGGAAAGCTATCATTGGTGCTTGGAATGTTGTGTCACAAGGAATCGGGTGGGTTATCGGAGTGGCTACCTTACACGCTTCTGGGAGGATAGATGGGTTCCAAACAGTGAACCTTTGCTTTCTGTCGCTTTGCATGCAGTTCCTCTTGAGGATCAAGGGCAAACTGTTCGTTCCTTTATTTCAGAGGGCGACCTCTGGGACTGGCCAAGGTTTGCGAGCTATATCGATCAGACAACACTACTTCGTGTGGCAGGTACCCGTCCACCAGTATTGACTGCTTATTCGGATTCTCTTTTCTGGTGGCTTACCTCCTCGGGTGACTACACAGTTGCATCAGCATATGACCTTGTCACGAAGACATCATATAGTCCTCGTGACCAATTATGGGAAGTTATTTGGAGTTAGGAAGGGTCACAAAGAGTTTATTAGTTCTTCTAGCTTACATCTCATGATTGTCTTCTTACGAAGGAGTTGCGAGCCCATTAAAATATTGCCCATTCCTCCTTATGTAACAAGTGTTGGGCTAATTCAGAAATAGTCCTACATGTTTCACTTGATTGTACATTTGCTAGACAGACTTGGATGAGGATAGTTGATGGCCCATTTGTTCAAGATTTCTTCTCTCTTTCCCTCCGAGATTGACTCAATGTAACCTCAAGTCTCAACCTAGTTTTCACTCAAATCTTAACTCGTCTGTCATATTTGGGACATGACATTGGTTGTTGTTGTGGAATTGGAGAAATAGGGAATTATTTCAAGAGGACTTCCACAGACCTTTGGATGAGGCTCGAAGCATCTTGAAATGAGCAGAGGGTTTATTTGATCACAAGAACTATTACGGAATACAACAGTTACCAAGGCCAAAGTATGGAAAAAAATATGTTGGGTCAAACCATTGGAAGGATGGTTAAACTTGAACACAAATGAAGCGGTTCAAGGAAATCTAGGACCTAAAGGTGCATGTGGGCTTATTCATGATATGCATAGAAACTGGATAAGTGATTTTGTGCAGAATGTTGGCTCAATGATAAGTGACATCTCTAAACTTCTATCACGAGATTGGGTTGTCCAAATTTGACATACTTTTCACGAAGGAAATTACTGTAATGATTGGTTGGCTAAGAAAGCAGTCTCTATCTCTCTCGGTGTTCATGAGTTTCACTCGATTCCTAATGGCCTAGGTCATTTGCTGTTAGGCGATATTGTAGAGGTTACCATATCCCGTCTTTGTAAGAGTTAATTTCTACTTGGGTTTATGCCCCGTTCATTAAAAAAAAAAAGTAATTTTCCTTCTAATTCATTCTTTTTAGTCGAAAACGGACAAGCACGTACGATTAAATTGAAGACTAAACAAGCTCTAGTTAATCCATTTTCTCTTAATCAACATGATATATACACAAGAAACTACCATGGAGCAAACATAAATTCTTATGCGTTACTATATAAATTACACGTATGAAAATGCACACTTGAAACTCAAATTGACTTAAAATTTTGATTTTGATCCCGTAAATCGACTTATCGAGTGAAACTCTCGACTGATCTTGCTGGATTGAACGATTCTTATGTATTGCTCCATCAATCTAATGATTATTACTGTGTTGTCGAGATGAATAAAATAATCAATATGGACACCATGGATAAGGCCACGCAGAAACATGAAGTAGTGTTTTTTTTTTTTGGTCGCCAGCCACGGTATCCAAGCAGGCCCCACCAGCGGTGAGATGACATCTTTCAGCCAACCATACTTGACTAATCCGTTGGTCGCCCCGGGTCGCACGCCTGGCAATGGCGGGTGAGGCTCCCAAGAGGGGTGTCTGCGTACGTGAGGTCTCGAACCTGAGACCTCCTTAAGCGGCACCGAGCTGCTTACCACTCGGCCCAACCCCTCTTGGTAACATGAAGTAGTGTTTTATTCTTTATAATACAGAATCCATCGAATACTGACAAGCTTTATAATTATTCGTTAATTAAACATAAAATTCACGTATCCATCACGGAGACATGAAGCAGACTAATCCAGACAAGGAACCACCCAGCAGCAGGTTACAGAAGTCACACGCGATTCTGCGACTTCACTCACACGCGGCCGGCCCGATCCTGACTGATCGTCTAGCTCATAGACGCTTGATCGGTAACTCGGTTGTGTACGACACGAAATTCAAATATTAATGGATAATTCCATAGGTAAAACTCTCGTGTGCTCCCCGCCATAATATACCGACAGATTTACTAACGAATAGTCCATTGGAAATTATGTTTATATTTTTATGATAGATATCTGTCGCAAAACTCCAACATATAAGTGCGATGGATTATCTGTCAAAATTAACGGCGGATTGTGTTCTGTCAGTAATATCCGTCAGAAATACCAACGGATTTTATCTAACCGTTTATCCGTTAAAAATATCCATCGGTATTCAACAGTTTTCTTGTAGTGAGGGTTTGACTTGAAGGACGTATGACATCCACGTGGGAGAGAATCGGACTTTGGACATCTGGCATCCGTAATGTGGGAATGAGTTGGACCTGGTAGGATGCCCGGCATCCATGTGGAAAAGAGTCGGACATGGATGTCTGACATCTGTAGTGTGGAAAAGAGTTGGACTTGATAGATGTCTGATGTCCGTCATATGAGAGTAAGTCAGACTTAGTGGGTGTCCATGATAGAGAGAGTCAGACCTGTACGACTTCCATAATGTAGGAGAGAGTCTGACTTCCATCATGGAGGAGAGTCGGACTTAGTGGATTTTCAATGTCCATTATGTGGACCGGTATTTATTGAGTTGATTTCTAACAAGAGAGATGGGTTTAGTAATGGTACATCTATCAATATCAATTATTATTGTACTCGTGATGAATAAAATAATCAATGGAAACGATGAATAAGGCAACACAATTTATTTATTATTTTAAGGGAATACTTTCCTTTTTAGATTCCATTTTTCTTTTTCATTTTTATTCATAGTGCATAAAAATTAAAATATTCATGACCCTCGCATTAGAACAAAATGGGAATATGATGGTAAATTTATTATATATAATTATCTACTTCTAACCATTTTCTCTCCTCCTTAAAACTTTCCTATTCTCTCCACATTCCTATGTTCTTCATGTATGAATATATATTTCTGATAATTTTTATTTAGATAATATACCATGTATAGTACGGATAAACATCTAGTAATACATAATCCATCAAATACCGACAAGCTTCATAGTCATACATTAAACATAAAATTATCTTATCCACCACATAAATATGAAGCAGACTAGTCCAGACGACGAGCTACCCAGCAGCAGGTTACAAGTGATACACGTTCCGTGGCTTCACTCACACGAAACCGGGCCGATCCCAACTGAGTCTAGCTCATATACTCTTGATCAGTAACTCGGTTGCGTACCACATGACGTGATCCTGGGGGAGGAAGTGGCAGATCGGGCCAGTCCCGGGCTCGACTCCAAGAACCTGGAAGGACAAGTGCTTAGGGTTCCATTTGGAGGTGTCACTGTGGCAGAGTGCCACTGCCTTAACCTCACTCCCATCCTCTCCCTTCAGGGGCACCACCGAGGCCTTGGTGTTTTGTATCTTGTGGCAATAGAACACGGCATAGGGATAATTCCGCTTGTGACAGACCACATACTTCGACTCTTCCGCCATTATCTTCTTCACATCTTCCTCTATTGTGTAATTCTGCAATATTAGGGTTTCTTTCTCGGTCGAGGTCGAGGTCACCTGCAAGTTTTCCCCGAGCTTGGACTTCGCATAGTCCACCATGGATTCCAATGATGTTGCACAGTACTTCTCCTCTCCCTCGATCCCGGGGCGCTCGCACTCCTTTATCGTGGTCTTCATCAGTTCGGCGTCCATCGACCCGGGCTGTACCGAGAAGTAGTTCAGGACCTCGGACAAGTGCTCCGATGAAAACGGGATCGGTCCTGCGACTTCCCGGGGCAAGAAAGTGGCGAGGTTCGTGCTCCTGGTGAAGTGCACGGTCATAGTCTTGCCCTTCACCAGGTCTTTCTCTAGGAAGAACTTGGCCACGTTAGGGTCGTCCGGGACCTGAATTTCTGCGGCCCCGTATTCGTAGTTGAGCAGGGCGGATCCGGGCTTCGCCCCGACTAACACTGGCTTAACCTTGCCCGGTGCCGTGACAACGACGACTCCACCTTTCCCCAAATTGACCGAACTGATCTTGTCTTCCAAAAGATCTGCGGGTTCGAATGATAACAAGTCATGAGGAGACTATAAATCGACCGTAAAACCCTAAGCAGACATCTTCCGGCGACAAAGGAGGTCCACAGATCTTTTTGCAAGACGTTTTACTTCATCCAGAACCAGTTCAAATTACCGACTAAGATTCTTTCGAGGCAGGTTTGAACAAATCTTCTGTTCAGCTAGAGATTCGAACTACCGAGCAAGGTGTAACCGATTACCAGGACGAAGAATGTCCCTGATGGCCTTTGGCATTGGGGTGTTTGGCAATTTTGACTTCCAGTACATTTCTGGTGAAAAAGCAGCCTCGCTTGCTGCCAGCGCCACCTGCACGTTACACAGTAAATTTCTGAACTGTAAACTTACTCTTTATCTTTTTTGGAAACTGACCCGTTCGCGAGTACAAAAACTAACTTATATTAACCCGAGTCAATGTCGTTTTATATTGGACTATGTACAAGGCGTATCATCAGTACATATGCACGTGCCTCGCTACATATATACAAATGATGGGCATGAACAATCCAAAGATGAGCTGACAGATCGAGATTCGAATGAGAAACTGGAAATTGGATATCAAAAGCTGTACTCTTACAGCCATGAAAGCTAGGAGGATGTGGAGGAGCTTGAACTCCATGATCATCGGAGTGCAGGACCCGAACACCGGTCAGGTCAGATTCTCGGAAGGGGATTGATATAGGAGAATCGAGGAGAATAGTACGAAACGATATGGAAACGGGTGAGGATGCGGAGGGGGATTTATACGAAACTAAGGGGTGAATTATTAGCCCACTTGATTGACGTGCGTACTCCATCCACCGGTTTAAAACACTTCAACTCCATTGCCCCTTTCTATATTGTAAAATTTTCACATAATCTAGGGGAGTTTAAATCTATATTCAATCCAAAAGTTCAAATTAATAAGTTGATTGTACCTACTTTTTTTTCAATGTGAGATTTGTGTCTCAATACCGTCCTCATGTAGTAACATATTCACACTTGACACGTGTCTTTAAACAGCTGCCCCCAATAACTGACATCGAGTCCGGTAATTTTCTTTTGTGCTCAGGTGATGGGACAATTGACCACGAGCCAAGCTTTTTTTTTTCTTCCAGTCTCAGATTTAACGGGCTACTAGTTTCACACTCGAGTCTAATATGGTGTGAAGCTCACATGGTTAGTTCTTATATCATTTGATTTTTACCAAACCCATAAGTGATTATACTCACATCTAACTTAAAAGTTCAAGTTAATAAGTTAATGGTACTGCCACTTAATTATAAATCATATTTTAACTTTTTAATTTTTGATGTAAAATTTATATCTCAATTATACATTTCTTATTCAGGTGGAGGACGGGGAAACGTGGGGGGACGAGAACGATCGTCGGATACAAGATTCAATGTTCCTAACTAAGCCTGTCGGTCGGGCGTGATCAGATCGTGCTGAACGACTGAGCCACCGGGTAGGTGAAATTTGAAAAGTAACAGTCAATGTGTCTGGTTTTTCACGTGGATCATCTGACACATAGTACGAACAGTTTCCTGAAAGAATTGATTACCTGCAAGTTCTAGATCCCCTCAATCAAGAGAGTGCATGCCGACTGATCTTATCTTGTGCCATAGCATTTTGAGAGTATCTCCTCTAAGGATGGTTCAGTCTGAGATACGTGTGTTTTCTGTATGGAAGATCTTGAAAAAGGTATATCAAAAATAGCAATAGAATCGGTACGGCATTTTTTAGTACTATGGTTGATTTGAGTTGTCATGTCATTAATTGCTCGGCTCAACACTATTCCTTGAGTTATGTACTGTGTATCACAGTTTATTTCGGGCTGTTCTTATTATTATTATTTTTTTGGTTGTCCACCCGGTGTCCGGTACCCGAAGACTAGCCGATTAATCCGAATTCGGGGTACTGTCAGGCGGTTTCCCGGGGACCCCTCCTAAGAAGGTCTGCTGCGTTCACAGGGGCTCGAACCCGACACCTCTGCTTAAGCGACACAAGCCCCTTCCACTTGCGCCAACTTTCGTTGGTAGGCTGTTCTTATTTGTATTTAGGCTTTTGCTGCACGATTAGCAGGTCTTCCTACTAGAGAAAAACCCTAGTTGGGGGAGATAGATTTAGATTCCTAGTTATATGTATCCAAATGGACAAAACACTGGTGTATTCCTTTTTATATTCAGAAATTCTATCGACTCTACCTATTTCAAGTTCGAAATCTGATCGGATCAATTTACTAATGGAGTAAAACTCTTCCGGTATGAATTTTATCTACTTCATGGGGCTCTAATTCGAAACCTTACTTGAGGGGATATAATTTTAACATCACTCTTTTACTCAAAAAGTTCGAGTTTTATAAATAAAAAAGTTCAATATTCGAAGAATTTCACTCCCCATTGACGAATAAAGTTCAACTATGTATTAGTCGGGATATCTATTACTAGGAGGTCCAAACCGGAAGAAATCGACGAGGATACCTTCATGGGATACATTAGCTGTAGAAGTTATAATCTAACTCAGAATCGCCAACACCCGAATTTAAAATCGACTGTAAGCAATTGTGATTGATGGATAAATGGCACATTAGCTGTTGTCTCCATTTGAGAAGGGGGTTTCAAATAATTGGTCGAAATTAAGTAGGTGGAGCCGGTACACGAAGATGTGACATGTGTCACGTTACCTTATCAAGTCGGGGAAATTATCTAGTTGGTACAAAATTTTTGATAAATATATGTTTTGATATAAAACTTTTTTTTATAACCCTATACTATTTAAGACCTTTTTAAAATGTAATATTTTGACATAAGCCGTTACATTTGCTGATGTGGCAATGACTGGGAGTCCACGTGATAATTGTGCTGATATAACATTAAAAAACAAATTTACAATATGATTAAATAATCAAACAAAAAATAAAACTCTTTCTTTCTCTCGAGTAAATATTGAATATATAATACACAATAAATTTACTGTGTAAAACTCTCATATCTTGAAAAGTTTTCATAATTTTTAAAAGTTAATTTTATACGTGTTAAAATTTGAACGGTAATGAATTTATTATACATAATACACTGAGTGTTTACTCTTCCTCTTTCACTCTCTCAGCAAACGCCAATAACCATCCCGATCTCACTCTCTCAGCCCATCACCATTACAGGAAAAAAAACAAAATCTCTCCGTCTCACAGCCATTGTTGGAAAGTTGGTAGTAGTAAGGAAGCTCAACTTCAGTGTGCTGACCATGAAGGACTACAGTGAAAAGCTACAGCGGAGATTTGAGGGGAGATCCAATCCTCCAGAGAATCCTATCCAAAAAAATACTTTTTTTTTTTTTTACTTCTCTGTGCATCCAAATTCTCTCTAATATCTATCTATACTCTCATCCTCGGTCACTCGGATGATCACATGGTAGCAGACTGTTTCCGAAGGAGTTATCGCGACCAATTACACAAGGACCTTCGAGTCCTTCCCGATCCCACTTCGGAGACAAGTCCGAGACTTGGCACATGGAAGTATTGCTCACTTGCGCACATGGGTAGTGGTGCTCCAGCACGAAAGAAGACAACAACGATGTCGGCAGATGAGTGGGTGAAGTTGCCACCATGGAAGAATACGGTGATGAGGACCACCTCGGTGGAGATGGAAACTTCACGAGCTTTGATGCGCTTCATTCACGATGATTTCTTTGGCCCTCTTCCATCGCCCCCATCCCAACTTCAATCTTCGAGTCATCTAATTTTTATTTTTATTTTTATTTATTTATACAATTTTCTTTTTATAATAAATGGAATGGGCGGGAGTTGAGCTTTTTGATGAGTGATTTTCGCGCGCTTAATGTGTGTGGCCATTGGAGAAAGAGTGTGTGATAGTGATGTGTTCTTGTTGAGAGGTAGAAAAAGATTGTTTTATTATTTCATCACATTTAAAATTTACATTCTATTATTTAAATTTATTTTTTTAATACTACATCATCACAATTGTCATGTGAACTCTCAGTCACTGTCACGTCACAATGTCACACCAGTAAATGTAGTAGTGTTAGTGAAAAAGTTTTGTACCAAGTGTGCAATTTTCCCCCGACAACTGCATCATAGATTTTTGTCTTCGCATGCAATTATTGAGCAAATAACTTTCTTTTCTGGGTAGTCTGGTGGTATATGACTCGCTCCCGTACTATTTGGTAATGTCGATGGCCTAAGTTCGAGTTTTACTCTGAGCAATATCGCTAGAAGATATTCTTGAATCTGAATGTTGATGGATACTGGTCTCATGGCCTAAACTAGGGTTTTTTGTGGTATTACGTCGGCGGATCAATATTGATACTGATTGTTTAGTTCACATAATATATTCACGATTGAATACGAAAGTCCTAACATTACGTAGTAGTATCGGTAACTGGACCGCCACTACTATTATTCTTTTTTTTTTTAATTTACTAATCGTCCCGTATTAAAAGGTCCAATAAAATTCATTTTTTTTCAAGTTTGAATGGGTCAGTTCATTTAGAAATAAAACACTAAATAAATTTTTTCATGTACAAGATTTAAATATAAGACTTTACGGAAAAAACATGATATTTCACTTAAGTTGAAAGGAGCGTCGAATCAATCCAAACAAGTTAGTGCTGGCCAGGTAGCTAATAGATTTTAATGTTGCCAGAAACGTGGACATCTCCGTTTCTGTTTGATAACCTTGAAATCGGTACGGGAATCAAATGAGCCACAAAAATTAGGGCAAAATAAAAAGATGGTTTCTCAGCCACATCAAAATCAGTTTGGTCTCACTTGTGTCATCTTTAGTCAAGACCGAATTCCATGGAGAGACGTGTGGGTTGGAGGACCTGCCATTTAAGTGTTAGGTTAGAGATATTTATAACAATTATTGGAATGATTAGAGTGATTTGATATGTCTATACTATTATGCCTAAATGTTGAAAATCTTTAATATTTTTTTTTATTTTTCCTATTTATTCTCAATCTAATTTAAATATTAAAATTTATGATATTTATCTGATTTTTATATTAAGAATAAAATAATAATTTCAGTAATTTTTTTCTCACTCCACATTTACAATCTTAGATATAAACATTTTTCGCTAACCGCTCATATTTCAACATCTCACTTTATATCACTCAATATCTATAATTTTAATAATAAAAATTTATCAAGTAATTGTAAAATTGAAAAGATAAAATTAGTATACTACACTAATGAAAAATAAAAATGTTATGCTTAGGACTATAAGTTAACAAATTTTAAATAAATTAAATTATAATAAATTATAAATAAATGAATTAATTATACTGTCTCATCCCAATAATTCACATTTATTTATTTTTATTTTCTTTCTATGCATAGTACAAGTTCATGTCTAATACTATTATATGTAAATATTTGAAAAAATTTGTTATCTTTTTTACTTTTCATATTTGCTCTCAATCTAATTTACATATTAAAAATGATAGTATGCTTCTGATTTTCAAATTAAGCGTAAACTAATAATTTTAGTTATTTTCTCTCACATCATATATACAATTTTAACATTAAAAATCTTTTATTAACAATTCAAATTTTCTCATCTTACTCAATATCTATAATCTTAATAGTAAAAATCTTTCATATTTTTAAATTTTTTTTTCTGCAGACGAGTGCTTCAAATTCTTTTAGATACGTTTTGTACTACAGTTTGAAAATTTTGAAAATCATAATCAAAACATTTTTCTCGATTTGAATCGACTTTTAATTCACAAATAAATTTCATGCTCATGGAGAGAAAGCGTTCTATTCTATGTAACAAGTATATCGCGTTACAGTGTTTACGTGGTGTTATAACCGGTAAGATCCAATTATTTTTAATTTATAAAAATTGTAAATTAATTGAATCTTATTAGTTCTCGATACCACATAAGTGCTGTCAAGTAATATACCTATTACACATAATGTAGCTAGTATATGGTTGAAAAAACACATTGTGTATGAGAACATGGCTATTCTTTTAAAAATAAGCACTTCTCTCCTAAAAAGCATCCGATACAGTAACGTTATCCTTAATCTGATATAAAAAAAAAAAATCCCAAGTCCGATTCTCATTAATAAGATTTTTATTTCTTCACTCTCAGTTCAATTCCTGAGTGGTCGTAGTGGGATTCATGCTGAGTACTTGATTTGCTCCTGCTGGGATGAGTTGGATAAGTAGATCTGTTAATCAGTGAAGATGAAGTTTAATTTCATGACGTCTGTCTGGGACTCGGACATTCTCTCGTAGTTCTTCATGTTTGATTTGGGGGGAGGGGCGCGATGATATGATTTCGAAAATTCGATGAATATATAGTGAGGGGTTAGAAAGGTGAATTCTTCATGTTTGATTTGCGATGACGTTTGGAGGGTCCGATGATATGGTTTCGAAAATTTGATGAATAATGAGGGTTAAAAAGGTGATTACATCGATTTCGGAATACAGAATTGACATTTTTGACACATTTGTATATGATAGATTAAAATGTTCATGCTAGCATTAAAAACAACTCATCCACGTCAGCTTGGATGTAACGGCAAGTAAAGGTGGAGACTCGGTAAACTGATAGAAGGAAATATACATGACTTAATTTATTACTTTGAAATATGTATAGCTTACGAGGAAAAAAGCGAAAAACGTATAGGACTCATGCTAATTTTTTCTCTTCAAATTTGATTACCAACTTCTTTAGCCCCGGTGATCAACTTATAACAAGAAAAATGCATTGATTCTAACCGCTCGTAAATTGACTTATTGAACAGAATTCTTGACTGATATTGCGTGATCGAATGATTCTTATGCATTGCCGGATCAATCAAATGATTATTGATAGTACCTTCGGATGGCCCATCAATTTAAGAGATCCTTGGATGAAATCTGAATTGGCCATGGGATGAAGAAGAAGAGCGAACTTCACTAGAGACCTACAAAATGTCAAGTCCGGGATGGTTTCCCGGAATAATCTTCCGATATATATAAGTCAAAAAGTGATATGAGTAAGAGGAGGAGGGAGGAAAAGGAGAAGAGATGTTGAAGATGGGAGGGATCAATCAAATACCTTGCCCATAATGGGGGGCTATTTACAGATCCTGCTTAGTACATAAATTTGACGTGGTCATGTCTTTCATGAGCTCAGCACATGGGTAACAGTTTGACTCAAAGGACGGCTAATGTCCACTTGGGAGAGAGTCAGACTTGGATGTCTAGCGCCCATAATGTTGAAAAGAGTTGGACTTGGTAGATGTCCAACGTCTATGTGGAAGAGAGTCAAACTTGGATGCCTAACATCCGTAGCTTGAGAAAGAGTCGAATATAGTAGATCACTACAAGAAAACTGCCAAATACCATTGGAATCCAATCCGTAAGCATTTCCGACAGATTTCCAACGGATTATCCATCGGGAACATCAACGAGGTTTACCGACGGATTTACTGACGGATTATTCCGTCAGTAAATCCATCGTTATATCATGGTGCAAAGAGCGCAGGAGTTTGCCGATGGATTATTCCGTCGGTAAATCCGTACGCAATTACCGATAGATTGTATTCCGTAGGCAAATCTGTCAGTATGTTATAGAGGGAATGGAGCGGGTGATTTACCGACGGACATTATCGACGGCCGAATCCGTCAGTGAATCTATGGAGACGGGGTTCATGTCTTTTCCGACGGATTTACTGATGGATATTCTGTCGGTATTTGAATTTTATTGGCGGGATTTTTCCCGCTCTTTCGTAGGCGAACTAATATTCCGACGGATTACCGATGGAAATATCCGCCGATAATCTGTCGGAAAATTGCTTTTATATATCCCGAGCCCGACCTCTTCTCTCCCATTTCCTTTGGTAATTTCTCTCCTAAGCACGATCCACCAAGTCTAAGCAGCAAGCTGTAGAGTCCGAGCCCCGATGCTAGAGTTTCGAGCCCCAACGCCTGAGTCCATCCATTGAGCAAGCGTGCCATGAGCTAACTGAGCCCGGGCCTTGAGCTCCACCGAGCCCCAACCCCGGCCTCCAGCAAGTCCAGCCTCGGCCTCCAGCAAGTCCCAGCCCCGGCCTCCAAAGAGCCCCACCGAACCACGGCCAGCCCCGCCGAACCGCCAACTGTCACTCGAAGCCCCGGCCAAACCCTTGAAGAGCCAACTTGAGCGCTCACCAAGTGCTACCTCGAGCCCCGGGCAAACCCACCGAGGCCACTGACCTCCGCTGCCGGCCCCTCGAGCCCAAGCCTCGCCGCCGCCGACCTCCCCGAAATGTTATTTGTATTGTTCTTTTTTCCGGATAAATATTGTAAATATTTCTAATTAATAAAATTTACTTTTTTTATTGGCTTAATATTTTATACTAATGATATTTTATTAATTATATGATTGATAAATTTAGCATATAAATAGTTACAAAATAAAATATATCAATATTTGTAAAATGCATCACCGGAATTTTCCGACGGATAATCCGTCGGTAATCTGTCGCGAGCGGCGAGCCGTCGGTAATTATCTACGAATATATTGTTGTAAATTCCGACGGATTACCGACGGATTCCCGTTGACATTAAATTTGTCGGTAATCCCGACAAAGGAAAACGCGACGGCACGTATCCATCGGTAATTCGTCGGTAAATCCGTCGGGAAAGCCGTTTACCGATGGATTACCGACGAATTCGTCCGTCAGTAAATAACATTTTTCTTGTAGTGGATATTTGATGTCCATCAAATGGGAGTAAGTCAGACTTAGTGGGTGTCCATATTAGAGAGAGTCGGACCTGTCCGACTGCCATCATGTAGTAAAGAGTCTGACTTCCATCATGTAGGAGAATCGCACTCATTGGATGTTCAATATTCATTATGTGGGTTGGTATTTATTGAGTTAGTTTCTAACAAGAAAGATGTGTCGAGCAATGATATATCTGTCTATATTAATCATTATTGTCTTCGTGATGAATAAAATAATCAATGGAAACTAGTAGAAATCAGGGACATCGTCCGCTAAATTAGGGCTCATTTACAAGCTTTTGAAAGATGGGATTGTGTATGGATCGGTAGAAATCTAAACCAAATGGCTGACAAGCTCTCGAGGGAAAGAACTCTCTCAAAACCCTCGGGTCTTCGTGTTTTTGAAGGGGAAAACTTGGGCTGTCTGGGTCTTCTGTCGAGCAACCCTACTAAGATAGCTAACCGTACTGCCTTTCTATATTCTCTTTTAATATATTAAGTTATTCAGAAAAAAAAAAATCAATGGAAACCATGAATAATGCAACATAGTATAACATGTTGTTTATTTTATTTTATTTTATCTATTTATTACTATTTTAAGGAAAAACCTTCTTTTTTCGTGTCACTTTTTCTTCTCTATCTACTCATAGTGCATGAAAATTGAAACGTTCATACGCATTAGAACAAAATGGGGATATGATTATAAATTTAACATATATAACTACCTACTTCTCATCATTTTCTCTCCCTCTTAGAACTTTTCTATTCTCCCTCCACATTCCTATGTTCTTTCTATAAATTTATTTTTTATTCTCATTTTCTTTTCTCACTCTTCAATCGTGTATGAATATATATTTCTAATAGTTTTTACTTAGATAATATACCGTGCGTAGCACGGATAAGCATATAGTAATACATAATCCGTCAAATATCGACAAGCTTTACAGTCATATATTAAACATAAAATTATCTTATCCATTACATACACAGGGAAGCAGACTAGTCCAGAGTCCAGAGAACGAGCCATCCAGCAGCAGGTTACAAGATACACGTTCCGGCCTGATCCTGACCGAGTCTAGCTCATATACTCTTGATCGGTAACTCGGCTGCGTACCACACGGTGTGATCCTGGGGGACAAAGTGGCAGATCGGGACAGACCCGGGCTTGACTCCGAGCACCTGGAAGGCCAAGTGCTTAGGGTTCAGGGTTTTCCACTTGGAAGTGTCACTGTGGCAGACTGCCACTGCCTTAACCTCAACCTCAGTCCCATCCTCTCCCTTCAGTGGCACCACCAACGCCTCGGTGTTCTGGGTCTTGTGGCAATAGAACACGGGATAGGGATACTTCTGCTCGTGGCAAACCACACAAGGGAGTGAATTACTATGAGAGATCGGTTGCCACTGCGCTTCTTGAGTATTTGAATTCGAAAGGTAATAAAAAAAAAATCATGATCTATAGGAAGAATTTAGTATAATCGTTTACAAATTTAGACTTTTAGATGAATATGAATCAAATATCTTATAGACAAATAGACACTTAACATATATCAAGGGAAGTTGTGGCGTGAACTCACACCTTGTAATAAGACCCGAGTATGGAACTCATAGTCACTATATAAGAATTCCGAGATCGAAAGAAAAATGTTAGGTTCGTGTTTAATGAATCGAGAACGGAATAGAAAGTATGTCCCATAGCCAGTGGTCCTCTTCAATTGAATACTGAAAAAAAAAAAAAAAACATCCGGCTTAAGATCAAGTGTTGACGATTAAGATACGAATAAGATCCAAACTACTTTATCTATCTATACTGTTATATGCAAACTTGTGAAAAGTTTGGTTTCTTTTTTATTTTTCATATTCGTTCTTAATATAATTATATATAAAAATTTATAATATATAACTGATTTCCAGATTAAGGACAAAACATTAATCTCGTTCATTTTTCTCTCACTTCATATCTACGATCATAGCAACAAAGATCTTTTATTAACTGTTCACGTTCCCGTATCTCACTCCATATCTATAATTTTGGTAACAAAAATTCTCACGTTTTTTGAACGAATAATTTGAAATTATAAAAATAAAAATGTGAAATTGATCTAATATCTAGATAAAAATTGAGAATATTCTACTTATTACTATAAGTTAAAGAAATTTTAAATAAATTAAACTATGTAAGTTATAAATAAATGATATAATTATACGAATTCGTTACAATATTTCATTTTTATTTTTTTTTATTTTTTTCATACGTAGCACGAGTCCTTATCTTGTTGACTTGATGTGTTGCGAGGAGATACGGGCAAAAATACTGCTGAATTGATTAAAAAATGGAAAATTTAAATTATTCTGTGAATACTCTCTTAAAAGCATGTGCATTTTCGATTTTATATGGGAGGTTACACGTGTCTAACATGCAATTTTTAATTTTTTTTTCAAAAAATGCTTAATGAACATGTATTTTCTGTTACATGTACTTTAAAATGGTATTCACGAAAATTCATTAAGAGATCAGCCCTATTTTTATCTGAGAATTCTCGATTTTCGAGGCTCTTTTTCGTGTGGAATGTTGATATGTCCAGACCTAATTGCCTTTAATGGGGTCTGAACCTTCTTAGTCCGCATTCAAATTTCTACAAATCTGATTTAGACCTGTCGCTCGTTTGACTAATCGTGTTTAGGTTATTGTCGTGCACGATTGGCAGACCAGGACCTCCTGCATGATAAACCCTAGTAGGGGAGGACATATTTCAACTTACATACACCAAAGATGAGAAGACACTGATGGTACACGAACTGATTAAATCGGGGTGGCTCAATGTATCTTTTCCTCAAGACACTACTTCGAATTCAAGCTCTGTGAAGAAATATTTTCCCCTTAATTATGGATAAAATTCGAACGTGCGTCAATCTGAACCCATTACTAGGAGGTGCAAGCCGGAAGAAATCAACAAGAGGATCTTTAGGATTTCACGTCTTAATGATCGATAAAATTCGAACATGCATTAACCGAGATCCACTATTAGGAGGTGCAAATTACCGGAAGAAATCGACAAGAATACCTTCACATGATACGTTAGTTGTGGAAGCGAATCTTAAACCTGAATCGCAAGTGCTCGAATTTAAACCAAATGTACGCGACCGTGACCGATAAATTTAGCCGGCTATTCCGGACCGAGGGGGTTTCGAATAATTGATCGAAATCGAGTTGATGGAGTCGATGTTGTAGATCTTACTGCAAATACAACAAATTCTTAAGTGAGCAGAGTTCATAAATGATATTGTGAACTCGAACAATGGTTACATGCAAGTAAAATAACATCACGTCATTTTTAAAAAGTAACAGATGAAAAAAGCTAATGTGAGATCTTTTATTAACGTGTCAAATATTTGTTAGTTGAGTTCACAGATGATGTGACGATTTCAACTCATGTAAGAATCTCTAGCGATACACAACCTTCTCAATATATATATATATATTTATTTATTTATTTGGTGGGTACCACGCATTAACATTCACTGACGCAGAAATGGACATTTCTTATAATAACATGAAATGTTTCGAAACAATTTTTACGATAGCTGCAGTTCACCGACAGTTGATGGATGACTCTAAACCAACAGCCACCCTCTCTTACTTGGCCTCTTGAGAGAGTTGAGGACGATGTGACATGTGAGAGACTCTTGTCCAAGTTGAATTCATCGCGTCGTGTTCACAGAACACATTGAGATTGCTTATCACTTCGTGCGCGAATGGATGTCCCGGCATCAACTTCACATATGGATAGGATACAATTCGGAGAGTCCTGGCTCAATAAGAAGGTAGCATGATAAGATACGGTCTGAGCAAAACATATTATTTTGTGGGGCTGTACCTGCCGGGTCTGTCAGCATGATAATTGGCTCTTTATTTTTTATTTATTTAAGAAAAAATGTTTTTATATTGAGTATTT
Source organism: Lagerstroemia speciosa (assembly GCA_037672795.1). Classification (NCBI taxonomy): domain Eukaryota; kingdom Viridiplantae; phylum Streptophyta; class Magnoliopsida; order Myrtales; family Lythraceae; genus Lagerstroemia; species Lagerstroemia speciosa. The sequence goes on along the minus strand of CM075293.1, from coordinate 7,694,622 downwards.
ATTTTCTGGTCCGATAAGAAGGTGGCCCGACAACTCTTCGCCCAAGCACAGTCTTATCGCGTCGAGCCTAAAATTATCACCCCTAACTTCACATAGGATCTGTCGGGTCGACTGATCAACTTGCACGTACAGACTAAGATGCAGATGAATGCATCACGCAGCCCAAGCACATCATTGTCGGCAACTTCACCTTAAAATTTGAGGGAGAAAGAAAAGCCTGGTTCCGTGTGCTTCACACCACGTGAGTCAGAGCTTATAAACCAACGATGCAGTTAAGAAAATTTGAAGAGAAACTGTACTCGAATCGTAGAAGAAATTGCCCACAGTAAAGCAGAGTTCTTGATCAGCAGCTGAAACTTGGAACAAGCCAAGAGTGCAACCGAAAGCGGCAGAACTCTGACCTTTGAGATTGGAATGGCAATGTACAGAACATGAATATCTCTTCCTGTTTGAAAAGAAATGACAAAACTGATAGTCAATTACAAATCTCAGCTCTCCCGTCGCCTAATACTTTGCCAAATTCAAGAGGTTCAATCAGCACCTATCGTATCTCACCACAATCAACACCCCGTGCGGGCATGAACAGGAGCCGGAAAAATAAGGAAGATGACCCATTGACTTTTCCTAGTGTCATCCACCATCACCTTTCTTATCATTCAACGGTATAAAAGAGGTCAACCACTTCTTCCACGGAGCGTCCTCTTGTTGCTCAATCCATGACAGGAAACAGCTATCTAACAAGCAAAAAGTGTTGACATACAGGAGTTGGTACCTGACAGGTATGTAACGGAAATTTGCAACTTGAACAATAGGCCATATGGCTCCTTCAAGAACAAAGGCAGGAATGAAGTCCCTCTTCACGTCTTCTTTTATCTGCGGGACACTCTTTCCGGCGGAAAAGCCCATGTAGGTGAAAAATACAAGTAAATCCAATGGCCCAAAGATGAACCCATCTATCCCTACTTTGGCAGCAACGAACCGCAAGGAATTTGGCTGCATTTGAAACTGCAACCTTATTAACCGGTCTAACCCTTCATACCTGTTCAGGCAGAAAAGTACAAGCAGATGTGTATGAAATATTGGTTAACTCATTCACCTGTTAGAAAATTACATTACTTTCTTATGTGTATTTAAGAAGAGGACAAAACTCTCTGGAGCTAGCAGGAAGCTGGTGAAACAATGCATGTAATACACATGCATGTAATACACACATAATGAGTCCTGGGGGCTACAGTGAACTGTTTCATTGACAAGCAGATAGTTATGAAAGTAAGAGAGACAGATTACCAATAGTGGCCAACAGGTCCGACAAATCCAAACCCAAACAAGCTGGTAGTAGCTACTCTTCTCCAATTGATCTTTAATTCCTTTTCTTTGTCCTAAAAGGGATGAACAATCAGTAAATTGCTTGCATCAAATCATTCACCAGGATGTACATATGCAAATCATAGCAACAGGAATAAAACATAAGTTTGTAAATAAAACACGCAAAAGTGCAGCATCTGCATAAAGAAGTCATACTGTCATGCAAAGGCAGCTCCAGGATGCAAGTGCATCCCAACTAGTGACAGTAAAAATTGGAAAGGCTGCACCTTATGCATCAACTATTACAATTATACCCAAGAGAAGCACCAATCCAGTTTCGACTGTCAGTGGGTCTCCTAAAAAATTTCAGCAACCAAATGCATATGTCTGAATGGACATTTTTCATTATGGAGTCCTGTTGGAGGATCTGTTGGAGGATCACATGATCTTGGGTCCACATCTAAAATAAGGATGGGACCGTGCTCTGAGCAGTTAGATCATCATCTTAAGAGAACCAACCACTCTGCTGCAACAAACCACAGATCGAGGCAATGTCCCAAAGGATGAAACCAATCTTCTTCTCCATATAGGAGGTCATATTCTTGTCGCCCCCACTATGGCAATCCCTTCTACTACAAACTTCACATAATATAGCCAAAATAAAACAAGTTATTGAGTTCAACCTTACAGGCTCCTGTTCTCACACGGTTGCCTCGGGGCAACTGTCCCTACAACAGCTGAAAACATGCCCTGCAGGCTCAAACCATCTAATCCAAGGATACCTCTTTTCAAGCACTTCCCTGCATTTGCTTAAGAGAGCTACACCATCTGAATTCATCGGGTCATATCATCGACAATGTACCGAAAATTGCACAGGAATCAATGATTTTTCACATAAATGTACTCAGCCACTCTAACATAATGCATTCCCATACATTAAGCTACAGAACAATCCGAAATATGCAAAACATCCGATATGCCCCAAGGATCAATTGCATTCATCAATGTTCCATGAAGTTAAAGATAAGCAAAATCAGCGGCATTTTCTCAACGATCTGACAGTCACCTCAAGCTTGTGTTTCTTGGCCGTGGCGTGGGTGATGGTCTGAGCCGCCACGTCGCCGACTCCCCAGATCAGGCCGGAGCTGACGATCTGCGTCTTCACAGGATGATCCCTCAGGCAGCTCTGGTACCATCTCCACAGCCTCCACATTTCCCACGAAAGAAAAAACCCTTCTTTTTTGCGAGAAAGCTAGGTATCGATTGGAATTTGGAGCAGCGAGGACAGGTCCTAGGCAGAGGAAGGGAATGCTGATGGGTGCAATTGAATCTCCCAATTTCCCATTTTCCCCAAATCGAGGATTGCAGTGACTTAGGTCATTAGGTGAGAGGATGGAGAGGGAGGGAGGGAGGGGGTGGGAGAGATTTGGCTTTTCCCCCTTTCTCGGGTAAGAATTTTTCTTAAGATTTGGATAAGAAAATTAATTTCCATAGGTTCCATTTGCCCGTTGACAATACGTATCGTTATCAAATAAAAATGGAGCTCATACAGTTAAATCCTTCTATCTAAGTGATCAAGACTATCGATTTAGTAAGAGAATGGAATCACTTTGGAATAAGATTTGGAATCTTGAATTCCATAATCGATTTAAACTCCACTTATGGAGAATGGCGAGAGAGTGTCTCCCTTGGGCAAACATAAAGGATAATTGTTGTCCACTGTGTCAAGCCACTTCAATCACCAAAATCCATTTATTTATTGATTGCCCTTTCATACGAATCCCTTGGTGAGAATCGAAATGGAAGGTTGGACAAATTCCAGCAAATTCGCTGCAAAGATCTGGTGAAATTCACAGTTTATCCACCCAACTTCCCATTTAGCAACCACGAAATTAGTCATTTTGCATTGTACAGTAGTGTCTTATTATATGAGTTATGGAATTTACAAAATAAAGTTTCATTCTCTGATACAACACCAGATCTATTTCTTTTCATACATAATGTTAATCTAAAATTCCAAGAACACGCTGACATCACGTCATGTAATTCACCAACCCAACTTGATAACTCTGTTACAGCTTTCCTTCATCCTTCACTGTCCTTTCCATCATCATCACTCAGTAATATGAGCATTAACAATAGAAGCAACCTGAGCAATAATCCAATAAAGATCTTTGTGGATGCTGCCTGTTCAACAGATGGTACGTGTGTTGCAGGTGTGGCTTTCACGAAGAAGAGGCTGAAGGCTCACTGGACACAGCAAATCAAAGCCATCTCCTCTAATCAAGCAGAGTCAATGGCTGTATTACTGGCATCTGAGATTGCTCTAAAGCATAACTGGAGGAATACTGCCATCTACAGTGATGCACAACAAGTGGTCAATAAAGCCAAAAATTTTCAGAAACCAGTCTAGGAATCTAGCAGTGTTTTTTTCGATATATCATGTATTAGATCCTTATTTAAAGTTTGGGAGATTGTCTGAATACCGCGTTCTAGCAACCAAATAGCACATAATCTCTGTCAGGCAGGTCTTTTGCACAATACTGAAGACATCATTTTTGTTGAGACTCCATGTAACTAGCTATATGAATATATGTTTATTTACCTATATATATATATATATATATAAAGAAAACGGTGAACAGCCCAATCCATCGCTTTACGATAGAGAATTGAAGAAACTCTAACGATTCATAATCCAACTTTTTTACTCATTTATTTAAGTGACCGTCAGGTTCCTACTCTTAATGGCTAATCGATCCTGCATGGCAAGCCGACACGCGAATGAGTATCACGGGATGGAGCTAGAAGGACCAAAATTAATTTAAGTTAAATACAGAGATCGTAATGAGATGAATTTTTCATTTTAATCAATTTACCACCACCAGCATTTTTACTTTTATCACTAGACAGTAGAGGAACAGGGAAATTTCTTCAGCATAAAGGGCCAAACTTTTGCAATTCGAAAGAACAGGGACTTATTTGAAAAGAAAATAAAGTGTTTGCCACGTCTCCGGTAATTTGCTATTTCTCGAATATATATATATATATATATATTTATATGTATGTATGTACACACACATATCCATAGGAAAAGCAGGAGGACGCCAAATGTTTCTCGACGAGTCGAATAGGCTGTAATTCACAGGTTATCGGGTGTCTTCCTTCTCGTAGAAGCCCTAAGCCGAACCATTTCTGGTTCTTCGTTCTGCATCCTTGGAGGGATCCGCAAAATTACTCGAGAATGGTGTTTTACTTCAAAGCTCGACCGGAAGTGGGCGATTACACCATCTTCATGGGCCTTGACAAGTACGAGAACGAGGAGCTCATCAAGTACGGATACCCCGAGGATATCTGGTACGATCCTCGTGTTTATTTCTTGTCTGTATGAAGGTTACGGTATTAGCGTTTACTCTTGCTGTAAGGGGGGGAAATTTGATGGTGATTGAGTTGGAATAGTGATAATTGCCAGCCTTATGGTCGGGGAGAATTTCTAGGTTATAATTTGATCTTCAGCTTGTTGTACTGTATGTTTTGGTTTAGTTTCTTTTGATATAGTATTCATGTTATCTAAACCGCCTCAGAGCTAATTGGGCTTTTCATTGAAGAAATTTGTAACCTTATTTCGCTCTTATTTCGGTTGGAAGCTCAGTAAAACGGCGTTCAGACCTCATTTTGACACGCAATTTAGCTGCACTATTTTGGGGTCGAAGAATGCTTTTCCATTTGTTGATTTTACTAGGGCGTATAATGCAGCGAGGTTCAGAGTAGCAGAGCATGCTCATGCAATTTTGATAAGTGACTAAATCTAAAAGCTTAATTGCATCCTTTTCCATTTTCTGATTTTGTGAGGAAGTACAATGATTAGAGGTTCTGAGTAGCTGAGGATTGCTCCTGCAATTCTGAAAAGTGATTAATAGTGTAGCTGTATCCTTTTCCTTTTCGTTGATCTCGCGAGGGGATATAATAAGCAAGGTTCTGATTAGCTGATGATAGTTGGTGTAAGCAAGGTTCTGATTAGCTGAGGATAGTTGGTGCAGTTTTGAAAGTGACTAAAAGCTTTGGGCTAGTGAAGCTATTCTGAAGGAGGGATGTTTTTATTTCTTATCTGGGCGAATGGCCGAAGTGAGTTTCTATATGATGCTCGGTTATAGGAACTGAAATACAATGTGCCGTCAATTTGGTTAGCATTCTGTTGTTGTGAACTTTGGCATCAAATTATGAATTTTCATTTTCATGAGGACACAAGGTTCAAGTAGTTTCTTTATGTTGAATACTAGTATAAGTCAATTTTCTTTAATTGACAGCAAGAATTTAGGCTTTAGTTGTTTTTGATATCACATCTGTCAGATGCTGCTGCAAACCTGAGTAATAAGGTTTTCAAGTTAGTGGTGCCTGTTGGATCTCTTTCCATTTGCCCTGTCTACTCTATTCTATGGAGTACTCACTGTTGAATGGCATTTTTTGGAAGGTTTCATGTAGATAAAATGTCATCAGCTCATGTTTATGTGAGACTGCACAAGGGACAGACTATTGACAATATAAGCGATGGTTTACTGGAGGATTGTGCTCAGCTTGTTAAAGCGAATTCTATCCAAGGCAATCCATTCTTTCCCTTAATTATAATCTAACTTCTCCGCAAATCGTCTTCTCCTGTGATCACCACCACAAAACAACATTATGTAATGAAGCCCCATTATTACATGGATTACACACTGTTCTTTCAGAAAATTTCCTTTGAAAAAACTATGGAAAAAATTCTTCTATAACAACATGCACTATTCAGAATAATGGGAAAAATTTAAATACCAGTCTACTAGGTTTGCTTGTCCTCAATAGCTCACTTGCTTTTCCTCAAATCTCAAGAAAAGTGCACTAACTCATTTGTTTCTTTTCCTGGAATGGCAGGAAACAAAGTGAATAACATCGATGTTGTCTACACTCCCTGGTCAAATCTCAAGAAAACCCCTTCTATGGATGTTGGTCAAGTTGGTTTCCACAATCCGAAGATGGTGAGGCCTAAATAACTTATTAAATGCCCATATAATTCTCTAAAGTAGTTTGCTGGAATTTAATTCTCACTTGCTTTTGTGTGTTGTATTAATATTGATAGGTTCGGACTGTGAGGGTCGAGAAGCGGATAAATGAGATTGTTAATAGATTAAACAAGACAAAGGTGGAACGTAAGCCTGACTTGCGAGGTATGCCTGTGGTTTCTTCTATTTCTGTGAATTTATGTTAGACTCAAACAATCACATCACATGGTTGCAAGATGTATTTTCCCACTGAGGTCATCTATTCATGACATTCATGGTTATGATTATTTCATGTTCTTTTGAATATGGTATATAATCTAAACAATAGCATTTCCACCTTTTGGCATGGTATTCCAGTCATGAAAAGTGGGATCTTTCTGATATTTAGTTCTTAATTATAGGGTTATACATTCTTTTCTTTTTCTTTTCTTTTCTTTTTTTTCGATAAGTGGGTTTGTATTGCATTCACAGCTCAAAACTATACAAATTTACAAAAGTTGAAACAGAGTAGCATCACAGCAAGTGATCAATTCTAAGAGCTTGGGCTAAAGAACAACTTGCCATCTTAGATGCTACATTCTTAATGCCTAGTATTTTGAGGTGTTTTCAATTTGCAGCGGAGCTGGAAGCAGCCAATGCAGCAGAGAGAGAAGGAAAAAAGCTCCAGCTTAGAGATAAAGTGAGTCACTGAGTCTTCTCTTTCTTTACTAAGATGTGTATACATCTTTTACCGATTCTTCATTAGAAGCGACTTTGAGTGTCATTCGTTCCTGAAAACATTCTGCTAAAACATCCTGAGCAGATTTATTATGCTGTTGATGTCTGTTGAATTCCTCTCACGCTTGTTCTATAACATGCTTGCTATATCAGTAGCCTCATTAGATTGAAGAGGAAGTGTTAAGTTTTGTCTGAAGTCATCAAATTACAATATCTCTTTTCCTATTTAAACCCTGTAGAAGCGGAGGGAGGAAATGGAGAGATTCGAGAAAGAGAGACAGGCAGAGCTACGAAGCTACAAGGGTCTGATGGTGGCTGAAAATATGACCTCGAACAAAGATATTGCATCGTCGAACAAGTCATTGCAGGAACTCGAGGACGACTTCATGTGATTACACTGGGATGGAGATTGCAGCAGACTTCATGCCTACATCAACAAGGCAAGTTTCTTTATGCCTTTCCTCTAGTTTGGATAAAATGTGGTCGATTTGACGAGAAACGATAGCATCCAAAGCTTTAGGGGCAAGTTCCCCATCATTTTACCTATCTGTGCCTATGTGAACTCCGGTTTTCTTCTGATCGGAAAATCAAGATCTGCCTGTGATTAACCGATTATGATTAGTATGATGAGAGTTCATCACATGTAGCAAATTGCTATTACTAGTGGCCAGATTTATGATCGAGTCTGAGTTTTCCGAATCGGTTACTTTTCTTTTTGTCTGCTAAGCCGAGCGGTTGATGCTTGAACTCAGATTATATCTCAACTTGTAGATTTCTAGTCACGGATTCTTTTCTTAGCTCTTACTCAAGCCTCAAACAGCAAATGAAGATATTTTCCATTAAACTTCTCAACAGGATTAGGGGTTCTAAGATAGCAACATGGAGTTCGTGTTATACAAGCAACCGGCTCACGGTATGGCTGCACTTGTGCCGATTAGCAGAAAACTATGATCTCACAACACAGTCTGAAAAATCTTATGGGCTTGAAAATGCTGTTCTTCCAAGTTCTTTGAGGAATCCTCATACCCCGTTTGATGGGATGGAATGGAATGAAATCAAAATTATCATTCCGGCCTCCATTCCATTTCTCTTGTTTGGCCGTGCAAAACGGAAAAATGGAAACCGAATGACTATTTTGATGGAATGGCCATTCACCCAATTTCTCAAAATTTTATTCCGTTCAGTGACGGTTTTATGCCGTTGGTGCAGTTATCGTAAGATGGTATCAAGTAACATAATGGTCAATACCATCCCTTTGATTCCATTTCATTTCAGATTACCAAACGAGACCTAAGAGTTAAAACTGATGAAGAGAAATCTTTGTTGGGTCTGATCAATGGTGTTTAAAAATTTTATGCGACTCTGAATAATCCAGTTTGAGTCATGCCAGTCATACTAAGGTGTAAAATTCTTTCAGTATGAGTTTTGTCAATTGACAAATTCCCAAACCAAAGAATCGGGATCTTCACGTAAGAGATCAAATTTCAAATCACTCGAGCCAATTCAAATTAGTGCATGATGCAGAGAATTCAAATATCCAGTGCATATGAAAGAAAAATGCAACCCCAACCGTAGACGGCGGTAACTACAAGGGACCATGAAATTTAAAAGTACCAGGATTTTTTCAAAATACGAAAATAAAAAGGTTTTTTCGTATTTAATTAGCATTAAATAAATACCTGAAAATTTTGCTAAAATTTTTTTAAAGAATTTGAAGAAAATATGGACCCGACGGACTGCTAGATTCAACGGCGCAATAACTCAGTTGGATCTGATCCATGATTACACTTTTCGATCGGGAGAGGGCCTTAGCTTAACCTTGTTGGTTAACTTTCCTTCTTTGTCTAGAAAATTTTCCTCATCTTCCATTTTTTTTTTAAATATCAATAGTGTGCGGCATTGTAGTAATCAATTAATCTACCGGACGGTGCATTATACTGTCTGTGATCCGTCATTAATCCTGGACAGTTTGCTGCATGTTGTCAGTTTACCAGTGGATCTGTCCTTTCGGAAGCACCGTAGTAATCGATTAATCCAATGGATAGTGCATTATACGGCCTAAGGTCCGTCGTTAATCCTATCCTCAGATACCGGCTCCCGTGGGGAGTTGAATCATGGACCTGACTTACTGCATTTTGTCAGTTTGACAGTCGACCTGTCCACTCGAAGGCTTCCCACTTTTGATCTATTAATCTATGTGCTATACTTGAAGAGGAGAGACAATTTTCATCTCTATTTCGATTTTCGTCTTGATATATTATATATTAATAATTAATTTTAATCCAATTTCATCGAGGATATTATTGTAAATTGGTTCTAGCAATAACTCCCGACTCTCGTAAATACACGTTTTTTCACCATAATCCATACCTCGCTTGCACTGCGTTGCCGGCCTCGAGATCCTAACGTGTATGGGACAGCAAACGACCTACTGCCGTTGACAAATACCGAAGTTCCGTTGGAAAGAATACGATTGAAGAAAATGTTCAATTTACCGCTGTAAGTTACCGTAAATTTACTTCAATGCATTGCAAGTCAGCTTCCCAGTTGGGAGGGTTCTTTCCAAATATTCCCTTTTACTATTTTACTAGAAACTTAACCGTACTATGCACAGTATGTGTTATTTCAAAAAAATGACTGGAATTAACTTTCAAATTAGATAGCTATAAAAGTGTATTCTATAGATGAGATTGGAATTCGTAATTTACATGTATGGTTCGCTGATAAAAGGGTAAAAATGGAATATAATAATTAAAAATAAATATATTAGAAGGAAAAAGGAAAAAAAGAACGTGGAAAAAGAAGAGGAAGTGAGTCTAAAGTGGGTGTGAAAAAAGATGAGAAATTGATAGTTAATGTCAAATTTACGATCTTACCCTCATTTTATTCCAATTTAAGAGCTAACAATATTCAATTTATATGCACAACGGCATTTTTGGAAATAAAAAAGTGGCACAAAAAGGTGTTCTCTTTTAAAATAATAATAGATAAATAATAAATAATTAAAATTTTAAAGATTATTGATATGTAAAAATAAAATAATAAAATCAGAAAAAGGGAAAGGGTGCATAGAGGAAAATTACCACTTCCCTCCGCCCGTTTCCTTTCTTAATTCATTATTTTCAACATTTAATTGACATTTTGATTATATTTAATAAAGTATTGATAGCACCAAAAGCAATTTTAAATTTGACAAAGGGTTTGGAATAAAAATGAAAAAGAGATCAAATTTTGAACACTGAATTCGATCGTTTCCTTTTCCCGATTAAATGCTTTCATATTAAGTACGATCTTTAGTTCCGTTCGAAAATTCGTATTCAAATTCTTCTACTTCAAAAATTTTTCGAAAAAACCTTTTTCTAGGGTTTATATTTACCAAATCTAGCCATTAACGTATAAATTAATAAATAATAAATGAGAAAAAATAGGAGCAACAACAATATACCCGTTGAACCTGAAAATGACCCCGGACGGCCAAGTGTAAATTGGACGGCTGTGATCACCGATAAGACCGATCCTGACCGTCCATCACACATAACCTGCTCGGCCTTTACCGCCCCGATTCGTTTGAATACCTTTCGTCTTCCTTCTGGACAGTGTCGCTCTCTCCCCAATTTCAAAAACTCTCTCTCTCTCTGGAACTTCGCAGTGTTGCTTCGACGGTCCCCTCTCTCTAGATTTCTCGGTCGATACTTGCTCGAGCTGTCCGATCTGCAAATGCGCGGAGTTTATCGCCATCGCTCCGACTTCCTCTCGGCACGGATTCAGTTCATAGGACTTCGTGAAGGTCAGGGCGGTAAGTTTCCATGTCTATGTTGAATATCAAGTTCTTAGACTTTGATTTCAAGGTGCGAATTAGATCGAGCTTACCCGAGGAATTGCTTTCTCTTTCGTTTTCTGTGGAGTGAGTCGATTTTGCACCATCTCTCTGATTCGAGGGGGCATCTTAGCATTTGCTTCCCGCTGAGTGGTCTTCTTGCGATCTTAATTCGGTTATGTATGGTGCAGAAGCCTTGATCTCCAGTAATGGTTTTTTGATAATTGAGTGTTGTAGGTTACAATATCATTTAATTCAAAAAATTTGTTGCCCTAGAAATTGTTAGAATTGTTTGCTTATTCATGATTGAACTTCATGAAGCGCAAAGTAGCGAATTCTCATTTCTAGGTTGAGTCTGAAGTATTCAGCCATTAATTTCAAAGTAGATGTTAATTGGACGGAATTTAATTGAATTTAATTTGACCAGAGATAATATGGTTTTCGTATGATAACTTTGAAAACTTTTGACATCCCCCAGCTATTTGAGAGATAAGCACTGCCACTTCTAGCTTGAATTTTGAACATTGGTTGCATTCCAATTTGATTTGTCTCTGGGAGCATCTTGGTAGTTGAATTCTGAAGTATCTATTCTTATATCCAATTTCCTGTATTTGTTCTCATGTATTTTGGATTTATTTTATGACGTGTCCAGGCTTAACCTTCTTGTAGGAAGATTATAATGATCTGGAGATTGTACTGTGGAAAGAGTCACCATAAAGTTGGCATCGGGTTATGCATTATTTCATGCTTCTCAAAAAACTATGGAAAGTGAAACTGCAATATCTACTCCATCAGATGGGCTCATCAGCAGCAGTCAGAAACCACGGCTCTTGCATGGGTAATGCTTCCATCATCCATATTTTCATTATTTACGTAGACATCTGCACCATCTCCCACTGCTGTTTTTAAAAAAAATTCATTTGTTGTGAGTTGTTGGAGAACAATTTTGTTGACCTGGTGGTAGCTTGGCATGGTTCTTTCACTAGTAGATTATTGCCATTCTTATATATGAATATTAGGAGTAGCAATTCATTTATGTCCTACGTGATGCAACTCCTTGTAGGAGGACTAGTGGCCCTACAAGACGTTCGACAAAGGGGCAGTGGACAGCAGAAGAGGTAAGCTGCTGTTCTTTTTTCAAAAACTTGTTGGATCTGGTTTTGGATGCAAAAGTTGAAGAAATTTACTAAGAGAATGTATAGTGAATGTCTAATGACAGTCAATGTTTCCACAACTCAGAGCTTGTATCATTTACTATGTATCTATCCATTACTGTTGAAAAAGTTTGCTGTTTAACTAGAGAAAAAAATGACTACTTTTGTGGCATTTTTGATATAATATATTTTGTAAATAGTGTTGGAAAGCATGCTTTTCCTCTCCTCTTACATATTTACCAAACAAACAATGAGCACTTACGTGCAGGCCGTTAATTTATCTCTTTACATTTTGTGTGAACTGTATTTACATGGAAGCTTTCTTGCTAAATGTTAATAGAGATGTTTGCTTTTGGCTTTAACTTATTCCAAATCTTATTTATAATCTCCACTTATTGGCATAATGAATGATCAGGATGAAATCTTGCGTAAGGCAGTTGAGCGTTTCAAAGGGAAGAACTGGAAAAAGATAGGTACGTATTCTGATGCATGCTCTCATTTCCATTCCCATGTCTTATCTTCTATATTTTGGCATGGCCCCACGTATTTCAATAGTACATTTAGCTCCTTTAACTACCATGTGCCTGAGGATTACCAAGCAACAGCAATAGGTCGTCTGTAGGAAATTACATTTGTGGAGTAATATATTATGCATGTCTTCTAGCGGCTTGAGGTGTGTTGCTTTTGATTGTTATGTTAGATATTTTGGTTTATTATTCATCCATAGTGAATAGTCTACATGCCTCATTTGAGGCACAGTTTCATGTTTCTATTATATTTTCTGTTAAGAGTATAACTAATCTTCTTACTGTGTTTCATTCCAGTGGAGAAATTTTACAATTTAGAATTATCATGCTTGTTTTTGATTGGGAAAATTGTGTCTGTAGCGGAATGTTTCAAGGATCGGACTGATGTGCAATGCCTACATAGGTGGCAAAAGGTCTTGAATCCTGAATTGGTCAAAGGTCCATGGTCTAAAGAGGTGAAAACATTCAAGCTAATGTTGTATTCTGGAAGTTGATTGCTAGCACATTATATGTTTCCACTTATCAGCTTTTTGTTTGACTTAATTGAATTAGGAGGATGGAATAATTATTGAATTGGTAAACAAGTATGGGCCAAAAAAATGGTCTACCATTGCGCAGCATTTACCAGGACGAATTGGAAAGCAATGCAGAGAGAGGTATGCTAACTTTTTGACCCTTTTTCAGTGAGCCATTTTTTTCTTTTCAGAATTACATTTTTACATGTAGAGAGTTATTCTTACTGACTAAACTACTGGTAGGTGGCATAATCATCTCAATCCAGCAATAAACAAAGAGGCATGGACTCAGGAAGAGGAGTTGGTATTGATTCGTGCTCATCAGATATATGGCAACAGATGGGCCGAGCTAACCAAATTCTTGCCTGGAAGGTGTGCCCTCTTGGTATTTGTTTGGGTTTATCTGGCTTTTCATTTTCCATTTCTGGTCACAAGGCAGAATTTGATATGTCATTGTCTTCTTATAGGACGGACAATGCCATAAAAAACCATTGGAACAGTTCTGTGAAGAAGAAAATGGATTCGTATATTGCATCTGGTTTACTTTCACAATTCCCAGCTTTGCCACTTCCGGCTGGATATCAAAACCAGCTTATCGCTTCCTCATCAAGGATGCAAAGCAGTGGAGATGACACTGTTACCAAGGGCGGAATAGAAGCTGAAGATGTTTCAGAATGTAGTCAGGGATCCACTATGGTTGTTTGTTCTCAATCTGCATCTGACATGGTTTTGCACGGGACACAAGACTGCAAATTTATCGACAATTCTGCTTTAGAAAATGAGCCAACTTCCAGTCCAGCATCCTCTTCTGGCCAATATTACTCATTAGAAGAAGCCACTCTTTCCATCCCAGATAGGCATCCTGAAACAGCTTGCTCTTCTGATCTACAAATACAATTTTCACGAGGAAATGAAACTTGTGCAGATAAAAATTGCATCATTTCTGATCCTCTGCCCGACATTTCTTTGCTGGAACTGGGGCAAGGATCTTCGGTGTTTTCGTCTTATGATCTTGGTGCCAGTGGGAGCCATCATAAGCATTATATTCCATTTCAACCTTCTATGGATCCGATGATTACTTCTACACTTGGAGCTTTGGCTATTGATTCTGAACAGCTTCATCATATTTTGACATCTGATGAAGAATGTTGCAGAATTTTATTCTCAGAGGCAGTAGGTGATGGTTTAAGCTCCGACGTTAAAGGGCCAGATAGTACTGGTTTTTGCGGACGCCCAGATACATTATCAAACCAATCATCAGATATTCAGATATCTGCAAATTGTGGAGCTTTATCACAGCAATATGAGCGTTCAAATGTAGATCTTTTGGGTACTTCAGGTGGACAATCTTCAACTCCTGTTGTCCCTTTATCTTATGATGCAGGGAAGATAAATTTTGATAAAAAGCACAAGCACAACCAGTTACCAGATGCACCTGCTGCTGCCCAAGAAGAATTTGATAACACAAATGATGGCTTTATCTATATAAATGACTCTCCAGATTCCCCGCATGATGATGGCGCTGAACTTGAAACAGTGGAATTGTTAGATCTGCCGAAGGATCAGTCAAAAAAATTGGTCCCTGTTGATACTTTTGGCTCTTCAACAGAACCCACTGGAATTTCTTTGAAAGAGGACATGAATGTAAAGGTGGAGAAGGAAGAGCCGGGGTCCCTTTGCTATGAGCCTCCTCGATTCCCTAGCTTGGATATTCCTTTTCTAAGCTGCGACCTCATACAGTCAAGTAATGATATGCAGATGGATTATAGTCCACTGGGAATACGTCAGCTGATGATGTCTTCTATGAATTGCATCTCTCCATTGAGGTTGTGGGATTCTCCAACTCATGAAAGTAGCCCAGATGCTGTGCTGAAAAATGCTGCAAAAACTTTCACAAATACGCCTTCAATATTAAGGAAACGGCAACGTGACCTCCTCTCTCCATTATCAGATAGAAGAATTGATAAAAAATTGGGAACTGACATTACATCTAGCTTGAGCCGAGATTTTTCACGTTTGGATGTCATGTTTGATGACAAGGCCATAGACAGGGCAATTCCTTTGTCTCCTTCATCCAAACAAAAGGTGAAGTCAGGGTTCGAAGATGATGATAACAAAGAAAATTTGAGCAATTCTTTTGGAGTGGGAGGAAACAAAGATGATGAAATGGCAAATCCTCCAGAAAGGATTCAGGACAAAGACAGCAAAAGAAGTGGTTCTGAGGACAAGATAGAGCAGGTGGCTGCTGATACCAATTCTAATGGCAAGCACGATGCTGAAGCTGATGCATGTTCAAAACCTGTGAGTTGTTTTAATCTGTTCTTCTATTACTTAAACATCACATATCCAGTTCTCTCGGACGTGCATTGATTCTTTATCTAGAGAAAACAGATATATATATATATATATATATGATTAAATCCTTAAGATAGATTCTTCATTCCCCGACTTCTATCTCTCTCCTTTCAGCTCTCACCTCACTATTGTATCATACATCCTTTCAGATGTCACTGCCTCCCGAGGCTCTCAGCGAACATGATCTGAATGATCTGCTGCTATTTTCCCCTGATCAAACTAGTCAGAAAACTGATAAAGCAGTGGGTGCAACCGGTGAAACTCCTGGAAAACTGTGTTCTGGGATCGTGGCCACTTGTTCAGATCCTATAGATTCTTCTTCTGGAAATTCATGCCCACCTGTCACCTCTCCTTCTGTTTCAAGAACATGTGGGAGCAGTCAGAGGCTTGCATCTGCATCTAAGCTATGTCTGCATACTTCAACTCCTCTTGAGATCGTGGTCAATAATGCTTCAAACGAAAGCTTGAGCATGTAAGATATCCTGAACTTCCATTCTCACTTTATATATATGTATGATATTTTGCCTTACATGCAAACATCATCACCACTATCTTGTAGTTGTTTGTTTTATTCAACTAGAAAGAACAGACTCTGGATTGACTCATCAAAGTACTGTTCCATTACCTGTTGTTTTCCTGGACATGTGTTGTTGGTTCAATTCGCTATTTCCACTTTCTAAATTGAATTGCGATCATAATTATAATTAAAACTGCTGCTGGGGCCTAAGTCACGTGCATTTTTTTCAACAGATTCAGTGGGACTCCATTTAGAAGAAGCATCGAGTCCCCTTCCGCATGGAAATCCCCTTCTGCGTGGAAATCTCCTTGGTTCTTAAACTCTTTTCTACCAGGTCCTCGAATCGATACTGAAATAACTATCGAGGTATTACATGTTCTTCAATAGCATTCCCAGTTTCAACCACATTGAAGATGGTTACTCAGACTGGGCTTTCTTTTCAGGATATTGGATACTTAATGAGCCCTGGAGATGGAAGCTATGATGCTCTCGGGCTGATGAAACATGTGAGCGAGCACAGCGCTTCCGTCTACGCCAATGCCGAGGAGGTTTTGGGCAGTGGGACTCCAAAACAGAAGGGCATGAAGGTCGGGAATCTTGAGCAGGAAAATAAGCTACCTGACCAGCAGACCGAGACCACTTCCGGTTTGGCCTCAAATGTTTTGGTACGTTTTACTCATTCATCTTGTTGAGAATTTTAGGTTCTTCATTGTAACGCCAATAGTTTGAGGAATCGATATGAAAATTCAGGTTCTTGAATTTTATCATGTCAGCAATTAATCTTTTCGAGGAATGATAGCCTGAAGTTTGGTATAATGAGTCTCTAATATTTCATGGTCATTTTTCAATATACAATTGAAGAAACTGTTTAGAAAATGCTCCTAAAACCTTAAATCAGGATACATTTGCATATCATGGATATGAACTTCAAGGAGATTCACATCCGTACATTCAGATGCATCGTGTGCATAGGTCTCGATTGAAAGTGGTTCCTGAAAGAGATCAGAAGGTTCATGGTCAAGGTAATTTATCTATCACATTAACGAGCTGTGGAAATCTTATGCAGATCGAGAGACGCACCCTTGACTTCAGCGAATGTGGAACTCCGAGGAAATCGAAGGAGAAAGGGAAATCATCCTCTGCCATGACATCCGCGAGCCCCTCCTCCTATCTGCTGAAAGGTTGCAGATAATGCGAGCTTTCACCTCCCGGACTCCCCGATATGGTCTCTTCTCTATATAGCAACCTCCGTAAGTGCATATAGATATGTCTGTGCTATTGAACATGAACAGAATTTTTCAAGGTGAAACACTATCCTGTGCTGCCTGCATTCTTTCGGAGTCTTATAATTTATTTCTTCTGAACCGTAATATGTTCTCTGTCGTTATTAAATTGGTCAGTTTTTTATCTTGCAGTTTTCGATAATTATTGCAACGTTTCGGAGTAGCAACGAGTTCAAATATGGCAATTGGCAACCTTGAATTTTGCAGGTTCCTTGCGCAAACGGGCCTCATTACTTCATCAGGCCGTGCACGTCGGTAAACCCAAAAACCTTAACCGAAGAAAGAATGAAAACTGATAGGAACCTAATTGGATCTTTATTAAATGTTTCGGTACCATCTCGTTGGCGACTAAGGTGGTTCACTCGCTCCACCGGTACAATGCAAGAGCCTCTCCTTCCAAGCAAAGGGGAGCCGCCGTCATTCTTTTTCCTCTCGATTAAGCCGTTAATAACAAAATACCAGCTGACTGGGTATGCCAATCCGTATGCGTCATCCCCGTCAAAAATGGGCACCTTCAATTTCCTGATCCGTGCATCTCTAATCTGAATTGGGTCTGTCCTTGCCTGGCCCGTGCCTATGAAGGGTCTTGCTCGACCCGAATCACCTCTTTCTTCCATGGGTCCCACAAGACAGGACTCCACCCCTAACTAATTCCTCCAATCAGGCTTGAAACGGCTTTAGAACCTAGCAAGGCTGTGATTTGCTGCTACACTCAACGGCCAGTCTGCATGGTTTCGGTCCGAGGAGGGGCAAAAGTACGACCATTTGAAAAAAAACGTTCTTTATTTACATGAATACCATTCGTAAAACGCTAAAGGAAGTAGTGTGAACGATAATTAAACATCAATCAGGTCACAATGCTCGTGTATATTCACGACCAAACCAAAGCCATGGTGGATCAAAGGCAAAACGAAGAAGCAAGACCGTGACAGAAAGTTACTATGCCGAGAATAGGATCCTCGGAAGCGAGAACGACATAGCCGACGTCTCTGCTTCCGTGTCCGACTTCACTTCAACTTCTCACAGCAAAACGAGAATTAAACATCGATTAGGTATTCCACCGAATTGACAGGGCAGCCTTCATAATATAAACAAAATCTTGTTCGGGTAACTTGGTGCAAGACAAACTCAGGTTCGGGAAATAACCACCACCATTTCGTTGAATCTCCTCGCTGATAAAAATCCATAACAGACTAGAAACATCCACATGCTTGCATTTCAAAAATTTTGAATTTAAATGCAAAAGAGAATCAGAACAGTCATACCTCTGACCCACAAGGCATGGAAGAGTTGATGGCAGATGCTAATGATAAATGATCCACCGTAGCCCTCAACTCAAGGGGCCGTTCGGTAGACAAGTTCCTGTGGGAAAGCTACGCATAAGCACAAGGCGCAGCATCTTGGGTAGAAGTTCAATGGTTCACTTATACTCAAGTTCAGAGCAGCAGATCCAGGGAGGTTCTCTAGTCGATCACAGTTAGTTAATAAGCCTCTTGACTAATATAAGGCCCGAACCTAACTAATTTCCTTGTGGATAAAGCAGGGAATAAAGCCAGTATAAGAAAGCAGGGTGGGATATCAAATTACAGACTACCTGTACTAAGATATAAGCACTCTTTTTATCCATATACTAGACATTAATGTCAATATGAATTAAAGAAATGGGAGATCCATCCTGAAGATTCTTATTTCCCGACTAACCAGAAATAGGAGATCCATATAGTTTAATGTCAATAAGATACTCCCACTGCTGAAGGCTTGGATTGACATTGTTTGAATTATGAGCACAAGCATGAAGAAGAACCACAACCCCAGATGGGGCAGAACCAAGGTCTTCCACAGCCCCAAGGCCACCAGTGAGAAAGAAAGTACAAATTTATCAATGAAGGGAAAACAGTGCCGTACTCATCTCCCTGTAGTTCATATTAAGACTTGAAATGGACATGCCAAGCAAAGGAAAGATAGACATCAAGTACAGGTAGAACCACGGCAAGGTAAGATTTTTACTCGTTCAGACAGTTGAAGCTAAAAAAGAAACTAGGAATAAAAGCATAGACACGAAAACCAGGAGTTTAATATTTCTCAAACTATAGTAAAATGGAACTATAGGAACCCAAGCATCAACTCTAGTTGCATATACTGCCAACAGGAGCAGGAATCCAGGAGTCATTTATTCTTTGGTTGCGCTTTCACCGGCCCCATTTGGGAGCAACTCCTCAGACTCAATGGGGCAGTCAGAAGCTGCCGTCAGTGGGACGAAGAGCTCGGCATAGCAGCCAAGGCCGGTGAAGGGAAACAGCTCAGTTCCATTATATATCGTCTCTCATGGCACGCCTATATCTATTACATTTGGAGGGCTCGTAATGAGTATATATTTGCTAATACTTCTTTCTCTGAGGAAAGAATCTTGCATCGTATCAAATTTGCAGTTAGATGTCGTCTATTAGGCTTCACAAGTCTATACGGGAAAGTTAGAACAGAAGACCATAGAAAACTGCTCCAAGAGTGGGGTCTGTCATAGAGAGTCTTTTGTTCTCTGCTCTACTAATTTTTTGACATGTATATACTACCTCGAGCCCAATCTAGGAGCTCCTCTTTTTGTATCTCCATATGATAAGTAATACAAGAGCTATACTGCATTCAAACTAAAAAAAAAAATGGAACTATAAAAGAAGGAAATTTTTCATGATAGATTGATGAACTGCAAGCATATCTAGCATCTTACAGAAAGGAAGAAAAGAAACAGATTACAGAGGAAACTGATGACTAAAAGAACACATATCACGACCATTTGAATGCCAATACAGAATTTCAAAGGTGAACAGAAAACTTCTCTAGGAACTAGTCCCTCACATTTCTAATAGAGAATGAAACTCTTGAGACTATTTGCTCAGTTTTAGCAGAGAAAATGAAAAGTTTGCGGCAAGCGAGTAAGCTAGTACCCAACAAATATTGGAAATGCCTTGCCAAAACTCGTCCTCGACTCTAAGCAAGCTAGTACCAGGAAAAAAATTGAAAAAAAATAATCCAACCTGTCATTCACAAGCTGCTTCTCTGCTTCTCTCACTACTTAGAACAAGAGGCTTCCATTCCTGTCAGGGATAACATAACCAGCTACAGCAACAATATATAGTTCATAAGATAGCATGGATATGTGTTTATACTAGTTTTCATCAAACCACAGGCAAATACCAGAATCCTACAGCAGCTACTTGTTTTATTCATAATTTGAGAAAAACTGTGCTGAATCGATCCCAGAATATTTTCATCCTATTTAATGCAAGGATTTGTGACCTTTGGAGTTTCCATAAGATGGGAATGGCATATAATCTACTGGAGCTTGACAATCATATACATGTATTTGGAGTTCTTACAATTACTCTTTTCATTTATAAAGGAGGCCTATAAGGGTTGGGGAAGAGGAGAACAAAGTGCACTGTAATCCATTAACAAGAAACAAACTCAAACCTCTTAATCTAGGCAAAGATGTGATGCCATTACACCAAATTCCCTTGCTCGGTTTCCGTAAGTATTACATCATGAGCATATGAAAGCATTAACTCCCAAATTTAACTTCACAGGACTTGGATCCATGCGCTGCAGTCACCTACTTTGTTGGCAATGGAGTAGGAAGATAGTGACAAGATAGTTTAGGACGATGATGAGATAGAGACAGGAAGACAGACGCAAGCAAACAAGTAGACGAAATCCGCAGATGACTCAGCTGGACTGTTATTGGAACCAAAAGAACACAGAAATTATCCACCTCTATAAATAAATAATCACCTATATTGGAAATAATATGAATAAACATGCTTGATCCATGAATGAAGCCATGATGAATACAGAACTAGAAAGCTTTTAAAAGGCACATAAATAACAATGTTACGTGCTTCAATCTGCTCGGTGGAAGCTGATTCAGGAACCAAGAGTAGCAGGAACTTGAGTCAGACCATCAGCAGAGCCACCGAGGATTCAACTGAAATTGGCCATATCTCCGACTTCACAACAACTTCTCTTGGCAAAAACGAAAACCAAACATCAATCAGGTCACAAAACTCGTGTATGTCCAGTTCCACGCCAAAGCGATGGCAAATCAAAGGCAAAACGAAGAAGCAAGACATTAACAGTGATAGAAAGTTCAGAACAAAAGAATCTTCGATCACAAGGCTCGAAGCGACGAGGATTTATCAAGCATCATTGTTGACACTGTTAAGCTCAAAATTTCCACTCTACCCCGACTTGAAAACCAGCTTCGTGGTGCCCCGGCAGCAATTTTGTTAGAACCCTTTTGTACATAAGCTAGTCTAATGGTTCACCACATGTACAGCAATTTTATCATAGTTCAATGAAATCATTCCACAATTCAAAGAAAAAAACAACAGAGATAGAAAGTTATTACGTCGGGAATAGGATCCTCAGGAGCGAGAGCCAGGTCGCCATTCACCGGCGTCTCCATCTCCATGTCCGACTTCACCTTAACTTCTCTCAGCAAAAGGAGAATTTAAACATCAATCAGGTCACAGCTCTCGTGTATGTTCAGGTCAACACCATAGCCATGGTGAATCAAAGGCAAAACGAAGAAGCGAGACAGTAACAGTGGCAGAAATTTATTACGCCGAGAATAGGATCCCGGGAGTCGGCGTCTCCGTTTCCGCGTCCGACTTCACCTCAACTTCTCTCAGCAAAAAACGATAATTAAACATCAGTCAGGTCACAATGCTCGTGTATATTCACGCCCGCACCGGAGCCATGGCGAATCAAAGGCAAAACGAAGAAGCAGGACAGTGACAGAAAGTTATTACGCTGAGAATAGGATCCTCAGAAGCGAGGACGACATCGCCGACGTCTCCGCCTCCATGTCCAACTTCATAGCAAAACGAGAATTAAACATCGATTAGGTCACAACGCTCGCGTGTGCCCAGGTCCAGACCAGAGCCATGGCGAACCGAAGGCAAATTGATAAGCACCGGACCAGGAAACACAGAGATGGAGGAAGAAGGAAGAGAAGAAGAAGAAGATTTGACGGGGACTGAGAAGAAGAAGAAGAAAGAGAAGGGACGAGGGAGTCTTCGCCAATTCATTGATGGCCATCTTCGACTACAAGTTCTCTATTTATACAGACTTTCTCGTGTGGGCGACCTTGGGATTCCTTCAATTTACGCCGCTCGGGATAGAATACAAGCGGCAGACCGACAAATCAATGGACTTCATGAGCAGGGAAGAAGTGAAGACCAGCTCATTCGTCAGTTATTTCAACTCATTCGACGGTTATTCTTCTTCTGAATGTCGTTAAAATCAAGCTCTTAACATAGGATAGGAGGCTCGCTCGCAGGTTTCTCCTGCATAAATCCCTGCACCTCGAGCACAGTTGTATGGGAAGAACCTGATCACCCTGAACCGGAACGGACTCTTCCGAAACAGCAGGGATGGGTCCCACCAGGAAGGATTGGTCGAAGTCTGGGACATGATGATATTCGATGGCAGGTCCGAGGCTCAGTTCCGATGGCAGACGGGATCACAGCGAGCACAGCAATCATTATCTGCAACAACATGGAGAAGTGAAAGCTGGATCTCGTGATACCGCCAACATCGAGTGCAGAAGTAAAGATGGTATCCTCGGACATTGTCGGTCTTGAAGTGAAAGCACGAGACGTCTGCTAAGAGCTAGCTGCAAATCACTGACTAGAAGACGGAGATTTACCTGTAGAATCATGGCCGTTAACACAATCAGGCGGATCATGGAAACGTGGAATTTCACGAAACTCCTGAGCTTCCTATGGTGCTCGTTAATGTTGATTGGAATTTGAGATTGTAGTATTTGGAATAATATAAAGTTTGGAGGTGTAAGTAAATGATTGTAAAGTTAGTTGTAAAGTTGACGTAACTCAAGAATGCTGTGTGTTCTAGATATGAAGTCTTTACCAATCACACTGTAAAGTTTTAACCCTTATAATATCACATTACAGTTAACTTTACAACTAAATATTGTAATATGTGATATAAAGTGCAGAAGATTACGTGACACTTTCCATCTAACCAGACACTAGCTTAACTTAGTGGCAAGAATTTCTAAGTGCGTTCAACTTCTGCTTGTTTTACGAGCCTAAGCAGGATGATTACATGGAATTTTGTGAGTGTAAGAGAGCAGGATACTTTACAGCTCATCTTCTCGGGATTGGAAAGATACCTACTCGCAACGCCGACTACATGAGCAACAGGATGCCATGGCAACATTCCCCGTTCCCCTGCATCCGGTTGAAGGATTAGTAGATTGCAGATTCTGCGGGAGACCTAATATCGTAGGAAATCTACTTCGATATTTACCTACTTCTGCAGGGGAACACACACGGAGGACAGAAATTTAATGGCGGCAGAATCAACTGATGAATAAAACAGCACGAGTCCACCCAGCCAACAGCTCGAAGCTTTAGAACACCCTCGTATTTACCCGAGATAAGAGCATCCTCGTAGAGACAAACTGGAAACTTGAGCGCAGAGAGAGAGAGAGAGGGGGAGAGAGAGAGAGAGATCTAGGGAGGGGGGGGGGAGGGAGTACCTGGGCCTGGGGAGGTGGGAAACGCCGAGCTTCCACTTCTCGAGGCACAGAGAGTAAACGATCATTCCAACCCCACGCGGAGTCGCCACGGCGTTCACTCCGGCCATCGCCGTCCGGAGGCAGCACCTCGCCATCCACCACTCGCCCGGTCCCTGACGCTCTCCCTCTCTGAGGTATTTATACGTCCATTCAGTAGGATCCTCGCTTCTCTCCTTCATGGTAATGCGAGGGAAGGAAGGGTCCGTAAACCCGAATGCATTGGCAGGGGCGCGCGCGTCACCATTTGGAGAATGTTTTGCATGTAATACGCACAATACCTATTTTAGGAGAAAATCTCGTGTGTATCGGATATATCATGTGGTAATATTGGTGTGGTGTCACGAATTAATATAATTCGGTTATTTTTAGAATATTTTTAATAAAATATAAAAGAAAAAAACACTAAAAAGGAAAAGAGCAACTCTAAAAGTGGTTTGATTGATTGGTTCGTGGCACAACGTCAATACTGCCATGTGATGTACTCGTTATATATGAGACTTTCTCCTACACTAATCAATTAAATCAAATTATTTTAAGGTTAATTTTGTTACTTTTAGATTTTATGATAGATTCCTATTGCGTTCATTCCTGATTCCTGATCCCTTTACTTTGCTGGCACTGAAGCCAATACCAATAGTCAGTAGCTTCGACATCTAAGGTCTACATTTTGGCTTCGTTGGTGATATCACGTAAGTATTAGCACTATCACAAGTTGTTCCCGTTACATGCAAGACTCTCTCCACCATTTCTTACCCCCTTCATTCATTTAGAATCGGGACAAATCTGCTAGAGAATTTCACAAATGAGTAATACGATGGATTCAGAGGTGAAATATGATAATTCACAAAAATAAGTGTCATTCTGAATTCAAGGATCATCCCCTCGCCCCCCAAATCGATCCCCATTTTGGGAGAGAGTATCCAATAGAGCAGTCTCACCATGCATAGTATACTGACGTAGTATATCCGTTCAATCAGAATCCACCATTTATATATTTGTCCAATTAGAATTCATCATTTGTTAGAATTTTTTTTATTGTTGAAGGAAATTTTAGAATTTTGTAATTACATACATATAATTATTAATTACATATCAAACTCTAATTTGATGAATATAACACGTTATCATTGACACATAGTATAACCGTTCAACCCAGCCTTCCTCCCCCATTTAGAACCCTGCAACAAAACAAAACAAACAAATAACTGCCATGGGTTAAACCAATATAAGTTAGTCAAAGTAGTAAGATCCCTTCCGCAAGTTCTCATGTTCAAGTTTTACGAGCGGAAAAGATTCATGTGGTAGAGCTTTTACTCCTAGTACACTAGTCCAGCCCGACTCGCGCTCGTGGATAGCAGATGATATGCACTGGAAAAATGAAAGGAGCATGACTTGAAAGAGGATTGATGTGTTGACGAGAACGCTGTCTGCCTACTTTTAAACTTCTATCGGTAACACTTACTGTTCCATTTATTTTCCTCTTTATTGTTTTCCCTTCGACGTATCCGTAACCTGAAATAAATAAAATACACAAGTCCGTCCCTACTACCATGCCACAAAAGTTTATTTTTTTCTTTTAATATCGATGACATCCAAAATCGTAGCAACGAATTAATTCACCTGACGATATATTATATGACTTAAGACCCGTCACAAAAATCCAATCTTCCTTCGGATCCCATAAGCCAAATGAAAGCCGAAGCAACAACAGCATGCCACTGAAATGTTATAATGCCTCGGTTTTAATTTTCTTTGGGAACGAGTCTGAACTCATGATGGATAGATGATCTCCCCATGGACGCTAAATAGTAAACCGTGGACTACACACTCAACTCAGGTACAAGTTGAAGGACATCCTGATTTGATTTTCATCGAGCAAATAAGCCACGAAATCGATTCAGTACCATTTGATTTCCATCCACATAGAAGAACAATAAAATCAACTCGAAAAAGATACTAAAGGATCTGAAAACTCAAGGATTGAGCTCTCATCTAATAGCTCCTCCATTTTCCCGCTCCTTTTGCTGAATAGCCAGCCTCCTCCAACTTCTCCACACGACCGAGACACTTAGCTCCTAAACCCAGCACAAAAGTCATGGCAACAGTTGACGAATGCAGAGAAAGATTACCGTGATAGGAGATCCTGCTCAATACAATTTCCTATCTCATCAGTGTTGCTCGGGAGCATAATGTGAGATACTAATGCTACACAGTAAAGCAGACTGGATCCTGACTAGACGAACGCAAATCACTACCAAGACTTAGATAGGATTTTAGAACAAAAACTCGAAAATGAAAGGGACCATGGGAGTGGGCGGAGAAGTCCAGGAAGACGAGAGAGGCTCCAGCCAACTATTCCAGCTTTATCCGGTCCATGTCATTCATCATGCCTTCGAGCTGTGTAAGGGGGGGAATAATTATCAACAAAGAAGCCTCCATATATTTAACCTTAACCAAGCGAATGCTGTAACAGAATCACTTAAAGACTCAGATGAGTACCTTGACAATCTGGCGTAGGAAGAAGTCCCCATACCGCTTTGCAGGTTTAGACTCGACAACATGAATCATGTCCTGCATTCGAGAGGGACAGGTGAGACCCATAACAATTTATGTCACACGAAGCAATTAACCTTATCTTCATGTTGAGCCAGAGAAAAAGTTTGAAAAGACTGCTCACCAGAATGGACTAGTCTGACTAAGAGAACAATACTAAATATATTATCCAACATTACCGCTCAAGTACAGGCTAGGATAGTAATAACAGACCAGAGCGTGAAAATTATTATAAGGGAGGCAGATGATTATGCATGTGTACAACCCCTTATGAAAATTTTAAAGACCTACCTGCCAGCTGATCTTAATAGAAACTTTAAGCTTGTTCAATAAAAGAGTTGTTTTACATCTATTATCCAATGCACACAGCCTAATAATTCCTCATAACCACCAACCGAATGCTAGATTTGGCAGAACTGCCCGGCACCAGATTCTTCAAAGCTTTTCATGGTAAAGAGGCAAAGAAAAAAAAGAAAAAAAAAAAGGACCTTTGAAGATCGAAGAAAAACTGCATCTTTTTAGTTTAAGGTTTTTGGTTTCAAACTGGTACCAAAGAGACTTCGTACAAAAATCATACCCAAAACCAAAAATGTGATTCCATTCGGTTTTGCTAAAAGAACCAAATCGAAACAAACCATGCCCAGTGCTAGAAGAACTGGCTAGAAAAATCTTATAGAAGTAGCACGAAAGAGTATGGTAAGCATACGTCGTCAATGTAGAAATTAATATCAGCATTTGAGATGATCCTTCCATCACTGTCAACTGCATGAGTCTTGTGTTTATATGTCAACAATATGGTACTGCAAGAAAGAACTTCTGTGCATGAGCATTACAGAAACATAAGTGAATAAAAAGCCATGCAATCAACAAGAAAAGATATGTAAATCACACCGTAGTGTCGGTTCATCCACTTCCATATAATTAGCAAGCTTGGCGAGGGAGATGGTTGAGTACACTTTCAAGAAAGTCCGAATACCGGACAACAACTGCTGCTGCTTGACTTCATGGAGGAACAACTTTAGTTGAAGTCTGTATGCATCCTGCAAAAGATTTTGAACAACGTGAGGGAGAAGATTCTCCATTGTAGCAGCAATCATCAAGTGGTTGATATAGAAATCTGTGCTTTTGCTCCATAGGAGAAAAAGGCATTTTATTGTAAGGGAGGGTAGGTAGACAAAAACTTATGAATATCCACCCAAAGGAAATTCGTTAAGATGAGCATATGCCATTTAAAACAACAAAATCTTACAGCTAACTTATAAAGATGCTAGAAATTTACAATTTTATGGATATAGAAGCAACTGCTTAGTAATGCAAGTTGACATGTTGGCATGCACCTGATTGTAATTGACAAGAGGCTCCTCAAAACTCGGAGCTGAGGGTGTAATGAACTTAGGGCAAGCATAGGAAAAGAGCTCATCATAAATAGCAAAAGCCTCCTCATCAAATCTTTGCATTCTGGCCATCTTCTCACCATACTTCTCCCGCAATTGGGAATTCACAGTTTCATCAACGAGATTCACTTGGGGACACAGAGAGAGACAAATAGCCAGCAAGGCATACATCTGCTCATTCTTCTTCAGTATCTGCTCATATTGTGGAGACTTCTGGTGATACTGCTTGGTCTTATAAATATATAGAAGAATTTTATTGAATTCGCGAATTGCATCAACATACCTGCAAGTTGTATCCAAAGTTGGAGGCTATGAAGCAACATTTTGAGGCATGTAAATGAGCAAAGTAGCAAGTTGGATGCAAAAAAATCAAAGAAAGTTCCTATAAGAGCCAAAATTAAGTTGAATGGAGACTTGTACGCCTGAAACTATATGTTATAGTCACAGAGATTGGAAGAAACACCACAAGTTGACCATCACCCCCAAGAAAATATCTGCTACAAGTGGATGTTATAATCATGTCTCTTCGTTTTTACAGTTACCCTAAAGAGAACATATATAATATCTAGTTTTTAACTACTACAACAAGAAAGCTGGATATGCTTACAAGTTGCACTATATAAATATTCACAATATGTTGTAAAACAACAGTCAAAAGTCACACAAACAGTTATTGGTAAAAGAACCAGTGCAAAGATCAAGAAAAGGAAATACCTCCTCAGCATGAGGCAGGCAAATCCGTAGTGATAAATGGTGGCAATGTGGCTTCCTATGACAATAAAGTAGACACCTTGCTGACTTATGTCGATTGGCTGCAAGCACTTGAGACCAGTGTGATAATCACCTAAAAGACAATGAACCCGCAGCAATCCCACCATGCTGAAATATCCCAGCACCTTCAGTACATTGCTCCCACCATCATAGTCATACCCATCATTCGCAGTAAACTGTTCCAAGCCTTCCCTCTCCCGATCCAAAATCTGAATGATTGCAGACTTCTCCACAAGTGCTTGCAAATAGTTGAGGACACCATACACATTCCAGGCCTGGGATAAAAGATTTCGTTAATACCAGAAATTACAAAGAGGGATGCAAAACTGTTACATGAAACAAATTCAAACTCCCCATATAAAGGCCCCTCGAGAAGGTGGAAGTGCATCTCACAGAAACTATAATGCCTCCACAGAAGGTAATGAATGGAAAGATAAATTATGGCTATACAAAGCAAACTACCAGTTTCATATTTGTTTTGAGCCATACTTGTTTTTACACAAAAATGTACTTCCCATACAATAAAAAATAAATGTCGAGCTAATACTTGCTTTCCAACTACAATTACCTGATCATACTCTTGCAAGAGTGCAATCTCTTGTTCCGTCTTGTTCTTCATCTTTGCCCTGTACTGACAGAAACTCTGAAACTGGTATACAAACTCATCCACCATATCCCACAACCATTGGTTTGGCAATTGCATATTAACCACTCC
Source organism: Lagerstroemia speciosa (assembly GCA_037672795.1). Lineage (NCBI taxonomy): Eukaryota > Viridiplantae > Streptophyta > Magnoliopsida > Myrtales > Lythraceae > Lagerstroemia > Lagerstroemia speciosa. The sequence goes on along the minus strand of CM075293.1, from coordinate 7,665,365 downwards.
ATGCAGCACGACCTTAAATGACAACAAAATCCAGTAAAAACCATATATTTTTCAAATCAACCAAGCAAAAACAGAGACGGTAGCCCATACAAGGAGACGTACTTCATTCGAAAAAAATGAAAATTACTTGATTCTTGAATGATTAAGTAATTAAATTAATTTTATGAACAGAATTCACCTCATAGGACAGATGCAAGATATTATAAGCAAATTATCAAAATTCCACTGTCATCCAATGAATTTTGTCTTGGACAAAGAAATCATAATATGCAAAAGGGGTTCAAACCCTAATAAGAGATGCATGTATTTCCCCGTATTATCCGATTACTGCTAATATTTCCAATACATGAATTGCTGAACCAGCACAAAACACATCACAAATGTATGAAAATATCTGCAAGAGAGTAAATTTTGGCAATTTTACCTGAAATAGGTTGCAATAATTATCCCAGGAATCAATCCTCTGCTTCAATGTAGGCGAGAGTCTCGCATACAAATGCCTAAACCACATCTCGCGGTACAGAAAGCAGAACACATGGTCATTGTCCACGTAAGGAGCCACGGCATCAACAGACGGCCAGGGAGTGTCCTTGAACAGCCTGTCCGATAGTGTGTGGAACGAGGTCTCATACATCTGATGGATCTCATACACGTTCTTCTCCCGGATGTGGCGGTAAAGGTGGACCACGAACGACTTGACAGAGTCAGGCACGAAGTTTGGATCGTAACCAATGTCCTGCGACGGCGGCGGCTGCATCTGCCGGTGCCCGTCCGCGTCGTCGTAATCAAAGCTAGCAGACATTGTCGCCGGAATGCAACAAAGCTCTCAGTTCAGCTAACGATTGAGCTGAAAATCAACAGGGAGGAAAAATAAACAAGAATGAGCATCCGGTTATGGACGAATTTGAGATCTACGGGCGGGTAGTTTCGGATTACACCGAGACTAAGAACCAATACTTAGAGATGAGCCACTGTATATACAAATCGAGATTACTGCAATAGATTAAGGACAGTGAAAGAGAAGATTACCGGCGAGCAGCGAGCTTCAATGGCAGGAGCTGTGATTAGACCGTGCGAGCGAGCGTGGCAGAAGACGGAGGGGAGGGGACGGGAGGCGAGGGGATTGAGATTAGGGTTCGGAGATCAGAGGAGAGTCCACTTCAGGTTGTCTTGGGCTTCTCTTAATGGGCTTAGGCTTTTACTTACAAGGTCCAGAACTTCCTTTTTCCTATAAAAATATGGCAACAACCATGAAGGTGAATAAAATGGAAAAATAGCACTGAAAATCATATATGTTTATTATTTTTTTAATTTTATATGACTGAATTAATTCTTTTCAAATTTATAAGACTCAAATGTCAAAAGAAATAAACATATAGGACTTCCACTGTAATTATCCAAAATATAATACATGTGACTGTCCCATTATGAATGAAATCAAATTAAGATTTTCTTTGGGAAAGAGAATGATTATGCATAGGTTATTTGTATTTTTTTATAACCGAAGTATCCGAGCGTCTTCCGAGTCCCAACTAGCAATTGTTGTGACACCTTCTTTTGGACTCGTCCCCTTGAGAGATCGAACCCATGACCTGAGAAATAAGGAGCCCCTTCCTACCATTGGGCTGACCACCGGAGGCTCCTTTTAATCTGTATTATTAAATATGAACTATAGTCAACAATACCTTATAATCAAGAGTACAAGTTAAAAAAAAAAAGAATTTAGCGGAATATAATCATTTTTCTTCACTTGTTGAAAACTTCCTAATACTAAACAGATAAAAAAGAGTGTCAGTATCTATAAATATATGATTCTAAAACAGTAATTTTAGTATCTTTTTTCTTTTTTAAAATTACACTCAATTGGAATTATTTAAAAATTAATTAATTATATAGGAGTCATAACATCGTAATAAATAACTTATTTATACACACACCCCTCACTCTTGGGCATTTGCTTACCTTTCCCATCCATTTTTCTCACCACGGTTTATTTATTTACAAAAATATTACCTTAAAAATATACAAAATTTACTACATCAGTAGTACTTACGTTGGCCATCGTACATAACAATTACGTGCCCAACATTATGCAGGTTCGAGAGGTTGCATAATTTACCCAGATTTTTGTAAGAAGATTTTTAATGTTTATTAAATATCGAAAAATCTCTAGACCCATGTACCTCTTTGTATATCAAATAAAAAAATCAAGAAAATTGTTTACTCAGGGAACTCCTTGAAAATAAAAATCCTATTTAAGAGAAGAAAGTTTACATTTGACATGATGTCTCAATGGTTCATGTTTGTTTTGAAGGTGGGAAAGAAACAAAGACAACTTATGACAAAAAGACAGCCCCCAAGGAATATAAACATCGGATTAGTAGCATTTCATCACTCTTAACCAGTACAGAGATCTGTCTCCCTTTGCCTACTTCTCACTTCCCTAAATGAACACATTATTCACAAGCTATGACTATGAGATCTCCGAAGAGGCCCGGATTCCGACTCACGACCTTCACCCGACTTGTGCATCAGAGAAGATATATTTTCATCATTTCAGTTAACCAAAATTAGGATGTGAATCTATAATTTAGATTCACACTCTCAGCCTGGTGGACTCACTGCGATCCTGCTGAGGTGCTTCCGTGTAACCCTCTGGCTCATCTTCTTCATCGGAGGAGAGGAACGAGGAACCCATCCACGCCTTGAACCCTTCATTGACGCGCCTCTCGACATCTGGAGTGACTTCAAAGGGATTCGCTTCCAACATCTCAAGCCCGGGATTCCTACTGCCAAACTCTCCTTCGTCAAGGATCACGGCTGCTTTCCTTCTCAGGAAAAAGGCCGTTCCTCCATACAAGACCACGAGCCCCCATAATGATAGCTCATAGCACCAAAATAAGGGCAAGGAGCAGCTGCTCCCCAGCGTGAGAAGGCTTGAACCGAGAAACAAGGCAAGGAGTCCAAAGATTACAGCAAACACAATGTTGAGGATAGCCAGACAACGAACCCCACCTATACATTCAACAAATATATGAACACAAGTGAATACTATAATAAGGATAATTATGGTACTGTAATTAGTGCAAATTCTATTGCTTGTCCTATCCAATAAAACAACTTACGGTTCAGTTCATAGCAAAAGTAGCAAACAACAGCTAGTGAATTTTTTCATTAACAGAAGAAACATATATATATGTATAAATGAAGGAATACCCCTTTTGGAAGCACAGTAATTGTTTTCAACCACCTTCAAGCATCCATGTCGTGTTGGTGCAGAATAAGCAACAAAAATCCCTGAAACAGAGTTATAGAACTGTGAGAAACTGTAAAACTGACACCATTCAGTTCTGCACCACGAGTTAAGCATTTCGTAAAGGATCAGATATGCCGCGATAAACGAGAAGAAATGGAAACAAAAAGTGATTATAAAAGGCAGAAGTCTATACTGGAGCTCCACAATGAGTAGTGAAATCTATGATCCATACGAGAAACAAAATTTCTTTTCAACAGCAAAATGGCTCAGAGATTCTTAATTGGTACCTACAAGGAATAATGATGCCTGTATTCCAGTGACAAAGAGGTTCACCAGCATTGACATGGCTGTTTCATAGTAACGTACATCTAAGCTAACGTAGTGCAATGCCATGACTAGATATGCTTAATTTGTACCTACGAGAAACATGTTTGTCAACAAGGTGACTTTGATGCCTGTATTCCAAGACACCTAGAGGTTCACCAGCATCAATATCGCTGTATCATAGTAACTTCTATATAAGCTTAATGTAGTGAAATGCCATGAATATCCAGAGATGTAAAGGCGTCCAATGCATCATCCAAACAACCACATGAAACAGGAATCTCCCATCCAAACTAAAATTTATAGCACATCAAATCTTATAGAACCACTAGCTAAATGATGTAGTTTTCCCATCCTTACATATCCCAGCTTTGAATTAGCTGACATTGTGAAGACGAGTAAATAACAAATCCCGCACCTTAGCTATTTTGTTCTTTAGAATTGCAATACTACAATAACAATGTTTCTTTTCTTAGAAAGAATCCTAGCGACTACTATAAGGAAATGACTTTACAGCACCAGTAGCTGTAGATTAAGGTGAATCAACAGGAAAGCAAACTCTAGATTTTATCAGCCTACTTACTAGCGATTGAAAATTTCCCAGTGAATGAACAGGAAAAACATAGGCAAAACAGAGGCAGCAGCACTACACTCTCAACTTGCTTACCAGCAATAAGATAAACTGCCGAAACCAAGAAAATGATCAGTGAGGGCATGAAAAGAACCATCCAGAAATAATCAACAGTCTCGGCATCTGTCAAGTAGAAAGCCCCTGGCAGCAAATCTGAATCCCGGTGTTTGAGATTAATCTGCAGGGGTTGGAGCTTCCTGTCCCCGCAGAATGGTCGCTTCAAATTATCACTTGGAAACACTATGTTCAAGCTAATGATTGTACAGGTTACAATAACTATGCAGATTGAAGAAACAAATAGCAACAAAGCCGGTCTTTGGAGCTTCGACCATGCTCTATCCTCGTCCCGCAGGCTCTCGTACTCATGCTTTGGCATGAATGCTTGCCTCAGTGCGTCTCCGATTATCGCCATCCAATCTGATCAAAATACGTGTTCTTTCACAACTAGATACTGGATCTAGGGATCTAAAATATCTTCACGTGTGCATCACGAAGAATCCTGATATGGAAAACAGCAGGAATCAGGTTGCGGAGATAGATCACGAGCCAACTGAATCTCGGATTCATGCTCCCAGATGAACAAATTTAGGACCCCGAGAACTTGAAGCTTAAAGGGTTCCGAGCACAGAGACTAGCGAAGATGTACGGTGCACTCACCTCAGATTTTCGAGCTGAAGAAGAAGAGAAGGAGAAGAGGAACTCACCCGTTTGCTCAAAGGAGACAGGGAAAAGGCCGAGTAGGGAACTTCAGGGGATAGGAAAATTCTGGAATTCAGTCCTAATCGGAAATCCGTGGAGTGGGTTCGGAGAAATCAAATCAAGCAATAAACCCATCCGTGCACGGATTCAGAATCGGCGAGTAGATGATCGCCTCCGGTTGATGATGATTTAGGGCTCGTTCGGCTTGTCGGAGTATGGAACCATCAGATGAGAATGAGAGAACTTCTCTTTAAAGTATTTCAGAATTTTTTTTTAATTATGCTTTTGGAATTTGTTAAAGAAATGTCCACTTCAATTCATTTATTTTTGGTGTAAGCCGCCTTCTCTTAAATATTTCAGATTTTTTTTTTTATTATGCTTTTGGTAAGCCACCTGAACACAGAAAACACACTTGGAGAATTTTGGTATTTGTTCAGTTTAACAAACTAACCATTAGTAACAAACCTGTGACTAATGAAGGTTGGTGCAAGTGGAAGGGACTTGTGTCACTTAAGCAATGTCTGGTTTGAACATCTGTCAACGCAACAGACCTTTTTGGGAGGAGTCCCCGGGAAATCGTCCGACCGTACCCCGAATTCGGATTAGTCAACCAGTCTTCGAGTACCGGACACTGGGTGAGAAATCAAGAAAAAAAACCAAACATGTGATTGATCTAGTGGTTTCCCCACTAGACTCCAAACGGGTGACCCTAGAATCTATAACCAAATTGGGAGAGTCAATGGGAATTTTTTTCAAGAATCTCGGTCCGACCACAGATTAGTCTCGAGGATGTAGAGGATATTTTCTAGGAGTTAAATGGGATATGATCTTGTGTATATAAATAGGATCTTATACGAGTTGTGAATATGTCCCTTATAACGTGAAACCTCAAGGGCTTGGGGCCCGAGTGAGAGTTCGGTAAAAGATCCTTATGATAAATTTCTATGTACTATGAGGGCGGGGGAACTAGAGAGATCAAGGTTGAGACTCTTTTTTTGTTTGGGATTTGTAATGTAGCTTACAACTAGTGGTATCCCCAAACACTGAAATCTTCTGATTTAATATAGCGAAATCTCATATTTTATCCGTGATTATTTCTCTATGAGTTGAGGGACTTTTTCACATATAACTGGTGTTCAATCTCTAAATTTCTTGTTTAGTATCTCGCTTAGGATATTTTAAGACCCGACAAGCGGTATCGGAGCGATCCCAATCCCAACATAATAGATTCATTAAGGGTTAATAACCTAATCAGGCCCAAACTTAGGTCGGATTGTCACTTTTAACACAAACTTTTTGGCGTGACATAAAAAGGTACGAATCATGAAACATTTATTCTGTTTAGCACAACTTTACAATTCTCGTCAAAACTAACAGTTTTATCCTAAGTGGCATATTATGTGGCAAACGGCGATGACGTGTCAATGCCACTTGGAATTTGTGTTCCCGGGTCATCAAAATGTCGAATTTACCCTTACCAATCTCCTTTGATTTAAAATTCAATGAGTGCAAAGAAGTAAATTCACTTTCTTCTTCTTCTTCTTTCTCCTCACATCTTCTTTCTCGCTACCATGGCTGATGGTCCAATTCTTGCTTGTGTCGTTGGCATGGACCGATGCGCAGCTCGAGGAGAGGATCGGCTAGTGCCCCATCCCAAAGTACTAGTTGATGTGCGAGGTGGGTGCTAGGCTGATCACAATTCCTGCGACGAACACAACTAGGATGGAGAGGATCTGTAGCAACTTAACCAGATGCAAGTGCTGATCAGAGGATTCAATAGAAATGGGATTGGATTGCTTTGCATTCACCAGCATAATGGAAGAGGCATCCTCGTCCTAAAAGGAAATAGCATAACTGCAGAAATCTTGGGAGGTTTTCGGTCATCGTATCAAAAATAGTTGCAGAAACAGAGCATGAGCATAAGACTCCGCCTTTCAGTTCCAGGCATGGTCCATGGTAAAAAAACTTGAGCATGAACCAGACCCATCTCCCGAAAAGACAGAGTTTTGATCTCGACCCTCCTCCATTCATTCAAAATGGGCTAAAAGTGAGTCCCTATTCTCATTTTTTTTTTTTGTTGATGACCCATGAAATAGAATTGTAGGGGTGGAAGGGGAAGCTTTTTAGGTGATGAGGAATTTATGATCTGAGGGATGGTTTGAAAATGGAGTGATAGACAGAGAACTGTGGAGAGTTGGCGAGAAGAAGAAGAGAAGGAAAGGACATGGAAGAGTGATCTCTCGAGTAAGTGGGATGGAAATCTCGCCTTCAAAATCTTGAATTTTTCAAGATCCTGAACTTGAGACTAGATTTCAAAACACACGGTAAGCTATCACAACCGGTAGGTCTTCTCTTTTATGTTACATCGAATATGGAGCTCCTTGTAGATGAACACGGGTGGGAGGAGTCATAGGGAGCCTGGCTGCAAAGGAACGTCAACTATGGTAGAGAGAGAAGATGGGAGGAGAAGAAGGAGAAGAAATTGAATTTACTTGTTTGCCCTCATTGAATTTTAAATTAAAGAGGATTGATAAGGGGCAAACTCGACATTTCAATGACTCCAAATGGCATTAACACATCATCGTCGTTTGCCACATAACGTGCCAAGTAGGATAAAACCCTTAGTTTTGACGAGAATTGTAACATTGTACTAAACGGAATAAATGTTTCAAAGTTCGTGCCTCCTTAGATTACGCCAAAAAGTTTGTGCCAAAAGTGACAAATATACCTAAGTTCGGGTTTGATTAGGTTATTAACCCGTTCATTAACATGTAATTACCAATTATCAATTCCCCTTTCTTCTTTCATGCGAATTTTAATCAGGGTGAAAATTTAGATAACACTAATAAAAGATATATTTTTGTGAATAGCACCAATTTATAACTATTTGTAAAATTAGCACTACTATTTAAAGATGTTTAATAATTTTTTTATAATACTCAGGTTGCCCCTCTCATTATTCACCATCATTCTCCATTGTCTAAGAAATTCTCTCATTTTTCATCACCATTCTCGTCAGCCTCTTTGCCTCGCCATGACAGTCCTATCTCCTCACACCCCTCCCGTCTCCAGTCCCTCCAGTTCTAGCCCATCCCGTTGACGCTCCCTCTCATCGCCCCTCTCGTTCTAGTTGTCTCCTCCTACCCCTCTCGTCGCTTCCTGCCCATCCTGTCACCGGTTCTATCGCTAGAGAAGACCTGTCACCTCTCCTGTCATTCCCATCGTCGATCCGTTGTAAGAGGAAGGATAAAGAGCTCAAGGGAGAAGAAGCAGGAGGGGAGAGAGAGAGCTCAAATGCAGCAGAAGCTGAAAATGGCAGGGATGAGAGAGAGCTCAAATGGAGCAGACAAGGGGAGAGAGAGAGAGAGAGTGGAAGGGCTTTTTTTAAGGGTAAATATGGGTTTTTACATAACTTGATGCTATTTCTAAAATCATATATAAACTGGTGCTATTTATGAAAGGTGAGTGGAGAGGTGTGCCACTTTTTTTCTATTAACACAATTTAACGTCCATTATGCCAATTATCACTTCCATAACAAAATCTATACATAAGACGAGTTCATGTCTAACACTATTGAAAAATTCTTATATGAACTCAGCTCACTGTATACCGCTTATACAAAATACATGTATCTTGTAAATTATTGGGACAAAGTACATCTACTAAAAAATCTCTCGATAATATTATATGAAAAATGGAGATTAGTTTGTCTGATGTTCACTCTCCAACATACGCTTGATTAATACATAGACTTTTAACGGTAAAAATAAATAGGATAAAGTGGTAACATTACTAAGATTATAATCACCAAATGAATGAATAACTATTTTCTATAATTTTTTCCAATTAATATATCCATTATTATTATTATTATTATCATCTATTATTATATGGCTTCAATGATAAATTTTTTTCTTTTTTTCTCTTTCAAAACCGCCCTCATATGAGAGGAATGACATAGTTTATCTATCTTTAAACTTTTAAAAATACCATTAAATTAACGATTTTTACCAATATAAAAATACCACTAGTTGAATTCATAAAATGAATATTAAGATTATAATTAGCCTATAAGTTTTCATTCTAATTATATTATTTTATTTTATTCTTGATAACATAAATAAATTTATTAATAATATAAAAATTAATGTTCAAATATATCAAATAAAATATTCTTGTATGTTCTACTCCCGATCACCTTTTCCCTGCAATTCAAACAAGCCCGTAATCACGTAAGTCTTAGGAGGATGCCCGAGTGCTTTCCTGGTTGTCACGATTTTACTAACCGATAAAATTTAGTTATTTTTAATTTGCATATGAAATGTAAAAAAAAAATCTAAACGCAATCTAAAAATAGTTGAATTTTATTTGCTAATGAGATGTCATCGCATACACCCTAAAATACACTCTTGTAGCAACATCATTTCATAAAATACTTCATGATAGTATTACCACGTATCAATATTTACACAATATTCATAAAAAAATAATGAAATTAATCAATAAAATTAATTTACTTTTAAAGTTGTTCTTACATTTTTTTAGAATGAAATTTTAACATTAATTTTGTAAGTAAACACTCACTTTGGTCCCAAAATTTGTACTTGACCAAGACTTCAGTCTCTAACCTTTTTTTACAAACAATCAGACTCCAACATCCATATTTTTAACAACAAATTGGTCCGACCGTGTTTGCCGTTAAAAATACTGACGTAGAGTTTGATGTGTTACTTACAATGTTAAATTCAAACTTTTTTTTATTGATAAAATATTAAAATGAAGCCATTTTACTGAACGGAAATGTGTAATAACTTGTGGACTGAAATGTTGACCTGAGTATTCTAATTTTGTGAATTGCGTCACACATGACGTCTTCTTCTCGGTGGCCGGCAGAGAGAATTATAATAATCTCTCTCTCTCTCTCCCTCTGATTCTCTCGTCTGTGCCTATTGGCCACCGATCAGCTCTTGAAGTGACATGCCCAGAAGCCTCCGTACTGCCGTGCTCTGCCGCTTCCATGGCGTCCCTTACCTTCTCCCTCCTGAAAGTCAACGACCTTCACTCCGTTCACTTGACCTCGATCACGCCGAAATTCCATTTCCGGACGCTTGGATGCCCGCTCCTGTCGTGCAAATCGCCGAACGGACTGAGCAGCAGAGCTTCTCATCGAGCGGAAGCCCAGGCGGCCGGTGAGTTTCCCCTTCACCTGCCCTGTCTGTCTGTCGACGATCCTCCGCCGACTTCTCTCTGACGGATCTCGCCTCTCGTCTTGTCCCGTTGCTTAAAATGGTCAAATCCATCCAATTTCATGTCAGCTCGTCGGGATCTGTGTTCTAATTCGTTAGGGCCGACAATGTCTACTTTGAAGAGGTAGTGCTTGAATTGGTAAAGGGCCCAGTGCCCATGAGATTATAAGCTTCAACCATTTAATCCTAACCAGAAACCTCCTGTTGAATTATGTTATGTTATGAACAAACCGTTGCTGAAGTCGGCAACTTGGGCCGATAGGAGACCGCCGGTTTGCAGGCTTACGTAATTAGTCGACTATCCAAAAAATTTAAAATTATTAGGTAATGGCATTCAATTATCTTATAAACCTATTAGCGTGATCTTATATTACAGATGTAGGATCTAACGGTGCCATCAATGGCTCGTTGTGATCCGGGGTATTTCAGTCGAGCGTGTTCCGGCTCGTCTCCTCTTTCTGTTTACGGGGATCAGCTGACATTTTCGATTAATGGGAAGTTGATCTTTTGCAGGTTCGGCAATTCAAGTGGCGGATGTTCCAACGCTTACCGGCTCAGAGGTTTGTTTCTTCGTCTTCTACCCATACTTTACTGAACTTATCGATTCTGTCTCATAGTGCAACTTATATTCCATCCAAGATGAACAATATTCATCGGGTGTTGTGGGACCCGCAGGCTGGCTGTCTGTGTTCTAGTGTGTGCAAGAAATTCTTAGGTGATTTTTACCTAACTGGACGTAAGAAAACACCAATCGAAATGTGACAAATGAATAAATTAGTATCAATCATTCGAACAATTACTGTAATTAATATTAATTAAAATAATTTAATTAATTTTTCCTTACCATATTATTATGAGATAGGATCGTTTAAAATTTTTTCCTGCAGTCCAGTATTCGGTTCGGAGATGTTGAATATGTCCCGTCTCAGTTTGGCATACTAAGCCCAGCATTTAACATAGTACTAGCAGCTGTGTCGTGTCTACGAGGTTTCAGGAGTTTGTACAATGAAGCTCAAGCGAAGTGTCACTCGAAAACGACTCTCTGTAACAGAGTGCTGATAGCTGTTAGGTCCATTTTTTATGCTTGGGTAGCAGGGAATAAGATTACCGCCGATTCCGTATTTTGGTTGGTGGGAACGGAATCGATGTGGAACAGAATCGCCTGGGAATCAAAGCTTTGAGCTTCGACTTCCGGCTTCCTGTCTCGTGTAGTTGAAACTCTGAGACATGAACCCGTTGACACTGATGTTATATGTTATCAGGTAATTGAGAGGCTGAGAGCAAGGCGAGAGGAGTGGAAAGGCAAGCAGCAGTTTCTGGCTATGTACTCGAGCGTCCTCGGCGGAATAGTAACTGATCCAGCGGCGATGTTGATCCCGATGGACGATCATATGGTTCACAGAGGGCACGGTGTCTTCGACACAGCTGCCATAGTGGACGGGTTCGGTACCTTTACCTAATCCAAAGTACCGATCTCTGGTCTGATGAGTGTGTCGTGTGTACCTGACTTGTCTTTGCTGTTTCCCATTCCTAGGTATCTCTACGAGCTGGACCAGCACCTGGATCGTATTCTAAGGTCTGCATCATCTGCCAAGATTCGACCGCCTTTCGACCGTGAAACCATCAGGCAAATCCTGATACGGACCGTATGCGTGTCCCAGTGCCAAAATGGTTCCCTCAGATACTGGCTCTCGGCCGGCCCCGGTGACTTCCAACTCTCGCCCTCGGGCTGCCCTGAATCCAGCTTGTATGCTATAGTCATCCAAGACCAGTCACCCTTTGACTCGAGAGGCGTGAAGGTAATCACATCCTCGGTGCACATTAAGCCGCCCCAGTTTGCCACCACGAAGAGCGTGAACTATCTACCAAATGCGCTCTCGAAGATGGAGGCCGAGGAAGTCGGGGCCTACGCTGCAATATGGCTCGACGGGGAAGGGTTCGTGGCTGAGGGCCCGAACATGAATGTGGCATTCGTCACGAAGGAGAGGGAGCTCCTGATGCCCCGCTTCGACAAGATTCTGAGTGGATGCACGGCAAGGAGAGTTCTGAGGCTGGCAGAAGAGCTCGTGGAGAAGGGCGAGGTTGCAGGGATCAGGGTGAGAGATGTCACGGTCGAGGAAGGGAAGGGAGCCGAGGAGATGATGCTGATCGGTAGCGGGGTTCTCGTCCGACCCGTGATCCAGTGGGACGATCAGGTCATTGGTAATGGTAAGTGCCTCATCCTGCATCTAGAGACTGAGAATGGCAGAAAATATGTCTGGCACTTGACATTCTCTGGAAAACAAATGTTTGGGAGGGGAGGAAACAACTTTGTTTTCTGGATTATTTCTTCTTTGATGTCTGCAAAATTTCTGATGTCTCTGTCTTTGTTGTCAAGGCAAAGAAGGTCCAGTGACTCAGGCTCTCCTCAATGCTATCCTCGAGGACATGAAAGGTGGACCGTCTTCAGTCCGAATTCCGGTTCCTTACTGAGCCGAAAACAGTCCACAAGTTCACACGCTGGATTTCGGACAGGAGAATGAACATTACTCTAGTGGCTGTTGCTTTCACGGGGTTGAATCGAGTTTCTCTGTTGGCTTCATTCTGTATCTTCGAAGTTTGTCTGCAGAGAAACGTTACCGGTCAGCTCAGACCGAATGCTCTGTTAAGAGAAATCCCATGGTTCCGTTCTCATAGCAAACCAAAATTGAATGTACCATCCTTGTGCTATAGATGTTAAAAGTTTCGTTTCCTTTCATTTTACCAGAAATCAGACGTTGCTCTCGATCTCTGATTTCATTTGTCTATTTCCAGAGGACAGTCCCATCTTCGTACATGGATCAGGACCTTCAAAGACTAGCTGAGATGCTTCTTTAATAGCTGCAGCAGGAATGCTTACCGTGCCCCTGGAGAACAACTCCTTGCGAAGTTGCAATGCTCACTCCTTCGGTTTCCATCTTTCACCTCCATGTTTAGCAGTATTCGGTCATTTTCTGTCAAAATCCTCGATGCTGGTCTCAGTATTGCCTCTGTGACAATGTCAGAAAAAAAAATATTTTCCTCCAGAATCAGCAGTACAAGTTTCCATAATATTGGATGATAGAAGAAACCATCAAATGAATCAGATTCGTTTACAATCCCAGTGCTTGGTCGGAATGGACAAACTCACCTTCAGTAATCCGTCCACTCAAATTAATGAGCTGGGAAAGAAAACCTCGGAAATTTGTCAAGATGAGTTTCTCTGGCTCAGCATAAATTTGTGTAGGGTCGTGTTTGCTTGTGCTTCAGGTCTGATCAGCCATCCATTTTTGCATACTCTCTTCCGGAAACAGAGAATCCCGCTCATCACACAATGGAGCAAGAGTTCCAGGAGAGGTTGGCCTATCAATCTGCTTATCATATACATCTGAAGTAGAGCTACTGGCTTCATCTGTTTGGGCTCTGATCCTACAAGAATGATCTTCAGTAGTACCTTGTAGAACACCACCATCCTATTGGTTAACGTCCCTCCTCTGGGCAGACGCGGCAAGTAGGACTTCGACATCGTTCCCCTCAGCTGGCTTCCCAATCTCGCCTTCTTTCTCTTGATACATTAACCAACGAATTCAAAATGCAAATAGTCAATCAGTATCAGGCAACTGTGTCAAATCTGACCTCAAAGAGAACTAATATCAATACCATTTGTTATTTAATGATTCCAGTTGGCGAGACAACATTATCAGCTTGTGAACATTAGCATCGCACAAAACCATGGAATAAAGGCATAACACCACGTCGACTGACTAACTAAGCAAACAGCATATAACATAAGTGGAAGAATAGTAGAATATATAAACTCCAAATTGAACAGCATACATATTCATAAAAATAAGACTAATTAATCGTCAATAACCATGCAGCAAAATCTTGACAATCATCGGATGCAACAATGAGCCATACTCTGAATCAACACCATATTGAAGTCAGTACCTGCATGTGTCTTCCAGGAGTCTGTAGAAGTGACAACCAAAATGGAGCAAAGCTTCTTTATATCTTGCAGCTGGACGATATTCACCAGTCGAGATCTTCAGGCAGGACAAGTAGGTTGTTAGTTTTCAAGTAAAAATAATAATTATGTGCCCATGTAAAGTGTAGAGATTCGTATAAGAGCACAAAACCTCTAACTGAGAGAGCAGGGTGCTGTTATATTTGTAGTGTTTGCTGCAGAGACAGGAAGTGAAGCAGCTGTAGCTCTTTTGTTGCTCTCCTGACCAAATTTAACATAAACAAACATATCAATTTAAGTGCTCAAAGAAGATGGGCACTTGGATGCAAAAGGACTTGCTCATCTCCATCCTCGATCTGCTCTGAAAACAGAAAGGGAAGAAACATTCTAGAGCATACATGTGACAACTTTGTGGATACCTGAAATGTAATTCATAATTGTCAGGTATGCTTGCAGAATCATAGCAGCTGCAATTCTGACAGTACTATTCTGGATTGTAATACCTATTGGTACTCCCCATTCAATATCATGAAAGAAAGATAGTACTTGTTGAATCCCTGCTGACGCTGCCTGGATTTGCCATCTGCTATTGAACCAAAAATATTCACTCTCCTCAATGCAGCAACTCCATAGCCAGAGGAAACTATTGTCCCACATATAACTGCATTTGCTGCTTGTTGGATGGGTGCCATGGGACTGTGTCCAACATGCTAAAGAGCTGTTCTTTCCTCACTTCCTTCATAATTTCTGCAGTCCTTACATCTACATTTCTCAGAGCATGGAATTCCAGCTTGGAAGCACTCACAATATTTCTTGAGGCATCCTGATTTCTTGCACTGACAACCTTTATTATGCTTTCCCACTAGTTGAACAGCTTCCGCTTCATCCTGGAGTTCCATTTTCCAAGTTATTTCTGAAAGGGAAACATATCTGACACTAATTCTGGAAAATGGATATTGTGAACAATTTCCTTGCTATCTATTTGTTCAAAAAAGAAAAATCTCCAGCTTCTTCCCTAAGCATGCAAAAGCTTCCATTTGTCTTTAAGATCACTAAGACCATGTTGACCAAATAAAAATAAATCCCATTGTTTGTTCATTCCATTATAATATGATTCCTGCCCTAATCTTTTAACATAAGGGAAATCAAACTGCGCTGATCTTGAACCACATGGCAGAAATCCATGACAAAATCATACAAGGAAAAAAAAGCATGTATATTTAAGTATAACAACCATGGTCCATGTACTCACAGGAGCATCACAATGACTGACTGATAGAAATTTCATCAAAATTCAAACAATTTCACAACAAATTGAAACCAAAATCCAGCATAATATTCTAGTAAGGTTCCCTTGATCAAGTTGCATCTGCAAAGGTGCATTATTAAGGAAACAACGGGCATGGGCAAATTATTATTTAATAGATCAATGCACATGAAAGAATCTCTCTTTTTCCTACGAAGAGTCAGATTATGTACTCCATAATCATAATGGACTGCTATCAATCTCTGGCTTAAATGCATTTGGATTCCTCCCGAGGGTTGCTTCTACTGCCTCCTGCCTGACAACCTCATTTTCAACATTATTCTGACAGTTTGCACAGTTACAACCTTCACAATATATCCCAGCTGCATAACACTCGCAGTACCTGACAATCAGCTAATTCAGTTTTCCAGTGAAAGAGAGAGAGAGAGAGAGAGACATTGCCTACATATACATTGAAACCTTGGATCAAGGTTACTATATAAATAGCAGCACTAACAATACAAACTGGCAAATTAGATGAGAACCTGCTGAAAATACTCAAAAAGCAATAATATACTTACAGCTTCAAGCATGGGGAACTTTTAGAGTTACATCTATTCTGTTTCTTGGGAGTGCCATCTTTCACTTCATCATTAAACTTTATGTGTGATCCAGGAGAATCTTGCTCGCTGAAAGTGAAATGGACCACGTGAAATGATTTTAGGAACATTAGGATATGGTAAAAATATATTATCATCCTATTAGGAAGATTTATATAACAACTTCTTATAATTATCAGGCTTTCATAGCTTACCGAGCAATTAGAAGTTGTTTTACATCCTTTTTCTTCCTTATGAGGCTTTCATAGCTTACTGAGCAATTAGAAGTTGTTATACATCTTTTTTTTTTTTTTCGCAATAACCTCTAATTGCTCGGTAGCACATTTCTGACATGAATCATGTTGTTAAAGGTTGGTAGCGTATTTCTAACCATCATGCATCTGTTGTTTCATTGGAAACAACATATTCTCTTGCAAAATTCAATTTTTATAATGTCTTCAACACCATTTTCTCTTTCACACTTCCTCTTCGATACCCCAATTTATAAACTCAAAAAATTTCTTCAAAGACAATAGTTCCTGGATGTGGCTGAGATGGACCAAAACATGAAGAATTGGCAATGACATTGCATTAATAAAAACTTTATTTCACTGGATCTTAAATTCATTTTGTTAAAACTCAATCGGACGCCTTCAAAGAGTGATGGGCACCGTAAAATAAGGATTTTCAATACTTATAGATTTTGTGCCGCTGGTGACAGAGGCTTGTGCTCGGAACCTGGTATCCGAGGCAGCAAAGATAGCGATTTTATTTGCAGCTGCGGAGATGCCTCAACAGGCGATTGCGGCAAAGGTTGCTGGAACTGTAACTGAAACGGCACTTGCCTCTCTACTGGCTGTAGATGGAACTGCACTGGCTTCCCAGACATTGACGGCGATTGCTGCGGCTGCGACTCCGACTCCAGCTCCACCTTCGAGCCAGGCCTTAGCTGCAATTCCAAGTACAAGCGCGATGGATGCCGCTGCTCCGAAGCTGTTTCGGTGAGCCTGCATTGGCAGAATCTCTGCAAGCCGCCGTGAAATCAAGGTGCCTCGCCAGCTTCCTCGTCGCCACCTCCGACACCGTTTCGCCTCTACCCATTACTTCTTTAGTAACAAAATTCGAATGAACAGGTTGCCTCCAAACTCACAGACTATAATTCAAAGGCACACAGAAGGAAGACCAGCAAATGTCGACTCAGCGAAGAATTGCACGAAGACAACAGCCGCACTGCGCAAGCAATCGCGTTCCTTTCAACCGACGCGGAACTCCGGCAAGATCGTCCGGCGGCCGATCGCGAGCTGACGGTGCAGATGTTCTAGGTTTAGAGAAAGAGTGCGTGTTCGGAGCCTTTTTGAAATTTTGACTGCTCCGTTCTCCCTTTCGGGAAGTCAATATTGTGATTATAAAAATCTCAGGGTCGGTGGGAATTGAAAGGTTGGAGATCCGACGGGGGAGATTGAAATTCTTGGTGGGGGCCATGCCGATCGTGGCCGTTGGTGAGCGAGGGATTTGGCGCTAAGTAATAAAAGAGAGGAACATCGCGGGGCATGAATTGGAGGGGATACACGTGGACGGTGGAGATCAATCTGTAATTATAAACGCCGGGGTATTTGATTGGCGTTTGAATTTGAAAAATCTACCCCACGAACAGGATTCTATGAGCCGGCATGACCATCGGAATACTCCCGGTGCACAGTAAGCCCAATGGAAACAGTCTTTGACTTGAATCAAATTTCTTATTAAGTATTTATTAATTGTGCATTTTATCATTTTTTTATAGTAGGTTAATGATGTGGGTGCTTTTTTTTTCGATGTACAGAGAAAATACATAAGACTAGAAGACGATAGGAAGAGGAAAAAATAAAGAGTACATGGAGTCACATTGATGAAAATTATGAATTAAACTTAGGACTTCACAGTTTCAAAGCAACGGCGGTACCAATAGATCAAGACCTCTTTCTTTGCAGGTGCTGCTTTTATAATATTGATCGATGGGTACTATTTTATCTTATCTGTGTTTGAGTACGAGCAAAAGTGTAGGTTCAGGAGCATGTTAATTGTGCATTTTATCGTACTCTTAGCACACGTTTCGACCTAAGACGGATGCTAAGTGTTTAAGAATTAGGTGAATTTTGTACTTAAAGTTATCTTTGAATTTTAAGAATGACTTTCATATTTGTTGGAGCGATGTTGTATTCACCTAATATGTGATCGAGATCAGGACACCGGGCCTAAGACTTACCCGTAAAAATACTGAAAAGACAAGTCAATCGGTTATTTTGGCTGAATACAAATTAATCCGTTAACTCTCGATCAGATTGCGACATCCGATCCTTTCATAGCCGATAGTAGCTCATAGTTTGATGATGAAATAATAGAAGTGTGACTAGTGGGTCGGTGCTTCGACTTGGCCGGTAATGACCGACTGATAATAGTTCTCAGCGTGATTAGCTTAGCTGAAGCGCAAGAAAATCCACGTGGCATTTTATAATTGGATGAACTTATCCATGTGTATCTGAGTTAACACTTAGTTAAAAAAAAAAAAAGAAGAAAAAACAAGGATGTCGCATCGTTGAAACTAGTCTATGGTTATTAGAATGGCTCTCGAAGAACATCAATGATGATTTGTTTTGGCAGAGAACTCGATCCAAAGATGCCACGATCATCTGCCATGGTTAATACACAAGCTTGTGCTTTCGATTTTTGATTTATATTGAAATTCTATCTCGAACTGCAGATGTTGTGTGTGTATATATCCCAATATAAATGTATGACGGTCGCAATGGCGGACTAATTACCTCTATTATGCAATGTTTGGACTTTTGTATTTGATGGTGAACGTATCAAGCAAACTAAATAGCAACGGTGATCGGCGATCGTCTTGCCAGCATGTATATATAGTGTTATAAAAGACTTAATACAGTTCAAGAAGTCGACATCATTTAAATTCAGACCGAAAAACTTACTGCTACCAAACATTTGAAACATATACGAAAAGTAATTGTAATCAGGGAATTTAAGAGCTTAAACTTACCAAATCACGAAGTTTTGAACCAACGGACCTTAAACTATATACATATATGTTTGTGAATATAATATATTGTCGACCGTAGGGACTAGATATAGTCGTAGCGTCCCAGGTGAGTGTGTACTCGAGCTCCATTATTGTTTGTGCGTAGGCAATAATGGCAGTTCATCATACACTTGTGGGGCAGCCATCTCGACCTTTTCATTTCCTTGTTGATATAGACCGAACGCTAACATCCGACCTGACTCTCTCCGTGGATCTTGGACGGGCAAGCCGGGTGTATCGAGTGGCTTGGATGGAACATCGGGCGAGTTGGTCCTGGGTGGCAACGCACATGCCAGGTGATCTTGGCATAGACGTCGGGCATCCGGCCAACCCGGGGCCCGCGTGTTCAAGACAAGCCTAAGTAATTGAGCTTTGGCGAACTTGACCGTGTCTGGCTGCGTTCTTCACATTGAACGATTGAAACCATATGCGAACAACCAGCAGACTGAATTTCGGGGAAGGATTTCTTCTTCGACATGAAAGATGAATAATACATAAGATCTCAATTCCAAATTTTCTAATATATATATATATATATATATTCATTAACAAATTGGCATCTATATATGCAGGAAATAAATATTTTTTCTTATCTTTTATTTAATAATAATTGAACCTTTTCCGCTCCTCTCCTTTGAATTAAAAAACAGTTCACGAGGTGGTCGGTCGGAGATTATTAGCCATCAAAAAAAATAGCGGGAACCCTAATCTGCAGAATGAATTAATACAACTGCTAGCCGGTTCAGCTACCGCAAACCCGATTTACGATCGGGGTTCTCGTATAGAATACATTCACCGTACGGACCGGCATTGCCGAATGTCGATTGCGACTTAAATTACCAGACCGCGACCTGCTCAACGTAGAGTTGTTCACCTTTTCCTGCTCATCTAATGGATGATAGTTCTTATTATTAGAAAAAAGTGGATTCGCCCTTTCGGATCGTTTTCGACGTATCAATAACAGTAAGAGAATTCCTGTCGATATCGTCTGCGATTTAATCCAAACAGAACATTGGATCAACTGCTGCAACAGTAGAAGTCTAGGGGAAGAGAGTAAAGTATTCAGCACCAGCAAACTGGAAACATGCCCTGCTGATAACCACTGCGTTAATCGACATGGCACCTGTAATTAATCAACTCTGTCGTTCTTCCGAAAACGATTCTGTGTAAAACATATGTACGAATTACTGCGCACACCTTCTAAAACCTCAGAACGAGCAAGAGGGTTTCTTCTAGCTACGAAAATCCTGCAGACCTTCTCGAAACCGTGCTTCTTTTCATTCTGAAGCATATACATGTGGAACACGAGACTGCAGACCGTAGCTTCAACAACTGCGACCCGATCGCAGCGGACAACTGCAAGATGTGTACTTAGTAACCCCCACGACCGCGGATCTCGGTCCGAGGATGTCGCTGCAGGAGTCGATGATTAAATTACGATTGCGAGGAAATGATCCATCAGATAACAAGAAGCTCTAATCCTCTTAATCAGCATCAATAATGTGAGGGGAGATATCTTCGTAGAGGATGTTAGATCTCACATTGGTTATATAAGAGGACCATAATTAGTTTATAAATTGTAAGACAACTGGGTATCATAAACTGATAACTTATACTTTTAGATGGAAACGAGTCCAGTCTCTTATAGGATCTACTATCAATGATATAATACATGAGCATCCAACAACATGACACTATTTGACATAAATCCGGATCCATTTCCGGTAGTTCTCCACTGACGTAAGCCCATAAACCCGATACTTTCCTCTTGATCCAAGTCCCCGACTTCGCCGACGATCCGTTATTCAAGACACAAGGTAGATATGTCCTCTTCTTCTTCTTCTTCTTTTTTTTTTTTTGCCTTTAATGATCTTTTGGAACTTTGCTTACCAAAAGGATATAAAGAGGGCCTTTCTTTAATAAGAGGGTTGAGGTATCCCTTTCACCCATCAGGAGCCCACTACATTCATGTACACATTTTTTTTTTGTAAGTGATACACATATATGTATGTATATGTACTCATACTTTCTCCTCTGAACTTTTTTATCTCATGTAAGAAAATCCCCATCATGTAGACCACACAAATTTTAAGTGTCTTTAATCAATCTTCCCAAAGCTCTAAATGAAAATAAGGGGATAAAAATATCATATGTTTGTCGATTTTTATACGTAAGTTTTAAACGTTCAAAGTGCTAAATCAAGTCTTATATATTGTTTGTGTTATAATATCGAGTCCTTTCCGTCACATACCGTTACTTTAAGTTAACATGAGCCAATACATGTCAACTTAAAATAATGGCAAGTGACGGAAAGGACTCAATGTTATAACGCGGATAACATATAGGGCTTAATTTAACACTTTTGAACATTTATGACTCACTTGTAAGAATCGACAAATATATAAAACTTTCGGTATCACTATGTTTTAAAATAAGTGAGAAAAAAAATTTGGTGTAACAATTATGTTTTAATTTGGGATAGAGATCGTGACTTTTTGCACCCAAGAGCCTCCTTTAAATAATTTGTTCCAAAAAATATGCCACAGACAGGCTTTTTAGGTCATTCTCTTTGGGATTCCACACGAAAATTTCTGAGATAATCCTACCTCATCATATTATGCAAAAAATAATAATCTGATTCTGACGAACGAGTAGTTTGACGTTAATCACCCGAGCAGCTGCCTTGATTATTTCTAATTTGAGCGATTTAATTAGTTCTGACTCATCACGTCACTGTGAGTTAGGTTTACCTAAGATTTTTTTAGTTCCATGCATGGACTTTGGCAAGAAACTAGCAAGAGGATTCAAACAAAAAATGAATGCAAATCATGAAACGAGATGATGACTTTTGACCTAGCTGGGGATAGTACAAGGAGAAAGTTGGATCGAGTTATCGATAGATAAAAACAAAAGGAAACCGATAAGATCGATGATAAGCGTGTTTGGAATTGACATGTTATAATAAGGTATAAGAGGTTGTATCAGTCTTAACACGAGCACAACAAAGAAGGCCGATAGATCTACTGTTATTAGCTTAAAAAAATTCACACACACTGTTACAATTTGATCCATCTTTTTTTTTTGTAAAGTTGAAATCTGTAAAAAAAAAAAAGGGTGAATTGCTATGGAAAATATTGTCATCATGACCAACGGTGGCTGATGCCTACTTTCCAAATCCCACCCACTACACCAATGTCAATTTCATTGAAATATTTCGACAGTTGTTCTTATCTTCATGTGTTTTTTCCTCCTAATTTAGATTTCTGTATTCGAAAATTTTGTGAGCAGAGAAAATCTCTGCTTAGTTAAAATTTTTATCTTAATAAACCTACTCGATTTGAATGTGAATTAATAGGATGAGATTGGGGTTTTAATATCAAGTGGTAAAGCAAAGTAAAAGAAAAGGGGCCACCTTTGGGAAACCCTAAATTGTGCTGACCTGATCATTCACCACCGCTTTTGGCCCTTTGATGCCATCGACCCTCAAAATGGGTCTAGGGTTAAACACGCACGCAAGCACGCCTTCTATCATCGTACCAACAAAAAAACTTGTATACTTAAAATTAACATAAATTAATTGAAATAGTAACACATCTCTTCCTCTTAAGCACAGTTCAGTTCGAGTCTTGTAAATAAAAAAATTTGTGATGGGAGAGTTTTATCTTTTTGACGGGCCTGATCGGCTCGAACCTGTTTTAATCGTATCCCATTAGACTTCTGAATTCTAAGAATTTTTTTTGGAAGATTAATCACTGCTGCTCTCCCCGTACACCGTGAACCTCACGCTCCAATCGGGTTTCTTTTGTATGCAAAGCCACCTTTGGACCCGGTTGATCGAGATCATGTTCGGGTTGAATTATTCACCTGTTGTAAATGCGTAAATATCAATTAAGATATATTTAAGGGATGTGTATGATATCAGAGTACGATCGATTTTTCCGGTTAGATTGATCTCAATTGAATTTTACACAATACAATGAACAAGTGGTACGTAGTTGAGTATTTAATCGATTTAGACGGATTGTTCTATTGTATCACATAGGAGTAAATATATCATATAACGAGTTTGTTGTACAAATAACTCTTCACATCTTAACACGCATAAAGTTGACTCTAAAAGATCGAAAGATTTATGTAAGATACACGTTATATATTACACAGAATATTTACTCATCGCAGAGGGGAGCGCGTGTTCCACGCGCGGGAGGTAACGGTCGCTTTTCCATTGCATGGTTCCTTTCACCCACCCCCTTCTATTTCTAGGGTTTACTATAGATGGGAGAGGGAGGCCACAAACTAGAAGATGGGAGGTG
Organism: Lagerstroemia speciosa; assembly: GCA_037672795.1. Lineage (NCBI taxonomy): Eukaryota > Viridiplantae > Streptophyta > Magnoliopsida > Myrtales > Lythraceae > Lagerstroemia > Lagerstroemia speciosa. The sequence continues at coordinate 7,642,010 of CM075293.1, read as the reverse complement.
ATGAAAACCGCACTTTTTAGCCACGTGTCGGTGATCCAATGGTCAATGCTTCTTCAACCCCTTATCTCTCTCTCATTCCTCATCCTCTCTCTCTCTCTAGCTCTCTCCAGTCCACGTTCACATGTCTATTTCTATTAGTCTTGCATATATAAAAACACAATAAAAGAGCTTTATAAATAAAAAAACAATTTATCTTGAAAAAATTTTATTTCTAATAAACCATCTCATTTGATCTGAATTAGTTATAACTCATTTAACTTTTGGATACTAGTGGTTTATATTAAAAAAGGAGAAAGAAATTTTAATGTTATATCATTACTCTCAATTTCCTGTTAAAAAAATCTAAAATTCATCTATTATTTAAATTCTTTTAGTTCCTTCTTATTCCAATTCATCTTCAAATTTATGCGTCTCCTTTCCAACCGAAAAACATAAATAAGAAAGAGAGCTTGACACGGTGATACTAATACTATGATCAATCAAGAACTGAGAGATTCTACATTTGATTATCGTTTACACAACTCTCCTGCCCCTTTATTCCCATATTCTTTCCATCCGTTGTCGAAGGAAAAATCTTAGATGACCCTACCTCATGATGACATTGTAAGAAAAAAACCAATCAGATTGTTTTGATCAATATTAATTGTGGAAACTGCTCGAGTGATTAGCATTGATCTGCTCATTTGTCATATTTTAATTGGCATTTCATTACGTCATATGACAGGATTGGATCACCTAAGAATTTCTCCTTCTCTACTGCATGTGTCTTTTTTTTTCCCCTAACCAAGAAATAGCCCGCGCTTCAAAATTAATTCCTTCTTTTTCTGCAACCGAGTCAATAATTTATTCATATATACTAAGGGAGAGTACTAAAACTATCCCATTGACATGTGTCTTAAGTTATTTTGTTGACACATGTCCTAATTGTAGCTAAAGTGAGTTACAAGAAGACATTCTGGTACTGTCACGTCATCAATTGAGTAAATGAATTGTGCGTTAGTTAAAGGGTCTTCATTTATTTTTTTAATTCTCTCTTTGTCGGTACATTGACATTCTCTGCTTGTTATTTCAATGGACATACCCCGAATTTTGTTGCACAGAAAACCTTACGTTTGCCTCTATAATTAGGTCAGAGCAGTTATTATCCGTTATTTTCTTTTTATAAAGCACGTCGAACTTTTATTCTTCCGTGTAATCGTTACCTATTCCAATATAACTATTACTGCATAAATACCTGAGTTAGCTATAAATGCAGAAGTATTTTCTGTTATTGAATCATCGCCTCCCGTCACCGTGCAACGCTTGTCCTTAAAACGAGTAATAATAATTCATAAAAAGATTGTATGAACTTTTCTGTGAAAGGGTCAAGGCATGATGGGAACCAAGCAATGCACGTGCATTATTTAGGAAATCCAGACATGGACGAGTCTCTTGAACAGTACTTACGACGATTGATGTCAAAAGAGCAAGTTATCTTGTATGTTCTTTTAGAAGGAAAAACAAAAGGAAGGATAGTCCGATTGAAACTTTCACGAGTCGGGTTCGTGCGGTGCATTTTCTACGTTCGGGGGCTAATCGACCGCACGCACGAACTTACTCGTCCGGTCTCTCCATTGAATAAGGTCAAAGAGAAGGGAGACGAGTCGGATTAGGTAGTCGACGGATGTGCCGTTAAATTTACAAGACACGTTAAAGAAATAAAGAAGAAATTGAAATCACAGTAGAAACCCTAAACCACACACACTAGTGATACACATGCGCCTAGATGTACCCGTAATAACGGGATGAATTTAGGGGTGCGCACAGCGTGATTGCCTACCCCGAATTCGAGAAAATTCTTGAATATTATTATACAAAATTTACTTGATTTTTACGTAGTTTTTCGTTAAATTATCTAATTTCATCCCTAAATTTATCATATTACCTTCTCATTTATTTTCGCTTTCCTTTAACAGGGTTTCTAGATCTGTCCCATAGAATCATATTTGTTCCTTACTATGAAATCATAGAAGATTTTACACCAGGAACCACAATATGCAATTTTGAAAAATTCATTAGATTTGAGATTTTATGAGTAACAATTTTACAGTGTAGTTAGTAAAAATTTTTATATTTAAAATGCGTGAAATTGGTGATTACAACAACTTTACAATAATTTTCACCTATACTTACTAAATACACGATGACAACTTGTATATGATTTCAAATACGACGATCTCACATTTTGATTTACGACACTAAAAAACTTACGTAGCATTTGGTTTGAACATTGTTAGATTATGGGAAATGTTAAGTTCCCATGAAAAATTTAAATTATGAAAAGATTTCTTGAAAAATGGGCGAAGATGTGAAATTGTGGTGTTTGAAAAAAATGTAAAGTTGATCGTAAAGTTCAGCAAGTACAGGTAAAATGGTCGTAAAACGGGTTCTAATTTAATAATATCGCGTTATTTACCAGCCACGCTATAAAATTTTTATTCACGTGACAGGATATTTCAATGAATTTTACAGGCGAACATTGTAATCCGTGGCGTAAAGTGGGCTGTAATCGAACACCTTTTATTAAAAGCATTCGAGAAACTTAAAATCTTTTTCGTAATTTAATAATACTCAAATTGAATGCCTTCGAATATAATTCCCATGGGATGTGTATATGGATGCATTGAAACATCAAACATGCTATGCAAGCACATGCATGTCATGGCATCCAAATGGCCCCTTACACCATCCCACATGACTCCAAGCAAAATGAATAGAGAAGATATCAAGACAATACAATAATCTTCTCTCTCTCTCTCCCTCTAAGGAATCGAAAACCTCACACATCATCTCTTCCCCTCCTCCTCCTTCTTCCTTAGGGTTTCTCCTCAGCTCGCGCAGACAAATTGCATCCACTTGCCCCCGGTTCCTCGCCTTCGGTCCACCTCGCGTCGCTCCCCTCGGGATGGTCTACCCAGCGACCCCGCACTTGGGCCCGGCCGTCCCGGATCTGGCTCGAAGAGACTAATCCACCCGGTTCAGCTCCCGACTGACTTATCCCCATAAAAACGGTGCGTATCTCAGCTGACACGGTGCTGAGCTAGTCAGCCCCAAAGCTTCTGACCGTCCTCGATCAGCTTGACCCGATTTTCTTAAAAATTCATCGGGCTTTCCTTTCTGTCCCCGGTTGAATTCTGATTTGAACGGATTTTTGCTTTCAAATACTGTTCTTTTATTGTAAAATCATCCGTTATGAGATTGGGTTCCGATATTCGGGTCGCTATAAAGATGAATGTCTGTGGATGGGGAGCCCACGGTGTCGTGCTCCTGAGTAAACCCTAGTAATTAGTGTTTCTTGCTTGATCAAACGAGGTAATTTGTTTTTATTTTTGTTTGATTAATTGGGAGTTTTTTGAGAGGGTATCAGTGTACAGTAGAGGGTTCAGTTTTCGGTCATTTGTTCGGCCTTTATCAATGGCTCCATTTCTTTGTGTGGAGGAAAAGAAAAACCTAATTTATCCTTTTTGTCCTAACGTCTAATATGTTTCCATCTGGGTTCGTGGTTCATTCATGTTACCTTTAGTTCAATGACGGCTGCACCTACTTTCGGTGATTAAGAGCATCAAGCAAGAACTTGAAATCAGATGGTTTTCTAGCTAGGGTTTTGAATTTCATTGTATGGTCGCACAGAGATTACATCTTGGTTGCTTGAACCGAAACAAAAGTTGTTATTTTATGTGCTAAATAGTTGTTTTTCGATCATTTAAAAATATGAAAACTAGTTTTGTTCCTCAGTATGCTTGAGTGATGATTGTAGTTATTTAAAAAGTGTTGTCTCGTGATCATGTATGATTCATTATAGGGCCGTCCTTACAGTTCGTTGTTAATTTATTGCCAGAAAATGGTCTTTTTTCAGTCAACAGAAAATGGTCTTCTTGCTCCTTAAGCTAGAGATATTTATTTTTATTTATGAAATGTTTGTTGCTTAGTTTCACATAACATATATGCGGGACGGAGGGCAGTTCTAATAACATGGGGGAGGAAGATCTCTGCTATACACGATCATCGTCAGGTTGTACTCTGAAGCCTGGTGAAGCGTTCTTACAGATAGACTCCATATTGATAGATCTTCCCAATGTTGACTGTAAGAACGAGGAGACAATGGCGTGCGAGCACTTCTCTATACGGTGAGCACTTGACAAGATGATACACGTTATTCTCTTCATATCTGATGTGTGCTTTGCTCATTGGTTTGTAAATGCTGCTTGATTTAAAATTAGAGATAAATATAAAACTCTGCCCACTTTCTGTTGTGCCTGACTATATACGAGACATCACATAGGTTGAACTTCTCCTTTTCCCTGTTGATTGATCCTCACCTACATTTGTGGTTTCCTGTTGGTCAATGATGATGCAAAATGTATTGCAATGAGAATTTTCTTGGGGTTTGAGATAATATTTGTTACAGTAATTGTTTTGAAGATTTACTTTCATTACTTTTCTCGAGTTATTCTCGCAATGTTTGACGTGGATCATACTGGCGGTGATGAAGAAGGATAATGATTTGACACACTATGCTGGCACTTTGTGCAGTAAATATGTCTCCAATATGCGCCAAAGGGACAATAAGGCATGTTGGCTGTTTGAATCCGAAATGAAATATGGTTCTGCAGATTTAAAGCCCAAGTACCCACTTCCTCCTCTTGATGTGCCTAAATTCCGTTGGTGGCAGTGCATAAACTGCCTCCAGGGAATCTGTGAGAAAGAAAATGGAAAATCGGTGCTTGCTAACAACTTGAATTCTGAATGCAATCAGAATGGCCCATCGTGCACCCATATTGCCTTGACCAGGAGTGAGACTATGGTGCTAGTCTCTGAATTAAAGCAGATTCTCACATTACGTAGGGCTGAAAAAGGAGAAGCCAATGCTGACCGTTTGGTTCAAGTGGCTGCAAATGAGTCCCACGTCTTGTTAGGCAGTGATCAGAAAGAAGAAAGAGATGTTGGAAGTGATGGCGCTATTAAAGGTAAACTTAGCCCAAAATTGGTTAATTTGGGCATTTTTTAAATAATTTTTCTCCCTGGAATAATGAGGTCTTTCTCATATAGTATCTATCCTTATATTCTGCAAGCTCGATTTTTGTTATCTGGGTATGCCATGGTTGAGGGAATAATTTGGAACTTGTAATGGCTTCTTGTAATGTTGATGATTTGATGCTTTGTTGGTTTGGACAGTTCCCAAGAATGACTTGGAAGTTAATGGTTGCTTAGAACTTCCTATGCCGATTCCTACTGCACCAGAAGTTGATGAATCCCATGGACATGAACTGAAGGCAAATGATGCAGGTAAAATGTTGTATATGATTCTTCTTAGTGCCAATATTATAGCAATCCAGTCTAAAACCTGAAAATCACGGTTCTTGAAATGGTTACTGAAACAGCTGGACTTAAATCATTATCAGCGAATCATGAAGCAACAGGTGTTGTGAGTTCGCCGAAAAATCTTCAATTGCTGAGAGATGCTTCCCATGATCATGATCAGGACACGAAGACGATGAGATCTTCTCGAACTCCTTCAGTAGCAGTTGATGGGGTTAATTGTGGTTCTGAAACTCTCACTGTTCATCAAAATGGGCATCGCTCTGAAGAACTCAACTATGCATCATCTGACAGTGCAGAGGTCTGCCCTGGTTATAGATCTCAAGATAAGCCCGGTGCCTTACGCCATAGGAAAGTTCGAAAGGTGAAGTTGCTGAGTCATTTGCTGGGTCAGAACAGGAATTTGAATATCAATACCATTGAGGTAGAAAAGTCCCCTTTGCCTACAATATCTGATGTAAAGAAGGTTTTCCAGAGGCCTAAAATGAAGAGGAAGTTTCATCCAGATTATGGTACTAAGGATGTCGTTTTGCACAAGGAAGCTAGGGCAGTTGAAACTGTCATGGAAGGTGCTGAAGAAAATCAGAAGGTAATTGTGGAAACAGTCAAGGATGCCACATTTGCTGCAGCAAGTCCGACAAGTATCATGAAGAGCAGGGCGCCACGTGAGGAAGAGACGAGCTCAGGATTGGTTATGAAGAAAATAAAGAAGATGACAAATGAAGTAGAATCCCGCCAACATGTAGTTTCGAGAGCCAGTGATTTACCTGAAATTGAAAATGATGCATATTTTCTGAACGGTCCCATGAATACACCAAAGTATGATTTGACCAAGCATTTTGAAGATGGTAGTTGGAGAATTGTTACAAAGAAAAAGAAGAAGAAGATGAAGGCTAAACTAACTCAAAAATCATTTCAAGGCAAACTTGGTGATGTAAGGGGCAAGGTTGCTATTGATTTCTCCAAAGAATCATACGGCCATGATGCATTGACCTGTAGAGAAATGGGTTCTTCATTATCTCCGGTGCTTAGGACAGACAGGAATTCATGTATGTGTAAGGAGAAGAGCAAGATGCTTCACGGTGAGGATGATCATATTGCACGAATCCCTCAGAGTAGCAACAGTAAGATCAGAGAAGATTCATTCAGTGGGATCAAATTTGGACTGGTGCAGAGTAGCCCTAAGACTGCTCGATTTCTTCCTGATGCTGATTGTGTCGTAAAGAAGGGCACTGGTATTTCTCCCTACAGTGGTAAAACTGAAGCAAATTATGCACTTTCACTTGATTATGGGCCCGCTTCAACAATCCCATGGCAACAGGTGCTTCCGGAAGAAGGTCAAGTTCATAAGAAAAATATAATGAGCACCCATCTTGAGCCAAATGTTCCTTCTTTAAGTAGGCTGGATGGATTTTTGAAGAAGGGTTTCCATCATAACCATAAAAGTAAGGAACCCAGCTATGGAATGCCCTTTATAAATGACAAGCAGCATTGTGCCTCCCGTTTCGAGGATGTGGGTCATTTTCTGATGCCGCAGAAGGTGTGATGTCTAAATTATAGGGTTGTTCCTTTTGCCTTCCCTTTACTTAATACCACACCCTTGAATTCACACTTATTATTACTGCTTCTTCATGAGAATAACTCTATTTCACAAAGTGAGCATCTCCACGAGTGAACGGAATGTTTCTTAGTTTGAGGGTGAAAATAAATAATTAACACATTTTTATATTTGTATTTCAAGAAAATTCCAACTGACTTTCATTTTTTCCCCTATTCTTTCCAGGAAATTTCCATTGCAACTAGCAAGGGAGAAATTACTGGATCCCAGGAACAGTTAACTGTTACGAAGAATCACAGTAATGAGATAGCTGATAAACCATCTGCACACGGAACATGTTCAGATGATATACCGATGGAAATTGTGGAGCTCATGGCCAAGATTCAATATGAGAACTCCCTTCATGACAATGTAGAGGAGCGAACCTGGTTGGCTACCGGGAAGTCACCAAGTTACCAGAACCTGAGGTTTGGTAGAGAATATAAGAATGGGGATCTGAATGTGTTGCAGAAAGAAGGCTTTATTGGAGATCAAATTCTTCTGACAAATGTTCAAAAGCTGGACAATGCAAAGCAAAAGGCAATTGATATGAACTATTCTCCTCAGGTGAACACAAATTACCCAATTACAATCCAAGTTGAACAGAATCATAATCAGAATCCCTTCACAGGCCAAGGTATATTATTTTCCCAGTGTTATGAGAAGCTGAGTGGTAGCAAAAGCAGTGAAGATACTATGGCTGGTTCTTACAAGACAGCCTTTGGTACTGCTAGTGGCTTATCAGCTTGTAATATGTGTCATGTTGCAGGACCAAGCAAGGAGCCATTCTGTCTCTGCTCATCTTCTTTGATTTCCACTGCCCGTGTTCCCGCTCAGAAAAATGTTCCTAAGAGCAACATACTTCAGTCTTCATATTCGCTGTCCCCTGGATTTAAAGTTGGGAACAAATCTGAGGATCCCAACAAGGCCATTCATATGGAGAACTCTGGTGGGGAGAACTTGTATGCTTCAAAACCGAATGGGGTTAAGGTTCAGGGCCCAGTAGGATCATCAGGCTTCTACTCAAATGAGAAAATATCTGCATTGCATTTGCTTAGCCTCATGGATGCTCATTCTGATCAGAATGAGAATGGAAACCCAAGACATGCAAAACAGTCATCTTCGGCTCTCCATAGGCATCCTAAGGAGTTAGACTTTGGAGTGTACAAAGCATCTGATGCATTGAGACACCCGTCTTCTGATTATAATACCGTAAATTTCCTCGGTTTGGGAGAATATGACCAATATTCATCAGCTGTCCCAATATTAGGCTCATCTTCGTTGTTTGAAACCTATGCAAATCCGAGAAATGGAGTTATGGGTCAGGTATCCCTCAAGGTTCATGAGAAAGGGAAGAAGAAATGCTCTGATTTTCTTGGGTCGATTGGAGGCTCGAGCTCACAAAAATATGTGCCTTCTGGGTGTATTCCTGTCCACAGTCAACGGAAAAACGAATTCATCGAAGTGAAAAACTCTTTGGCTATTCCGCTGAAATGTCATACTGTGGATAACTCTGAGGAGCACTTGAGGTGTGGGACTGGCTCCACTTGGCCTCTGAAATACTGTTCGGGGATGGGAATTTGTACAATTAACAGAAACCCAGCTGAATTTAGTGTTCCAGAGGTAGGGAATGTGTACACCATTGGAGGAAGTGAACTGCAATTTGGAAAGAGAGTTCGGGCTCTGGAGTGGCCTGCAGCTTCAGTAATAGACTTGGACCGACCAAAACGAGGAAGGAAGAAAAAGATTGCCACTAATCACCAACAAGTAGAGAATTAAAATCATCACATTCTGACCTGAGTTCCACTCCACAAGTTCTTAGGTAGCTTCTGCTGCTCTAACGTTCTGTCGATGGTGAAAATTCCATTACTTCAGCATTCATGTGAAGGAAGCACTTTCCAAATCCATCATTCTTTGGTTTCTGAATTTTGTACCAGAAAAGTGTTTATATTTTCGTCAACAGATGCAATAGTTTTGCTCTTTAACCCATTTCCTCCTGTTTCTTTCAACTTTATTAGTGGACGCAGAAATTCTTTTTTAAATTCCCAAGTGATGTCTAATAGTCCTGTTTTACCGAAAGATTTACCACTGTACATGCCTTGATCCAAAGTCCAGCACTTTTATGCCGCTGTTTTTACTAACCAGAGAATCTAATATTTAATTCTTGACTTGCAGCTTCTTCATTTACTTGCCAGAGACAGACTGTAAGAACGAGAATACCAAAAAACGGATCAGTTTACTGCATGATTGTTACTGTGCAGACGGATGTCTGGCTGAGAAACTCTGGACCCCTTCGATATTTCATTGATGGAGAGGTGTTGTTACAAAGGTATGGCCTGTAAATACTGATGAATGCCTTGACTCTCCTGTAATTTTGGTAATTGCTCCTTGGATCTGCAAAAGTTCATAAGAACCTGAAAGCGTTTCATCCCTCCAAGAGTTACTTAGACTGAGAAAGTAAAGATTCGGGGGAAGGTATTCAGAAGGGCACATTTACCCCCGAGGTGGAGTTCGACAATAAGCCAGGACTTCTTAATGTATACATAAGCTGTAATATAACAGTGTGCTTAAAACCTGGGGGAAAAGACATGGACAAGATGTTTGTTTTGTTGTTGAAGTGTTGACTTCATTAGCAATAAGAACCCTCAGACATCAGCAATGTTCTGATTTTCCTTTTGACATCGATGTCTTCTTTATTGTCCACGGCACCTTGAATACTTCAAAAACTCGTGAATTCAGATAATGTATGCAAACACATGTGGTTTATCATTCATGACCTTGTGAACTAATCGGATAACCTTACTCTATTTTTCTTTCAAAAGCATCTTGAGTTATTTTTCATTGTTAATGGGTCTTATGCTGTTATACCCTTCTGTATTGCATTGCTTGCCTGCAAAGAAATGTGCTTGTAAAGAAGAAGTTACTGGTAAGATCTCAAATATTTATTTATTTTTTTGAATTAACAAAAAAAAGATACGCTTTGGAAGAGACGCCCTCTACGACGAGGACGGCTGCACGAACCTGCAAACCCGAGCCTCCTTGTACATGAGCCCTGGCCGGCACAGGTACCCTTTGCTAGGGCTACAATGCCGGTCCTCGGAGCAGATGCAGAGACCTTCTAGGGCACAGCCATCGCCCTTCTGACCCTCCTTCCCAAACAAGACCTCATCGGACCACTCACTTGAGAACACATTCTGCGGATCCAACTCCCTCTTTGCCCTCAAGAATGCCCCGAAGCTCGGATACTTCCCGGCTACTCCGTGGAAGGCGACCTTCCGGTTCTTGGCCCAGTGGGGCCTGGCCCCATACTTGAAGAACGCCATCTGCTCCAACTCCTCCCATACATCCTGGTTCAGCCTCGGGGTCGAGGCCTCGCTGGCTCGGTAGTAGTTGAAGTCCACCACGACCGAGTCCTCAGTTTGGCCGAGCAGAGCCCTCGACCCCTTTATGAACCTGATCAGGAGCCCGTTGTAGATGTCCACGCCACAGAAGTTCTGGGGGTTCAGGTCCCTGAGCTTCTTCGCATCCCTAACGAAGTCCCCGAACTTCCCGGCCGGGAAGATTGCCGTCGTCTCGTAGAAGAAGAGGCCGTCGATCCGGGGATCCCAGGCGCACATCTCGTCAATTCTCGAAGGTGGTGTGTAGAGGCACGAGCCCGAGGTCTGCATCCTCCCCTGGCGGCCGATCACCGGGTAGCCCGAGAAGATCAGGCCGTTCTTCAGGCCGTTGGCAATCAGCTTCTTGTATCCGATGGTTGTGGATGCTAGCAAGCATTTCCCGGCCACATTGGCAGCACTCTCTAGCGATTTCTCTGCTCGAATCAGCAATAGAACAGTTCATGTTACTGATTGCCAAAAGTGCATAAACCGGTTTGGATGTCGAATATGTTTCATACTGAACCGAACCAAACGATCCAGTTCAGTATACTAAATCAGAACTAAACGAATTTAGGGGAAAGAGCTGGTTTGGTTTAACTGCAGCATCGTGGGAGACATGAGATCGGGTGCTTACCGGTACCTCGGACCGACTTAGAGACGAGGATGGAATTGGACTGGAATCCGACGAAATCGTAGACGCCGTCTCCCGGGGTGTCGAGCGGCACCCGGAAATCGTACCTGTAGACGGCGGTGTGCTTCGACGGGTACCAGGTAATGTCCGCAAACTCGTACTGCCTTGCGTGGTCCATGAACATGTCCTCCAGGGCTCCGTCTCCCGTGAAGTTGTACGTGATACTTCTCTTGAACCCTTTCTCCAGCGACAACTTCACCTGTCATTGCAACAATAGCCGACATGTTCTAAATCGCTTCTATGCATGGCTTTGTCGGTCGACACAACAAAAAAATGAAAGTTGTCAACCATTTTAATTTTTTAAAAAATAGTTTGTGATATAGTCAAAAAAATATTGTATCTATATTATTTTCAATTATTTTACAGAAAATTGGAGTAGGTTGATCTAACTTTTGAACACCCCAAAATACCATTGAATTGATAAATATATTTTTAACAATAAAAAGAGACAAATGGGGGATTAAACAGTAAAATACTTGTATAACCAAAATACCAAATAATATTATAACTACTCTATAATTTTTCATTTCTAGTTATATATTTCATTTTATTTATTATCATATGATCTTTAAACATTAATAATTTATAAAAGATTAAACTCAATTATAAAATGTAAGATTTTGTAATTGACTATGCAATGAACAATTCCGCGTACAGTGTGAGTCAACATCTAGTATTATTTATGGGAACTCACATGCTTCTTCATGTCTTTTTCGTTTTTCCAAATTACCCATTGATACATAAACATTAATTTACTTTTTTTTTTTTTTTTTTGGTCGCCAGCCACGGTATCCAAGCAGGCCCCACCAGCGGTGAGATGACATCTTTCAGCCAACCATACTTGACTAATCCTTTGGTCGCCCCGGGTCGCACGCCTGGCAATGGCGGGTGAGGCTCCCAAGAGGGGTGTCTGCGTACGTGAGGTCTCGAACCTGAGACCTCCTTAAGCGGCACCGAGCTGCTTACCACTCGGCCCAACCCCTCTTGGTATAAACATTAATTTACTAACTACTAGAATAAAGGAAAAAAAAAATAGGGATATAATAGTAAATTCACTAACATGTAAACACTCTCTCTCCTCCCGCTTTTCCTTTCTTTTCTCTCTTCCATTTTCCCTCAACTTTTTGGATGTAAAAAATAGCCAAATTTTATTTCTCACTAATTATAATTGAGCCTTTATTTAGCCAATGTCAATTTTTTATATCAATTTTGTTAAATAATAAATTCCACGTATCGCAAAAGACCACTTACCCTATAAAAAATAAGAATTGAAGTTTATTGCAGAGGCGTTATCTTCGATTAAAATTAAACAGTTCCCACGAGAATTTCGTATTCTTTTATTTTATTTTTTTCTTTTTTTTAAAAATATTGTAAATTTGGGAATCTTTTTAAAACCGTACCTTAGAGATCGCCCCGAGCAGTCCCAGGGAGACCCTGGCAGCATCGAGAAGGGGATCCTGACCCTCCAACCTGATGATCTTCGCGTAGCCCTCGGATTCGGAGGCGGGGACCACAAGGCGGAGGCCAATCACGTGGTCGTGAACGGCCCCACCGCGACCCCACCAGGAGCTCCCGTGAGCCCCCGTGGAGATGAGCCCTCCCACGCTCACTCCCTCCCAGTACGGAGCAGCCACCAAGCTCAGCCCCGCCTCTTCAACCTATTAATTAATTGAGTTTTTCAACATTTAATTAATAAATTATATCCATAGAAAAGCAAAGAAAGGGCAAAAAAGGAGAAAAAAAACAAAGAAGGAAAGGACTAGCCAAACTTCAAAGGCGCACTTTATTAAAATTTGAATATCTCGCACAAGTTAATATGATTCGACATTTTTTTTTAAAATTTTAAGTAAAGTAAATAAAAAAATCTTAGATAGTCTCATCTGATGTAGCGAGAAACTATAAATAAAATTGCTATAAATTCTTAATAATTATATTAATTACTTGATTAATTAAAATCTCTATTTTTTTTGCTTTATTTAGATCGAATTTCTACTTCCTTGGATCACACGGCGGGAGAAGATCACTGCAGAATTTCTCCGTGACCGTGAGAGTTTTACTCATTAGCAGACTAGTCCGGTTCTCACAATACAAGAGAGGGGAAAAAGATGCCCCAGGCAATGCTGATGAAGGCTTTCCTCCCCAGAAATTTTTAGGTGATCATATTTCGTCATAATATGTGAGAAAATATCAATCAGATTGTAATAAATGTGTAAATTTATGTTAATCATTCGAGCAGTCCCCATAATTGTTACTAATTAGACTAATTTAATTGGTTTTCCTACGTCACATCACCGTGAGGTAGGACCGGCCGAGATTGTTTCTTTGCTTACACATTTGAGTCCGTTTAAAGACATGTACTTTTCTTCTTCTGGTGACTCCCTCTTTGAGGAATACCTAAGCACCACTTTCTTCGTATAGAAAGCAATGAAGTCATTTCTGGATCTCAACGTGTCGAAAACTGTCATAATATTACGAGCGATCTTTCTTATTCGATCGACTGAAAAAAAAGGACGGCTGTGATTTTTCGCAAAGCAACTCGTGATTGAGATCATCGATCGTATTGGAGCTGGTGAGCATGTATGCTAAAAATACACCACCACACAGCTTAGGTTGTTTTTCGATGGCAGAAGATCAGTGTCGTGTTATGTTAGAACACCTAACCGACATTAAACGAAATAAAAAAGGAAATAGAAAAACCTCAAATTTTGTCATTATATATATATATATATAGAAATGAATATAGGTGAATGATTTCTGTATGGCCTTACCTTATCGATGAGACTCCTCAACGGAACCCCAGAATCCACGGTGACTGCCGAACCCGGGACATCGATGTCGATCCCGGAATTGTACTTTTCGGTGCTTATGAGGATCGAGCTGTCGGCTCCAGGGCAGGCCAATTTCGGGATCGTATGGGAAAACTTGCTGACCACTTTCACCTTCATCTTGTTCCGAACAGCATCCGCCACGGCCGATCTCAGCTCCTCCTCCGTGGCCGGGTACGCCACCTTCGGGGCAAAGCAGTCTTTCCGGTCGCCCCACGTGCCGTACGAGTTGGAGAGCTTGCAGCCGGCCTGGCCGCAGAGGACTGGCGACTGCGGCGGCATTGCTAGGAGCCCTGGAGCTGTGAGAATGGAGAGCCATAGCAGTAGCAGGAGCTGTGCTGGCATGGAGAGGTCAGCTTGTTCCATTTTTGCCCTTTGTGGCTGGAGGTGTTTGGTGCGGGAGAGATTGTGGAGAGGAAGTCAAGAAATACAAAGTGGATGCTTGGAAGGGAGAACAGATGGGGTTGGAGACAAATATATATATATACATATAATATACAAATGAGACAGATAAATATAGAAAACATAGAAGGAATATGAGAAAAAGAGGTATGAGAAGTTACGACCTCTAAGTTACATGACGAAAGCGGTACAAATTGTACTAAATTATCTTTTCCTTTATATATATATATTTTTGCTTTAGAAATAACTATGTGAACACAGTCGAATATATCTTAATTAATCTGTATCCGAACTAGATCGGTTCATTAAAAAATAAAATTCTTTTGTCTCTCATAAGGTCAGTATCTGGGGATTAATGACAGGTTTTAGGCCGTACAATATAACATCCGATGAATTAGTCAGTTATTACAACGGCGGACACTATCAATATATATATAACTCTTTCGATTATCAACTTTCTCCGTTTACGAGACTCGAATCCGAAATTTGACTTAAATGACAGAAGCATCGAACCATCTCGACAAACAAAACCAGTAACTCTGCCTGTATTCTGTCCTTGGCAATTTGTCCGTTCACGAGATTCAAATTCAAAATCTTATTCGAAGGGAAGATGTGCTGAACCGTCTCAATATTCGGTGCATCCAACTCTGCCTCTGTTTTGCCGTTGGCCATTTGTCCCATGGGAATTATTTAAATAAGAAAAGTTGCTGATTCTGGCGAAATTCATTAAGCTTAGTGGAATGATATCTTGGCAATTTTTTTTTTTTTAATATCGTCATGCCACTAAATGGCCCATCTAGAAAGTGGACAGATATCATGCATACAGAGATCGAGTCGAGCTGTCTGCTAATATGATAAGAGCTGGCTTACAAGTATTATTACTGATTAAAAAAAAAGCAAAAAATATAATTATCGAATAATACACAACAATTGTGTGACAAGCGTCATCTTTCAAGGTCTTCAGGGGCAGATCTGCTGTAAGCTGATAACATGTGTAAATCAAATTCATGGTTCGGCTCTCCACGGGGCCGGTATCTGAGATTTAATTGTGAGTCTCAGACCGTACAATACACCATCTAGTTAGTTATTACGGTACCGGACACCATCGATATAAAATAAAAAAGTGTAGCCTATCAAGGATAAATTGAAATTAATACCTAAAATGTAGGACAGGTACAAACGTGTTTGTAATGGGGAACGCATGCGTAAAGTAAAAGAATAAATTTATATAGAATGAATTAAGATAATTTATATAAATTAATATAAATATGTAAATATTTCATAAATTTGGCTGAATCGGAGCATAGTGAATGCCCCGTCACAGTACTCTCTTAAATTGGAGAGAGTCTTGTAATATTTTTCTGATAATTTTTTTTTAAAAATATAACCCTAAAAATAATTTAATTTAATTGGCTCATAATATCAGATAAACACTGTCATATGATATACCATTATATATTAATTTTTTTTTCCTTAAATTGTGTCGGACAATAATTCTGTTCGACAAAATTATTAATAAATCATACGGTGAGGGCAAGCTCCCTTTTTTTTCCCTTTTATGATAAAGGATAATAATGGGTTTAGAAAAATGGTATAAGAAAAAGGAGAATAAATTGACATAAGCGATCGAACAATGAAAATAAAATGGGAATTTTTTTATTTTAAATTTAAGGTAAATTATTATATCAAATTCCCTTTTTCCATTGATTTTAATATAGCTAATGGCATGATCTTGCCACATTCCATTTGGTGAACAATACATAAGCCAAAATTAAAGCATATAATCCTGTTGGAGATCTTCATAATCAACACAAGGTTAGGAAGATGAGGGAATGAGTTGACCTTTATATATATATATATATATATATGAAAAAAATCTTAAATGATCATAAGTAATAATGACGTGATGATGAAATACCGATTAAATTGCTCTAATTAGTAATAATTATGACAACTGTATCGATTAACCATCGAATGTGGCTCAGTCTAGTTTGCATGACAAGTCAGGCAATGTATGGACTCATGACAATATCTGTACGTATAGTTATGATAAATTGTATCATGTCGTGTTTAAATGTGTAGTGTCTAAACGTGTTCGGATTAGAAACCCTGATGATCTATATATGACACATTTATTTTTTGTGTCTAAATGAGTTCGTGTTCAAACGGTCGTGTTTAAACGGTCGTGTTTAAACTTGGTTGACCCATTTATTAAGATGAAATGTGGACAATATATAATTATACTTTAATAATATATATGATATGATTACTAAAATAATAATATTTATTCATAATTAGTATAATAAATAAGTAAGATTAATCAATTATTAATCATGTAGCATCATTTTTAACATTGCATGTAATATTTTATATATCATAAAATTTTAATATATAAATGTATTAAATGGGTCAATATATATAAAAATAGTGAATATATTTAATAAACGTGTTTAAACGTGTCATATCGTGTCGTGTTATACAGGTTCGAAACTAATTAAACACGTTTATTTATCATATCTATACAGGCTCGTATCTAAATAAACTTGACCCAAACTCGCCTAATTTCGTGTCGGGTTATCATATCGCGTCAAAAATTACCGGGATTACATACGTAATACGTTTAGACTCTAGTTCTAATCATATCTTGATGTCACTTATTTATATATATATATATATATATATATATGCCTCATCGAGTTCCATGTTATCGTACACCTTTTTAAATCTTTATTCATTAGAGATTGCCATGTAACGAACGCAATACCATCCACTACAAGATATAATCATTTCTAATATTGTGACCAATTTTCTTGCCACAAATTGAATTTTGTCACAGAAAATCGATATTCAGTGAAAGAAAATTATTTTATCACAGTGGTTATGCAGCACTAATAAAAAGTATTCTGTCACAGTAAATATTAATTTTGTGACGACTGATGATTTTATCACAATTTTCTTTTCAAGATCGTCTAACAATGTGTCACACGTCGTGGTTCCACTTATCGGAGTGTTAGAGTTCACCCTAGAAGCAGTTTGAACACAGTCGTGTTCTTTATCATAGTAGGTCTGACTTTCAAGTCATTCGTCTCCAGCTTTGTTCTGCATCATAGTTACATGAAAAACTTCATCACGATCGCGTTCAATCGTATAATAAACCTGTCCGAACAAGTTTAATCAGATGAGACGTCATCACCTGTACAAGTTTTCCTTCGAGATTAATGGTCTTGGCCTACACAGCATAGTTTGCTTGGGGTTAGCTATGGGGATTGTGACGCTGACGGATGAAATGTCATCAAGCAAACATCGAGTGAAAATTCACTCGAGAAGACAGGTGTGCTTGGTCGAAGTTTTTAAAACAATCACATCTCATGAAAGTGTGTGGGTGGAAGTTTTTAAACAATCATGTCGCACCATCGTGTAATGAATAATAATTCGTTATGGTAAGCGGTAATCTGTATTATCGACTGACATCAGTTTATTGATATAGTAAGACATCTTTTCCTTAAATAATGTTTCGAGTTCAAGTCTCATGAAAGGAGAAAACTCACGTTATGAGAGTTTTACCCCTTAATGAACCGATACGGCTCGAACATTGATTGGTCGGTGTCTGATAGACTTTTAGATATCGGGTGAATTAAAAAAAAAATCAAATATTGTGATAGATAATTCCTCGTGTCTCCTCCTGTTTACTTATCAAGTAAGCCTAAAAGTGATGCATGATTTGATAGACCATTATTAAAGCTAATATTGTCTGTTCTAGTTGGGTCGGATCATTAGATTATAAAGTTCTTTTAATCATTTTTTTATAATATTCAAATATGATACATATTGATTAAAGAAATGAAACGTTTCGTACCATAATGTTCAACTGACTCATGTCAGTCATAGAGACAGAAGTTACGTTCGACCTGCACTGCACCATTAGGTGGATGATTCCGCATGGGTTTGTGTTGTGGTATTTCATTAGTTCCCCAACTCTTTTCTAGTCAAGACGATTCGAGTTATGTACACTGCTGACAATACGATCGACGAGGAATCCAAGTCTGTATCGGACAAGTGAAGTACCCGACTTATCCCGAACTAACGGGTTGGCACTTGGCAGTACCGCTTCCATGCTTGTGGCTTATTCCGATGCTTCTAACCTAGCCATGTCGCTTCTGAAATTGCCGACGATGTGCAAAACTCCTTGGAAGTGGGCATTTGAGTCCTCCAGGGTTGGACCTGAAGTTGCATACAGATTTGAATCAAACGACAACTTTGTTGTAGCCCCATTTACGTTCGGTCGCTATGTTCTTCAGGTCCATACCCTGGCCTCGATGGACCGGAAGAACCGCCGTGGATCGGTGAGAATTGAGCTCCAACTTGCCTGTGATAATTTAAGCCGATTCACCCAGTTAACCATTACTTTTTCAGTGAAATTGTCAAGAATTGACTAACTTCCAAGCAATAGAGTGTAACTTGGACTGATCGAGACCGATAGATTATCAAATAATAATCGATAAATAAACAAAAAAAAAAATCGTCCGCTTACAAGTCGACGATAGAACTCTTTCAATTATAGTTTTTTCTCCATTTTTCAATTCCCATTTTCATTATTGGAAATAAAAGGAGAATGAAGTACGCCTCACTTCATTCCTCAGCTCTCTCTCTTCCCTTTCATCCCTTCCACGCCATATTCAATTCATCTCATAAAGTCTCTTCTTCCATCTCATTCAGTCCCACCAAAAATGGCTCCCAACTTAGACCTCATCCTCCTCTCCTTCCTCTACGGCGCCTTCCTCTCCTGCGTCATCCTCCTCCTGGCCACCGCCGCCCTCTTCGGCCTCCTCCTTGCATTCGCCTCGGCCCTCCTCTCTGTCGCTGCGCTTGACCTGTACGACTCATCTTTGCTGCTCGGCCGGTGTCTCAGCTCTGCCAAGGCCGATCTCGAGCTGGGCTGCGTCCTCCTCCTCTACCTGGCCATGCGTTCCGTGGCGCCGATCTTCCTCACTTCGAGACCCATCGTCGAGCGGAGGATCGAAGAGCTAAATGACATCGCGCGGCGAGTCGTGGACCACTATCACTTGTTGTAACTTGCAAACCATAAACATGTCGGAGTTCGAATGTTGTATATGTTTATATACACACACACACACTATATATATACATATATATATATCTGTACATTGAGCCAATTCATGTATTATTTTTATATAGTAAATCATGGATACAAACCTCTCTTCCAGCCATCCACGCAGCAGCTTGTTAGAATTTCCATTTTCTTTTTTTTTTTCCCTTATGTGTGTGTGTATATATATATGAGAAGACATGAAATACAAAGTTATAAAATATTACCTACTTATCAAGCATATTCTTAATTAAATTTTCAGTATTTTTATTATTTTTAGATAAGAGAATACAATATTTAGTAAAACATAATTTGATAAACATGCCAATAATGTAAAATAAGTGCAATCTCAATATGAACATTTTGCATATTTTCAATAATAAATTTTCTCTGACTTGGCATATTAATATGATAATTTTATAACTATCTATAAATATATACATTAAATACCAACCCATTTATTACTTCAAAGGGTGAGTAAGTGATACGAAGAGTATCGTAAGCACATCATGTCTATCATTCAACCAGGACTCATATAGTTTGAATTAAAAGTTAATATATAACATTTTTATTTATAAAAGTTATTATGACTGGATGGTAAACGATGGATGAATAAAACCATATATCACAAGTACTGTACCAATTTTTACACTTTTCTCATTGATTTTAACGCAAATTTCATCTTATTTAACTTTTTTTTCACAGCGAAGCACAGACATTTACGCTAGTTTAGAATAATAAAAAGAGTTCTAAGAAATAAATAATTTATATATTTTTTTTAATAGATTAGGGAAAAAAACATTTATCCTGAAAAATTAAGTTGAAGGTAATTTGAGACTATGATTAAGTTAAGCTAGTGTCTCTCTGTGAATTAGTCTGTAGAGAGATTTTATAAATTTTAATTATTTTCAACAGGTTTTTAGGTTTTACAATTTTAATTATAAAAAAATAATTTAATTATTGACATCAACTTGGTTTTTCCACTAATCTAATTAAAAAATAAAGCAGGTGCATAATACATGTTCATCTATATAAATATAATATTATATTTACACGTGAATCATGGCCTGTAGCTAGTAACACAGATAGATAATGACAAATTTGAATTTAATTGATGAAAATTCTACGGTCCGGTCGTTTAATAATCTACTGGAGAGAAAAACGATTAAGAGTTGTTAGATTCTTTTCTCTAATTTATATAATTAATTACGAGTCGTTTGATTGGTTTGGTCATCGGTTCAGCGATTGGACTGTGTGAGCTTCATTGAACCGGACCCGGTTCAGAAGTCCTGTGATTTTCCCCGCCATCTTCAAGCGAACTGAACGGCCGTATTTTGTCACCTCCCCGCGCGTTGACTTTGATCGTGCTCTTTCTCGGCTCCCATCACATTGCTTTCCAATGGAAGCAAACGCGGCGTCGGTCCGGCCGGCAGGGATCTCCGACCAAGCTCTTAACCGCCCCGCGTCCACCCTTGTCCGCACGCTGAAGCTGAAGTCTCCTAGCAGCTCAAAAATCTCGGCTTCGAGCTCTGCTAGTGGAGTCGGATCATCTGTTTCGCCGGTAGTCTACCGGAAGGAGGCGCATGGTGGGAGTTCCTCCGGCGTGATCCCAGTCTATTTGCCCACGCCGTCGAATCGGGAGCTGCGAACTCCTCACAGCGGGTAATGTGGGCTTCCATTGTTTCGATTGTGCATCGCTTTCGGAATCTTATGGTCAATGTTTGTGAATCTTTAAATTGCACGAGCAGTTTATCGCATCTTCAAACTCTGCACAGCCAGCAATTTAGCGCCAGTATCCAGGACTGATCGCACATGTTGGGATTTTCTGTTCTGTTTGTGTCGAGAGCACAAGAACAGCAAGACTCTGGTGCCGATTAATGATTCAATTGGTGTGTCGTATAGAACTGTCGAGATTTTTTTCTTTCGTGTCGTTTCTCTGTCTCTTGATCTGCATTGCCGATATCCCCGCACCTTTTCTTCCATCGCAAAATTGATTATATGACAAGGTTGATGAGCCACAAGGGTGTATGTAGTTCAGCAGTCATAGCAAATGCTTTGCTCGATTTGATAATACCGAGGTGAAAGTTCACTAAAAAAGAAAAATTGAGTTGAAATTACTAGGGGAAGAAGGTTAACCTGTCATATTCATGATTCCAAATAATCTCTTGGGATCTCTTATTATAAATAGTTTCAGTAGTAATTTGAAAGGTCACTTTTTTCCTCTAAACTTTTTTGTGATCTGTACTACACTGAAAGATCTAATGCATGGCTAGGAGGTGGGTTAAGAGGAGATTCATCTCTTTGACCAATTATTCCTTCAACCTAGCTGGTTCTGTAATTGTTGAAGCTTTGAATGTTTAGCTTGTTTACAAATTTTGCTTTGCCTTGACCGTGGGATTGTTCCCAAGGTATTGTTTCTTTGGCTAAGTGGACTAAGGTAACTGTGCATCTTTTCTTGGATTAATGATATGAAACACCACTATCCAAGAAAATTGCATGGCTGAGAGGGGCAGCATTTTATCAGGCTGCACTGCTGAAGGGTTGGGCAGCTATGTTTATCATAATCGATGATTCATTCTTTGATTTCTTGCTCCCTTCTGAATCCTGGGGTAATTGTTTTAGATACCACTTCGATGGAAGTACTGGAAAATTCTTTGAGGGATGGTACTTCAAGGTGTCTATTCCTAAAGAGTGGCAGAGCTTCTGCTTCATGTATTCGGTGGAGAGTCCTGCTTTCCCCAAGAAATTGAGTGCACTGCAAGTGGCACAGCATGGACCTCGCTTTACTGGTGTTGGGGCTCAGATTCTCGGAGCTGATGACAAGTATATATGTCAGTACTCTGAGGAATCTTCAAACTTTTGGGGAAGTAAGTTCTGAGCTTTCTATAGGTACTTTCAACAAATGAGGACTGCCAGTCATATGCATTAGAGTATTTAAGATGAATCTCCTTTCATAACATTGGTTTTTATCTTGGATTTAGTTTCCAGACATAAGCATTTGATAACGTGGGAACTCTAAGTCGCTTCACGTTTCAAATTCTTCAAGTGTGCAGTAAAACCTCCATTTATTGTCATATTTCGCAAAATGGCCAAGAGTTGTTCCTCACACCCTCAACCCAAAATCTGTTCTAAGAATCTAACATCATCTGCCCTCGAATCAGACTGAAATTTCCTATTTTATGCGGTTTCTTATGCCTTTAAATCAATGCAAGTGAATTCCTTCCTACAAGATCGTTTTTCGTGTACATTGTACCTTTCTACTTTTGTTCCATTGCTCAGTACAGCAGGCCAATTGGATTAGTCAGAGCTTCCTCGTATCAGAATTGCGTTTGTGCTTTATGTAGAGTTTGTGGACGTACGTAGATCAGATTTTTAATTTTAAGATTCATATGCATAGGCAGGCATGAGCTAATGCTGGGGAATACTTTCATCCCCGCCGAAGGCTCTAAAACTCCAACTAGGGAGGTTCCACCACAGGTAATCATATATGTTCTGTTAAGGAACCTACAATTACACTCGAGATATCGTTTTTTGCCATATGCAGACCTTTTATATCGTTGTTGGGCAAATCTTTTCTAGCATATAATCAAATTTTAACCATTTATGGATATAGGATTTTCATATTTCCATCGAATTGAATTTTTCCTCCATTTCATGTGTCTATTAGTTTCAGTAATATTTCTAGCTGGCTGTACTTCGAAGAAAAAGAATAAAAGCCTGGGAGCAACATCATCATTAATATCTCTTTAATACCCAACTGGAGTCCCTTTATGTGGTTCAATGCCTGTACCTACTGATTTTGATGGTAATTTCAGACCAGTATCCATTGTTTGGGAACTATTTGGAAAGTTCTTAAGGTTTCAAGCTAGAAATCATTTGAGTTCTCTCTTCACAGAGCAAGAGAAAACTTGTGGTGGCTGAAGATACAGCTGACCGATAGACTGCAACTAATGCTTTCCATATTTCAAACTGCTTTATGCAGGACTTCAACAGAAATGTGTTAGAAGGTTTCCAAGTTACTCCACTCTGGCATCAAGGTTTTCTTTGCGATGATGGCAGGTGAATATCCTGACTTCAAAGATTCATTAATATGTTCTAACAAAGCTGGATGTAGTTTGTAAAATTATCAGTTTCTTTCTCAGAACTATGCTGCCATTCACCTCGACCTCATTCTGTCTCTTCTCGGTCAGATCTCTTCTTTAAGGAAATATATAGGTCGAAGAACACTTGTCTTAGATACGAGAAAGTGTGTGAATGGAATCAGTTTGGTGGTAGCTTTGAAGGGTGATCTCATATTAAACCATCCCAATCAGAATAAGTGATGTGCTGCTATCATTATGCTTTTTGATTTGGTGCACTGTTTACATGGAACAAGCTTCCGATGGCAGGTCCAATTATGTGAAAACTGTGAAAACTGCACGTTGGGAGTATAGTACCCGTCCTGTCTATGGCTGGGGTGATGTAGACCGAATACAGAAGTCAACAGCGGGTTGGCTTGCAGCCTTTCCTGTGTATGAACCCCATTGGCAAGTTTGCATGGCAGCTGGGCTCTCGACAGGCAAGATCCAATACGTTACCCTTGCAACGGATTCCTTCAACTAGTTTGCTTGGCTTCATCTTTCACAAAAACCGAATGGATTTCATCATCTTAGCCAGTATTACTGCTTCGAATTAGAGCAAATGATGCATCTCAGATATCTTTCCTTTGCGGCTATCTATACTGATTTCCTTGTTGAATCCAACGTCATGTTCTAAAGTTTGAAGAATTTATTTCAACTATGCTCACGCTTTTTAACAAAAGGATTCTCTTTTTCTTGCTACTCCAGGTTGGATAGAGTGGGATGGGAAAAGGTTCGAGTTTGAAGATGCACCCTCTTACTCGGAGAAGAACTGGGGTGGCGCCTTCCCAAGAAAATGGTTCTGGGTAAGACTTCTAGCAGCTCACTTGTTGATATACTTTGAGATGCTGGTGAAAGGCCAACCGGACTTCGTAATTTATGCATTGCAGGGAGCTCTACAGCCATTCTTTAAAAGCATCTTTCCCACTTCGTTTCTGGCAATGTACACACCCGTGGGATTTTATAATCCATTGATGTCTCTTGTCAGGTCCAGTGTAACGTCTTTGATGGTGCAAGTGGTGAAGTAGCGTTAACTGCGGCAGGCGGGTTGATGCGGATACCTGGACTAACCGAAACCTTCGAAAATGCTGCACTGGTATTTCTCAACACAACTCCCCAGTCTGAAATATTGATACGAGAGATCAGACCAGTTGCATCTTTACAGAGCAATTAACCATTTTAGTAAGCAACAAGAGTGCAGGAGTACGTGGGGTGCACCCATCTGGATCTAAACAGACTTATAACATCATCATATGGAATAAAGTACAGCTCCATGGGAGGCGAATCAAGAGAAACGTTGTTAGATTCTTCCCTGTCTGTTTTAGAACCAAACTCTGAAATCGACAGGTTGACTATGAGACCAATATTAAAAGTATCATGACCGAGAGAAAAGAAGCAAGGAATAAGAGAGTATCGATCTTAGCTAGTTTCTACAACGTTTCTGTCATCCATCGAATGCTGTGTCTTTAGACATTGTTTTATATTTTGATCATCATCCTCATGGATGAGTGCTGGAATTAAACTAGTTCTGTTAGCAAAAGATTTCATTACGATATTCTTAAGATATTGCTCGCTGTTGCAGATCGGAGTTCATCATGGTGGAAAATTCTATGAATTTGTGCCGTGGAATGGAGTCGTGGAGTGGGAGATTGGTACATGGGGCTTCTGGCACATGGCAGCAGAGAATGTTAGTCATAAGGTAACACATGCTTCTTAGTTCTTCAACAGAGCTTAATTGCCATCTTGTCCACATATCAGACTTCCATATACAGATCTGGGCTTTTAGATGAATTATTGACACCGTCATTCCCCGCTGTTTCTACTTCAAATCCCAGCATCGTTCATCCGTAGCCATGTCTAATTCATGCATGCACTGCTGCTTGCTTCTGTGCCTTCGTTTAGTACGATCACATTTGCTGCGAAGCTGCTTGGATGATCCACTTCCTTTTCCTATACATAATAGATGCCTAAAGACTCATGGAGTTGGCCAGCAATAATGTTGCTGCATAATGAAGTACTTGGATTCTCTTTTACACTATTCACAGGTTGAATTGGAGGCCACGACAGAGGATCCTGGTACAACATTGCGAGCTCCGACGGCAGAAGCTGGTCTAGCTCCAGCTTGCAGGGACACTTGTTTCGGGTCGCTGAGACTGCGGATATGGGAAAAGAGATATGATGGCAGCAAAGGCAAGGTCGGTCCTCTTTTCCCATGTTCGCCGGTCACCATTTCATTTCGACTTCATGTAGATGCACAGACATCCGTACCCATTTTAGATTACACTTCAACCGCCTCAATCGATCTATAAACTGCTGCTACATTTGAAGTCTCAGGATCCACTGGTTAAGTTTTCCACGGTTTCTTATCCTTGTTCATTCTTGACGCTCTGTTTTGCCCAGGTGGTCTTAGATGCAACGAGTGACATGGCTGCGCTGGAGATCGGTGGAGGGCCATGGTTCAACCCGTGGAAGGCTAATACAGATGTGCCGGAGGTCCTGAACCGTGTCGCCGGAGCATCGATCGATGTGGAAAGTTTGTTCGGCTTGGCCCCGTTCTTGAAGCCCCCTGGCCTGTGAGATAATTGGCCACGAGCTCCCCAGCATAGTGCAGGGCGCTTTGTTCCACATTATGACAAAAAAGGTGCGTAAGACGGTCAATTGCTCGGCATACGTGGCTCATCCAGTGCGATATATAAGAATTGATTAACATTGATTCATTGGAAACTAATCTCGCTGCAGAGGACGACCAGCTCAACCCGACCACGACCGACCATGTCTGGCAGAGCTCTCACAAGGCTGCTCCATGATATCTTCAACCGATTCGGATTCTCCATGTACCAAAATGTTCTCTTCCACAAGGAATCTTTTGTGCGTACCAGCTGCCCCTTTGACTCGTCAAAATAAAAAAGGAAAATAAGTTTATATTTTTTTATCCTCTTTTATTTACATCATTCGATATTTAAGAATTCAATAAGTCCTCGCACTTGAGCTCACATTGAGTCAGTCAGTAACGTGTAAACTTCTCGATATTATAATTTTTTTGTTTATAAAACTTGAAGTTGGTCGAACCAGTTTGACCAATCCCATGTCGATTTATTGTTATTCGTCGTTATTATCATTATCCGACTTTAATTATTGTCCTGCTGCTGTGTTGCTTGTTGGAGTCATCATGAGCTAAGTGACAAAAAATTGATTGAAGCCTACTGCCCATACCCATGCGCCAATAATGCCACAGCCATATGCCCTTTCGATTTCTAAATAGAAAAAAAAAAAAACTCCTAGTGGTTCCTTTTTCCTCCTTTTCCACTGTCTTCGATCGCATTAAATAATCAGCGATTACCACTTATTTACTGTGAATATATAAGATCCGATTAAAATTGATTTAAGCTACACCGGAGTTTTTAGTTGAACCGGATCCGACTCGGACTGACAAGCGACAGTTACTTGATATGTTCCAGACATGGCTAGTTTAACATGAGACAGGGAAGATCGAAGGAGAAGTTCGTCCGTTGGATTTCCCATCTACTTCCACGAGTTTCGTCTGATCGCAGGAGTTGAATATCGGATTGGGTGTAAGCGGTCAAGCGCACAATTCGGAATGCCAAGAGAGCCGATATCCCGATCGAGAAAGTGTGTGTTCGCTGTTTGAGAGTCAGATGCTCCTGTAGGATGAGGAAGGTGACGGTGGAAAGTGTGGGACAGAGAGGGAAGAAGAAGAGGAAGAGGAAGACCAGCCATGTTTGAAGATCAAGGGAATTACTCGATTGGACAGTGACAGTTCTTTTGATTTCGGGAAGCGCATTTTCTTTTAAGCGAAAGGAAAGGAGATGGAGAGGAAGTGAACTTGTGTGGTGGGAAGTAAAAGAGCAAGGAACTGGAGAAAGGGAATTTGATCCAGCACTGTCATCCTCGAACTGAGATCGAGAGATTACTGCTTCGATTTTTATGATCGTAGTTCTACATGTGCATTTATTTCGAGTAAAACGGTCATTTTTGTCGTCCCTTATAATATCTCGTGCAGCCATCATTTTTGGAGAGTCGAATAAAAATGTTGTCTTCGTGGAAACTAGTTTTGAAAGACCGGTAGTTTTGAAACTAATTTTCAAAGTATCGTTTTAGAAATCGTATTTTTAAGACTGCGTTCTCAGTTTTATAAATAAAATGCGTGTTGAACGTGCGATTTATTCA
Organism: Lagerstroemia speciosa; assembly: GCA_037672795.1. Lineage (NCBI taxonomy): Eukaryota > Viridiplantae > Streptophyta > Magnoliopsida > Myrtales > Lythraceae > Lagerstroemia > Lagerstroemia speciosa. The sequence continues at coordinate 7,614,347 of CM075293.1, read as the reverse complement.
TCATAAAATACAATAATCGCATCTTAAAACGGTATTAAGGAAAATAGTTCCAAGACTATCGATTATTATAATTTCCGTTATTGGACGAGCGGTCGTCTTGCTCGATCCTTATCATTTTTATCTCATCAATATGATCCTCAGAGTTTAAAAAACGTAATAATTGAGCCCTTCGGTATCATTTCTATCCTCAATATTTAAAGTTCTAATAATTTAGTCCCTTCGTAAGGGGAACAAAAATTGATAATCGTACTAAATGTTAGGGATGAAAAAGATGATAAAGATTAAATTGTATTTTTTTAAACATTAAAGACAAAATTATATTAAACTCACACACCTTAATTACAATCAAACAAAGAAAGCAATTTGCATCTCTGTTTAAAACACGTTGACAATATACATAATGGGTCAATAATGAATCGATTAGGGCACTTTTCTTTGATTCAATGGCAATATCAGAAAATCATGATGGCTAGGGCATTATTGCATAACTGGGTCACAAGAATAATGCCAACATACTCATGTATGCTTTTACATTTTCCTTTTTGGGTGGCCATCCCTTTACTTTGAAAATGAACATAATTAATTATTGATCGGTTATGACGGTTCGACACATCTTTTCTTTACGTAAGTTCTCGGATTTGTAAAAAAAAAAATTTCATTAATCGAACGAGTTTTACCCTTTAGTGAGTCAATCTTTCTTGAAGTGAATCGCTGAGAGTTCATTGGACTTCTGGATACCGGTGCTGTGAATACAGGTTGGGAAGACATTTAACTCCTCTATATATGCGGTGGAGCATCTGTGCAGACAGCAGTGACTCGAACCTAAGTCCCCATAGAGATATTTGATTTGCATCACCCTCTATTCCAAAAGGTTCTAAAATCGGTTGAGTGGTCGATAAGATTCGAGATTAGTTGCGTTCGTTCATGGCGAAGATCGCACTAGGAAGCAGCCGGGAGGCTGCCCAGCCAGACTGCATCAAGGCCCTCATCGTCGAGTTCATCGCCACCTTCCTGTTCGTCTTCGCTGGAGTCGGATCTGCCATGGCTGCCGGTAAACTCCAGATCAGCCCCGATAGCCAACGTTGGATAACCGACTAATTGGGATTACAGTTCCTTTTAATTCAGAGATATATGGATGTGTTTGCAGATAGGCTAGAAGCACCAGCACTAGTGGGGCTGTTCGCGGTGGCGGTGGCCCATGCGCTGGTGGTGGGGGTGATGATCTCGGCTGGCCACATCTCCGGCGGCCACCTGAACCCCGCCGTCACGCTCGGCCTCCTCTGCGGTGGTCACATCACCGTGTTCCGCTCCATCCTCTACGTCATCGACCAGCTCTTCGCGTCTGCGGCCGCCTGCTTCCTCCTCCAGTTCCTCACCGGAGGACTGGTAAGTAATTAAACATTCTTTTTTTTTGAATGAATTATTATTATTATTATTATTTGATAGGTTTTATGAACGAATTACTAAGCATTATCCAAAAAAAAAACATTTTGGTATTTTTGAGTGCACAAAAATTATAAATTAAAAAAAAATTCACTCGGTGGAACCGACCCAACTTCAATTTGAATTCATGAATCACGAGCACTTGATACCAAGTCTAATAGATCATTCACTGGACATAAATTCAAGATCTTATTTACAAGAAACGAATATCGAATTATATCAATAAATTCATATCGTTTCAATCTTTTTTTGTTTTGCCATGAGTAATGTTTAATTTATTCTCCTCTTCTAGTAACATTGTTGTTGTGTGACGTGGATCCATTAGTTGATTTGTCCAATTAATAATTCATTTATTTTCGGTAAAGTAAGTATAAAAAAATTAATTTCTTGCCCTTTCCATGTACGTAGACAATTAACCCACGTTTTCATTATAAAAAATCTCAGGCTACTCCAATACACACGCTGGGAAGTGGAGTCGGCTACCTCCAAGGAATCGTGTGGGAGATAGTCCTCACGTTCTCCCTCCTCTTCACCGTCTACGCCACCATCGTCGACCCGAAGAAGTGGGCCCACGCGGCCCAGGGCCCGATCCTCACCGGGTTCGTCGTCGGCGCCAACATCCTCGCCGGCGGGGCCTTCTCCGGCGCCTCCATGAACCCTGCCCGGTCCTTCGGGCCGGCCCTCGCCAGCTGGGACTGGACCGACCACTGGGTCTACTGGGTCGGGCCGCTCGTCGGGGGCGGGCTTGCCGGGCTTGTCTACGAGAACTGCTTCATCGTCAGGACCCACGTTGCCCTTCCGACCACGGAGGATGCCTTTTAATTAATTGAATGCTCCTCGGAATCAATTCGTCACGTGTCTTTATCTTTTCGGGTTGGTAAGGGAGTCGAATAAGTTCATGGGAAGGGACGAATTCGGTGTTGGGCTGCAATGTCTCTGCATATCATGTGTATGTGTATACGTATGTGTAAAATGTCTGTTTCCACGTCTGCGTCGGAGTGAATTAATTTAAGCGAACAGGACATACGTACAACTATAGCCAGTCACCCAAAAAGTTAGTACTCTTGAAATCACTGAACACATGTGATGCGACAATCCTAACGTACAGGTCATTGGGCTCATGGGCTGGGTTTGAATAATTCCTGACCACTCTTAGACCGGGGTCCAAACAATTTCTCATTAATTTTAGATATCGAGATCTGTCTTCAACCATGAACAACCCACAATCCCTCACGGCTGTGGGTTGGAGTAAGCTCCGAGACCCTATGTAACATCATGAGCCTCTATTAAAATTACTGAACATTACATGTACATCCAAAATTTCTTGTTTATATGACCGATATAGGATCACCGGGCGTGATAGGACTGGTCCATCCCCTTTAATTCTAACAAATATCTTGTCCGAAAATCACGGACAAGTGTTCGATTGTTCCATATCTCATCTCATTGGGCTTAGTGTGTGAAAGAAATTCCGAATCCTATGTGTCCTCTTATAAGCAAGGAGAAGCCTGCAATACCATTGCCATACCGTACATTGACCAACCGTAATCCAGTCACAGACACCTCGATCGGCCAAGATATGGTGCCGGCAAGGTTTAACAGAATTTTCCCAGAAGTAACTCCGGATAGCCCTTGTGAAGACACGAATTGGATCGGGCCTGCGATGTTGCTGATTGGAATTCGAATTCTCAACACGAGACAAGAACTAGGAGTACTTTACTTTTGTTGAGTTTTAAAGGATAAATCGAAGAACCCGTCTACTTTGCGTGACAGCTCACGATGAACTGAATTCACCTAAGAATCTCTCGCATAAGATCGGATTCCAACGAAAACCCATTTAATGAGAGAGTGCCCACACCGCAACACGTCTACCTGCGATACATGTATCCTCTTCTCTGTGACAGCATCATGCACGATGCTCATGCAGAATCCTCAAATTTAATGAATGGCACCACTGAAGGCTGTGTCTCGGTGGTACGGAGCTCACTCTCAAAATGTGATTTGGGTAGGCCGAGTTCTCCGGTTCGAATCACCTCCAAGTAAAATTGTTAGAGGGGGACTCTTTGAGCCTGCATCTTGATAAATACCGGCTTCTTGGACTGTACCAAACCCTTAGTAATGTTGTGTTCATCCAGCGATTCGCCTAGTTTCAATTTTTTTACTGCTCCCACTTAGCAACCACTTCTCAAAAGTAACAAGGCAATAATTTCCAATTCAATTTCTATGGTACTCGAAAGAACTTCACAATCACTATTCCAAAAAATTAAAAATCTAAATTCTAGTAGCCGAATCAATCGTGCATTATCTCAAACCAATTCTCGTAAAATGAGGGTGGAGATCAAGCAGTGACGGGCAGGGTTGGACATCGAAAGGGTTTCTGAAGGTCGAAGTCTATTAGAAAATTGTAAGAGTAGATTTGAAACCTTAGTCGATGACTTTCATGCACCGAGTGATTCTTTTATCGAGCATCGGGAATGTGATCCGTCTAATCGTTCGAGAACATCACATCAGTCAGTAATAACTAGCCCGAAAGGACGAAGAAAAACGAGGATTCAATGGGCAGAAAGATACAGCTGCAAGTTGGAGAGGTGCCATGACAGCAGCAGTTTCCTCGTATGGGTCAAGTCAGATGTGTTTTCAAAGCAGGAGTGTGGTGTGCTTGAAGTCGCTGAGCATCGCACCGATTCAAGGGAAAACAGATAGATTTCATGGTCAATCAAACATACACACACATGCATATTTACTGAAGAAAGATAAAATATAATGATACCGTTCTCGATTCGAGATTAAAATGTATTTCAGATTTGATTCTCACCGGTAGGATTTACAGTACATCTTTACTTTCCTCTTACTCTTCTAGGCCTATCGATATCCTCTGTAATCAAATACACATATGCATATATAATAGAGGTACATGAAATTTCGGAATTAAACACAGTGCATCTTGATTTCAGGTTGAGGGCGATACCACTGTACCGATAAAGTCTTATATATAATAATATCATCACGTAGCAGTGATTGCATGGTGATACTGACTAATAGAATTTCTCTATTTTTACAGTCGTTCAAATTTTACAAAAAAAAAAATTCAAACATTGGTTAATTCTCATTAATTTGTGTTATTATATAAATATTATTATGTGGTAGCAGAGAAATATATATATATATATATATATATATTAACTTTCTTAACTGAAGAGACCATTGATTGTGTATACATATTGATAGTTGTGTTTTTATTAGCTGTTATTCAGCAGGGACATGTATACATATATAATAAATGAGCTGTGACCAAAGATATAGATCTGTTTGGAGGCTGAGATGACAGAGATTCAGTGTTACTGCCCAACAAAACTAACAGACCATATCTAGACTTTTTTCGACTACATATCCAATAAACGAGCGGGACACCGTGGCTTACACTCATCATTTCACGGTAACGTTGCGGACTCCTGAAATCGCGACTCGTTCATCAAGTGCTCGATCGGGTAGGAAGCATATCCTCGCGAGGCAGTGAAGGAGTTGCACGATTTTCGACTCGACGCTTGCTTGCCTTGACCCATTTATTACGAGGCCACGGCGACCACTCTCTGCAGAAACCCTGGCACACTGAGACCAAATGTATGGCTGGCTGACAGTGAAGACTTCTTACAATTTCAAGTGATGGCCATAAATTGGAGAGTTTATGTATATGTAAGAGGAGCAATTAATATTTATTTGTATTGGGCATTGGGTCCAATATAAAAAATGTTACGTATGTACCTCTGCAGCGGGAGAAAGTCTTGTATGCAATAGGTGCACCACGTGGTAGTGTTGATATAGTGTTTACGAATCAATTAAATCAAGCCATTTATTATTATTATTTTTTTCATTTAGGGTTTATTTTTTCTTTTAGGTTTTATTAAAAATATCCTAAAAATAATTAAATTCTATTAACTCGTGACTCAATATCAGTACTGTCATATGATGTATCCGTTACATGCAGGACTCTCTCCTAGAGTTGGGATCAGATGCTTATGGGCCTCGAGTCACATGTTTATTAAAGTCTCAAAACTCAGTCTCTCAGAATCAAGCCACCAAACAATGTTTCGTTTTTCGATGCGTGTACAATGTGATATTTCAAAGTTCGATAAATATTGATTGATTCAGTATCAGGTTGAATCAGCTCACCATGAAATAAAGCTCTCACATCACGAATTTTACACGTTCGTAAAACTTAAACTTGAAATCTTGTTTTACCGGCAGATATTGCTCACCACCAAACCATATTTGAAGACATCATATATATATATATATATATATATATTTCCAGACCTCTCTTCCTCCATATTTCCGTTTTTAATTATTTTTGGAATTTTCTGGCAATTTGTAGCGGTGAACGGTCAGAGGGCTGCGTGTAACGAGTAGATCACGTGACAGTACTAATATAGCATTACAAGTCAATATATTCAGTTATTTTTGTAATTTTTTAATAAAATCTAAAACGAAAAAAATAACGCTAAAAATAGCTTGATTTGATTCATTCATGACACCGTATCAACATTGTCACGTGATATAACCTTTATATACATGACTTTCTCCTATTCTGTGGGATCTAATATATATATATATATATATATATATATAAATGAAGGTATATTGTTTTCGTATAAAAATAGAATGGCGGATCCCTTGAGAGGGTTTATGCAAATATGTAAGCACGCTTGGAAAACACCTAGTTCGTATTAACTATGTTATTTTTTAAAAATATTGCAGGAAAATTAAATTCACCATTCAGATTATCGGATTTTCACGGTTGACATATCTAAAATCACTTCAAATAACCGGTTTCATAATAAGCCGTGCTCATATCCAACTCTAAAGTTTAAATTAACAGATGACCGCACCCGGTTCACCTGTAGTCTCATAAATTTCGTTATTACAATTTTCGACTTGGAGTACATCACTCGGCACCCCCACGAAATATGTATACATATATAAGTACCCATTGTTCATATGCTATTGCGGGAGGGAGGAGTGGACACCACGTTTAGCAGGCACACATTGATGCACAAGGTGTACATGGAAATGGTAATTAAGTAAAGGATCAAGCATGAGCTTCTTGCAATAATTAAGTAAATGCATGTATAATGTACTGGAATCAATGAGAAACTTTGGTACAACGGTATCGTTCTCAACTTGAGATTGAGGAAATCTTTTGGTTCGACTAGTATCAGTTGAACTCTCCTGCATCTCTCCATCTCCGTCTTTCTCCTGTCTCTTCTATGCTTATATGAATGTCATCGTTAATCGAAAGAGAGAACGACACTGAGAGTGCTATATATTTGTCGATTCTTGCAAATGAGTCCTAAATATTTTAAAGTGATAAATCAAGTCCTATATATTGTCCATGTTGCAACATCGAGTCGCTTTCGTCGCATATCGTTGCTTTAAGCTGACGTGTGTCAATATCATGTCAGTTTAAAGTAACGGTAAGTGATAGAAATGACTCGATATTATAACGTGGATAATATATATGACTTGATTTATTATTTTAAAATATTTAGAACTTATTTATAACAATTGATAAATATATATGATTCATTGTATTTTTTTCTCTTAAACAAAACATGCATTATCTATAATGGAGGGATTGCGCGGTACTGTGCAGAGAAATGGGGTCCCTCCCTCCCTTGTCCCTAAATAAGTGCCATGGAAGAAAGGAGGGTGACCCATTCCCTCCCTCTGTTGGGAGAAACATTTATATATGATGGGTGTATTATATTTTAGAGTTGCCTTTTTATATTTTTATTAAAAAATTAAAATAATAAAAATTAATTAATTTATAATATAAAATACTGATACTGTAATGCAAAAGGATCTCTCCTCTCGTGGGTCCCTACTCCATCTCTTCCTCTCAATCTTGCCCTTATAAAGCTTTGCATAACATATTGGGAAATGATGAAAGGAAACAAAAAGAAAACTTCACCAGCTCTGAAGGTTCCGTCCCTCTCTCTCTTCTTCTTCTTTCTCATACCAACCCTTAATTAGCTGCTGCTACTTTGATCCCTCGCCTGGTCCGCATCACACCGAAAAAGCGATCATTGGGTTGAAACCCACGACCGGGTTGCAGCCTGCATGAACCGGTCGATACTCGAGTTCGATGTTCTAAGAGTGTATGTCTCTCAGTCGGGCTGGAAGCCAAGGTTGTCGATCAACTGTGGTTTTTGGTTGAGAAAGGAAAACATTTAAGAGTGACAGTGATCAGTTGATAGAGAATGATCGAGACTCCCAACTTTGACCCCGAATCTAGCTCCAACTCCTCATCCTCCTCCTCCTCCTCCTCCTCCGACCCGGCGAGCCCAAAGACCCTAGGCGATGAGAAGAAGGCCAAGCGCATCCGGGACTCGAGCAAGCACCCGGTGTACCACGGCGTGCGGATGAGAAACTGGGGGAAGTGGGTCTCGGAGATCCGTGAGCCGAAGAAGAAGTCCCGGATATGGCTCGGGACGTTCCCGACGCCGGAGATGGCCGCCCGGGCCCACGACGTGGCAGCTCTCAGCATTAAGGGCGGCTCAGCCATCCTAAACTTCCCTGAGCTAGCGGGCTCCCTTCCCCGCCCGGCCTCGCTCGCTCCTCGGGACATCCAAGCCGCCGCCTCTGAGGCCGCCCGGATGAGCAATCCGGCCCCGCTAGTGACTCCATTGGTCTCATCGTCGGCATCCGCCGCATCGGACGAGCTCGGGGAGATCGTCAAGTTGCCGAGTCTCGGGGAATCCTACGGCATGTCATCATCCGAGTTCATTCCAATGGATTCACTTGACTCCTGGGGATGCCATGGCAGCATCATTGATTCGCCATGGGGGGAAGAGGAGGGTGGCCTTGATGATCATCATCAGTGCGGGTACTTTTGTGATGGGATCAGTTGCATAAAGAACGGATTTGAAGGGCTTTTGTGGAATTACTAGAAAGTTGGGGGCGCAAATGTGAATTTATGGGTAAATTTCAATTTGGCCCTTTTCGGGATGGCCACATCCTGAACCGTCCGATCGGGCGTGTTGGGGGACGGTATGGAGACTACATCGGACGGTCCAAGACGTGTAAATTTCCTTTTCATTATTTTGTTTTCCTGTTTGACAATTCTGCCCTTCTCAGTCTGAAATTATTCGGTACTCGCCAGTGCATCATCAGTTGATGTCCCCAATAATTAAGAAAATGTTTCGAAATTGGTCCTCAAAGTTTTCCTGTTAGGGACCAACGCGATCTCTCCCTCGGATTTTCCTTGTACTCTGTTCGAATGACCTCCAATGTACAGTTTCCCAATAAATGTACTGGATTGCAATTTTCTGTAGATTGCTTGAATCTTTATTCCGACCAACACAACTGGAATATTTGATTTCTCATGTATCTTTGTTCCTATCTCCATCTCTGCCTCATTTGTTTATAATAAAAAAATTATAGATTTCGTAGCTCGGTTCAGGCGTATACTCGTACTTTGGTCAAATCTGCTTGACTCACCAAGTCTAACCTCTACCAAGGAGCAGGATTTTTCGTCATGAAGGAATATGGAATCACTCAAATGAGCTTGCGGCTCGTGGCATGATCTATTGAGCTAGTACTCGGTGTTCCGATGAATCGTGTAATTTGTCGTGACAGATGGGGTATGGTCGATCGGACCGAACCGGATCGAGAAATCGAGTGAATTGTCATTTTATTTTTGGTCCCATATGTGATCTTCTCGCCATCTGTGCGTAAATAATGGGGAGCAGGAGGGAAGGTGAGCTGCGCATCGACGACAGTGCTGAAAATGACTGTATCTCGCCTTTTTCTATGAAGGACACTGTCGAAAAGGCTCTGTCCCGTCTGCTGTTTTGATTTGATTTTATCCACATTTCTATGGATGTGCACAAGAACAGTTCCGATCTTTGGTTGTTTTTACTTGGAATTTAGCCCATTTCTGAGATGTATAAAAGAAAAATAAAGACAAGACCAAGATCACTTCGAAAGAGAAAGTCCCCATGCATTAAATTGTATTTTTTATTATATATTTCATAATTTTTCATTAATTTCTATACACTTTTAATTTTTAATATAATTTATCATGAACAAAAAATAAAATCTATAATTAAAAAAATTAGAGTAATTAATGGTAGTTATCCTTTTAAAAAATTTTACACTTTCACCCCTTTATTAATTTTATTAATTTACTTATGAATGATAGTTTTGGAATCTTAAAAGTGAGATAAAAACTCTCGCTTCTTTAATATAATAATAGAAGATATATATATTTGTATAATTATATGGTAATGATTGAGAAATAAAAAATCCAACATCGAAAAAGTTATAAAAGAGATTCTAATTTATAAACAAATTGAGTATCAAAATTAAAAATTTAAACTTTTTGAGTGAAAACATGTTCCGTCTCTTGTAAGCCCATATGTTCACACCTAGTCATGGTAGAACTCGTGACCCATAGCCTTGAAATTACAAGAAAAATGCTTGATTTGCAGTTAGTTATTGAAGTTGAGTGTGGAACTCGTGACAAGTGAGTCGAGCACGGAAGAGAATGTCTGACCCGGATAAAGATGTTAGCCCAGAAAACCTACATCGTGGTTAGCCGTCACTTTCTTGCCCGAGTGTGGAAGAAAAATATCATGTTCAACATCAGTTGTTTTCTAATTAACAATAACTATGGTAATTACTGTGGTGATTAATATCCGTTCACTCATTTGTTGCAATTTAAGACAGTGAAGTAGGGAGATTTAAGAGTGATCCATTCGATACAATACGCGAACATACGCGTATGCAATTCCCAATACGACACCTGAATTAGCAAAACCATTATGGGGCCGCGACTGTGAATTTCGGTGTAAATTTTATCTTGGCTCCCTTTCAGGGATGGCCCCATCCTGAACCGTCCGATCATGCGCGCCTAGGGACGGTATGGAAACTGCATCGGACGGTCCAAGACGTGTCAATTGTCCTTTTCATTATTTTTTTTCCCTGTCTGACAATTCTGCCCTTCTCAGTCTGAAATTATTCGGTACTCGCCAGTGCACCGTCAGTACCTTGTACCCAATATTAAGAAAATGTTTCGAAATTGGTCCTCAAAGTTTTTCTGTTAGGGACCAACGCGATCTCTCGCTCGTATTTTCCTTGTACTCCGTTCGAATGAGCTCCAAAAAATGTACTGGATTGCAATTTGCTGTAGATTGCTTGAATTCTTTATTCCGATCAATCTTGACCGGGAATTAGATGATCATATCTTCGATTCCCATCATCGAGATTTCTCGTGTATCTTCGTTGCTCTCTCCTTCTCGGCCTCTTTTGTATCCATGAGTTTCCTTTATAATCGAAAAATCATAGATTTCGAAGCTCGATTCAGGCATATACTCGTATGTTAGCCCAAACTGTTAAACTTACGAACTCTAGCCTCTACTGAGGACCAAGATTTTTGTCCTGAAATTAGATGATGGGACCACTCGAATGAGCTCATGGCACGATCGGCTGAACCGGTACTCGGTGTTCCGATGAATCGTGTTTGTCGCGACCGAGGGGGTATCGTTGATCGGACCGAACCCGATCGAGAAATCGAGTGAATTGTCATTTTATTTTTGGTCCCATATGTGATCTTCTCCTCATCTATGCCAAAATAATTGTGAACAGGAGGGAGGGTGAGCTGTGTGTCCACAGTGCAGTGCTGAAAACGACTGGATTTAGTCTTTTTTTATAAAGGACACTGTCGAAAAGGCTCTGTCCGGTCTGCTGTTTTGATTGTATCCCATTTCTATTTATGTGTACAAGAACAGTTCCGATCTTTGGTCATTTTTACTTGGAATTTAGCCCATTTTAATTTTGAGATGTATAAAAGAAAAAATAAAGACAAAATGCAGATCACTTCGAAAGGGAAAGCCCGCGTGTGTGTGTATATATATGTATTTATGTATGTATATGTTTATATGGTGACTGTTGAGGATTAAAAAATTCCATTCAGGATTGTCAGAGAATTAAATATCACTATCTAATAGCTTAAACTTTTAAGTGAAAACATGTTCATTCTCTTGTAAGACAATGTGTAAATTTTAAATGGCATCAGATCAGATTACTATGTAAGCTTGCACCCCGTCGGACTAAAGATTGGAACTCGTGGCCAGTAGTATGAAACCGAAAGAAAATGCTCGGCTCATAGTTAGTTGTTGAACTCGAGTGTGGAACTCATGGACAGGTGAATCGAGTACAGAAGAATAAGCCCGACTGGAATGAGGTTGTTAATCGGAAGGCAGAAGGGAAAGCTCATCCCGTGGCCAGTCGTCCCTTTCTCGGATGAGTATGGAAGAAAAATATACAGCTCGATACCAGTTTGTTACTCTAATTAATAGTAATTATGATAATTACTATGGTAATTAATATTCATTTACTTATTTACTGTAATTTAATTGATATTTTCTCACATTAGATGGTGAAATATGATCCATTAAGAAATATCAGAAGATTTGAGAGCCTGATCTAGGGGATGTAATATGTACATGCAATTCCCAATACGACACCTGAATTAGCAAAGCCGTGATCTTAATCTACCAGTGTTTTAAGGTAATTAATTAAAACACGTGCTTAATTAATAGTACTACTACAATCATGTGTGGGGCCCCACGTTGTTTGCATGCATGGAAGTGGAATCTGTCTGAATACGTTAACAGAGGGAGGTTGCAATTATTAAATTAATAATCAAGAACAGTAAAGTTCCTTATTTGGGCCTGATTAGAACGTCAAATCACCATCTAATCATTCCCTCCGACAATTATTTCTTCTCAGACTGCTTGCCCGAATCTTTAGATTCGTGTCTAATTAATTGCCTCTAGATATATAAAATACCAAAAATGTCCACTGTTTAATTAGAAAATACGGAATGATCATTTCTCACAACAACATCAACTTAATTAAAAGAATTTAATCAAATTATTCCATGAGATAAAAAATTTGATTTGTCCTTTCTCTTGTAATCTTATTGATGCTTTCTCATAATCGTCCGAAGGTAAAAACATCGAGAAAAACCGATTCCCAACTCGCAATAAAAATCATCATTATTCGTATGTTATAATTCTATTGATGTTTTCTCATGATATTCGTGCATTTTTTTTCAGTGCACACCACTTGATATCTGGAAGTCCCATGCATGTTGACCGATCTAAGTTCAAGTCGAGTCAGCCCACTTAGAGGTTGAAACCACCGTCCTGACATGAGTTTCTCCACTTACAAGTTTCGAACCCGAGACTCTTTTGAGGGGAAAGAGATGCATTACCTTCCCAGTTAACCCATATTGCTAGCACCTGCATTTTTTTAAATGATCGCAAACGCTATAAGTCAATGATTGTTTAATACATAAGTAAAAATAGTTACAAATATCTGACAGATCACACATATCATGATGAGTGTTAAACACCCATTTGCACATTTTACGTAGAGGGCTCTCTCGATAAATGACACAGAGAATTTCACAGAATTGGATGTGTAGAAGCTTTTAACCTCAAATCAAGAATGTTATATCATTATATCGAAACCCTTTATCAAGTAATCGATAAGAGATTTCGAGAAACAATAATGCTGTTCATGAGAGGACCACTCCATTGATGTGCCAAACAGCTGTACGGACGCGAGGGGACTAATTAGCTCACACTTCTGCCTTACTTGAATAGGAGAGGGGCCTGTCATGGGCGAATCATCAAATGCGACAGTGACCCGTGAGATACCAGCTCGGCCACGGGAACTTATCCATCGATCGACCCACCAATGATTCATCCCGAAGTGGTTAGTACCTTATCGAACAAGGTCGAGGGAGTTCCCGAGGTTCTGACACGTTGCAGAGCGGTCGGGATCGAGATCGAGATCGTATCGAGTTCACTTCCGTGAGTTCGATATCACAGTGGAGATTCCGTGGGAGTCTAAAGTACTGTGGATCAATCGAGTGCACCATCTCATGGTAGTCCCTTCAAGGAAATTATTGTTGGAAAAATGGCAATTAAGTATATGAATGAGAAACTGTTTCTCAAGAAAAATAATTAGGAGGCATTACGACTGAATTAATTAAGGTTAATCAGATGTGATTAATACAATGAATGTATTTATTCAAGTATAACAATTTTAAGATTAATTTTACTTTTTTTTTTGTCTCAGATGGCTTCTGATAGTACTCATATTGTGACAGTCACTGATGGTGTTACCACAACTGTCCCAAGTTTCAATGTTCAATAAAATTAATAATTTCGTATTTTGATTCAATTTAGTTATTTTATTTTATATTACTATATCTTGTACGACGGTTTTGAGTAGCGAATTCTTCCCTTTATTTTATATTGCTATTACCCGTACCGGTATTACAATGTTTTGAAATCTGATTCTTATCGTTAAAATCCTCATGTGCCTCGTACGAAAAACATAAGCGCTGTCGCTGCAAATAAGATGTCTAATTAAACCAATTAAACAGGGACAGCTCGATCCACAGCCGACCTCTTTAATTTTCCGTGGAAAGCGATAATCTATGTAGTACTGCTAAAAACATGAGCGTACAAAGCAAACATACACCGACCTTTTTGTCACAGTAAGATTCTTTGAAAATGACTGGGCAATGGATCTCAGCTTCACGAACACTCTCTTAGCTGTCTCCCATGTCTCCCTCGATTTATTTAGATTTTCCTTTTCCGGTTATAAAAAAGGCGAAGACATCTAGAAGAGAATATAACAAAAAAAAAAAGAAAAGAAAATTGATCCGAAAAATCTCAGCAGTGATCGCGTCGTATTTTTTGACATCATAATTTTACGTCGAGAGCGGTGTAACAGACCCCATTATTTTCTTGTCTCTCAGATTTTCTTCAGGACGTTTGCTTGACTTGCCAGCACTTTCGAATCTCAAAAGAAGAAAAAGCTTTTGTCTGTAAGATATTCTCAGGTTGTTTTATTAATTGGAAATTGTATTTGCATTTGTATTTCGTTTTTTCTTTGTTGTGGACTTAGTAGGAGATAGAGGAGAAAGTCTTTAATGGAACGATCGTAGATAACACTGACGTGATACATTCGTGTAGTCATAATTTATCATTATATATCTGTCCAATTATGATTTACTATTTATTAGGAATTTTTATTTTTTTAATGGAAATTATAAGATTTTGTAATTATATTTGTATAATTATTAGTTATATGTCAAGTTTGGTTAGAATGATATACCATATCATCATTGGCACGTGGTATGACCGTTCCACTGAAAACTTTCTCGAGATGGGGAATGAAAATCATTATACCTTATTATCTATTATTTAATATTCGCTCTTACACATGATTTATTACATCATTCTTGAATATTTACTGCCTCGAATTATTTGAATAAAAAGTACATGCATGAGTGCTGAGCCGATCCTGCCCTCTGATGCCATAATAAGTTTAAGATTGCTATAACAATTTAATTTTGAATGAGAAAGAAGGTTCGATACAGCCGGTGCCGCTTTCAACCTGCAGTCAAGAGCTCACGTGTTCAATTTTTACCAGTAAGGTCCATGGTACCCTTTTATTGTCTAGGTGTTGGTGGCACGTGACACTTGCTACCTGTGCACCTGTTGAATTTTAAACAATTTCCGATAACGACGAGGAGAAGGGTATCCGGTGTGACCGCTGTGACTCATTATAGACGACATGTAAGTGTCATAAATCAAAATAAGTGAGCCTGAATCTGAATCACGTGGATAATGGCGATTAGAGCACAAATATACGAATCTCGAATGCAATTTGCAGTCTTTTAATCTCTAGCAACACATCGGCTGACGGAAACGAGCTCTGGTCACTGTCCTTGTCCTTGTTGCCCAGAAAGGGCAAAAATAAGAAGGGAAAAAAAAAAAGAGAAAATTATCGCACACCTAAAAAAGAAGAGGGGCAAGGAAGTCAAAAGCTCACAATTGATAGCGACTGTCGGCATCCTAAGATTGTGCCACGTCACGTCTCCCGATGAAAAATACTTAATTGCCAGAAAAATGGAAAAAAAAACATTATATTTAACTCGTTACGTCATCGTTGAACTCATTTTTTTAAATAAAATATTAGATTCGAGTCTTGTAAATATAAAAAATCATGTTGAAAGAGATTTATCCCTTAGTGGACATTTCCGGTCTAACCGATATTGGTCCGGACCCATTAGATTTCTGAATACTGACAGCTCGGAATGAAAAACAATTATTTGCATTTCCAACTATCAAAATGACAAATCCTATCTTTTTATTGTAAATTTCATCTGTGTTGATATCGGGATATCAGAATAAAGGGCATCGAAGATTCTGCAAGTACGATTCAAACTCGCAATTGCTTGTTTCTGCATTGAGAATGATGTAATTGTATAAAAATTTCATTAATCTAGACTCGAGTTAAATCGTTTTATGAAGATTTAAAACTCTTCACTATTATGAATTTTTTATTTATAAGATTTAAGCTCGATTATTTTTCTCGAAAATTCTAATAAATTAAGTAGGGTTTCGGGGAAGAAAATGGGAAGAAGTTCGTCAACGGGAGATATTTTGGAGACTGGGTTAGGGCAACGAAAGGTCCCTAATATGACACGTCGGGCTAATAGTTCTTTAATAGTAAAAAAAATGAATAAATTAAATTTTAAATAAGAGAAAATGAATATTTAAAATAAAAAAATGCCTTAGAAATCTCAATATTGATATTATATTTTTTTTGGTAGGTATATTGATTAATATATTATAATTCTGCTAGGATGGCCCATTTGATCATAGAGGAATCGATATTATAATCTGTATATTCTTTTTCATCTCAAATAAATCAATAAATTATTTCCATTGGAAAAAAATTATGTCTATTGGTGACGTTCTAGGCCTGAAGATATAGACTCTGTCTTGTGTGCTGCGAATATTCTATACCAGTATTATTTAATAGTGTTATAAATTAATAAAAATTAATCGGGCAAGTAGATTTATGAGATAGAATTTACGTGATAAAACAGAAATTTAAATTTTTCTAAAAAATAAAAACACCTAAAGACCTAAATAAATCCTAAAAAAACTAAGAAACACTGACAAAACCCTGCCACCATTTAATGAGATGTGGAAAAGGATGTCGAACATTATATAATACGAGATGCATGTTTTTTTAAATCGTTTTTAGGATTTAAAATTTAAAAGAGGGAACAAAATAATATAACTTAATAGAAGCAATGGTATGAAACTGAAGAAATGGTATGAAACTGAAGAAATAGCTCAACGGTAGGTTTTAGGAGGGTGAAATTACATAATTTAATAAAGATATCGATAAAATCGATAATTTTACGTGAGACTTTTACGAGTTCTCCCGAGTTTAGGGGCGGCCATCCTCGCACACACCCTAAATCCATCGCTGATGCGGAGACAAGTTCTTCTTAAAAAAATAATTTATTTTGGCAATATTGGTCATCAATTTGTACATTATCCCGAGAAGGAATCCAATTTTCTCCAAGGGGGTTCATTGCATTTTGCTGGTTGTGGGTGTCTCCCATTATCGCGACTATGTTATTGACGACGGAAGGGTACAAGTCAATGCAATTGGCACTTTCACATTCATTCAAAGTGTCTGCAAATGCGCTCGAAACCATCTTTGTAATAACCAGCAGAATCAGTCGAAGTTTGGCTAGGCAGCACCAATGTTGATTAGGTCATACGATTCGAAACCGTCTCTGACTGGGTTCGAGTTTTTGAACGGAGAGAATCGATAACTTGAATGATTTTATCTCTTAATTGATCGACCTAATTAACTTGAAACCCGAATGGGTCGATGTTAGTTGGACTTTTGGATGGTAAAAAGACATCAGTTCTGACCATCTCCTTTTATCTTTTCTCAATATACGCCGATTGATGTTCAAAATTAAATTAATTCAATGAGTTCTGCCTAATTTATATTTGATACGGGTCGTCAGATAATGAGTAAATTATTCTGACTACGAATTTTTTCGTTCACATTACTCGAATACAGGACCTTAGTTAAGAGTAAGAGTGATCGAACTATCTCAACCAACTCGTGCTTATACCTCCATTTATCTTAAATAAGCACTCATTTGATCAAGACAAAGTAGATATTAATCTAATATTTCGTGCCTTGAAAATAAATATTTTTCACTTGAAAAAGAATAAATTACTCATATATATGTGTGTACATATATATATATATATATATATTCTTGATATGTGAATAATATGTATAGACATACATCACTGTTCTTTCCACAACTATTAATTTATAATAATATCATAAATTGAAATAAATGATTGATCATCCTCGAGGAATCTTTCTACTGGGGTCATCCATTACATTTGTTAAATTGATGTGGGAGGGTAGCTCAGATGGCTTTCCTCTAATATATATATATATATATATATATTAAAAATTATTATATAAAAATATCCATAAATCTAAAAGAGATAAAATAATTAAAAAATAAATTTGCATGAAACATACATCATAGATGTACCGAATCCCCTTCTCAGCTTTCCTCCTATTACTCAAGTTACTCACTCATTCGATATATACAGATATACATATACATTTGAGATCAAAAGTGAGCACCGGACAAAATCAATAAAACGTGATTTATTAAAAAAATATTTTTGCAATTGTTACCATGCAAGAGGACAGCTTGACCTCTTGTTTTTCCAAGTTGGATAAAATGAATAAGAATGCTAGGGTTTTCAAGTGGCCAAATTCGGAGTCTTTTTATCGAAACTTGGAGGACAGCTCAAGCTGATAGGACGCACTTACACTTTTAATAATTTTATGAAAATAAAGCTGTAACGACGATTGATAACGAAGTGTAGCACGCGATCGGCTAACGCTCGTGGTAATTTCACTGCTGTACATAGAAACCTATCTAGCTGGATCCTGATATGGATTTTCCATTATAAACTAAAGTTAAATGCACTGTAGGGGAAAATTGATGTGGAGTGGGGTATGGGGGGGACATGGAGGTGTACAAATTTCAAACAAGTTGAAATTAACATTCCCATGCCTTATCTGATTTCCCTTATTTTTATCAGTAAAAAGAGGGTAACAATAATAATGATCGTGCCAACCCTCTACGTAATGTTTGAGATCATTTTGAGTTCACTGGGGAATATATAAGACGAACGGAACAGCTAGCATTGTCACTAACACTGTCAACGTGGTACCACCAAAGGCCTAGTACAGCCCAAGAAGCTGGCGTTCGTCGAAACTCAAGTTCAAAAGTCCTTTATCACAATATTACTTAGAATGAGAGTCGAACTTGAGATCTCAACGTTACCAAACCATATCAAAGTTAGATTTATGTCACTAGATCACTATCGGTGGTGGTACGTTAATCGATATCCTTATTTCTACCTATCGCTTTCTCAACATGGAGGGATATCCTTAAACAAACTTGAATGATTGTCTTTGTTGTTTTCCGAGGAAAACATCTTATATAGGCTGAGAAAGAAGGTGACTCCATTTATCCTTGGACTTTTGCCAACCCTTATCAACAAGATATATGTGAAAAATTTCAGTGTACTGATATCGATCCCGGGTTATGACAAAAAAAAAGTTCTGAATTCAGCTTTCACTGATTGGAAGACTCCAAGAATTCAGTGTACTGATATTGATATCAATCCGACAATGCGACAAAGAGAATCATTGAAATTAATCTCGAGTTACCTCCTTTCTTTTTTATCACAAATTCACCAACTGTTTTGAACATTGCGCTTGCAATCTTAACAATGTTTCTGCTAGTTATCTCACTAGGCAACAAACACAAATAAGTTGGTCGAAAAGATTTGACGGCTCTTGCCCTTAAGCAATATTTAGAGTTCAAGTTTTATTATCGGAAAAAATCAATTATTGAAAAAGCTTAACCGCGCTCAGTGATCCGACTCAACTCAAACATGAATTAATCAGAGTCCAATGGCTTCGTCGATCTTTCTGCAGAAGAGTGTCTTGAAGCAAAGGATTTGAGGAGGCTTGACAATTAAGCAATCAATTATTTTTCCTCTTGTCTGCGTGGAAGAAGAACTTCGAAGCCCACAGGAAAATCGGGAAAACAAAAGCAGCCCTTCGAAAGGGCTACCCGATTTCCTGATGTGAGAATTGGAAGCTGACTTTGTAGGGAATGAAACAAAATAGCATGCAATTATTTGGTTCTGTTTTCAAACATCCTGTGCCTTGCAACAGCTTCTGACTTTCTAATTTGGCAATTTTTTATGCTAAAATCAATGGTGTCTAGAAATCTAATAAACCCTAATTAGTTCAGTTCGAGCTAGGAAGACCTATTAGGGATAAAACTCTCACAAAGTAAATTTTCTCTATTCATAATATACGAACTCGAGATATTATCTAAGGGGAAGAAGCGTCTCACCATCTCATCCAATCCACTATTTACAAAAAGACGAATCCACTATCTGCAATAGCTTTTGTCAGATTATCAGGTTAAATTCTCTCCATTTTTTTATTGTTAAAGGGTAAATTTCCCAATTGTATATTTTTCCACATAGAGAACTTATTTAATCGAAAGAATTATCAAATCATATCAATTTTATTCGAAATATCTCAGCCATAAAAGAACCATTTTTTTACTATTCATTGGGCGATTAACTAGTTTTTGTAAAATACATAATTGAATTGATTAAATTTAATTCATTCATTTCAATTTGAAATTAACCAAGATGAACCATCTAAAAATTCCATAAAGCGTAAATTTTTGCCTTATTTGTAAGTCTTTTTATTTAATGATCCCCTCAAGGAAATTGTTGGTTCAATTAATCATGATTAACCGAACCAATCATATCAAATCATCAGTCAAGTATCTTCTTAATAGAACACTGCATTCCGATAATCGATCCAAACAGTTCTGTCATTTTTATCCGATTTGGTTTGATTCAACTATTCGATTCGGGTTTTTAGTTTTTTAACCCCTCTCTTTATTTTTTTAATATTGACTAAAATCTATTGGTTTTTTTTAATATTGAATAAGCTATTTTCTTGGTTTATAATACATGACATGGGCTGGAATTGGGAGACAAGGTGAAAACACGTAACTGGGTTCCGGCGACCAAAGGTCTCGTTTCCCTCCGTTCGTTTTGACCGCAAAACAGTCAAACGACAGTCGAAAGTCGTACACATGTCAGACGTCACTTATTTTTCCGGACCTCAACCAGAGTTTTTGCCCATAATAATCTTATTTTTTAAAATATTTTCCAATATAATCTTCTGTATAAAATATTTTCTAAACTAGTCTTCTAAGTGCTTATGTGGCAAAAGCATGTTGATGTGGCAAAAAAGTGTTGATGTGGTAAAAAAAGTGTTGATGTGGTAAAAAAGTGTCCACATAGTAAAAATC
Organism: Lagerstroemia speciosa; assembly: GCA_037672795.1. NCBI lineage: Eukaryota > Viridiplantae > Streptophyta > Magnoliopsida > Myrtales > Lythraceae > Lagerstroemia > Lagerstroemia speciosa. The sequence continues at coordinate 7,593,553 of CM075293.1, read as the reverse complement.
ACGTTTAATTTTTTACATGTATTTCAAATCATTCTTGATGTGTCTTCAACTAATTTGTAGGATTTGTAGCAAATTATATTTAAGGTCCGATAAATATCATATAATACATGTATTTTCTTATATCAAAATTTGATCGGATTTTCAAATTTTCACCAGAATCAATAAAACTCATAATAATACACTTCTTATTTTACAAAGATATTATCAAATTGAATTTAAACTTTTTTCAAATCTTAAAACTTAATCGAATTTATAAAAATTCAACTATTATATTCTCAATTATGAAAGTTATCGAATATGATTTAATTAATATATAATAAAGTGTGAATTGAAACACAATTTGATTAGATTTATGTTCATAAATCTAATTTTTATAATCGATAATATAACAATCAGATTTTTATAAATTCGATTTAAGTTTTAAGATTTGAAAAAAATTTAAGTTTATTTTAATAATATCATTGTGCAAGCGTATTATTATGAACTTTGTTAGTTTTAGTGAAATCTAAAAATTCGATCAAAATTTGAACTATTTAAGTTTGGTTACAAGAAAATACTAATATTATATGATATCTATCGAGCCTTAAATATAATTTGCAGTAAATCCTACAAATTAGTTGAAGACACATAAAAAGTGATTTGAAATACATGTAAAAAATTAAATATGATTTTTACTATATGGACACTTTTTTACCACATCAACACATATTTTTGCCACATCAACATGCTTTTGCCACATATGCACTTAGAAGACTAGTTTGAGAAATATTTTCTAGAGAAGATTAGATTGAGAAATATTTTGAAAAATAAGACTATTTTGGTTAAAAACTCCCTCAACCATTTCGCATTCAAGAATTTAATGACCTGTACGTAATTCAATTCAAAGTTAGAAAAATTCAATAAAAAATAAAGTCCCTCCAAATGTAAATTTCTTCATTTACAAAGATGCACCATGTTATCTAAACTGATTTGCTTGGGCACACGTTACCTTTTTTTGGTTAAAAAACAATCTTGACCTGACGTTAAAAACCCCTTTTATCCATACTTAAAAATTAATGAATTCAGAAAAACGGCAAGTAAAAGCCGACGCTTAGAGAAGTTCAATAAAAAAAAAGAAAAGAAAACCTTAAGGTAAAATAGATTTTGTATTAATTGTCATCTTTAATTTAAAGCTAAGACATTTTACAGTTGATTAATCAGTAAAATTCGTAGTATTTTTTCATTCTCCTCATCCCTTAATTTCCCGGAAAAGAACACTGTTTTTGGACGGTTCGATGAAAGCTGCTGGTCATTGACCGTCAAATGTTCGGTTGGAGAAAAGCCTATTAAATTTTTGATGTGATTTGGCAAGTACATGCCTTGTTTGGCGGTGCTCCCAGCCTCGCAATTTATCGAAGTTAAGTACACATGGATAAACCTGGACTCGAGGATGGCAATTATACTCGGACCTGCCACCCATCCAATCGTGTTCCGGTTTGGGTCAGATCTGATTAGACCCGTGTATGGATCAGGGCGGGTCTGTCATCTGTGTTTTTCCTCCGCCGGCCCATTGCCATCCCACCCTTGGACTTGTCAAACTTCATACGTAACCTAGCTATTACTGCAGTACTAGCACGGATCATCCCATATGGTCCATTTTCCGATAATAACGAAGGAGAATAAGGAAGGTGCATGGAAAATCATCTCGTTTGTGAGCATCTAACCTTACTCGAACTTAAATCCGTCATACCATTTCTCTAGCTATAGTACCATTTGTTATTAAGCGGCCGAAAACTCTTTCTTGCATCTTCCTTTGGTGGAGATACAAACATATACACGCATACCTGTTTCTAACAGTAGACCTGTAAAATGAGCTGTGCCACATCGAATTCTTTCTCGAATTGATCGACTACGCTCTTGACAAGAGCCGATAAACTTTCCGTTTTCGGTGTGGATATGTCCGGAAATCCAATGGCTCGTCTTGACCAGTCACCCCCACTTTTTTTTTTTTCTGATTGTAAGCATGGTTTTGCAGTGTTCACCACTGCGCCATGTCGTCGGAGGAGATGGAAGTGGTCGCCGGACGAGGGTCAGTGCAAGTTCAAGAACGAAGTGCAGTGCTATGGAATTGAATCAATAATGGAGGGCAATTGTGTACTTTTATTCCTACTCCCGATAATGCATAACTATTCCTCATGTGGAAGTAAGGAATAGCATCGGGAATGGAATTCCTATTACCAAGAGCCAAACCATACACAACATTAGTCTTTCTCATATTGTGAGTGCGTATTCGACTGTAAAAGGCTAGCGAAGTTGTAGTTTTTTCTTCTTCAATTCGTTTCTGAGATCGATTGTAGCGACCCAATGCCAGAAGCACGCCTAAGCCCGAAATCGATTGCTCAGAGTTAGATAGGCTTTTTCTCACAAAATTGCATTGACAAGTAGGCCTGGCTTCCTGTGCGTGTGGATTTGCATACACACACAATTCTCTGATGGCTATTCCATCAAATACAAAGAGCTCTCGACCTAAGTCGTTTTCAAGAGTTAGTGGTGTCGCTTCGATTAATAGATTTCTTTTTCAACTTGACGGGTTGAGCATGCACTCAAACAAACTAAACATTCAGCAAAACAACATCATGCAGTCCCCCGTATCACATCGTCAGTGATCAATCCTAGGGACACAGCTGCTGCTCCGATGAATCTTGCCTGTCGCCGGCGGATTCCCCGAGTTCCGTTTCTCCCAGCTCCTCCTCGCGATCTCCTTCATAGAACAAGTCAGGGAGAGCTTAGGGTTCACTCTGGTGGTGCTGTTGTACCTGTGGCAGAATTCCATGTGAGACCCCAGAGCTTCTTTAATGGCCGACCTCGGCGATAGCCTCCCCAGCCTCTCTTTCACGGCCTCGGAGCAGAGGCCGCAGACCCACTTCCCCGAGTGCGAGTCCTTGACCTGGAGGATGTAGGGTTTGGTGCAGTCTTCCTCGAGCCCGCAGCATTCGCACGAGACTTGCACAACTTCATCGGGAGCCGCCGGTGGGAAGGCCGGTGCGATTTCGTCAATGTTATTGAAGCTGTAATCTGATAGGTCGGAAACCGCCTTCTGAAGCCTTTGCCCATCCTACACGTACACAGCCGATATCATATTAGGGTTGAACTTACAAAGATGCGACATCGTATGAGTCGATCTTGTTGTCAGACTCGACGCAATATCAAGATTAGTAACAGGAACACGGTGCGAAACGAGCCGTTCTTGATTGAGGTCGACTGACTCGACGCATTCTATACTAAATCTTTTAGTTGCTTGTTGATCGAACACTTGACAGTCTCGACCGGACATAAAGAGGATATCGAGAAAGCTCTCGATAAATAGAGAAGGAGAAGTTTGAATGCAAGAGTCGACGACTATGCAAACTACCATTGATGGCACAGCAAAAGCAACTAACTGCTTCTTCTTCCTCTTCTTCCTCTGATCTTTTTGGTTTACTTCTAAGTTTAGAATGTTTCTCTAAACTACACTTTCGACTATTGATGACAAAAGGGTCCAAAAGCTATATATACGCACATGAGGGTTTGGTTCATTTCCAACAGAATCTGCAAGTTGCTTCAACCAACAGTAGGAAATCTGATGTTTGAGTATGGGCATTATTTAAGAAGAGGGAAATTATGAATCAGAAGTTGTTTTGCCTTACCAAGAGGGGTTGGGCCGAGTGGTAAGCAGCTCGGTGCCGCTTAAGGAGGTCTCAGGTTCGAGACCTCACGTACGCAGACACCCCTCTTGGGAGCCTCACCCGCCATTGCCAGGCGTGCGACCCGGGGCGACCAACGGATTAGTCAAGTATGGTTGGCTGAAAGATGCCATCTCACCGCTGGTGGGGCCTGCTTGGATACCGTGGCCGGCGACCAAAAAAAAAAAAAAAAGAAGTTGTTTTGCCTTTACAGCCAGAAAATGCATCAATTTTGTGAAGATACATACATGTGGGGTTTTGCTTTTAAGAAAAAAGAGCGTTTATTTATTTTCTCCAGTTCATGAATACGAGCACCCACTGATATCTGAATTAATTCAGGTAAACTTGTGTGCAGACATGTGTAAACAATCACTGGCCAATGGTTATATGCATAACGGGAAATCGAATTGACAATCTTGTAAGCTACTCGTGGAGTGTGTACATTTTCTATCAGCTTGAACTAACCTTACTTTTTTTTTTTAACGTAATAAATAATCAAATTGCTTCAACTAGATGTGGCTTTTCTCTCTTTCCCAAGCAATTTGGGCACGACAATGTGATGTTGATTTAGGAACACTGGTTTTGGACGTAATCTTGGGAGTCATATTCAATTGTAAAAGTGCGTCGGAATTTAAAAATTTAGGTTTTGGCTTGCAACTTGGGAGCGCTCACGGGAAGTACATTTGGAGGCTACGAAATGGATAGGATTGGTTCGCTTTTATTATGAAAACATCTGATGCATTATAATGATATGTACATATGCTAAACAAGTTCTGGTATATGGGGATTAATGGTGGGCCGCAGGTCATATAATACATCTCCCGGTGAATTAGTCTATTGCTTTGGTGCCGGATACTCTCGATGTCAAAAAAAAAAAACCATATGCTAGACAAGTTCTTGTAAAAGATGGGTTTCTTGAACAGGATCTGCTCTATAGCTTTGTAGCTCTTTATCCTTGAATTGATCTAAGATTAAGCTCAATTACAATCAAGCATGGTGGTTCAGTTGTGCGGAACTTCCTTCCATGCGATTTGGTGAGATCAATATTTCATATTCGAATTTCCGTCTAAGCATTATATTGCAATAAGAGACTCTTGGACTTTTATTTTATCTGATACGGACTTCTTCAACTATATTAAGCCTTTGGTGATGCTACATTGACGGGTGTGGTGCTAGCAATACTGGATATTATTCAGTTCGTTTGATATATTCGCAGTTAAATATAGAAACCTAACTATTACGTAGTAGAGTGACTGTATCGTCATTACTATCATCTACCTTTATACTTATCAAAGGCTTAAGCTCAGTTCGCAACCTCAAGATCTCAAAAAAACATTGTTCAAGATGTTAAAAAAAAAAATACAACAATCAGAAATGGATGTGATACAATAAAGAAAACTACCATCATCCAAACGATGTATACATAGAATAAGCAAATTAGAGATTTTTTTTTCACATGTATCTTATACATAAAGATCGAATCTGGGTCCACCTGAAACTCGTGCACACGAGCGATCACACGTTCATCGCCCGAGGATAGGTCCTTTTTTTCCCGATATAAAAGAGACGGTCTGCTGTATGCATGAGATGCATGCAGCAGGGAGGGAACTATACTGTGGTCCGTCCCAACCACCTTCCTAATTTCTTATATTTTAGGGCATGCATGGTGAGGTGGTCCCGTGTTACTTCCTGTAGTGAAAAATCACGAACCGATCGATTTAGCCCGTGCAGATACATCTCTTTCTCATAACAAAATTAATTGCAGCAACTTACATGTTCGATATCGGTGATGTGACCACCCGCTACATGTGGAAGCCGTTGTAGTTTGCCTTTCCATTGCACATAACTCATTGTCCCAAGCAGCAGACTAGACTAGAACAGTGATTTAATGGTTCAAAACTTATTCAATTATGGTTTGGTGAGTCATGAGTCTTGAGTACGAATGTTATCTGTGCGCTTGTGTCAAAATATCTACTAGAATCTTGCTCTTTTGAGTTTGAACTTGAAGGACTTCGGGATCTCATACAGTAATATCAAGAGTTCTATATGTTTTTTATTTCTTAAAAGTGAGTCGTAAACATTTTAAAATGATAAATCAAGTCCTCTATATTGCCCGCCGTTAAAAGATCGAGTTTTTTTCCCATCATTTAACATTACTTTAAGTTGATGTGATATTGACAATTTTAACTTGATATGTACACACGAATTAAAAAAATATTAATTTTTCATTTCAAAACAATGCAATTACTCTTTTACCTCTCATTGTATACACATCAAATTAAAATTATCCACGTCAACATTAAAATTTGACACATCATATTGATATGTACATGTCAATACAATGTCAGCTTACAGTAATGACAAGTGATGAAAAAGACTCGATCTTGTAATGATAGACAATATATAAGACTTAATTTACTGTTTTGAAACACTTAGTACTTTTGTGCAAGAAATAATAAATATATATGACTTTAGGTACCTTTTTTATCTGATAATGCTACGTTGATGAGACGATAATGTTGGATGCTCGTCGTTCTGATACGTTCGTGATTAAATACGAACTACAAAAACCCTGATAACACGCAATAGAATGGTTGAGTTATCACTACCGTTACACTAAAAAAAGGCAAAAACACCACAAGCTACATCATTGAACATCAAAGGGTGACAGATTCAGTTGATATGCCCACCTTGGGTAGAAAAGCCGAGGAGAGGAGAGAGAAGCTTTTCATTTTCTGAACACAGGCGATCCACCTACAGTGTACGGCATGAAAAGATACGTCCAAGAGATATTGCTCGTGTTTATCATGACCTGCAAGTATGAGAAGTTTGAGTAATCGTATGCATGGACCATGACTCTTGAATCGAGCTCCTCGTCGGCCACAAGGATGGACCTGAATCTGAAAAGCTGGATCTTATACAAGATCGAGTCGGAGCTAGAAAGATCGGGTTCGTTTCGTAATGCTTCTAGGAAGATTCAGCGCACGTAGGTCATGACATTGGCGGGCTGGTTTGATCAATGGTATGTTACTGTCAATGGCGAAGCATGGAAGGGGATTCCGACTTGTGCAGACTCGAGAGTGCTGCCGGACTTCCCGGCACGCCCGAGGGAGAAGTTCCGGAAAAATTACATTCAGCCCCTTTAAGTTTGCTTTGGAATCGTTTTGCTCCCTATACTTTTAATTGCACCAAGACGAGCCCTAAAGTAGTTTCATTTTCCATCTCACCTGTTGGAGAGAATATTATGTGTAATGGATATGCCGTGTGACAGTACCGATGTGTTATCACAAGTAAATAAGATTCTATCACTTTAAGATTTTATTAATAAAATTCTAAAAACGAAAAAAAAAAAACACTACAAAGAACCGAATACTAATTAGTTTGTGATATCATATCAGTACTGTTACGTAGTATGCTCCTTATATGCTGGACTTCGCTACCTGTTAGGCAGTTAGAAAATTGAAAACTGGGAGGGAATCCTGAGTTCACATTCCAATGCTTAAATGGGAATGTTTCGGGGGAGGGAGAAAAATGTGTTATGGGAACAGACTTTGAATTTGGATTGGGGAATTTTGCTCTCAAACTTTGCGTCAGCTTGCAAATTTTGGTCACAAACTTGTGACGCCTTTCAAACTCATTTGCTGAAGAAACAGACACTGTGGAGTCTTCTCTATTGCTACCGGCAACTTCCCGAGCCACTCGATTCATCCTCCTCCGAGAAAGGGGGACGATTTTTGTCCTGTATTCAGCTTTCATGGTTGATGATGGCAATTTCTGAATAGCCTATAAGGCAGGCAGTCAGTTTCCTGTTCACTTTTCACACAACTGCAGTAGAAGAGACATCAATTATAGTCATCTGCTACATTTTATGGCATGATCATGTCCCTTCATCGAATCGGGATACCATCGCATGACTAGGATCACCGATTCATTCTGCAAAGACACTAATAGAGTGGCCGTCCTGTGGGTGGTGCTTTGTCTCTCTTCCCACTTTCATGTCCCAACAGCAATCTTCCCATATTCAAAGTTTTGCATGTGACGCCGAAGGTAAACTTTACATTGGCGTTCTTACTCAATCTTTCACACACACAGTACTATTTCCGAAGACTACATCATCATTGTGGAGTTACATGAATTTCCACTTCGAAAAAACCGAACAAAACATGAACAAGGAAGGCACATAATGCTGTTTTGCTTGCTGCAGACAAGTGAAGCTTTCGAGCCCCATACATCAGCTTGAGCGGTTGGCCTGCTGCTGCCTCACCTTACATCTTCCATTGCTGGGCGGAGTGCGACCTCTCCTAGTGATTGCTAGATCGAGATCTGTCTATGTTTGGAAAGAATGGAAGATTAACCAACAAGTCGATTCCCAGTTTTGGATAATGAAAATTAAAGATTATGAGGTCCTGCTCACCGGCTGAATTAGTCCAAGGGTGTTTGAGAGCTCCTTATAACGTGCAGCTTCTTTGCTGTCGATACGAACATGCTGACAGAAGCAAAAACCGATCTCAAACAATATGCTCAATGATCATGTCTAGACTCAGTCGAGGAAATAATATGTATATCAAGTGGAACTCATAGTGAAAAGCTTCAAACTCACATCCATGGAACATCCCCAGCCAGAATTCTGTCCCCTTCATTATCCTCATAGACCAGGGTGTACTCTCCACTACTACCATCAGCAGCAACATGTTCTTCGGTCGTTGTTGCTTCGTTCGACCTATTGACTGCATCAATGAAGAAGAAATTCATATCTAGGAAAATTCAACGAAAACAGAAGCTCATCCTGAGCATGAAAGTTACCTGCAACAAGGCCTCTGAAGAGTTCGTCTATGGCAACAGAGAGTTTATTGTAGCTGTCATAGGCTCGAAGGTTCACTTTCCTCCCGATTGGGAATCCCTCCATGTAAATCTTCACGAACAGAGGTTGGTCTGGGTCATGCTGAGTTTCGAGCTCTCTGTTCCCTTCGTCCTCCCTGAGCCTTTCCGGCGAGGCGGAAGAGGAACAGACCCGGTTTTTGCTGGCCAAGTTCTTCCTAAAGGAACCTACTGGAGGCCACCCTGCAACCGGTCCAACAGAGCTTCTGCAAAGTTTATTCCGTTGGCTGTGATTTTTCGAGAGTTTTACAGATACTAAACAAGCTTCCATGAGGATGATAAATTCTGCAGAAGATTCAGTAATACGCTTTGAAGGACTTCTTCCATGATTAGAAACCGAAAATCCTTCCCAAAGAAATACCTTTTCTGATGAGATCCTGTGAAACATTTTCTGTCCCCGGGAGGGCGAAGACTCAACTCCAAGCCATTAGCATCTGCTGATTCCTCTTCTTTCCCCTTGTCAAGAGAGCTGTACAGTCGAGGAATTCGAGTTCCATCCATTGTATGATTCCCACCGAGTCTTATGCCTTCCGGAAGATTAGAGAGGACAGGAACTCTTTGTACCTGGAAATGAACTGAAGGTCAGGAAACTCCTTCCATGGCATCTTATCAGACGATCGAAGCTCAAAATTTCATGATCAGGAAGCAGAAGAATAAAAGCAGATCAGGACAGACACCCGAAAGAACAGGACAGGAGAAGAAGTCTTGCCCTTATTGCTCAGTGAACATGCTATACATGGTGGTGTTGATTCTTCCTGTTGACAATGAATAAAGAAAATAGACAGACACCGAGATGGACTCCCGAACCGATCTTCTCGGTTGCTTAAAGGGATCAGTATCCAAGAAGGCAATTCCCTTTTTCCTTGGAGGGGTTATGGTTTAACTTCCAAGCCTTATATAATACCCGAGTGAGACTACAAGACAATGGAGGAAGTTGAGGTTAAAGATTCCATTTGCCGAAACTCGAAGCCGCATTATTGAGAATTATACCGTGGAGAGAAACTGTGAACTTCCATTCGATTTCTCAGAGCAATTAATATAAGTTCTTGATGATCCATAACATCAACCTTCAGTTGTTGGGATGCTGGAACAGTTCGGATCTGCAGACAGCGTAAATAAAGGCAAGGGAAGTTTGCAGGGAGTTGGCTCGATCCCAATCCGTGTGAAGCAGACCAAGTGCAACCAACACATTCCCGAAACGTGTCTGGGCTTTCCTTGATGATTTCCTTTCGCACTAGAGTTATTGTCTCAGGTATCAGTGAATAGTTGGCGTTCTGTTCGAATCACTTTTGCTCATTTAGGATAGATTCTCCCAAATATTCTCGGACGCTTTATGCTCGTGGTGGAAACCCGCATTTCGCGGGTGGGTGGATTTGCGCAGCCACCATTCTCTTCTGCACTTTTTTTTCCAAGTGAAATGTGCATGGCAACAGTCTTGAGTCTCTTCTGCTGCTGCAGCAACTGCAAACAGGAAAGAAAAAAGTTACCCTAATGAGCACCTGTAGCATGGACCAGAACCACGACTCGAAGAAGTGCAGGGATCTCTAGCATCGGTTCAGGATCGCAAGAGCACGGAACCGAGCCAGACACCCCGACTTAAGTGTTCAATGAATGTGGAGTGGAAAGGATTATTCATCCATGGCATGATAACAACTATGGCATGCACTTTAAGGTCCACAAGTTCATAGTGGTGGAGCCCTACATCCACTCATATATATGGATGTGATGTGTAGATGCCATGCCCTTAATCATTTCCAATCTTCAACTTTACAAGGAGCTCTTTGTTGGACTTCTTTGGGGCACCCATTCCTATGCTTTCTTTTCCATCTGCCCTTTTAACTTTTATGCACTTCCCTGACTGACTGATTCTCTTATGGAATCATCACAATTTTGACTGGTGGCCCTTATGCATCAAATTACAGGACAGGACCTAAAAATGTCTTCCCTCACAGTCAATATCAGGAATACTCGTGGCGGTGATGATCTGACATGTATACTTGCTACTGTATTCACCTTTGTCCTGTAAAAGATTGGTGTACGTGTTGCAAATACAGTTGTTCAATTTTTTAGATCAACGGTATTTGATGAATGCTATCCTACATGAAGCTACATGACCCAGCAGACAATGAAAGAACAATCGTATTCATAGGGTTACCTAGGAAAAAAATTGCCTGCTTTCCTAGAATATGCAAGCGTGAATGGCTTTCGAATGAGCAGGCAAGGATGTATCAAGAAGCACTGTGAGTTTGAAATGGGTGAAGGTATATTTCCGAAGTGCATAGTGATAGATAATAGAACGCTACTGATATGGTAAAGAATTTGAAATTCTTTCCATCGTCTTGCGAAGCATATTGTTGCCGTGCATCATTACATTCGTGATATGATCACTAAGGGCAAGGTGGTCTTGAAGGTTGATACCGCTGACAATCTAGTTGATATGTTGAATAAGCCACTGCAAGTATCCAGTTAGAGCAGCGCTCAGACTTGATTGGTGTTTTTGAGGCCATGACGCCCTTCGGGACATGTTAATAGGAGGAGACAGTAATGGGTATAATCAAATGTTGCATCAACATGTTTACGACTTATATTTGATGATATTGACATGTCAAGATATAGGATATGCAAGAGACACACGAGCAGATTCTTTAATTCGTGCCAAGGCACATATCGCGGCATATGTTGCCCTTACATGGATGGTGCCGCGACACATACCACGGTATGATACAACTGCATGCCATGCCCTCGGAAGGATGTACCCTAGCACACGTTGTGGCATGATAGAACTGAATGCCTCCAGGTGAGTGGTGTTGCAGCACGACGAGTGAGGATGCTCGGAGGCTATCGCTTCAGCACGACGATGCAATTTGCCTTTCCCTATTTTTTCTACTATCCACTTGCCAAATCTGTTAAAACTATCTTGTGTAAAATTATTAGAACATTGCGTGCATGTAACAAAAGTGAGATTGTGTTCGTGTAGTGTTTAAGGGGCTGAATTATACCAAAAATCTACCTTATTCATTTACCTTGTTTGCATATCTTTTCAATAGTGGATTCATCTCCTTCTCCTGAGATTGTTTCCTCCTCTCTTGATTCTTGAGAAAGTTTATCCTCGTCAAATCGTTAGCATCCCTTCTCATTCTCTCTACTCTGTTTATTCGATCAAGACCGACACCCAGTTCCAAAAACATGTTTGGTCGGACATGATTTCCCCAAACTGAACCTGCAAGTTATTTTTGATGATGAAAGTGGCCAAATAGTGAATTAACAAGGTAGTTAGATCAAAATGAGAGCTTCTGTAAATAAGGAGGAGGAGGTTAAGGTAATACTCGAATCAAGTGCAGGTGATCAACCAACCACCGTATTGTTATTAGGTTCTCGAGTGCTCCACAATTCAAAGGCCTGCAGAAAACATCTCTATCACAAAGACTTCCGAATCTACAAGTCATAAATCACGAAATAACAAGGAGCCGAGAACACGAGCAAGACAGACCGTAAGTCTATACCTCCTCCACCATTCCCAAGTTGAGCTGATGATATGTGGAAAGAAGACATTGTTGTATTGAGGTCTCTCAGGATCGTCAAATTTCAAGCTGCAAATACAGCAAATGCGCAACAAATGATAGAGAGAGGCAGATGAAATGGACGTGAAGAAAGCAAGATCGAAGGATAAGGTATCAACCTGGAGAATGAATCCACTTGCAGCATTTGACCTTGTCTGCAATTGCCGACGGAGGGAGGCAAGCTAATTCAGATGTCACTGAGCAAAAAGTGCAAAATGCATGCAAATGAAACGCTGCCAACTGCTGTTTCTATGCTTTTGTGGTGTTCTAACTGGAGAAATCCCAGAATTCCTTGGAAAACTGCAAAACTTTGCACTCACTTCAGCTCTCCATGATAACTTCATTGGTGAAAATACTTCAGGAATTTGAACACTTTTCAACCAGAACAGCATTGAATTTATCCAGGATCGAGATCAGCAACGACCAATCTTTCTGGACAGATTCCAGAACGAATTTCTTCTCTGTCAAGCTTGACAGCATTCAAGGCAAGCGGCAAAATCGCCTTCCGGCATTATATCAAAGGAGCTGGTGAGTCTTTCCCGTCTGATCACTCCTTGCTTGACAGAACCCAACTCTCAGGTGAATGAATTTGCCTTCGAATAATATCTTCTGGAGATCCCTCACAAGCAAACAAGACCTCCAGACTCTGTCTGCGGGACTGATGATAGCCTTCATGGTGTAATTGAGGTTCACCTTCGCCCGAGGTATCACACAAAGACCAACCAACTGAAACGAGAATCACAAGGCAGATGCTCTAGTTTTGAAGCTCAGTCTGGGGGATGTTGCTGCAATTACTCCAGATTTCCTATTCTCCTCGGAGTTCTGCGGAGGAAAGAGCTCATCAAGCTCGAACCTAACCATATGTACCAACATCAAACTGCAGAGGTCTTTGGTAATAATGTAATACCAGCATGGTACTGGAGATCTCATCTTCCTCACATATCACAGATGCATACCATTGAGTGATGCTTTCATGATTGTCATCGTCCAAGATTGAATTTGATTTAAGGAAAAAAAATATTTATGCAAAAAATACTTGATACCAGCACAAGTTATTTTTCTTCAACTCAGCAAAATTCAAAGTGTGTAGCATAAGTTATTTAAAGCATATCAAACATACAATGAATTGAATGTAATGTCAATTCGACTTAACTGCGGACATCAATTGACTGCTCATTGGAATTGGCAGAATATGCTGAGTAACATTTTTCTTTTCCCGAGCGAAGATTAATATTGAGTTCAGTAAATAATCAGAAACTACATTGCTCCACGTATGGTTTCTCCTGGTTCCTCTGGAAGCTCTCCAGATGGCTTAAAAGGATGGATCAGCCGTCTGCAGTCCTGTAATTACACTAGTCGAGTACAGTGAATCAGACCTTGTAGATTCCAGAAGGCTCAGCATTTTGAATAATCCATGGGTGCTCGAGAACCTTGTGCAATGGGAGGCGTTGAGAAGAGTCCTTGACAAGCATCTACCAACAAGGAGGAAAAAATGATCAATCACTTTTTTCAGCTTGAAAATAATTTTAAAACTAGTGCATTGTTCATTTGGTTCAGGTGAGGAGGGAAATCCTTGCTGATGAGGAAAAAAAGTCGATCACTTGGTTCAGCTCAAAAATCATTTTAAAACTAGTGCATAATTTATTTAGTTCGGGTAGGGAGGGAGAGCAAAGACCTTGCTGATAAGGTCCTTCGCAGCTGAAGATACAACTGGCTTTGGAGGGAATTTCAGATCCACTTGCAGAATCCTGGTACAGGTAGGTAGCAAGATTATGGATTGAATCAATAATAAGTCATAGTTGTGCCCATCACTATTCGAAATTCACTATTTTTACCTTCTATATGTGTCAGAGTGTTCCTTTGCTTCAAAAGGTGGAACACCATAAAGGAACTCATAGCAAAGAACTCCTAAGCTCCAGATATCCACATTTGCATCGTGCTCTACGCTCTCCACTGCCATTAAAAGTAAAACAAAAAGTTATATAAATAGGGACATGGAAATCATCTCTAATTTTCAAATATGTCATTAGTAAAAAAACATACCCATTTCAGGTGGGAGGTAATCCAGGGTGCCACACATTGTTCGTCTACGGTTAAATGTGTGCACTGACCACCCAAAATCGGCTATTTTAAGTTCACCCTGATTATGCGAAAGAGGAAACTGAATGATTAAGATATTGCATGTTGTCAACAAACAGCTGGAACTAAAGATTGTGTTGAGCATCTCATGTTACCTGAGCACCGATTAACAAGTTCTCTGGCTTAATATCTCTGTGTATGACATGCTTACCATGACAGTATATGAGAGCCCGAGCTAAAGATGCCACATACTGATTGACAAAACAAACATCAGAACTTCAACTCTGTTTTTTCTGATAGAGAAGAGTGTGCATCAAGAATAGGAGAACTCATAGCATCTTCCTTCAATTCAAGTTCTTTATGGAAATATCAAGATAGTATTAGAAATAAAAACATTGAAGATCAAGTATTACTTACAGTAGCTGCACGTCTCTCACTGAAGTATTTACACTTCTGGAGTTCCTTGTAAAGTTCACCTTTGGCTGCATATTCTAATATTAAGTAAACTCGTTTCTGCAATGAGCAAAATTGAGCAGCTATTAAGTTGACCTTCTGAAGAATTTACCTGAAAAAATAAACAAGATTATAGCAAATCCATAACCAGGAAGGCTCTTACGATGTACCTGATCATAAAAATATCCATAAAGCCTCAAAATGTTGGGATGCCGAAGATGGCTCTGTATCTCAACTTCTCGACGGAGCTGATGCTCAACTTGAGACTGCTGCAGTTGGCTCTTAAAGAGAACTTTGAGGGCCACTATGTGATTGCTCTGTTTATAAAACCACTGACAAAATAAGATTGGATCTAACTACAAGCAAGCAGCGTTCCATGAGCCAGTACAGATTCTTAAGTGGGTTACAATTACTGAAGCAAGAGGAAGCAAAGGAAGATAGACAATAAACTGCTGACCCTCTTCTCTCTTGCCAAGTACACGTGACCGAATTTTCCTCTTCCAAGAGGTTTTCCAATGTCAAAGTCATTTAGTGTCCATCTCCGGTTCTCGCCAGCAGGAACCTCCGAGGAAGCCTGTGACCAAAATTAGAGAATGCATCTCAGTATAATCTGGCATACACAAATCCCTAATGTCTGGCAAATGATATGGTGAGTGCATAAATGAGTTCCAAAATTTTGCAAGAAAAACAGAAATTGCTGAACAATTTCCCTTCTTAATCAAGGTCAGGGCCCAGATAACTCAGAACTCGTTGTAGTTTAAGCAAAATGTAGTTTTCAATGACGTTGGAAAAATTCGACTTCGTTTGAAATTACGCATCGTTAGCCAATTTTTTTGCTTCAACTAGCCATGAACCAAATGCGTCTTCGCCCCTTCTTTAACTGAATTTGTAATCAATTAAACACAATCTCAGCTCAGCACTTCCAATGATGAAAAACATAAGAATTTCGGTGAGTTTTAGAGCACCAATTATTGCAAGGTAGTCCCGAACCTAAACCTAGGGGCCGAAAATCGCAAGAACGAAGCACGAAATTACCATGACTGGGCTCGAAATCAAGGATAACTCTTTAAATATCCACAAATGCGATCATAACAAAATTAAAGAAAAGCAGCACAGCCTATTGCGCCAGAAACCCCCAATCAACGATCCGGATACCAATAATTGCACGAAATCAAAGATCTCACCTTCTCAGGCGGTTGAGTCTCTGAAGAGATCGCCATTTTCCGGGAGAAATGATCGGACGAGAGGGAGTCGAGCACTCGCAAAAAAGAGAGGGGAAATGATCGGAGAGAATAAAGACTCGTCGGACTTCGGAGGAGAAATGGGAAGGGTGAAGGGCTAATGAGTGAGGGGGTTCTCGCAACGGTCGAGCCTTGCCGTCTGGACACGTGGCCCAATAGGATCCGAGATCTGCATTTTCAAAATTTTAAGGGTGGCGGAGCGTCTCCCGTCTTGAGTTGACCAAATGCGTCACCGTGCCGTTTCTTTTTGTCCTTTTCGCCTTTTCCAAATGGCTAAATTACAATTCTGGCCTCCACCGTTCATCTTTTATCATTTTTTACTGAATCTTTTCATGTTCCCAATCTTTCTAATTTTTACCATTTCAGTGCTAATTTTTCAATTTGCAAAAAGTCTTTTTCATTCAAAAATAACTTTCATGTCCTCAATCTTTTGATTTTACTATTTTACTCTAACCGTTACTTTTTCAATTCAAAAAAGCTTTTTTCATCCAAAAATATTTTTTAATATAACTATTTATTAAAACTAAAAAAGACTGAAGAATCAAATGAGAAGTAGGAAGTACAATGGAGCCACACTACAAATCGACAGATGCACCGAAAGCTGGGATCAAGCGATAGACGCTATGACACAAAGATGGAAAAGAAACCAATTATATGTTATATATATTGATTTAGGTTGAGAGAAATGCAAGACTTTTTCAATCCAATTGCACGGACCATTTTTGTAATTAGGGATAAGATCCTCACTATGATAAGACTTAGATTAGCCTCCTTCCCCAAAACTAGGCACAAACTGCCAACAAGCAAGCTTAACATTCTAGTCTAAGGGGTAACAACTACTCGACTCACGAGGACAATAATTTATAGACCCTGCAATACTAACACAAACTCAGGGAATCTACTTTATGGTGGGACCTTTTGTATACTGACACCTGTCACTGGGTGAATAAGCACTCTCCAAAACTGAGAATAAAAGTATTGTAAAGATCACAGTGACTCACTAGAAGCCCATAGCCGCTCGTGATAGGAGATATAGGCGGAGTCACAGGAGGAGGTATGTATAGTGGGGGAAGGGTGCTAAAGATTGTGGTGACTAGGTGAGTCGTCCTGGAGGAAATGATTGAGAGGCTGGTAATTGATTGCTAGCCTCATTTTTCCTCTTGACTGCTCAGCTCTCTTGTTATTGAAGGAGATGTCTCAGTTTAGATAAACTTAAAAGGCTCGACTTGAGCAAATACCTGAGGAGAAACGGCTCAAGGCTCATCTTTGGCTGAGAGGTTGTCTTAGGGGGGGACCTTGCCTTCTCTAGCCAGCGATTTCCATTGCTATACGTTATTGTTTATATCACTGGTCATATCAACTTTTCTAGATAATCCATGTGGCTACAATACAACTAGGACAATAATACATTGTACAATTTAAGGTGACTTAGTTTAGAGGACAATAATACAACATACAACTGGCATCCGTACAATAATTCAAACATTCTGGTCTAGCCTTAGGAATGTTTTGTAAAGCATTTTTTTATGTGATTGATTGAAGGAAATGAAATTACACCTTTCAAAAAAAGTACGGCGGATCTATCCCTGATTAAAGAAGTGTTTGTTACTAGAAGGTGTTCCCCGTAGAATTAGGGCTCATTTTTACTCAAAATGAATCATGATTTTTAACGATAGATACCACCAATCAACTTTTGTTAGGAATGTATTTCAATTTTAGAGGAAATGTAACCACTGATGAAGCTCTACCAACATTTTTTATTTTTATTTTTCATCACTTTCTTTATTTTTAAAAAAATTTGTTAATGTAATATACTCTTTGGATGAAAAATCAACGGTAGAACCAAAATAATAAAAACTCAAAAAAGTAAAGATATAAATAATAAAAAAAATAAAGATTTATAATGAAAATAATAAAAATGCGAAAGGTTGATAATTAAAAGTAATAAATAATTTTCCCATCATAAATGTAACATTTTTCTCGTGATTTAGTAATGCTCGAACCAGAAGCAACCGGGGTATAAATAAAGCCGAACCTATTGCTGTGATAGAAAGGTAACTTTTTTTCCCTCTCCATCTAAAACCATTTTCATGAGTCGAATCTAGTCCTGGTGTCGGGCCAGTTCTAGTTCAGAACCATGGGCTGGGCTACATAGCTCCATCCACGTGTCGGCCCGACATTGATCGTTTACGAATAAGTGGAGTTAATAATTACATGTTCTATAGTCAAAACAACTTTTTTATATACTTTTCTAGTCCGACAAGTTTATTCAACATTTTTCTTCACAATTTTTCAAGACAGTGATAGCGGGTGCTATCCATCGTCCATCCCCGGGACGAATCGCCCTTTTCCAAACAGGCACAGAGAGCCCCGACACTACAGGTGTCTGCATACCCGACACGTGTTCAATAGTAGTACTAGTTACTTTAAGCTCGATAGAGCTAGATTTTTTTTTTTTATATTAATCGGATGGAAAAGCGTCGTCGGCGAATCGTGGATAAACTGTGGTATGTAGTCGATGGTGACATTGGCACTAAAAATTCAGGGGAAAATAAAATTTAATAAGATCATTTCACCTTGTTAGACAGGATACTATTGATCAAATTATTAAAGTGTGATGTGTACAAAGAGAAGTCACATCTAAACATAAAGCCAAAAGGATAAGCCCACTTATCAATTTGCAATTCCCTTCCAAAAGTACTTCATTTTTTTAAATCAAGCTGGAGATATTTGGGCAGAAGAAAATGGAGAAAAAAAAACAAAAATAAAGTGTGTGTCGGGTAATAATACGTGTTACGTACGGAATTATCAATTATACAATTGAATAAAAAGTTACATATCCGTATACAATAATATTTTATATAGTTCACAGTTGAGTATTAATTTTTTCGTATTTTAACACTTATAATATGTGTCGTAGAAAATAAAAATATAATGTATAATGAAAAAAATGAAATTAGGCGTAGTTATGAATTGAAGTGGTAGTTAAACCGCATGTGTTGTCCCTTAAAATAATAGAGACGATGAAGTACCGTATAATAAATGCGAATTTAAAAAATTATTAATTTTTAATCGAGAACAATACTGATTACAAAAGATTCCGAACCCTCTTTATCGAGAAAATCTCTAGTGCAATGAATATATCATATAACAGTACTGACGTAATGTATTTATCCAATTAAGTTTACCGGTTGTACTACGTGATAATTATAACCGTAAAAATCCTTAATTATATATCAGATTTTAATTAAATAAATATATAATATTGGCACTATTACGTTATATACAATACGAACTAATAAAGGCTTTCTCCTATAGTTCCAATTTTAGTTCAATTAAGGTTCATCCACTGTCGCGTTGGAGCCGACAAATGGGGTGGACAGGGAACCGCAAATCAAGGTCCCGATGAGATTTTGCAGGAATTCTTCAACAACTCCTCGCGACAGTGACGATTTAATTAATCGATCGATCAAGCCAAAACTTGGACAATCGACATGCCATTGCAAATTTAATTTTTTTTTAGGCAGGAGTTTATTCTTCTCGAGCCCATCAAGCACCCAACTAGACCGGGACCCGTTTGTTACTACACTTCTTAGGAGCATGTATGGGCGTCGAAACCGTTGACCTCAGCAGCTGGCTTCCAATGGGACTCCGCGGACGCTTTAACTGCCGAGCTAACTCCACCGAGGTTATGTTCTTGCAATTCAAATTACCCAAAGAACAGGAAAATCGAGAGTTTCGCATTCTTAACGTGAGATTAACCAGTCCTAAATTCGATTTTCGTTAATAAAATTAAGACTGCGGTGACAGGGAATTCCACATTCCGGTCATTTGAACTTTAAGTGGCGAAGAAAATTATGATGGGCCGTTAAATTCTTTTCTTTAATTGAAAAATTAGATTAAACTATTGAAGGATTGTTCGATTTGACCGCGGGAATTTCCTTAAAATAAGGTTGCTTCAAATTTTTTTTGACAGGGACAACCTAACTCACAAACAGTGTTTAGGTGAAAAAAATAGGTTAATGGTCATCCAATAACGATGCGAAGACGTGCGAATTAAGTCAGTGAAGCTGCAAGGTTTGCTATTACACGACAGAGGTGCTGTTAGTTGATCTCATTTTTAAATTTTTAAAATATTATCGATAAATATATTTTTAGCTGATAGAAAATGGACAAATCGGTATGAAAATGTAAAATTATTATACACCATATAAAGATTAATATTTTTAAAAAAGTGATACTCAATTATCAAAAGCATGAACAACAATCATTATACAATTGATAATTTCGTGTGTAGTAAGCGTCGATTTTTGATAATATTTTAAAGGAGAAGTTGGTAGTTTTTTTTCTTTTTTTATTTCCAAAACTACCCTTCATCCTAATTTAATTGTAAGATAATTCTAACTCGTATATTGTCATCTTAATTATTTCAAGACAGTTATTTCACCGACTATCATATTTTTCTCCACGAAAATTTTTTATTTTAAAATTAGGTGCGAATTTTTCTACCGACGCGATTATTTAAAACTATTCGTCGGCGAATTTTAATTATTTTTTACAGGACAGTTTCTTGGAGTGGGGAATCAATTTTCATCCTAGTCTGCAAATGATGATGAGATTAGAGAAAAAGAAATATTTACCACGAAGGAGATATACTTAATTATACGGTCTCTGTCGCATGCCAAACCTCAATCAAATTTCATTTCATGTCCAAGATAACCCGTCACACATCAAACCGTATCGTAAAATTTAGGTCTTAAAGTATTCGCTTAAGATTCGATCGGTTATATACCATCACGTGCGGTGCTCGATCGAATTTCATGCCCGAGATACCCGACATTTGATCGAGCCAAATTGTAAATTTCAGGTTTTAGATGGTGTTTGATCGGTGCTAGATATTTATTATTTAAGATCGCTTCCCTTCTTTGACTTGATTTTCTGATTATTTATTAAATTTTTACCTAGGACTACAGGAATCTCGAGTTTATATTCACTCGAAAGCTTAAGAAATAAGCGGCAGTATTCAATTCTCTTAGAAACTCAAATTTCTTGTTCAATCTAGTCGATATGGGATCCTCTCAACTCCCGCCTTCACGTGACGCGTTCACACTTGACGCATGCCCTTAAATATTCGTCCTCAACAACTAACCTTGAGCTGAGTATTTTTTCTTTTGACCTCGGATAAGGGGTCAAACTACAACGAGGTAGACATTCTCTTTCGTTCTCGGGCTAACATATGAGTCTGACTTTTTCTATACTCGATAAATTAACCACAACCCAGACATTTTTCTTTCGATCTTGAGCTTAATGGGCTACGAGTTCTACATTTGGGTCTAGTATGGCGTGAGTTCATGATCGACCCGCTCTGATAGCATATTAAATTTCCACCTGAACTATAAGAGTCTTAAACTCATATTCATGTAAAAGCCTAAGCTAATAGGTGGTCATACACAATTCTCTTATAAATTGGGATCGTTTCTATTAATTATTCGATATGAGATTTATTCTTAATACACGTCCTCACATGACAATGCGTTCACACTTGACATGTATCCTTAAACACCTACCCTCAACAATTGACATCGAGCCGGATATTTTTCTTGCGGTATCGGGTAAGGGGGACAAACTATCATGAGGTGGGCCATCTTCCATCCTCGGGCTAACAACCTGCCTCGAGTTGGCCATTATTATTCCAGTCTCTGACTATAATCCCGCAAGTTCCACACAAATAGAAGCTGAGCATTTTTCTTTTGATCTTGAACTTACAGACTACGAGTTCCACACTTGGGTATGGCGTGGTGTAAGCCCACACTGTAAGATGCTTTGATACGATTAAATTTCCACTGGACCTACAAGAGTACCGAGTCCATATTCATCTAAAAGTTTAAGTTGATACGTGGTGATGCATACTTCTCTTAGAAACCAGTATGGTTTCTATTGATTGTTCGATGTGAGATTTATTCTCAACATCCGCCGTTACGTGACAACGCGCTCACACTTGACACGTGCCCTTAAATACCCGCTCTCAATAATTAACCTCAAGCCGAGCATTTTTCTTCCGTACTAGGGCGAGGGGGACTATTGAGTACGAGCCAGGCATTTTTTCTTCCGATCTCGAGATTAACGGGCCACGAGTTTCACACTCAAGTCTGGCTTAATGCGAGTCCACACGATTGGCTCTGGTACCATATGAAAAGTCCACTTGGCCCACAAGAGATCGGGCCTATATCAATCCAAAAGTTTAAGTTTATAGGTTGGTAGTATCCGCTCTCTTATAGATCGGATTTTTTTCACTATATATCCAATGTGAGATTTATTCGCAACATTATTTATGGTTCATTTCGATTTTGCCAAATAATAATCGTGGATGCAAGACCTCTGCTTCGACTTGAATCTTCAAATAATTTTATGTTCCATCGAGAATTCAAGTGAATTTTCTATGACTTTAGGTGAAGTTTGGAACCCAAAAACAATTAAACTTGAGCTAAATAACTCAAATAATCACGAAATACGGGCGAATTTGACTTTCTAACCACGAATTATTTTTTTACGTAGTAGATCAAATAAGAACTTTATCTTTTATTCACCGTTTATTATTGGATGTTTTCTGTTAAAAACGTTAATACCATCGATGTAACCGTTAAAATGAGTTAAAACATCTATTTTGACCTGCATTCTTTAATAAAATAGAAGAGACTCATGCTCCGCACGATATTGTTAAATATGTACTTGATTATTAAAATGTATTTTTTATAGAATTTTGTATATTTTGTAATTGTGTATTAATTTTTATAACAGTTTTAGCTTTTATATAATTTATCATGATTTTACAATTTCACCCCATTCATAAATTTTTTTTGTTTACTTAGTAAGGATGGTCTTGAAATTTTAAAAGTGAGATCAAAACTACCTCCATTCTCCAATATAATAATAGATACCTTTATTTTCTAATCCAAAAATCAGGGAGAGGTCAGGACTGCAATTCCGATTCCAAATTCCCCAAAAATGCATCGAATTTTTTCCATTGATTTTTTCAAACCCTAATTTTCAACAAATATTAAATTTAATATAAAAATAATCACAATAGAATTTATTATAATAAATGAGAACTATTAAATATAAATACTTTGATCAATTACTTTCAAGTTGAGAATCTTTAGCGAAGTAACAAAGATCGTGACACAAATTATATTTGATTCAGTTTATACTTTAACACAAAAGTTTTTAAAGCAAAACCAAGATAAAATAATTACATTCTTGCATCGGCGGGATTAGTCAATGGTTCAAAAGGGTAAAATCTTAATTGGATTCGATTATCTCGACGAATATTGAGTTAAAACGCCATTTAAAGTTAACTGTATAGATTATGTACAGAACCGGTTTACTACGCAATTTACACGACACTTACATGATATCTGTGAATTAGTCAAGCGAAGTTCGTACGTTTGTAGAAATTTAAAGTATAAATAAAGGAAGTGGAATACAACGGGAATAAGTATAATACCATGTACGAGCAAACAAGGATTTGGAAGCTAGAAACCATTAGCTCTGCACAAAACGGCCTTTTGGGGGAATTTGGTTCTTTTTAGCTTTGCTGGAAATCAAATTGCAACTTGCACTTCTGAATCATTCTCTTTTCCTGTTATGGGACTGCTTCTACGTTACGGTTCAGCCGACCGAGAACCGGGATTCGAGGTAATTTGATCGTCGAGTCCGGAGGCGGTGGAATAAATGATTGCACTGGCGAATATCATACACTGCGACGAATTAGCTACAGCTAGACGTTAAATCGCAGTCCGCATCAGCCGAAAATAAAACCATTTGCAAAACCAGCATAATCCTTGTATTAAACCATGAAAATAGAACCTTGGAGGGGCTTTTTTTCTTTCTTTTTTTAAACTAGAAACCAGGGGCTATAGAACAAGAGTTGTTCTTCCTTTCTTGTTTTAATAATAGATTAATCAAAATTACATGGTGCATTTGGATGGTCAATCAATAATAATGAAAATTACATTTGAAATCGACCAATCCGGGTTGGTTAATATCATTCGATGCTTATGCCCTCCAGTGAGATTTCTAATCTGAATTTAAAAAACGGAGAAAATTTGTAACCGGAACGTAACTTGATTGGAAGTACAGAAAATGTATAATGTTTTTGGATGTTAAGTGTAATCTACAATTTTCTTTAAAAAAAACTAAATTTCATGTGAATGTGAAAAATTAACTTTAAAATCTTTCGCGCATATTTCTGTGATGATATTTCCCCATGTCTCTAATCAGGCCTCAAATCCATTGCCCTCGAGGAATAAAATTTTATCTATCGTAAATTTCCTTCATTTATAAACTCAGATCAGTTGAATCACTTTAACCGAGCAATGTAGGTTTAGAAGATAACTTTTTAGGTGAGAAAATTCGACGGCGAGGATCAAATCAAATCAAACCAGGGATGAGTATTTTTTTTTTTTAAAATCGAATCGAACGGCCGCTAACTTGTTAGGTTGGTCCAGCATATGGATTGTGCAACTGGGAATCTTTAAAAAGGTGGGACAAGTTCTTTTATTAGTAGATGGATGGGCAGAAACATGGGTATCCCAACTCAACATGGACAATGTCCCAATACCCTAAATTCTTTTCCTTCTTTTTAAAGATTCCTCCATAATTTAAATTGAAATATAAATGAATTGAATAGAAATGTTATTACAATGAATTTTAAGTATCATTACCTATATGTTTAGACTTTAAAGTGAATATGATCCTAGTTTCTTATAGATCTCATGGTATCAGAGCAAATTATTGTGTTGGATCATGTAACGCGAGGGTCGAGGAGGAACTCATAGTCAATACAGTCCGAGAACGGAAGAACAAAATATGCATTGTGGTCAGGAATGTATCCAGAAAATGTACTCATGGGGCAAAAATCTATAGGAAAGTAATGTGGAGAATCCAAGGGGGTCGAAACTCTACCGGAAAGTAACATGAAGAATTAAGGGGACAAACTATGTATAATTCAATAAAAATTGGACAAAATCAAGTAAAATTTACATAGAATCTTTGGAGTTTCCCGAGTTTAAGGTGGGTGATCGTGCCCTAAATCCATCCCTGATTGTGGTCAATAAATCGAGGTAAAAAATGTTCCAGCTCACATCAATTATGTAGCTCGAGGATGGCAGAAAATTAAATCCTGTCTGATTGTTAGTTGTTCTAGCTCGCCCGAGTGAGGAAGAAAGATAGTCGGTTCGACGTTAGTTGTTGAGTATGAACTAAGTCGTCATGTGTGGGCGACATTGAGAATTGTATCCTCGCATTGGGAAGTAAATAAAATGATTCCCAGTATGTAAGAAAGATTTTCTATCACTACCTACAGATTTAGACTTTTAAGTGGATCCATTCAATTTCTTACCAGCCATATGCAATTTTACAGAGCTCTGTAAACTAACTAAAAGATAAAATTTATGAATTTATTTTAATTTACAAGACTTGAACACAATATCTTATTTCACAGAAAAAAGGATTTTTTTTGTGCAGAGAGAAGACGCATAAATCTAGAAAGAGTATAAGGAAGATGAGATAAAGAGGATACTGTAAGTCTCATAGGTGAGATTAAGTCCAAAAACTCTGTATCTCTAGATGAAAGCAGTACTACTAAAATCCCTTTCTCGGAAAAAAAAAAGGAGATTTTCACAAAGAGGAGATTGACAACTAAATTAAACCCTAAGAAGACATTTTCTGATTAAAAAATATATAATAATAAAATATTTTAATTTTTAATCATAAATTTAAGTGTGTGTATATACACATACATATATATACATATATGTGTGTGTGTGTATAGAGAGAGGTGGTCTGGCCAGATCTCCCGAAGGAAAGCAAACCGTGTCCCCGGATGAAGCCACTGAATCTTTATCGTCCTTCTCTTTCGGGTCGGGGAGTGTCAGACAAGTAAGTTTCTCTTGATAAAGAAAACAGTGTCAGACAAGTGTGTCCTGAGTAAATATTTACTATACAATACATAATAAATTTATTATATAAATCTTTATTAGAATTTAATATATATAATTTTTATAATTTTTAAAAATTAATTTTACAGATATTCAGACCTGCATGATAATTTGTTTAACGAATTCGTTATATAAACTTACTCAGATGCCCTCTCCTCCCCCCACACGCACGAACCGGATAAGCTCGCCAGCCAGCCTACCAACCAACCAACCACGTTTGACTTTCCGGGCCCACATCACGTGATCACCGTACACGTGGCAGCCAGCCAATCCCGGAGCCCCTGGGAACATTGTTTTTATCCGTACGGACTATCTTTTAGGATTTCTTTTTGTCGGGTAGTGGGCCGGGGTGGGGGGTCAAAGACACAGGCGGATAGAACGTCACGTGGAATTATCTAATGCATCAAAACGTAATTTCTTGCATGTGAAAGTTTTGCATAAATCTATAAAAATGTTGGATCCGTTTTTATTAAAAAATTTAAATCGATCGGTTAAGATACTCAATTTTCTTATAAATTTAAATTTCTTTCTCAATCTGGTTAATGTAAAATTTTAATCTCAGTAGTAAAAAGATAGCATTCTCGATTTAAAATAGGAAATTTTTATTTTTTAATTTGTACAGTAATATTATTGTGTCAAACTCTTTCTTAAGAATATCTTAATCTCAAGCTTAAGTTGAAAAAGACGAATGATCAAATCACCGATTGTTTAATAGTTTAATTAAATGACTTGCAATTAACGATTTAATTAAAAAAATTCAATACTCATGGTTATCCTGTCCACCCAAGTAGTAATTCTATGATTGAACAATGTGGTTATCCATTCTCTCTTACCTCAGTACTCAAAAGGGTAAAATTGTCATGTTGCTGTCTCAAGGAGATTCTCGAAACACGTGACAGTCAATTAACGACTCATTTCAATAATGATTACTGTAATCTTATGACATATTTGTAAACACCTCTGTTCATTTTCATACCTTCTCTCCATTAATCATTTTCTCTCACTTCAGTATACCGACTCGACTAACTTGAGCGCCGGAAGTCAAAATCAGACCCCTTCACCCCCGATCAGGTCTTCAATTAGTGAACTGATTCTACTTAGGGCAGATCAGTTGTTCGCCGGTACAAGGTCTCATCTGCCCTCGCATCCCTCTCAGAAATATTAACACTCCGAAAAACTGCTCTCTAGTACAGTCCAACCGCGAGTTTTTTACCCTTGTCCCGATGAAAAACATGTTGTTTATCGTAATTGTAGCGTGGCAACCCTAAATCCTGCTCGTTCGTAGCAAGACTTGTACCCGACATTGTAAGCTTGCATATGCGGTCGGACCCGAACCCGGACCCGCATTCCGTTCCGATACATTATTTTCTCGGCTGGAACTGTACGAGATGTCCCGATTGAAGGGAGCAATCGTGAATGTTGCTTTCTAGAGGATAGCAAGAAGATAAACAATGTTGACTTCGACGACAAGGGGTTGACATGACAGTCGACCGAAAAATAGAGAGAAAATAACATGAAACCAACCATCGGGGGACAATTCTATAGGTGCCGACCGAAGGGACTGAAATTTGAATTGATTGCGCTTCTACTTAACTATGTTCATTTGTTTTTTCCTCTACTGAGAAAAAAAAGGCAACATATATAGATATAGATATACATATATAAATTAAATTATTTAAAATCCGCTCGAACGATTTAGTTAACCGGTTAAACGGTTTTTTATAAATAAATAAAATTCACTACATAAAACACAATTGATTCTGTCCCGTTGGAAATTAACCGAATCGAAATGTAAAAAATCTAATGGAAATATATATTTTAATTTCATTTTATTTTATTTAATTATTAATTACAAATAGTTTGGTTCGATTAGCCGCAATTAACCGAACCAATTATATCAAATAATTAACTAAATCTCTTATCGGCAGAAAAATCGAACCGATTCGAATGATTCGGTTATTTTTTGTTTGGTTCAATGTGGCGGTTCGGTTCGTTTCTTGGTTTTTGAACAGCCCTAATTCCTATTCCTTCTAAAATGGCTGCAATATGAGAAAGACGATCTGATCTTGTGGTACCGTTCTCAACCCAATCAAGAGGTCTCGGGTTCAAATCTCATCGATGAGACTTTTCATGCCTTTTGTTCCATATTCTCTTGATCCATTCTAACCTTCTGTACCTCCTTTGTACATACAAAATGACAGCAACAGCACAGTTCTTCTTACTATAATCGGTTGGTTCTTTTGCTCTTTATTTGGATCAAGCACAAATCCATAAATATTACCCAAGGAGGGCAAAACTCAAGTTAGTCCCATAATAAAGGTAAAAGAACGAATCCAATCGGTGAAACATGATAATTTAACAGGTAATTGTTCTTTTTTTTTTGTTAATAAACTCATATAAAAGGATAATATAGTCAATTAATTCAAAATTTCTCGTTCATCTCGTCGATTCAATTCCCTTCCCTTCTTCTTCTTCTTTAAGCTTCATCCAAAAAGGGTTAACATACACAGACTAATGTAAGCCTTTTATTAAAGAAGCTATGAAATGAGATCGTCCGGACGCTCACTTCCAGAGTCTGAATCCATGGCAAAAACCTGGCGGTAGGTCGACCGGCGAGCCTTTCACCATGAGGCTGATGAGTCGAGTTCCAATTATCCGAATTCGCACGCCCTAAATTGCAAATGCAATGCGAAACAGGACCTCCGGTGAAAGAGTGGTTGCCTTGTCGCCCGACTCATCCCCTCGATGTTAATTTAAAATCAATTGATATCTACATTTTAGGAAATTGGCATTTTTCGAGATTTTGTCCGATTTTCACGTGACGTAAAAAAGGGTTTCGGATTGGTAGCTAGCCATTATATCACTGGGCCCACTCAGACATATCGTGTCTAAGCACTTACCACGATCGGATAAACGCATGTTGGTACATTGATTTCACTTCGCAGCCACTGTCGATTTCCCCAATTTTCTTTTCATGGTTGATAAAGATAAAAGCAGATATAAAAAAAGCCATAAAAACAGATATGAAAAAGCCTGAAATTACGGTATACCACATTTTCAACAACAATTAGATTAAAAAATGAAAATATAATATTTTTTAAAAAGATATTTGCAAAGCCCTGAATCCTAGGTTGGAGCTAAGAGCGTAAACGAGCCGAACCGAATTCAAATATATAATGTTTAAACTCGGCTCGTTTACGAATTTACGAGCTCGGTCCCGGGCTCGAGCTCAACCGAGCCTAATATTTTAATATTGAGTATGGCTCGTTATAGTAAACGAAGGTTTATCGAACTTATACGAGTCGAGCCAAGAAAGAAAATATAACTCGAGCACGGAATTGTTTTGTCAATTAGATAGAGCAAGGAATACTAATGAGGAAGAGGGGGAGAATTAATTACGATTAGGATTTTACGAATGAGTAAAAAAGAACGAAATGAAGGTTTTAAATAAGAATTTAATACAATAGTATTGATTATTTTCCCTTTTTTTTTAAATTAAAGAATAACAGTAATTATTATTGTATAAAATAAAAAGTTCATATAGAATCGCAAGTTTTACGAGCTGAATATTATTAGACTTGACTTGACTGATTTAAGTGGCGAACTCGAACTAAGCCGAGATCGAGTTCATTAAGATTGTGCCGAATTCAAACTATCATCAAGTTGAACCCGAATTGTTTGCAAATCATGTTATCTCATTTACACATCTAGTTGAAGATGTCTGCATCACTCAAAAAGTTAAAAATTAAATTAGAGTTGTTTAATTGAGGCAGAAAATTTCCAATGCCAGTATAATTGCTATAAATATAATTGGTATATTTATTTATTTATTGTGTACAAGAATCAACATTATTACTACCTAAAATTGGAAATAATCTTAAATAATTCTACCTCACAATGATATAGTAAATAAAAATAAGTAAATTGTTGTTATTATTATTATTATTAATTATAATAATTGCTCTGATAATTAAATTTAATTTAATTTTTTTATCATATCTCATATCACGTACAAGATATGATCATCTAAAAATTTCTCCTAAAAATGATATTATTTAATTGGTGTACTATTTTGCGAAAAATGGACAAAGGCACTGTAAAAATGGAAATAAGTAATCCAAAAGGGAACTAAATATGGCAACTTCAATCCCTCTACATATACGTTCACTTCTCCTACTTAGCTGTAATATTTCTACACTTGTTCTCTTTAAATAAAATGCCAAATTAAAATCTTATAAATAAAAAATTTATAATTAGAAGAATTTTATCTGTAAATAGTTGAATGTGACTGCACCATTTGATACGAAACAAAAGAAAAGCATTTGCACTATTATATTCTCATGATAGAAATAAGGGAAACAAGGAGTGATCGGGTTCAGACACCCTATATTTTTTATAATACCCGGACCCTACCATATATAGGACCGGTTCCTATTTTTTGGATCTAGACCATACCTTGTGGAATTAGGAACCGGACCATACCCGGAACCGGTTCCTAACTTTTAGATCCGGACTACCATGTGGAACTAGGAACTGGGTAACTTTGCAAATATATATCTATGATCCATGCATTTCATAATTAAGCGATCCGATTTAGGATAATTTTATAATTATAATTTGGTTATTATTAGTTTAATATAATGGTACAAATATTTTTGAATAAATAAATGAAATTCGATTATATAAAATAAAAATTATCAAGTTAGGAGCTTGAGGGTATAAACAACACAAGAGCTAAATAACGAGCGAGGAATTTTTGCAGATTAAATAACTAATCGGTTCTGGTTCTGGTTTCGGGTATTTTATGATTGGAACCGTAACCGGAACCTATTGTAACCAGTTCCTTAAATCGTTACTCGGACTCTAACTGAATGTCATTACTATCTACCTAGAACCTACCCTATTGAGTAGGTTCTAACCAGTTCCGGTTATACCCGGTACCCATGTACACCCCTAAGGGAAACCTCATATTTGACTCTCTCCGGTGGCACTTGAATGGACCTATAGGCTCGGATCCCTTAACATTCATATCCCAAGACTCAAATCACTAACTAAAGAACCATTGATCCCAACATGGCTCGGTGCCCCGATAGCACTCGCATTGATGGTTCGAGACCTCGACATCGATCGATGGACTTGACTGTCCAATCTCGATCCTAACAACCACGATACAGCTAGGATGTAAAATGGTAAAAGGGGTAATTATACGATTCAACCGTTGAACTATCAAGTAATAGAAGGAAATAACTGTAAGTTAGAAATTCTTTTTTAATCCACATTATTAATTATGAGCTATTTGATTACACTACTGAAACAATCAAACTACTAGATAATTGAAACTTTCAGATAAAAAATGTAATCTCCCACTTAGCTCTAGGGCATAAAACTCAACACAATTTCATTTTATTTGGTCTTTAAAATTTTACATGACCTCCTCACTTTCCATGTAATTAAAATGCATAGTTAAACGGAGATGAGTTGGTTCAAGTGATAAGACACTTGTATTCTCTCTAAGAAAAGATCTCCGAGTTGAGTTTTATGAACTGAAAAAACTTCTGTTATGAGAGCCTAAATCCTTTAATGAGGCCATCTTGAATTGGATTAATTAGTAATACAATAAATTTGTGAATAACAAAGTTAAAAAGACGCAATCTTGAATTACATTTTTTTTTTTATCAGTATTGGATTACATTATGTTAGAACACCGTTTTGACCTTTTTCTCCGCTGCAAGAGGAGAGGAGAGGAGAGGAGAGGAGAGGAGAGGAGAGGAGAAGAGAAGGGGTAATCTTGTAAATATAACTTTTATTATTTATCATATCGAATATTCAACATTATATTTTCTCCAATTTTTAATAATTTGAAATACTTGTTAAATATAATAATTTTATTTTATAATTAATATTTTATGTAAGGCAATAACTTTTTCATATTATTTAATTTTTTTATTTTATCTAATAATACTTGAACTAAATATAAGAGTGCGGAGCACCTTGATTTTGTTGACTTCCGACTTTGCCCCAAATCTACGAAAAAGATATATTTACCGACGGGCCCTGTGATATTTGACACCACATCCAATCCTCCCACCTATAAGATCCCAAGTGCCACGGGAGACATGTCCCTTTCCTTATCCACAAGTTTCTCTATCTGCACATGGCAGTCACGTGATCTCCCAAAATTCACCGTCCATCCTAAGAATCCAACGGTTCACGTAAAACTGTGGCATCAAAAAGGTAACGGGCCGATGACGGTATCTGAGCCCCCCTTCTTAACCGTAGTGGAAAAGCAGACGGTACAAAATCTAATCTAACCATGGTTAAATGTTGACGCAACCAAGGTTAAGCCCACTTTAAAAGCAGGTTCCCTGCGATCAGAAGAGTCATAGTTCAGTGCGATAGAGAGAGAGAGAGTCGCGAATTGGAACGGAGATGATGATCGGCGAGCTCGCCCGTTCGAATCCGTCCGTACAGATCCCGACGTGGGACCCCTACGACGATCCCGCCGCCGGCATCCACTCACCATACTCGGTCCCCAGCCCAACCGGCGACTATCTAACGGCTTTCCACCACTACCTGCCGTCCAACGAGCCGGACTCGCTCGAGCAGGAGCTGGCGGACGTTGAGCTCCCGGACGAGTCCTTCTGCGATCAGTTCCGCATGTACGTGTTCAAAGTGAAGCGGTGCAGCCGCGGGAGGTCGCATGACTGGACTCAGTGCCCGTACGCTCATCCCGGTGAGAAAGCCCGCCGCAGGGATCCTCGGCGGTTCCATTACTCCGGTACCGCGTGTCCTGACTTCCGTAAGGGTAATGGCTTAGCCTCCCTCCCTCTCTTCCGTGCCATTTCCGTTATTTGCATTCGAGGTAGAGGGAAACGGCGATCAATAACATAGATTTTTCCACGCTCCTTGAACTCGGATTACGGTGTGTTCACGATCTGTAGGTGTAGTAGATTCCCTGGAGAACACGGAAATGCATTCTGCAGTATGCATGTTGCTGTTATGTGTGTTAAGAGCTTTTGTGTTGATTTCCTGGGAGCTTCCTTAGTTGAGATCGATTCAATTAATGGCGGATTGAAGAAATGTTCTTCTCTTTATGCGATCAGTCTATTGTTAATTTGATCAGTGGAGAAATTTCAAGCGTGGAGAAAGTAGTATACTGATTGTAGGAGGAGGGGAAGTTGTGGAAGGAGATCAAATTTTCAGTTTATTGGACGAGGGAGGAGTGATCTGATAGTGAGCAATTGATCTTCTTGACATAGTCTGAAGTGTAAGATTCTGGTTTGCAGGTGTTTGTAAGAAGGGAGATTCGTGTGAGTTTGCTCACGGGGTTTTCGAGTGCTGGCTCCATCCGGACCGCTATCGGACTCAGCCATGCAAGGACGGGCCAGACTGCCGCCGGCGTGTGTGCTTTTTTGCCCATTTCCCTGACCAGCTCCGGATCCTGCCTGAGCAGCAGAGCCCCAGCTCGGTGGAGACTGATCACTGCTCGAACGGTCGACTCTGCCCCGACTCTCACCACCTGACCAAGCCCAGCCATTTCCTTTCATCCCCCACCTCGGTCCTAACCTCCCCTCCCTTCTCCCCTCCATCCGACTCCCCGCCTGTGTCCCCCAACGGGCTTCATTCTGTGAATCAGCTCGTTGCTTCCATGAGGGGATTGAGCTTTGGGAAGAGTAAGCTAAGCCCAAGGGCCCACCTTGGATCCGGATTCGGACTGACCCGCTGCTCAACACTCCGGCCCGGCTCTCACACGAACAACTCCCTGCCATCCACGCCAACTCGATCTGTGCTCGGTGGGTACGATCTCTGGGAGGGTCCCTCTGCGGAGGAGCCGGCAATGGAGAGGGTTGAGTCGGGTAGAGACATCAGGGCTCAGATGTACGCGAGGCTAAGCAAGGATCATTCTCTTGACCGGGTTGACCCTCCCGGATCTGGCCCTGATGTGGGGTGGGTCTTGGAGCTGGTGAAATGAGGCCGTGTCATCTTGGCCAGACCAAGACTTGGCTTCAAATTTTGCATTCGAAGATGGGAAGGGCTGAATCGTCGGTTGCCTGGATTCTTCTGACATGTGAGCATGTTGGTTTTGATGGCGCATTTCATGGTTTGCTGTAAATATTGTGATGACTTGTGGTGGTGGTGGTGGTGGTGGGGGAAAAGAGAGCTCAAGACCCAGAGAGTGTCCTGTTTTGTGGTTGGCTTTTTTGTCTGTCTTCTGGTTCCATGAACAAGATGAAGATGAAGTGTACAGAGAGCAAGGAAAAGGATTAACAGCGCTGCCGGAGAAGAATTGATTAGCAGCTGTCTTGTTTGATTATAGTTTCGCCTGTAATTTGCTTAGATCCATTGTTGTACAAATTTTCCTTCCAGACCTCTGCTCAAGTGAATATAGTCATGTACAAATTCCATTTCTCGCTCTATTTTCTCAGATGGAATTTTTATCATGGTGAAAATCTCCACATTTTCCGGCATGTTGTCGTGTTTTGACATCAGCAGGCTATTTGGTTTGTTGAATACGAAAGCTCGGCCGGTGCTATTGTTCATAGCGTGACATAACAGACTTTCTGTAGTACAACGTGAAACGTAATCCCGCTCCAGCCTCGTCATTCATACAGAGACATATATTATACATACATATATATTTTAAGAGAGAGATACGAGTCTTATGTTATATATTTCTCGATTCTCTCAAGTGAGTTACGAGTATTTTAGATAATAAATTAAGTTTCATATTAATATTAAACTATTTTCATCACTAATTATTATTTTAAGCAAACGTGATATTAATACATGTCAACTTAAAATATTAATTTGATAACGAAAATAACTTGATATTATAATACATATAACATATAGAATTTGATTCATTACTTTAAAAGATTTAGAGCACATCTATAATAATGGATAAATATATATCTAATTTTTAATATTTTTTTAAAATATATATTAATTAAATACAAACTCACCAAATAAAATATAAATAAATAAAAAATGTGCATTTATATATTTTTTTCCCTTTGGACTTAGTCTTCCATTATAATTGCGCATGATCGCGTTTGTTGCCATTATGGCACGAGAGTTCTTAGATTGTCAATGGCCCCTTCACTTTCACATCACTAACACGACCATCATTAACAATTATTTAACCAATTAATTAAATACATCTTTCCTTCTTTTTTTTTCCCAATTAATTTTCTTCTAAAAAAAGAGAAGATAATCCATTCAATAAGCAAGATAATCGAATTATTTTTTTTTTGGTTATTCTATTCATTCGAATTAATTTAATACATAAAACTTTTGATACACAGTCGTCAAGAACAAAATGGGATTGCTTTGTTGCATCCGGTTTTATCTCAAACCTCACGAAGATAAGGATCCGTGACGTGTGGCACGTTGAAGTTCCTAAACCGGTCCTTATCCGCCCTTTGGAATTTTTCCTTTAACTTGTTAAGATCTGCTCCATTAATTTTTCATTCCGTCCAGTTTTATTTTTATATATCGAACAACCTTCCGATCGTAATAGGATCGGACGATAAAATCACATCCCACCGTACAACAATGTGTTCAGTAAATACTAATTAAATTATTTTAATTAATAATAAGTACGATAACTGTTCGAGTTGAGTAAATTTAATCGTAATTTGGAGCCTTCCGAGGAAAAATAATTAAAGTTTGAACTTTCCTTTTTTTTTCCCCACTTGTATAGAACTTCTAGAAAAGTCACACACGCGATAGTCCTTTTCTTCCGGCATTAATTATCTAATAAAGTAGATTGGTTGAGGTGGTCGAACGTCTATTCTCCTTAAACAATATCTCGAGCTCGAGTTTTATAAATGGAAAAAATTCACATTTGGACAGCTCTACCCTTGGTAGATCTTTCCAACTCGAACTGGATCAGTCGGGACCTATTAAACTTATGAATATTAGTGATTCTAGTTAAAAATTCAATAAATTCTCAAATCAATTGTGTTTGAGTCGGATTTGCTTTAATTTAAAATGCTTGAATACGAGATCTCATTAAAGTAAAAGGGATTAAATTGTATTGACCAATCACATTAAATATTATATTTTTTTCCAATTACAAATAAATAAAAAAATATATCCACTTGTTTTTTACGAATCATAGTAATCATCATAGGCTTGAAACGATAGGACTTGGTCAAGCAAGCTTAGTCCTACCTAATGATATTCATTAATAAAATTAAATTATTTTTAAAATTTATTTTTAAACTATTTTGTGTTTTTTAAGTTATATAAATAAAATTTTAAAATAATTAAATCTTCTCAATAGTAAACAATGTCACATCTCGGACATGAGCTTCCACGGAGGCACGTGATGGCGCTGTGACACGGACTCCCGGCAGAGGACAAGGACATGGCCCACTTAGGTTTAGTGGGACCCACTTTGAAAATATCCACTGTCCGGGACATCCAAAGTCCTTCTGACATTGTTCATTTGATCTGTAATAAATTGATATAATATACTCTGAGCGATAATGTATGGATATGAATATTATTACCAAGAGGGGTTGGGCCGAGTGGTAAGCAGCTCGGTGCCGCTTAAGGAGGTCTCAGGTTCGAGACCTCACGTACGCAGACACCCCTCTTGGGAGCCTCACCCGCCATTGCCAGGCGTGCGACCCGGGGCGACCAACGGATTAGTCAAGTATGGTTGGCTGAAAGATGCCATCTCACCGCTGGTGGGGCCTGCTTGGATACCGTGGCTGGCGACCAAAAAAGAATATTATTACTGTAATGTCAACTTGTCGATGGAAGCTATGTGCCTTGGCATTTAATATCAATTAACTCTCGACCCACTAATCTTTTTTAAATGCTGGGCGGTCGAAACGAAAAAATACGTTACGAGATAGGTCGAAACTGGGTCGTGAAATGGCGGTAATGGATAGGATACTGGGCATCGATGTTTCATCACGAGGTTTCGGGGATACAGAGGACGAAAATAGTACTGAGAGATGCATCGTGGTTTGTTAGTACTAGGTTCCTTTCCTTGTAATACGGATAGGAACATGTATTTGCAGTGGCTCTCTCGATCATACCGATCGGTTCCTTAATTTGTGAAACGTGCCGTACCTGAATTCTGTCGAAATTCATTCGAATAGGACTGTCTATGTTTCCTATCGATTCTGGGTTATACTTGTGCACTCTCCTAATGAGGACGCGTAACGTTTCACAGAGGAAGGGCCACGAGTCTACTTTTAGAATCGACAGAGGAAATACACGAAAATCGAACTTTTTAAGTGTGAGTCGAATTCAGAATCTCGCGATCCGGAGCTGAAGTCATGAAATGGGCTTAGAGGGTTTTGAAAAATGGGCTTCACCCACGGGCCAGGACTTTGAAATTGGAAAATTATACTTCTGGCCCCTAACTTTGCCAATATATCCTTCTCGGCCCGGCCCCACAATTGTCAAGCGTGAGCACAATTCATCTGATGCAGGATTAAGCACATTTGACTAATTGAATCTATTCGTATTTTATTGGCTTAAGAGATTTTGACCCGTTTCAACTCGCTTATGTACTGTTTAGAAATGGCAACTAACTCCGCTCTGTAGTCATGTCGCGTTATTATATTGTATCAGAAATTACCGGCATCGTTCATATCGGGAGGATTACACTGCCACGACTTTGAATTTAAGTGAGAGTGGAAGTTTGGGGGCTAAGTGCTGAAAAAGTAAGAATCAGGGTGCTGAAACTTAAAACTGCCACGGACTTTGAAAATTATAAGCTGTCCATGCGTAGGACTTAACCGCCCATCGTGAAAAAACGCGACAGCCATTCTGTCGGAACAGTTCAACGTGTGGACCTCTTATTGGAGGAAATATTAAAAACAAAAAAATACTGACGAATGACCCGTGTCATGTGCAATGAATGTCGTTGAATATTGTACAATGAAGCAAATCAACGAAACTGACTTACTCCTGTGGAAAAAGTCTTCAGTGGAGTGGTTATATCACGCTAGCATCGCTTACGTGGTATATCCGTATAGTAAGAATTTACTATTTATATATTATTTCTAAGTAACATTCACCATTTATTAGATTTTTAATTTTTTTTTATTATTTATATATCATTTTTAATTAGAATTCACCATTTTATTAGATTATATATATATTTTTAAAGATTTTTAGAATTTAATAACCGCAATTGTATAATTATTAATTACATGCCAAGTCGTGATTAGACAGATACACCACGTAAGCAATACGCGCTTGATATGACCGTTTCACTGAATACTTTCTCTGCTTATACGGGCCGAAGCTTTTCAAATGAAAAATGTACCAAAATACAACTATGAAACGATCAATTGCTACTATAGAGAGAGATTCATAAACAATTCCAAAACAAAAACAGTCAATGGCAAAAAGTAGGGATACGGGTGAAGTAATTGTTTCAAAATAACTGAAATAACAATAAAGAATTTAAAACTTCTATATAAATTAAATTCGAATGGATATCAGTTTCGAAAACGGAAAATGAGATAAAAATTATCCGTTCGTCCTCCCTGTACTAATAGTGATACTATTTTTCTGGACTTATCTCATAATTTTCTCTAAAATGATTATTATTTACCTACCAACGTTCGTCCAACTTTTGTTTTCCTCTCATGTATTCATGTTTACTAATCTCGTACTCATCAATAGACAGAATCGAATGCAGATCAAATCTTCAGACGCTAAATAATCGTACACTTCTGATTTGCGACCAGGAGCTCCTCGATTTTCATCAATACCCTTCTGTGCTATTTATTTCTCTATTATTTTATTCTGTCTAGACTCACGTTTCTCTTTTATACTTAAATAAATTAATTAACATTCATAAAAAAAAGAAGAGATTTTTGGCATGCTTGCTTTTCTTATCATCTGAACTTATCCATTGAGAATAACTTTTCAATAATCAACGAGACCAATGGGTCTAGTCTTTAATGTGAAAGCAAGAATGAGAAATAGAGCAGCGCAGAAATTTCACTCACGAGAACCGAGCTCAAGATCTCCTATTCTAAGCCGAGGCTAATACCGGTACATTAAATTCCATTTCTCTCGATCAAAAATAATTATCGGTAGTCAAATTAATTTTTATTCGATATTCGACTGAATTATGAATGCAGAAAATAATGTAACCTAGGTCCAACATTAACAGTAGAAGACTAAGGTTATGGTCAATGTTCAACCACATCATTAAGTTACTTATCTGCTCAATGCTCAAGCAATCTCAGCAACATCCTCAGACGCAGAAGCTTCGTTCTCCTCTTGTTTCTTCTTCTCCTTCTTGGCTAATTTTTGCGGAGGTTATATACGATGTGAGATCGGTCGAGAAGAGATGCCCGTATGTTCATCGAGGTGTAACCGGTCGGTTTCTAAGGCTCGGAAATCTAACGGTATCATTCAACAGAAATTGTTTTCGAGTTTTGATTAATTGCCTTCTGTTTAATATATAATTTTCTAAATTAATAGTCAGATACGACACGGTTGGTAAATTTGCACTCTTAATTATCAGTCGATCTTACTCGTAGTACAAGAGTTCAAACCCGCTCGAAGCACACCCTTTTTTATGGTCAGGGCAAGCCGATGAACCGAGCCGGAATCGGTCTCAACCGATGTAGAGACGACCGGGGACATCTCGTGATACCGATGAAAAGAAAAACGAGGTCTAAACCTAATGTTAAAACGCATTAATCGCTTTCACAATCAGTCGGGTGAGAGGGAATGGATTCCCCAATTAGATGAAATGGAGAATTGGTAGGGCATTAAATCATATAAGTCATCGCACGTGAATCAAATACATTGCTTATAAACTTCATTAAAAGAAAAACAAGGAGTTCGGTTCGGTACAGTGATATCACTCTCAATCTGAGACAAAAAAGTTCCCAATTTCTAATTCCATTTGCGGGATTCTCTACACCCCTTCGTTTCCTTCTTTATTTATTTTTTTTTCCGGTCATACTCTAAATTCACGCGTCTCTTTTACGGTCGAAAACTGTTACAAGTTAGACCGCTTGGAGAAAGAGTGGAAGAGAAGAAAAGAAAGTTCAACCAGATGGACTTTTCTTTTTTACTATTCTCTGGATATTCTTTCTGCAGCAGAATACATCAAAATAGCTCCAAATTGCAGACCTCAGAATTTGATGGCATTTAATTCCATGAATCTTAATCCGACAAGAAAGACGATACTGTCTCTGTCCTTCATCTTCCTTCCCACTAGGGCAAATTCCCCCACAGAGATTCTTTCTCACCAGTCTGCCAGTTGTGGCTCGTGTTTCCTTAAACTTAGAGAAGAAGTGGACGAATAGACAAGTTGATTCCGGACGGAAACTGTGCCAACGCTCAACCTAACAAATTAAAATCAACGGAGACATCCGACGGGGAAAAAAAAAAAATCGATGTGGGTGCCGGAGTTCTCCTGGCGGTGGAGCCAGGGCCGGAGTTCGGTCGATGCGAGCCACGAGTTTGATAGAGATGAATGGTTCTTCCTCACATATTAGGACGTGTATACCGTGTTAACCCAAGTGGCTAAAGTTTGATATTTGACCCATATCAATCGACAATTCATTACCATGACATAAAACTATGTTACTCATTATGATTATTATTATTATTTCCAAAAAACTTACAACCACGAGGTATCCTTGACCGCTTAGCTGATGTGACAAGACTGAACCCTGATATGGAGTCGGCTTGCCTTGTCTTCTTTAAGTGGTATTAGCTAGTTTCAAACATCTGTACTATTTGTAAGGTCCTCGTATAATATGCTCTTAATACGTATCATTTGGTATTTAGAAGTTCAAGTAAGTGCTGACCAATTCAGGTTCGAACTAATTAATTCAACTTACGGTTAAAACTCTCCATATCGTAATTTTTCTTTGTTTACTGTATTCGAATTCAAGACCTTCCATACAGTAAAGACCCATGTTAATTTTCTTCTAGCCATATTCTAATACTAATTGACATTGTCAACGCAATCGGGGATGGATTTATGAAGTGTGCGAGGTGATCACCGCTTAAATTTGAAAAAATCCCTAATACTCTTATACGCATTTCACTTAATTTTATTCATTTTTTTTGGTTGAATTATCCAATTTCCTCCCCTAAATTTGTCATGATATTTTTCCATAAACTTCTGCCCCCGAAGGAAAGATATGGAAATTGGTTGAGAAATTTTTTTTTTGACAGAAACGCACTGGCCAATAATTGAAGAAATTGCTGTATTGCAATCTGCCAAGTTTTCTGGGTTTTACCTCGAAAGGTAATGTCTGATTTTCCTCGATTGAAATTCCATTACGAGCAAACTGCAATTCCTCGGTGAAGTAACGAATGCTCTTTAAACGACGCCTGAATCTTGCTGGTTCTGGAAAGCAAATCAATGCTGCGCGTCCGCGCTCCAAAGGGAAATTAAGAGGAGAAATTCTTGAGGCGATCCAACACTACCACGTGACGTGGAAAAGTACCGATCAAGTTATGATAAACGAACAAATTACTGTTAATCGGTTGAGCAGTTGTCACAATTATTATTGCCGAGCAACTTGATTGGTGTTTTCTCATCACGCACCATGAGATATGACCGTTTAAGGTTTTCTCGGAATAGAAAGGGAGTAAGAATAGGTATGGGATGGTTGAGATAGTATAATATCTCCTTCCCTAAGTAGGGTCCTTTTTTTTTTTTTTTCGGTGTACAAATGAGGTACATAAGCCTAGAAATGGTAGAATGGAGAATAGATGGGTACAAAAAGTCTCACGGGTGAGATCGAACTCAGAATCTCTAGGTCACTGGACGATAGTAATGTTGGAAAGCAACTTGCATTTTGCATTGTAATCATTTTCGAATACGCTTTGAAATAGTAAAGATGGCATCTTACAAAGTTTCTGCAAGCATTGTTGAAAATTCAAAACCTCAATCGGTTCACGTATCAGATATTTTGTTAATGTCGGGAAATTGATATTTAAAAACAATTAACATGAATTTATTATTCAAGCATGTGACTTAATCAAGGTACGTACGGACACATACGGGAAAGTTCAATTATTGAACACGAAACTAGCCCGCTCTTCATATTCTTATACACGTGTCGATAACATTTAAAATGATTCGACAAACCTCTTCTTAATGAATAGATGAAATCCGGGGTCGAGAATTTTATGCTCAAGACGAAAATCAATGTGTGTCCCGATAGTCCAGCATCAAGAATTATCCACTAGACATAGATAGCATTGACAATTCAAGTCAAAAGTATCATAATAGAGAGGAAGGGGGCTCGCTGCGGGTCGGGAATTTGGATCAACAGATATCAGATTCGATCGTCACGGGAGATGAGAGTACTCCCTGCATTTCTTGTTGATATTGCTACCTCATATGATTGAATATGAGAACCCAGCTGACAATTGGAATTGCGTGAATGTGTTATATTGGTTGACCCAGTCCAAATAAATAAGATTGAAGCTGAGAGAGAGAGATGCGAGAGCCACGTGATGTCATAAATTAATAAGATTCGGCTATTTTAATTTTTTAATGAAATCCGAAAATAAAATGTCAACGTTAGAATTAATTAAATATTATTAATTTATGACATTACATAAATATCGTCCTGCAATATATCCGCTACACTTTCTTGGAAAGCGAGAAGGGGTAATACAAAGTAAAATCAACCGAGCGTGCAAAGATGAACTTTGTAACGCGAATT
Source organism: Lagerstroemia speciosa (assembly GCA_037672795.1). Classification (NCBI taxonomy): domain Eukaryota; kingdom Viridiplantae; phylum Streptophyta; class Magnoliopsida; order Myrtales; family Lythraceae; genus Lagerstroemia; species Lagerstroemia speciosa. The sequence goes on along the minus strand of CM075293.1, from coordinate 7,550,955 downwards.
ATCTCTCTTGCTCTGAAATAAAATTTCGATTTCGAGCTTTGTAAATAAGGAAGAAATCATAATTAAGATTGTTTTATCCTTTGGGCACATATGCTTAAACATAAATTGGTCATGCCCCATTAAATTTCTAGATAAAAAGCGTTGAAAATTAAAAAGAAAAAGAAAACTCTATAAATATGTCTGTCTGTATGTACATATGATATAGACAAGAGAGCTGTTTTCCAGCTTAACCATAGGGAGTCTCTGTGCTTCTCTCTCTCTCTCTCTCTCTCTATAGCCCATTCTCCATCTCTGTCAGTGCTGAACTGAATTCTCAGGGCTTCTTCGTTAGGGCAGCGATCATACAGTAATTAGATACACTGATCAGCAAGGAAGAAGCGCGCGCAAACACACACATATATATATGGGAAGGGCACCGTGCTGTGACAAGGCGAACGTCAAGAGGGGGCCGTGGTCTCCCGACGAGGATGCTGCCCTCCGGAGCTACTTGGAAGCTCATGGCACCGCCGGCAACTGGATCACCTTGCCCAGGAAAGCCGGTCGGTACTCTCTTACCATCTCTGATCGACCCAACTAGTTACCTTTTCTCCTGTTTTCAGTCTTTTTGACCAGCTTCACTGAGTTTCACAATTCATGCGTAGCATGGGTCTCTGTCTCAATAGGACTTTATCGTCTGTGTTAAATGTTTGGAACCAAACCGATTCGGTTTTTGTATGAACGGATTCAGCAGCACCAGATTATACATTATATACTTTAGCGCTTACAGATCACTACCACCGTTTCTTTCCTCAAAATTATTGAATATATAGGTTTGCGAAGATGCGGGAAAAGCTGCCGTTTACGATGGCTGAACTATCTGCGGCCGGACATCAAACATGGAGGTTTCACGGAAGAGGAAGACAACGTTATCATCGGTCTCTACACTGAAATAGGAAGCAGGTATACGTAGAAAACTGTTTGAAATCCTCTTGAAGTTCCTTCTCAACAGCATCAATTGATTCCAACTTTACGAATTCCTGTGTTAGATGGTCTGTCATAGCATCTCAAATGCCCGGAAGAACCGACAACGATGTGAAGAATTACTGGAACACGAAACTTAAGAAGAGGCTCCTCTCCGGAAAAACCAGCCTTCCAAACCCTAACAGTACTATCGTCGCAACCAGCAGCTGTTCTTCTACCTCCTCGGTCGGCATCAACAATGAGTTCGCTCCTCCCCGGGATTGCAATTACCATGGTTTTTCGGTCGTCTCGGGGGCAGGCCTTGAGCCCTCGATTTTCCCGACATTACAGACTGACTTTCATTACAGACCAAGCCTCATGGTGCAGGATCCTAGTCCAGAGATCGGTTCGATGGTGGATTTCAGAGGCAACATTAACTCTTCGGCATCACGAGAATGCTCGACCACTGTCAATTCATCTGGAAATTCGCCGAATTCTCTCCGTGCAGTGGATAACAACCACTCAGCATCGAACTCGGCTAACGGAGGAGCTGTGGCAGAATACGGTGGGACGAACTTTGGGTTTGGGGTCGGGTTCTCTTGGGAAATGCTTATTAATGAGCTTCTGTTAGATGAGAAAGCCGGTGAAATTTCACCCAATGCTTCAGCTGAAGTTAACCCACAGGTGCTTAGCCAGGGTTCTATCAATTTCCAGTACTGAAAGAGGCAGACCAATTAATTAATTACGGGAAATACAAATGATATATAGTTAAATATTAATTATTACATATAATTAACTGGAGTCCATTTTTGCTTTATTTTTTTTTTAATTTTCTTTCTATGAGAATGGCTTGTTTTTATTTTTATCAGGTGGAGGAAATTGATCATGTAAAGCTTGTGAATTATATTAAGAAAATTAGCATTTAATAATGAGCTTGTCGAATAGATTTTATCTGAATTAATTAATTACAACGTCAAACATGCATGTTAGGCTAATGTAGACATGCTTATTAATTAGTGTAATGCACATGTTAATCATAGAGGCTAATTGCATAGTACAATGTCAAACACATGTTCTAAATTATACTATATTTTCCGGATACAAAGAAGGTTCGATCGTGAGTCTAAAAAGGAATAGAATGAAGCGGAAAACGAAAGAGTTAAAGAAGTTCTGCTAAGAAAAATTGACTCTGAAACCTTTTAATTCAGATCTAAAATAACATAATTGCATCGATCCCTTTCCTAGTAGCTTGCTGTGTTCCCTCTGATGTCTCAAACCTTGCTTGAGGAATAATTCCCACAGAAAGATAATTTGATTGTCATGTTTAACCACACATTCTGATAGAGTGCTTTAATTAGAATGATTCGACCCATCTTCATTTCGATTAAAATTTTAAATTTGAGTCCTTCAAATAAAAAAATTGTGATTGGGAGAACTTAATCTGTAGTGGATTGATTCGGCTTAAATCTAAACCAATTAAAGTTTATCGAACTTGTGAAGTTGATTGCCCAAGATTACATAAAATTGATCAGCCGTGCTCAACTTGATCGCATTTATCTGTAGTGCCAAGAAATAAACGTAAAGTAATTCGAGGGTGAAACCCGAGTACAACCCGACCAATTGTAGGCCGAGGACACCTTGTGTCTCACTTAGACCAAAACATAAGTAAAACAAAATGGTATACTTATAAGCATCAAGTTGTTGATGTTCCTATATCACCATCCCAACTTGAGGTGTAATTTAGTCTTCTACAACTCATCACCTTCTAGTATCTATACGACAATATCAACCAATAAAATTTAACTATTTTTAAGATTTATTTATAAAATCCTAAAAATAAAAAAATAACCCTAAAATAATTAGATTTTATTGACTAATGTTATCGTATAACTATCGTCACGTGATAATACCGTTCCATAGAATATCTTCTCCGGCTCAAGTGCATGCATCGTCCATCCTTTGTTATCGCGAGCGAAGGGCCTTTTTTCTTGTGGGGGCAGCTTGGGATACTAATTGGCCAGTGTCTTACCCAATTTAGGAATTTAAAGACAGTAAAGGTGAAGGGATGCCATCAGCATGTCTGCTCTGATTCTTCTGGGTGGGTGGGTTCAGAGATCACACGAGTTACGTTCCATGGCCTACTCCACCGTGAGCTGTAAATATTTGGTGCGCACGACACAACGAGTTTATCGGGTAAAACCTTTTCAAACATTAACACGTGTAATGTTATCACAATTTTCAAGAATCCACTTTACAGGTGTCGAAACTCAAATAATAATTTACACAGCAAACTCGTCATGTACATACATGTCAAATGTTTACTCCGACCCCATCAATCTCCTCCACGATCAACCTCTTCTGTTTAACAGGTATACCGCAGAGTTATAAGTTACTCAACGTTTGACATATATGCACTGTATTTAGAGTCATACCAGATATCTGCAACTGATTTTACTAATTTATTGAGCACTGATCGATTTATTACGCATATCACGTGATTTGCTGATTACACATGAGACTTTTTCTTCAACTTACCACAAGTGATGTGCTTCCGTGCGTGAGAGCGTGCGACCATTTCAAAGCTATGCCTTTTTCGGGTACACAATACATATATATGTATATATAAATGCATAACACTGTTAACATTTTGTTACTAAAAAGGAATCGATCTCGTGTTCGAAAAATGTAAAGAAAGAATGCAAGTGATTTAAGCAGCTCCTAGTATCGATTTAGACTTCTGAGTGGATTTACGTCCAATGACTTATAGATTCAGCCTGTTAAGGGGCACGGGGAACCCTAGCTAGGTCTCTTTCTAAATCGAGTTGATTCTATGGATAATATGGTGCAGGGTTGATTTATTGAGAAGTTAATTAACCGAGGAAGGCGATCGAGCCGGTTGTAGCACTGGGAGGACCATAAAAAGATGCACCGTGTGCCATATCGACAAAGATTTAAAGTCATAAAAAAATATATGATATCTAAGTAAGCCATGACATGTGTACATGCTAGTAGATCGTTGACCTCGACTTTGTGGATCGATTCGACAGTATCACAAGTTGTCGATGGGAAAGAACGTTAATGTTCAGGATTGTGGAACATTGTTGAAGTGTGATACAGGTACAGGTCGTGTGGTATATCCTCAACTCACAGCTTGTGTGATGCTATGCGATGCTCGAGGTGTCCATTCACACGTACCAAAGAGAATGGGATATTAGGTGAGCATTACTCATCTACTTTATATTTCTAATGCCCGTAAACACTTATGGCATGTTTGATTGGGTGGAATAGGAATAAATATTTCTCGCGGAATAGTTATTTCACCATTTGGTTGGCCGGAATAGGTTAATCCGGAATACCTATTTCGAGTCCACCCTCTATAGAGGCGGAATAGGAATTCCCCCACCTTAGCCCGGAATAGGAATTCCCACTCAAAATAGGAGACTAAGTTACACATATGCCCTAGACCGTTTATTAAATTTTTGTTTCGTGCCATTGCCTCGGCCGCCTATCTCCGTCGCTGCCGTCAGCCTACCACCGACATACCCAAGCCTCCCCGAACCTTCCCGAGCCTTCCCGTACCGATTCGTCTCCCCTCCCATGCCACCTCATGTCTCCCCTGACCCTTCCCCGAAACTTCCCGCATCGCCATGTGCCTTATCCTAACCTCTCAAGCCTTCACGTACCCCTTTATTTCGTCACGGATTCGACTATCTCTCCTGGTTGCTCGGGCAAAGGAATGAAGGAAGGAGGAAGGGGTGGCCTGTGAGCTTGGGATGGTCTGGGAGCCCTGGTTGTGGTGGTTCAGTGGGGGCTCGTTGGGGTTGGGGTGGCCGGGGTAGGAGACGATCGATTTTTTTAGTTTTTTTTACATTTTTAATATTATTTTTATATATTTATAATATATATATAAAATAAGGAAAATTTATCTTTAGCCCGGAATAGGAATTCCCACTCAGAATAGGAGACCAAGTTACACATATGCCCTAGACCGTTTATTAAATTTTCGTTTCGTGCCATCGCCTCGGCCACCCGTCTCTGTCATTGCACTGGCGTGGCCACCCACTACCACCATCAGCCTATCGACAACATACCCAAGCCTCCCCAAACCTTCTTGGACCTCCTCCAAGCCTATCCGTGCCGATTCGTCTCTCGTCCCGTGCTGCCCCATGTCTCCCCTGATCCTTCTTCGAGCCTTCTCGTACCACCACGTGCCTTCTCCGAACCTCTCGAGCCTTCACGTGCCCCTTAGTTTCATTACGGATTCGACTATCTCTCTACTGGTTGCTCGGGTGAAGGGACGGAGGGAGGACAAAGGAGGAAGGAGGAAGGAGGAAGGAGTAAGGGGTGGCCTAGGAGCTCGGGATGGTTCAGGAGCCCTGGTTGTGGTGGCTCGATGGGCTGGTGTTGGGGAAAATGGGTTGGGGTGGCCAGGGTAGGAGATGACCGATTTTTTTTAGTTTTTGTAGTTTTTTTTTTTAATTTTTAATATTATTTTTGTATATTTTAATGTATATAATAGGGAAAATTTGTCTTTTTATGTTCAAAAACCCTCTTCTATACCACTTTATTCCCCTCAACCAAATGATATTATTCCTATTCGTCATTTTATTTATTACTCGCTCTATTTATTTTCCTATTCTATTCTATTCCTGCTCTATTTCATTCTTATGAACCAAACATACCGTTAGAATTTGGTATATATTTCGGGCTTATCGGCCATAGCCACCAAGAACAGTGGGAACGCCACGAAAAGTCAGCTCGAGCTGGACTTTGAGAAACACAGGCGGCAAGGGTTCAATTTTATATCATCAATTATGTCTAATGATTAATTCAAATTGCTCTTCTTCTTTTTTTTTTTTTCTCGAAATGGTTCGAACTAACATCGTTGTCGAATCAGATTAGGGACAGTGCCTGACGAACAGAACGAACAAATATTTTTTAACAAAGCTTCGCGTCTCTTGTGTGTCGGGCAAGATTTCAAATGTCCTCCATTTTTTTCAAAGTAAACAATGCACGCACATCCTTTAGTCTTCTCTTATACTGATTCAACTTGCTCAGAGACGACCGAGCTTATCTGATCAACTTTATTCTTTTTTAAATGGCCGACTAGTATCTTAATTATTTTGACAAGTCGAGTAATTTCTATCGAAAACTTCCACAGAACGAAGGGTCACACAATTTTCCCTTTTTTTTTTCTTTTATAATTAATATCACAGGTTATCCGGGTTTTGTCCAGCTAATTCCCACGATTCCGTACGCACGACAAACGAATGTAAACTCATAAGTACTGTTACTTCTCCTTATTTTGAGTTCTGGGTTGAGTCCCAATCCTCTGCAATATCGGTATTCCGAAGGGTCGTCCCTTGTAACTCTCGAAAAAACTTTGCGACTTCGTATTAATTACATCAATTTTTTAATTTTTCTATTTTTATTGATATATCCAATCTCATCTTCTTGTTCCCATCGTTTTCCTCTGCCTTTACCTTCACACATTACATAAATTAACCTGTCAATTGGGTCAAGCTAAGTTATGTACGTTTGTCTCACATATCATCTAAAATACATATAATAAATATATGATGTAGGTTGGGCGATCAATTTTCCACATGTCATGAGACGAATTTTAAAAAATAAAGAAAATAAAAAATAAAAAATTTATGCCTCCCACATTCAATTTAATTTCTTAATTTGTACCGTTGAATTGAATAATTTTATTTAATAAGTTCAAGGAGGCGGGATGTACGAATCCAAACTTTTTTTTGTACCACACAATATTTCCGAATCAGCTGAAGTGCACCTCAAGATTTACGATCGGTCCGAGATCCCTGGAAAAATTCCCTTCGACCCTTTTAACCTGGGATTCGATCTTATAATCACCCATTTGGGAGTTTAGTAACGAAATAACTAGACCAATTCCAACTTTTCACAATATGATAATAAATTTTTTAAATAAAAAAATTTAATAATGTTAATAATATCCTTTTCTTAAGCTCTCGCTCCGATTTCCACGGGTTGTGTACGGACGACTTTAGCCGAAATGGTCGTACAAGAGCTGTGGGGTCAGCACATTTGGTACCGATGATAATATTAATTTTAAAAAAAGAATAGGCTCAAGCATAAACCATACGATCGAGAATAGGAATTTGCATAGTTGGTTTCGCTTTAATTTTAAAATTTTTAATTTATGAATTCGACTGTTATCATAAGTGCAATTTTCCGTATTCTTTTATTCTTTTTTTTTTTTAAGGTCGGGAAACATGAAAAGATTTCCTATTCTTACCGATGGATTATGGCTCTAGAACGATGGCACCTGCTCGTTTGTCAATGGTACCGCAACATGCAATTTAAAAAGTTAAAAGGAAGGGTTGTACGAATTCAAACTTTTCCATGTGATAATAATGTTAATTCTTTTAATAAAGATTTAATGTAAAATCGTATTGATTAATTAATGATATCCTTTTCTTATGCTCTCTCTCTCTCCCCCCAATTTCCATGGATTCTTAAGCCCTAATCCATTCAGTATCGGTTTCTCTGTCTCTTAATCTCTTTCGAGATGTCCTTTTCAATGAACAAAACTAATCAAATGTCATTAACTTGGTGGCGTAGCCGTACTAACCAATGGATATCGATTGATGAATTAATTAAACCAGTTGCAATATAACAAGGATGGCATATTTCCTCGAAATGACCATGCCTCCTTTTTTTTTGGGGGCTGTTTTTGCTAGTGCTGTCATGTTCGAACGGGGAAAAAATGTTACAGATAAAAATCTAAGGATGTTAGAACGATCTTCGTTTCTAAATCCGACGCCTTAACGATCGGGGAAACAAATAGCGTAAGAATATTTTACCATTATTAATTGTCCAAAAACTGATCATTGAAAAATGAAAAATCCCCTCAGTTAATAAGCGTGTTATGTCTTTCCTTTTATATCAAACACCACCAAATTTTTATAATCTGCATCCAACATAAAAATTGAAAAATGATTAAAAAATCTATTATAAAAGGTTCGTTGAAAAAAAGTGCTGATCCAGTAGGATTCGGCCCACTGAGTCATGGTGGAACCCGGCGGCACCGGCCCGTTATCCTTCCACTGCCGAGAGCGGGAGGTAATCGCTGCTCTGTGAAACCAGCCTCACGCGTTGCCCTCCACTCTAAGGCTCGAGATCTCCAGACCTTCGCCTAGACTCCTCGACCCAACTCGGGGCTTGGAGCGGGCGGGCCAGAAGTAAGCCACCACGGATCCGGCCCAGCGAACCCGAATCCATGTTCCAACACTTTGTTGCCCCCACTTGGGTTACAGGCCCGCGTTACCAGGTCCGGCGGGCAGCGAGCTTGCTGCAGTGTCTTATAAGGTACTTGAATATTTTCGTTCTGGCCGATGTGGGACAGAATCTCCAACAAACCAACCTCTGCAGCAAAATTATTGGATCAAAACACTACTGGAATAATGGGGTACTTGGTGCAAGCCCGAGACACAATGCACCGACAGCTGCCGGAAAATCTGTCGACATGGCTGACCACTAATTATTTCGAGAATTCTCCCTCCCTTAAACTCTTACCAAAGATCTATGAAATGCTGCATATAAATTTTATCACCTTTTCCTATTTTTATTAAAGTTAATTCATTACGACTCCTTATTCCTACAATTTTATTTTCCAATATATTTCACTAGTATTGAATTTCATCATTTGTATAACTTCTTAGATCCGTCTGTGTTAGTATTGGTGGGTGCACTCGGTCAAGTTAGATTATGTATGCCTGTCCCCGCTTATTTCAATGAACAAAGATTAATAAAATGTCCTCGAATTTTGCCGACATTAGCCAATTTGCCTTTTTCTTAAATTTTTTTTGTTATACTATATATTTAGAAATGGAGAAAATGTAAAAAAAAAAAAAAAGAGAAGAGATGATGTATGAATCGGTCTTCATTCATTTTCTTTAAAAAATTGTTATACTACGTTTTTTTCAGATAGAGAAAATTTTAAAAAGCGAGAAGAGAGGATGTATGAATCGGGTCTTCATTTCTAAGTTCGGTGCCTTATTGATGTACTAGGATTTACAAATGGAGAAAATGTTTGAAAAAAAAAAAAAAGAAGAAGAAGAGATGATGTAATAAGCGTTTTTATCCCAACCGCCAAAACATATGTGCTTAAAAAAAGTGTTGGTCTAGCAGGACTCGGACCACTGAGCCATGGTGGATCTGGGTGACACCAGCCCGTTATCCTTCCACTGCCAAGAGCGGGAGGTGCTCGCTGCTCTGTCAAGCCAGCCTCACGCCGTGCCCTCCGCTCTAGGGACCTTGAAATCCAGGCCTTCGCCTGGACCTCAAAGCCCAACTCTTGGCTTGGAACGGGCGGGCCAGGGGACTGCCACCGCAGATCCGACCCCGCAGTGCCGAAGCCATGTCCCAACACCTTAATGCCCTCGCTCGAGTCACAAGCCCGCGCTACCGGGCTCGGCGGGTGGGCACCGTCCCAATTTCTGTTATAAAGTGTATTGATGTTTTGATTCTGGCCGGTGTGGGATGTAGTACAATTAGCTCCCCCACCTCACCGCATTTCCTCCGAACTAAGTTAATTGTCTCCTTTTAGTTTGATTTCGGGATAAAAACGTTAACTTCGCTCTGGTAGATTTTGCGGCCGACCACAGTCCAACTGTGGACGCAACTAGTTACCGGGCGCGCATCAATCAACCGGTCTCTAACCGTGATAAATTTCATCGATTTCATCCATTTTTGGAGTTAAATTTTCTTACCCGACCCCTTCATTTTGGTCTTTTTATTTTTTATTGTTATTATTATTATAAATGTTGCATCCTTAAGCTCGATTCTCGAATCCATCCCAATCTCGAATCTATCAGCATCAATCAATTAATTAGCAGCAAGAAAGAAGAAGATGATGATGCCCTCATCGGAAAAGATTATGAGGTGGGAATGCGGAACGGATCGATATCACTTCAGTGTTTCCATCCCTCGAATTAAAAGCTTTATTTCTCTGTTCTTTGGAAGACAAGACATAACAGAGGGGGAGATATTTCTGTTTTGGTGAAGATATGAAAGCAATAAATAAAATAAAATAAAATAAAATAAAAAGAATCTTAATCTGAGTGAATTAGTTCAGACTAATTCACATCTCATTTTCTTAAGTTAGATACTGATCGAATTTCATTAATAAAAAGTTATATTAAAAGAATTTTATCTAAGTACGTGGCAGTTGAATTTAATATCTTCTATCATTATATTGGAGAAATGAAGCAGTTTTAGTCTCATTTTTAAGATTTCAAAACTACCCTTGATAAATAACCCAAAAAATTTATAAAATACATGAAAGTGTAAAATTATTTTAAGTGTATAATTACCACTAATTACTCTCTAATATAATAATTAAAAGTGTTATAAAATTAATAAAACATTACAAAATATACAATAAAAAATATAATTTAATAGCCAATTGCATATTTAACGGTTCTGTACATAGCACGAGTCTGCGTCTAGTATTTCTTTAAGGGAGAAGCAGTAGTTTTAGTCTCTTTTTTGTTTTCAAAACTACACTTTATCCTAATTTAACTATATGACAGTCTTATGTCTTTTTTATTGGTTATATGACGATTTATCTCCATAATTACGATTATTTGAAACTAGTTATTGGTGTAATGTCTTTTTATAATTGTATTTTAGTACATTTTATCATTTAAAAAGTGTTCTAATCTATGGGAATAGAGGCAGTTTGGTTAATTTATTTAATTCAAGTATAATAATATTTTTTAAAATCTTTTTTAGTTAAATTTTATTGTAGCACAGGTGATTGGATAGTTTTAATTTATGTTACTTATTATGATTCTTTTTTAAAAATAGGAAAAGAAAAGCTGAGGCCAGAAAAACAGCTACCACAATGTGAAGAATTACTGGAACACGAAACTTAAGTAGAGGCTCCTCTCCGGAAAAACCAGCCTTCCAAACCCTAATAGTACTATCGTCGCGACCAGCAGCTGTTCTTCTACCTCCTCGGTCGGCATCAACAACGAGTTCGCTCCTCCCCGTGATTACAATTACCATGGTTTTTCGGTCGTCTCGGGGGCAGGCCTTGAGCCCTCGATTTTCCCGACATTACAGACTGACTTTCATTACAGACCAAGCCTCATGGTGCAGGATCCTAGTCCAGAGATCGGGTCGATTGTGGATTTCAGGGGCAACATTAACTCTTCGGCGTCACGAGAATGCTCGAGCACTGTCAATTCATCTGGAAATTCGCCGAATTCTCTCCGTGCAGTGGATAACAACCACTCAGCATCGAACTCGGCTAACGGAGGAGCTGTGGCAGAATACGGTGGGACGAACTTTGGGTTCGGGTTCGTGTTCTCTTGGGAAATGCTTATTAATGAGCTCCTGTTAGATGAGAAAGCCGGTGAAATTTCACCTAATGCTTCAGCTGAAGTTAACCCACAGGTGCTTAGCCAGGGTTCTATCAATTTCCAGTACTGAAAGAGGCAGACCAATTAATTAATTATGGGAAATATAAATTATCTATAGTTAACTATTAATTATTATATATAATTAACTGGAGCACATTTTTACTTTATTTTTTTTTAATTTTCTTTCTATGAAAATGGCTTGTTTTGATTTTTATCAGGTGGAGGAAATCGATCATGTAAAGCTTCTGAATTATATTAAGAAAATTAGCATTTAGTAATGAGCTTGTCGAATAGATTTTATCTGAATTAATTAATTACAACGTCAAACATGCATGCTAGGCTAATGTAGACATGCTTATTAATTAGTGTAATGAACATGTTAATCATAGAGGCCAATTGCATAGTACAATGTCAAACACATGTTCTAAATTATACTATATTTTCTGGGTACAAAGAAGGTTCGATCGTGAGTTTAAAAAGGAATAGAATGAAGCGAAAAACGAAAGAGTTCAAGAAGTTCTGCTAAGAAAAATTGATTCTGAAACCTTTTAATTTCAGATCTAAAATAACGTAACAACATCGATCGTTCTCCTCGTAGCTTGCTGTATTCCCTCATGTCTTAAACCTTGCTTGAGGAATAATTCCCGTAGAAAGATAATTTGATTGTCATGTTTAACCACACATTCTGATAGAGTGCTTTAATTAGAATGATTCGACCCATCTTCGTTTCGATTAAAATTTTAAATTTGAGTCCTTCAAATAAAAAAAAAATTGTGATTGGGAGAACTTAATCCGCAGTAGATTGATTCAACTTAAATCTAAGCCAATTAAAGTTTATCGAACTTGTGAAGTTGATTGCTTAAAATTGATCAGATGTGCTCAACTTGATCGCATTTATCTGTAGTGCCAAGAAATAAACATAAAATAATTCGAGGGTGAAACCCGAGTACAACCCGACCAATTGTAGGCTGAGAACACCTTGCGTCTCACTCAGACCAAAACATAAGTAAAACAAAATGGTATACTTATAAGCATAAAGTTGTTGATGTTCTTATACCACCATCCCAACTTGAGGTGTAATTTAGTCTTCTACAACTCATCACCTTCTAGTATCCACGCGACAATATCAACCAATAAAATTTAATTATTTTTAAGGTTTGTTTATAAAACCCTAAAAATAAAAAATAACCCTAAAAATAATGACTAGTGTCATTGTATAAGTATCGTCACATGGTAATACCGTTCCATAGAATACCTTCTCCGGATCAAGTGCATGCATCTACCATCCTTTGTTAACGCGAGCGAAGGGCCTTTTTCCTTGTGGGGGCAGCTTGGGAGACTAATTGGCCAGTGTCTTATCCAATTTAGGAATTTAAAGACAGTAAAGGTGAAGGGATGCCATCAGCATGTCTGCTCTGATTCTTCTGGGTGGGTGGGTTCAGAGATCACACGAGTTACGTTCCATGGCCTGCTCCACCGTGAGCTGTAAATATTCAGTGCGCACCGCAGAACGAGTTCGTCGGGCAAGACCTTTTCAAACATTGACATGTGTAACATTCTCACAATTTTCGAGAGTCCAATTTACAAATATCGAAACTCGAATAATAATTTATAAAGTGAACTCATCGTGTACATACACGTCGAATGTTTACTCCGACCCCATCAATCTCCTCCACAATCAACCTGGAGAAATTAAGTCTTCTGTTTAACCAGTATACTGCAGAGTTATAAGCTACTCAACGTTTAACATATCTGCACTATATTTAGAGTCTACCAGATATCTGCAACTGTTTTTACTAAAATATTGATCACTGATCAATTTATTACACATATCACGTGATTTGTTTATTGCACATGAGACTTTTTCTTCAACTTACTACAAGTGATGTGCTTCCGTGCGTGAGAGGGTGCGACCATTTCAAAGCTATGCCTTTTTCGGGTACACAATATATATATATGTATATATAAATGCATAACACCGTTAACACTTTGTTACTAAAAAGGAATTGATCTCGTGTTCGAAAAATGTAAAGAAAGAATGCAAGTGATTTAAGCAGCTCCTAGTATCGATTTAGACTTTCGAGTGGATTTACGTCCAATAACTTATAGATTCAACCTGTCAAGGGGCACGGAGAACCATAAGAGATTGATTATTTCCCTCGCTAGGTCTCTTTCTGAATCAAGTTGATGCTATGGATTTTGTAGGCTCAAGCAATATGGTGCATGGTCGATTGATTGAGAAGTTAATTAACCGAGGAAGGCGATCGAGCCGGTTGTAGCACTAGGAGGACCATAACAGGATGCACCGTGTGCCATATGGATAAAGATTTAAAGTCATAAAAAAAATATAAGATATCTAACTAAGCTTTGACATGTGTACATGTTAGTAGATCGTTGACCTCAACTTTGTGGATCGACTCGACAGTGTCGCAAGTTGTAGATGGGAAAGCACGTTAATGGTCAGGATTGTGGAACATTGTTGAAGTGTGATACAGGTACAGGTCGTGTGGTATATCCTCAACTCAGAGCTCGTGCGATGCTCGAGGTGTCCATTCACGCGTATCGAAGAGAAGGGGTGCATGGTTGGTGCACCATCTTTATATCCGGATATTAGGTGAGTATTACTTATCCACTTTATATCTCTAATACTCGTAAACATTAAGGGCATATTTGGTTGGTGGAATGTGAATAGCTATTCTGCCGTTTGATTGGCCAGAATAGGTCCATCCAGAATATCTATTCTGGGTCTACCCTCCATAGAGGAGGAACAACAATTAACAATTCCCCCCACCTCAGTCCGGGATAGGAATTCCCACAAGGAATAGGTGACCAAATTACATATATGTTCTCAATTGTTCATCAAATTTTTGTTTCGTGCCATTGCCTCGGCCGCCCGTCTCCGTCGTCGCTGTCAGCCTGCCACCGACATACCCAAGCCTCCCCAAACCTTCCCGAGCCTTCCCGTACCGATTCGTCTCCCCTCCCATGCCGCCCCATGTCTCCCCTGACCCTTCCCCGAACCTTCCCACACCGCCACGTGCCTTCTCCTAACCTCTCAAGTCTTCACGTGCCCCTTTATTTCGTCACGGATTCGACTATCTCTCCTGGTTGCTCGGGCAAAGGAATGGAGGAAGGAGGAAGGGGTGGCCTGTGAGCTTGGGATGGTCCGGGAGCCCTGGTTGTGGTGGTTCAGTGGGGGCTCGTTGGGGTTGGGGTGGCCGGGGTAGGAGACGATCGATTTTTTTTAGCTTTTTTTTTACATTTTTAATATTATTTTTATATATTTATAATATATATATAATAAGAAAAATTTATCTTTTTACATTCAAAAACCCTGTTCTATATCATTTTATTCCCTTCAACCAAATGATATCATTCTCATTCATCATTTTATTTATTACTCGCTCTATTCGTTTTCCCGTTCCATTCTATTCCCGCTCTATTTTATTCTTGCGAACCAAACGTACCGTTAGTATTTGGTATATATTTTCGGGGTTATTCGCCAAAGCCACCAAGAACAGTGGGAACGCCAAGAAAAGTCAGCTCGAGCTGGACTTTGAGAGACACAGGCGGCAAGGGTTCAATTTTATATCATCAATTATGTCTCATGATTAATTCAAATTTCTCTTCCTTTTTTTCTCGAAATGGTTCGAACTAACATCGTTGTCGAATCAGATTAGGGACAGTGCCTGACGAACAGAACGAACAAATATTTTTTTTAACACAGCTTCGCGTCTATTGTGTGTCGGGCAAGATTTCAAATGTCCTCCATTTTTTTCAAAGTAAACCATGCACGCACTTCCTTTAGTCTTCTCTTGTACTGATTCAACTTGCTCAGAGACGACCGAGCTTATCTGATCAACTTTTTTTTTTTAAATGACCGATTAGTATCTTAATTATCATGACAAGTTGAGTAATTTCTATCGAAAACTTCCACACAACGAAGAGTCACACAACCTTTCCTTTTTTTTTTTTTCCTTTTATAATTAATATCAGAGATTATCTGGATTTTGTCCAACTAATTCCCACGATTCCGTACGCATGACAAACGAATGTAAACTCAGAAGTGCTGTTATTTCTCCTTATTTAGAGTTCTGAGTCGAGTCGCAACCCTTTGCAATATCGGTATTTCGGAAGGTCGTCCCTTGTAACTCTCGAAAAAACTTTAAGACTTCGTATTAATTACATCGATTTTTTTTATTTTTCTATTTTTATTGATATCCAATCTCACCTTCTCATTCCCATCGTTTCCCTCTGCCTTCGGGTTCACACATTACATAAATTAACCTGTCAATTGGGTCAAGTTAAGTTATGTTATGTACGTTTGTCTCACATATCATCTAAAATACATATAATAAATATATGAGGTAGGTTGGGCGATCAATTTTCCACATGTCATGAGACGAATTTTAAAAAACAAAAAAAATTAAAAATTAAAAAATTTATGCCTCCAACATTCAATTTAATTTCTTAATTGTACCGTTGAATTGAATAATTTTATTTAATAAGTTCAAGGAGGCGGGGTGTACGATCAAAACTTCCTTTTTTTTTTTATTTGTACCACGCAGTATCTCTGAGCCAGCCGAAGCGCACCTCGAGACTAATCTGCGATCAGGCCGGGATCCCTGGGAAAATTCCCGTCGACCCTTCTAACCTAGGATTCGATCCTAGGACCACCCATTTGGGGGTCTAGTGAGGGAACTACTATACCAATCCTAACTTTTCACAGTATGATAATAAATTTTTTAAAATAAAAAATTTAATATTGTTAATTAATAATATCCTTTTCTTAAGCTCTCGCTCCGATTTCCATGGGTTCTGTACGGACGACTTGAGCCGAAATGGTCGTACAAGAGCTGTGGGGTCAGCACATTTGGTACCGATGATAATACTAATTTTAAAAAAAGAATTGGCTCAAGCATAAACCATACGATCGAGAATAGGAATTTGCGTAGTTGGTTTCGCTTTAATTTTAAAATTTTTAATTCACGAATTCGACTATTATTATTATAAGTGCAATTTTCCGTACTCTTTTATTCTTTGTTTTTTAAGGTCGGGAAACATGAAAAGATTTCGAATTCTTACCAATGGATTATGGCTCTAGAACAATGGCACCTGCTCGTTTGTCAATGGTACCGCAACATGCAATTTAATAAGTTAAAAGGAAGGGTTGTACGAATTCAAACTTTTCCATGTGATAATAATGTTAATTCTTTTAATAAAGATTTAATGTAAAATCGTATTGATTAATTAATGATATCCTTTTCTTATGCTCTCTCTCTCTCTCTCCCCAATTTCCATGGATTCTTAAGCCCTAATCCATTCAGTATCGGTTTCTCTGTCTCTTAATCTCTTTCGAGATGTCCTTTTCAATGAACAAAACTAATCAAATGTCATTAACTTGGTGGCGTAGCCATACTAACCAATGGATATCGATTGACGAATTAATTAAACCAGTTGCAGTATAACAAGGATGGCATATTTCCTCGAAATGATCATGCCTTCTTTTTTGTTCCTGTTTTTGCTTGTGCTGTCATGTTCGAGCGGGAAAAAATGTTACAGATAAAAATCGAAGGATGTTTGAACGATCTTCGTTTCTAAATCCGATGCCTTAACGATCGGGGAAACAAAGAGCATAAGAATATTTTACCATTGTTAATTGTCCAGAAATTGATCATTGAAAAACGAAAGATTCCTCAGTTAATAAGCGTGTTATGTCTTTGCTTTTATATCAAACACCACCAAATTTTTATAATCTGCATCCAATATAAAAATTGAAAAAAAAAACTAAAACTAAAGAAAAATGATTAAAAAATCTATTATAAAAAGGTTCGTTGAAAAAAAGTGCTGGTCCAGTAGGGATCGGCCCACTGAGTCATGGTGGATCCAGGTGGCACCGGCCCGTTATCCTTCCACTGCCGAGAGCGGGAGGTAATCGCTGCTCTGTGAAACCAGCCTCACGCGTTGCCCTCCACTCTAAGGCCCGAGAGCTCCAGACCTTCGCCTAGACTTCTCGATCCAACTCACGGCTTGGAGCGGGCGGGCCAGTGATTAGCCACCACGGATCCGGCCCAGCGAACCCGAAACCATGTTCCAACACTTTGTTGCCCCCACTTGAGTTACAGGCCCGCGTTACCAGGTCCGGCAGGCAGCAAGCGTGCTGCACTGTCTTATAAAGTACTTTAGTATTTTCATTCTGGCCGATGTGGGATAGAATCTCCAACAAACCAACCTCTGCAGCAAAATTATTGGAGCAAAACCCTACTGGAATAATGGGGTACTTGGTGCGAACACTCTCAAATCACCAATGGATTAAACCAGGCCCGAGACACAATGCACCGACAGCTGCCGGAAAATCTGTCGACATGGCTGGCCAGTAATTATTTCGAGAATTCTCCTTCCCTTAAACTCTTACCAAAGACCTATGAAATGTTGCATATAAATTTTATCACCTTTTCCTATTTTTTTATTAAAGTTAATTCATTAAGACTCCTTATTCCTGCAATTTTATTTTCCAGTGTATTTCACTACTATTGAATTTCATCATTTGTATAACTTCTTAGATCCGTCTATATTAGTATTGGTGGGTGCACTCGGTCAAGTTAGATTACGTATGCTTGTCCCCGCTTATTTCAATGAACAAGACTAATAGAATGTCCTCGAATTTTGCCGACATTAGCCAATTTGCCTTTTTATTAAATTTTTTTTTGTTATACTATATTTTTACAAATGGAGAATATGTTAAAAAAAAAGAAGAAATGATGTAATAAGCGTTTTTTATCCCAACCGCCAAAACATATGTGCTTAAAAAAAGTGTTGGTCTAGCCGGACTCGGACCACTGAGCCATGGTGGATCTGGGTGACACCAGCCCGTTATCCCTCCACCGTCAAGAACGGGAGGTGCTCGCTGCTCTGTGAAGCCAGCCTCACGCCGTGCCCTCCGTTCTAGGGACCCTGAAATCCACGCCTTCGCCTGGACCTCAAAGCCCAACTCTTGGCTTGGAACGGGCGGGCCAGAAAGCAGCCACTGCAGATCCAACCCAGCAGTGCCGAAGCCATGTCCCAACACCTTAATACCCTCGCTCGAGTTACAAGCCCGCGCTACCGGACTCGGTGGGCAGGTGGCGTCCCACTTTCTCTTGTAAAGTGTATTGATGTTTTGATTGTGGCCGGTGTGGGATGTAGTACAATTAGCTCCCCCACCTCACCGCATTTCCTCCGAACTAAGTTAATTGTCTCCTTTGAGTTTGATTTCGGGATAAAAACGTTAACTTCGCTCCGGTAGATTTTGCGGTCAACCACAGTCCAACCGTGGACACAACTAGTTACCGGGCGCGCATCAATCAACTGGTCTCTAACCGTGATAAATTTCATCTATTTCATCCATTTTTGGAGTTAAATTTTCTTACCCAACCACTTCATTTTGATCTTTTTATTTTTTTATTGTTATTATTATTATTATAAATGTTGCGTCCTTAAGCTCAATTCTCGAATCCGTCCCGGTCTCGAATCTATCAGCATCAATCAATTAATTAGCAGCAAGAAAGAAGAAGATGATGATGCCCTCATCGGAAAAGATTATGAGGTGGGAATGCGGAACGGATCGACATCACTTCAGTGTTTCCATCCCTCGAATTAAAAGCTTTATTTCTCCGTTCTTTAGAAGACAAGACACAACAGAGGGGGAGATATCTCTGTTTTGGTGAAGATATGAAAGCAATAAATAAAATAAAATAAAATAAAATAAAAAGAATCTCAATATGAGGGAATTAGTTCAAACGATTTCACATCTCATTTTCTTAAGTTAGATACTGATCGAATTTCATTAATAAAAAGTTATATTTAGAAGAATTTTATCTAAGTATGTGGCAGTTGAATTTAATATCTTCTATCATTATATTGGAGAAATGAAGCAGTTTTAGTCTCACTTTTAAGATTTCAAAACTACCCTTGATAAATAACCCAAAAAATTTATAAAATACGTGAAAGTGTAAAATCATTTTAAGTGTATAATTACCGCTAATTACTCTCTATTTTTTTTCTAATTATAGATTTCATTTTCCATTCATGATAAATCATATTTAAAATTAAAAGTGCTATAAAATTAATAAAAAAATTACAAAATGTACAATGAAAAATATAATTTAATAATCAACTGCATATTTAACAGTTTTGTACAATGCACGAGCCTGCGTCTAGTATTTCTTTAAGGAAGAAGCGGTGGTTTTAGTCTCTTTTTTATTTTCAAAAGTACACTTTATTCTAGTTTGACTATATGACAGTCTTTAAGTCTTTTTATTGGTTATATAATGATTTATCTCCATAATTGAGATTATATAAAACTATTTATTGACGTAATATCTTTCTATAACCGTATTTTATTACATTTTATCATTTAAAAAGTGTTAATTTATGAAAATTGAGATAGTTTAGTTAATTTATTTAATTCTTGTATAATAATAATTTTTTTATCTTTTTTTTTTTAAAATAGGAAAAGAAAATCCGAGGCCAGAAAAACAGCTACCACAAGGTTCAGTTATGGCGTAAGACGGAGCATTCTTGTTCTATCCGAGCGGGGCCCACTGCCATCTGCACTTTTGCCCTTTTCCTGGACAAACGATCTTCTGCCGAGCAACGCTGCAAAGATCCCTAATTTTTCCAGCGTCCCCACGTTCTTCTTGTTCTCGATCGACCGTTTACGTTCGATTCCCTTCTCCTCGCGGCGAAAAGTTCCAATCTTTTACCCCGTAGCCGTGTCAGAATTGGTTTCTCGCACAGGGGCAACTCCTGTTCATGGAGGGACGGCACGGCTCTTCAAGAATAGTAACTGTCAATTCGGGGCTCTCGTGAGTTGATGTGGGATTTCGAGGCTCTGGGTCCGATGAGATCGTTTCTGTTCTAGATCATTCGCGTGAGAGGAAGAGATTGATTTCCTGAATTTGCGGAAAGATGCTGCTTCGCTCAGGTCGGTTTAGGCTCTGAAACAACGGGGTTTGGTGCTTCCCAGCAGTTCGTTACCTGTGATTTGTCTGAGCTGATGTCGGTTTGACAGACTGGTTCGATGGGATAATCTGGCGTTTCTTTTCATATCTTAGTCCTTCTTGTCTTCCACTGCCTGGTGTTTGATTAGTGATTGGATTATTGATACAATTTAAAGATTATGAAGCGAGGGAAAGATGGTGAGAAGGTGATGGGACCAATGTTCCCGAGATTACACGTAAATGATGCGGATAAAGGAGGCCCAAGAGCCCCTCCTAGGAATAAGATGGCCCTTTATGAGCAGCTTAGCATTCCCTCCCAAAGATTCAATCCAGCACTTTTGCCTGCTAATACAAACAGCAATAATTCGGTCCCTCGATCATCTTCCAGTAAGGTAATTAATTAAGCATTGCAACTCTATGATTCCAATATATTTTCATGACAAGTTGTGTTCAGGCCATGTTTCTTTTACTGGGTTTGATTGATTTCTTGCGAATTGGCATGCCTTGGATGTCTCTATAGCTTGTAAACTTCTAACTGGTTACAGTTTAGTCAGCTGTCTAATTTCTTCATTTTCTTGATTAAGAAATTAACTGTTAATTTCCACTCGACATTACCTAGCTAGCAAAAGGAAATATATTGGCATTAAATCTGCAATCAGCTCTCAGAGCAGAGTGGTCCTTTTGTCTATTAGCTTCGCTGGTTTGATAACTTTTCTTTTCATGTGCCTAGGAGGAATAAGACAAGAATTTGTGTTAGCTTCCTTTTGCAAGATAAATATGTACCTTGATGAGAAGACGAGCTTAACTCATACATGTTTTCCCATTGTCTTAGAGGTGTGGCATTAATCTCCCTCACCAAATAGGATCAGATCGCCAACTTCTGCTTCCTTCTATACATAGCAATGTCTGGAAGATCCTGTTGAATTTTACTGCTTATATTCGTTGATGAATCAAAATATTGTGCATACTTTGATGGTTGGGGTTATTGAATGTTCCAACTATTGGTGTAATTGGTTCCGTTTTAGGAGGATATATATGAGCATATCTTCTTTGTTCAGCAAAGATGCATTTTTTGGTCTGTTGAATACATAGGCATTCTCTTTGACTATAAAAGCATTTCTTCTTTGTTGGCGTTTTCAGGTGTGCGGTTTGGACAGGAAAAATTTCTTCGCCATTCACTTGCCTCCTTCAAAACCTACTTTTCATCCCGAGAAGCTCAATGGTCTCAAATCAGATAGATCCAATGCGAGCACCTCATTTGCTTGTCTTGGGCAGCACAATAGATCAGTTGATGAAGATGATTTCACTGTCCCTATATTTGCTCATTCACAAGAAGGTCAAGAGAAATACCAGAACAGTAAGGAAAATGAAAATTTCGTGCCCTTAAATCCGAATCATATGCGTCATCATTCAACAAGGATCCAAACCCAAAATAGTGGAGCGAAGAAGAACTTAGTAGAACCTGAAAATATTGATGAAGAAGAATCAAAGGAAGTTGGTAAATGTTCTTGCAGCAGTGGAAATAATGAATCTCCAGCGGGGATTGAGGTGGCAGATGCTGCTGAGCCCAGATGGGACTTTCCCTCAAGCAATACTAAGGGAAGCGAGGATGTGTCTGAAGCCTCCATTTTAGATTCAATCTCAGCAATAGACATCTCTCCTGATGACATTATGGGGATAATAGGTCAAAAGCATTTCTGGAAGGCAAGGAGAGCAATTGTGAAGTAAGTTTGGCTCTTCAGTTGTTTCTTGTGTGCCTATGGCTGCTACCAATTTTTTGCCTTTCACCTGCTTACTCGAAATTGTCATATATTTGTTAGGAAAAGATCCCTTCTCTTAGCTGCTCACAGATATTTCTCATTGTGTCGTTCTTTGGAGAAATGTCCAGTGTGTGCAGTGTGCTGGTTTTTTTTTTTTTTTTTTTTTTTGTGGAGATTTCAAATTCCTTAAATTTTCTTCTCATACTGATGAATTAGTGAAGTTTTCATTTTGATTTCGAGTGAATCTACTATTTGCAGTCAACAGAGAGTATTTGCAGTGCAAGTTTTCGAGTTGCATAGACTGATAAAGGTTAGCTGCGACATCTCATATCTCAGTTTATCAGATACCATCTCCACTTTCTTTTACTCATGATTTGATTCTATCCTCCGACAGGTTCAGAAATTGATTGCTGGTTCCCCTCACCTTCTTCTAGAAGATACATCCACCAATACGAGCAAACAATCTTCAAAAAGCTTGCCTGCAACAAAACTCTTTGCAGAAAACAATGACAAATCTCTGTCACCTGCCATGAAACATGGAGACAAGCCCAAGAAGCCTACCCATCCGGTGGAATGTTCCGCCGAAAATGCTGTTGGGCAGATGCCAGTCCTTGCCAATAAGAGTGCTCTGCCTGGCCCTCCCATGGTTTCTAGTTCCGGCACATGGTGCCAACCAGAGCACCAGTCCCCGGAGCAGCAGCAGTGGCTAGTTCCTGTGATGTCACCTACTGAGGGACTTGTTTATAAGCCTTATTCTGAACCTGGCTTTGGTAGCACCGGCTTCAGTGGCTCATACAGTTCCTCTACTATGATGATGGGAAACTTTGGGAATCCAGCATATGGGGTCCCTGCACATCATGGGATGGGGTTTGTCCCAGGCATTCCTCATGCAGGCCATAGCTATTTCCCGACTTATGGCAAGCCTGTCATGAGCTCTGGAGTCCCCGCTTATGGTTACGGATCCATTTATACCGTTGAACCTGGGAACCGTTTGACCGAATCCACTCCTGCTGTTCAAACCGGTCACATTCTGAGACAACCACCCAACCGTCCGAAACCTCAGAACACATGCAACAACAATAGCGTCCCAGTCCCAAGACCTGCACCTGTTGTCGCGAGGCTCCAAACATCGAAGGTTCCTGACATACAGGGAAGCATTGGGAGCAGCCCCCCAAATGACAGAACAAAGACAACCCAAACAGGTTTATCACAAAACCCAAGCCGATCCAATGAGATGCAAGGAACCGATTCAGGCAGTTTCAGTGTAAGAGCAGGGTGCTTTGGAAATGAACGAAGAGATGATGGTAAAGATGAGCTCCCTCTTTTCCCCATGGCTCCGGCATCTGCAGAAGCTGACCAGTCAACAAGGGTCATAAGAGCCGTGCCTCATAATGCCAGGTCAGCCTCTGCATCGGTGGCTCGAATATTTAGGTCTATTCAGGAAGGGAGGAAGCATTACGACTCGGTTTGAGGCTGCAGTTTTTGGGTTATTTTGCTAACCATTCTTAGTTCAGCTTAGTTCAGCGTTTATTGTTTTTGATGCCAATAATTCCAGAGATCCAGGTCTGATTCGCTTTTGGTGTAGTTATAGGTGATATGTTTGTAAAATATGAACGTCCTGTGATGTTGAGAGCTTTCACTACTGATTAATACAAGTTTCCATGCAAGTTGCAACATTTGCATCCATTCTTTCATTCTCACTGTTATTTCGGCCCGAGACGTACAGGAGGAAGAGAAGAATAGAGAGCAAGCACGGGAGCTGCCTTGCTAATGAGAATCTAATAAAAAACTCACCCCAATGCAGTCGGGTGAGATCAAAATTTTATATTCGAATTCCTATTGTGTATTTGACAAAAACACTCGGTAGAAGTGTGTTCTTTAGATTTAAATTTGGAGGACACCAAATTCTTGGTCTGTATTAATCTTTGGTGATGCTATGCTAACAATTTAGTGTTGACACGTAAGTTGAATATTACTAGCGAAGGGATCAAATCATCACTACGACTGTCTCATTTTAACTAGTCATCTCGAGGAGTCATCTTGAGGACTATGTCACCATAACGTACCACCATTTGTAATTTCAAGCTCATTTAGATTCATGAAAATCATCTCTAGAGATGATCGTGCGGTGATGAGCAAGAGAACGTTCTGCTATCAAGGGAACTGAAGCAACCAGACGATTATGCAGCACCCCTTGAGATCCATCTTCTCAAGGGCACAGAGTAGTCTGGCCTGGTCCACCGTAGAAGTACATCGGCTCTCCGATGTACCCTTCTCTGTAGTTGAACCCATCGTAGCAATACGGCTCGGCATTGTACATCCCGACCCAGTAAGGGTACTTGTGATACCGGGACCAGTCGACGATTCGGAGATGGTTCATGAAAGCTGCATTACCGTAGAGGCTCTCGGCGAAGTCCCTGCTTCCCATACTGGTCTTTGTGTGAGGCCTCTTCCTCACCATCCCGCTGTAGACTTCGCCACCCCACTGGACCAGTATGGCGCTGTGACTTAGGTAGGAGAAGAGCTCTGCCGGCCAGTACCCGACCACGGTTGGGTTTGGCCCGTACTGAAGCCACCAATTCGACTTGTTCGTGTCCTGAAAACTCGAGTTCCGCTGTGAGAAGTTCATAAATTTGGATACACTTTACAAGAGAGTTTTACTATTACCATGTAGATGCCAAGGGCAATGTAATATTGTTGCCACTCGCTCGACCAAGCATCGAAAGCTGCACCGACAGCGAACTCTTTGCTGGTCTGTATGAACCCGGAACATGTTAAGTCGAAGCATCCCGTCGAGTTATACGAGTCCTTCTGGCAAGGGACAGACAGAAGATCAGTTACCGAGCCAGCCAAGCAGCAGATATGTGTGTGAAACACTAATGTTTTCGACTAATTATCGTACTTACGGTCCAGTGGACGAAGAACCAGCTACTAGTATCGCCATACAAGCTCGGGTTCACCTGCAAATGAGCCATGTAAAAGAAGAACAGAATCCTGGGGCCTTAATAGACCGACATTAAAGGGTAAGCTGTCAATGGGTTATTACAATCCACCCCGATTCAACGCTGTTGAAATTGTCGCCGGGGCCACCGAGGAGCCATATCTGGCCGCTCGAGTAATCACCGTGATGTCCCGGGTCAATGCTCGGGTTCCAGATGTTGACATCGGCAGAAGCTCCGATGTAGTTGTAGCCCAATGTGACGAGAGTCACATTGTTATATCACTGGACAACAAACATACGTGCTATGCATGAAAAAGATAAGAATAAAAGTACAAATAAATAAATAATATTATGATAAAATTATATTATTATATTATTTATTTATAATTTATTATAATTTAATTCTTTTAAAATTTGCTAACTTATATTAATAAGTAAAACATTCTTAATTTTTACCGGTATATTATGTCAATTTACTTTTTTACTTTTACAATTTCAAATTATTCGTTCAAAAAACTCGACTAATTTTTACTAGTAAAATGATAGATATAGAGTGAGATATGAGGATCTGATCAGTTAATAAAATATTTTTACTGATAATATTGTAGATATGAGGTGAGAGAAAAATAAATAAAATTATTATTTTGCCCTTAATCTAAAAATAAGATATATTCCATAAATTTTAATATGTAAGTTATATTAAGAGCTAATATGGAAAATGAAAAAGACACCAAATTTCCTACATTTTTACATATAGTAGTAGAGATTAATGGATTAAAAATATAAATAAAAAAAAGTCAATTAATATTTTTTATTTATGAAATATGGGAAAGGTGAGTGTGTTTACAACTTAATTAATCGATAATACATGATGATTAATGATTCTACCTGGATGACATGACTCTTCAAAGCAGGATGATCAAAAGCCGGCTGTTCATGAATATCGACACAATCGATAATGTCCCCATCTTCACTCTGCATTATTCGTAGCAATTAAGGTATAATTAGTTAATCTACATTAGTAATAGATAATTTATGAAAATTTTGTATTTTTAATCAGAATATCAAAAAATGAAAAATTAAAAGAAAAAAGGTTTTATCAAATATAAAAGTATGTAGAGAAATTATAGGAAGATGAAAATAAATGAGAACAGTGCACTGTTGACGAGAATCGAGCACTGCACAAGTCGAAGACGACAGCACTGCATCAAACCCGACTCTCTCTGTGTGTCTCTTTTGTTTCTAAGATCCATTGAACATCACATACCTTGATAGTCTTGACCGCAGGCTTATTGAGGAGTCTCAGCTTCTCGTTGATTTCTTCTTTAATTATCTCTCTAGAGATGGATGCTTTATCCGACCCGTTGATAGAAGTAGTACAGGCGATGAAGACGATGACGGGAAAGAAATCCCACCTCATCTTCTCCTCTTCAACCTTTCGCTCTCTATCTACCTCTCGAAGTCTTTAGAGAGAGAGAGAGAGAGCAGATTTTGGAAAATTCTCAGAAAAGAATGGACAGACAGAGAGGTTGAAGGCTTGGAATATAGATTATTCCGCACCAAATGGAACGGTCATACCACGTAGGTAATATTGAATGGTATATCCGTTCAATTAGAATTTACTATTTATTAGATTTTTAAATATTTTTTACTATTTATATATTATTTTTAATTATGATTCACCATTTATTTAAGGTTTTTTTATATATTTTTTAAAGACTTTTTAGGATTTAATAACCATAACTATATAGTTGTTGATTACATGTTAAGTCTCAATTTGACGAATATACCATGTCAGCAACGCCTACGTAGTATAACCATTCCACTGAAGACTTTATCGACTAAGAGGGTACTGGTTCAAGTTTAAGTAACTATTTATTCTCATTCTCTTCTATGTCTACTAGAGCATGGCCAGTGCTTTGCACTGTGAGTATTATCGAGCACAGAAATGAAATGTAAGCATGTTGATACGTGTAAATTAAACCGACGAGAAAGTTGAGGGGAAAAAGTTGATTCGGTTTGAGAAGAAATGGGAAGTGTGCGTGAGTGATGTAGAAATTGAAGGTACTATTGGTGATCCTCCAACGAAAGTAAATTGACTGTAGCCAGTATTCTAAAAGATTTCTATATACCAGTGGTGCATACAAAAAAAATGACAGTGAAGGTCTCACAATAGGATTAGTAGTTAAACTAGGTGGGTCAGTTTTGAGATGGGAAAAAGAGATCAAAACCAGCCTCTTATCTACTAGGAAAAAATATTGAATAAACTAACGTGAGTTATTTCAAGTGGTTCGACACTCGGTTCTCTCAAGCAAGGTCTCAGGTCCGAGTCATCGTGAACAAACGAAACTCACACCGGAGGAGTTTTACTTTTATGCGGGCTGACCTAGGTTGAACTGAAATTAGTCAAGAGCTCATAGGACTGATGAATACCGGTGGTGCAGACTCAAAAGATATATGCGATGAATGAGTGCTCATTCATAGAATTGATTTAAGCAAAGATATACCTGATCGGGTCTCAGTGAACGAGTCTTAATATTTTATCATTTTGCCACAACTTGGTCAACCATTTTTTGTATTTTGTATCGGTTATTAACTAAGGGGCTTTATGTGTCAATTCACTTCCATAAATATATTTTGTCTGTTTAGAAGGAAACAAAAAATGCTTAACAGTGAGCCAAACCTCGAGCTTATCCCCAAAATACCCAGAGTCAACCTAACCTTTTGAAAGTCAATCTCACATTTTTAACACAGTACAGTGACACGATATGGATCCAACATGAAGTTAGCAAGTTTTGGTCGAGACTTGATTTACCTTATATTTAAATCATTTGAATTTATATATTCTATTTAGATGCGATTAAACTCATTTAATTAGTTCATTACTTGCCTACGGGGCACAACCCTATTGGTCGGGCACTGAGAGACGTCCCAGGTTCGAATTCCAGGAGGGGCGTTTCCTCTGTGGATGGAGGGAGACTTTCAGCCCTCTTGATCCCATTAGGTTCGCTTGTCTTACCCAGTACAGGTGATTTGCAGGTTATTGCATGTACCCCAAGGAGGAGGTGTCGCAACCATTGCTAGTCGGATCCAGAAGGCGCTCGGATACCTCAGTTATAAAAAAAAATAGTTCCAATACTTTATTTATTTGTTTGGGAGCCGAAGGTGCGTCAAGAAATAGACCATGATTTTTGCTTGATTATTTTTCAGTTTAATTTATTGTATTTTAGTTGCCTTAGTCATGTTATCGATATGTTAATTTGGAGAACTGTGTCAATTGAGTTTTATGTAGACACATGTATTCCTGTGTTATGATTAAAAATACTACAGATCGAAATGTGACATTGCTATGTTTGAAAATGCAAAGTTGGTTATAAGTTGGTAAGTATAGGTAAAATCTCGATAAAATTGATTTGTATATAGAAATTTTATGTGTTAGATTTTAATCCATATCATTTCAAATAAAAATCAAACTTCACAATAACTTTGTCATCAAACGTTGTAATCACTGATGTAATTTAATATTACGTGAGTTAAAACTTTATAACATGTATATATATTTGTTGTCAATTATGATGTGGATGTGACCTGAATCGCCGACATGAGGGGTCCCGTTGAGAGGTATTGTCCGCTTTGAGCAGCAGCGTAGCGATTCTGCCCTCATGATTTTGTCCTAGAAAAGACATCCCTAGATGGAAGTGGGCTGTGCATGAGTTTATGTAATCAAGATATTAGTTTCAATCATACGCCATTTGAAAAAAGAGGTCGAAACTTGGGTTCGACTCTCAACAAGAGCACCAACAATGTGGACGGAACTGGAATCGCTGACATTGAAGTGCTTGGGACTAATCATATATCAGAGAGTTAAGGGCAAAGTGAGCTCTTTATATAAGCTTATGCATATCCCAATTCCATCGAGATATACCTTTTCTAGGACAAAATTGTGAGAGTCGAGCTACTGCTCAAAGCGAACAATACGTCTAACAATACATTTCATGTGATTGGAGCTCCCATGCCTTTAAAGCAAGTTTTTTCTTTTTACTCAATTGTAAAAAAATCTTTGATGGTCCTAACTCATAATAATATTATATATAAAAACTGATTAAATCGCTTTGATCAGTAATAATTATAGTAACTATTTAGATGATTAATATTAATTTTTTTGTTTGTCACATTACGTGGTAATATACAATCATCTAAAAACTTTTCGTAATAAGGAGTTAAATCTCTATAATGAAGTGCTACCTAGCCGATGCATTCAAATAGTGCAAATCCGATTTTTATCTCTAAGGCTATTTTTGTAATTATCCCATTAAATGAAAATACTTGTTAAGATAATATTGTGCATTTCCAATTTTGCCCTTCACCACCGGGGAGCATCCGTGGCGGCTGAGCTGCAATTAGCTGTCTGTGGAGCGGCCGCGAATCGGTAGGTGTGGTGGGCCCCGGGGCCTAATTTTAACAATGTCGGCGACAACTGAGCAACGTGGACGGTTGTCACTTTCCGTCGAAAGCCCACATTCGGTCACCATCCCGCCTCCCGAGCGCAGCGGCCGATACGGACAGTTGAACGGCCACGATGCGCGTGTACGGCCACCGCCACTGATTTTCTCAACCAGAAAAAAGAAAGAATATCTTTTTTATTTTTATTTGTACCACACAGTATTTCGAATAAGTTAAAATGCATCTCGAGACTATTTTACAGTCGGTCTGGAATTCCTTAAAAAATTCTCATCAACCCTCCCACCATGAGATTTGATTATGAGATCACTCATTTGGAGTCTAGTGGAGGAACCACAACGTCAATCAGAAGTCAGTAAAAAGAAAGAATATCAACCAACATAATTCGATTTACCTCGGCATTTGTCACCCTTAGACAAAGTTCGCAGAGTCGACTCTTCGTAAATGAAAAAAACTCATTCTGTATGGGTTTTATTTTTCAGTGAATCGATCCAATTCAAATTAAATTAGACGGAGGACGGAAGACATGCCATTAGTACGATCCTATAATTTCCTCCTATTCCTTTTTAAGTCCATAGTTTCATTTCTCTTGAATATATATATACATATATATACACACACTAAATACTGACCAAATTTTATGATGAAAAATTGAAAATATTACATATAAAATATTTGTTCTAACACTTGCCAAATTTTTTTATTAGATAAATAAAGCAACAGAGAACAACGGGACTATTTTTCGATTACCATGCTATCTTGTAAAACATAGTTAAATAATTGAGAAATTTCTAAGTAAACTCTATCTCACGAGACGACTTAAAAAAATATCGATTAAATTTCAGCTAAAAGACTAAAAATAATATTAATAACTCGAATAAACATAATTATTTTTAGATAATAATTTCCAATTTTAACCTTCATAGTCTGGAAATGTCCATAGCAGCTGTAGTATGCCTGTCGATCTGGAGGGCCCCAGTGCTGAAACATTCTTAAATGATATTATTTTATCATGTTAAATAAAAAAATATTAATTAAAATATGATAAATAAGTAAAATTAATATTAATCATTCTATAGTAATTATAATTAAAATAATTCTTTCTAACATCATTGTAAAATAGTATTTTGTAAGGTTTTTTTACCGTACTAAATTTACAGAATCTAGGTGAAATTTTTTTTTTTTTTTTGATATCGATGGTGTCCGGCGCCGTAGCAACCGACTAATCCACCGGAGGGTGTATTTACAGCCCTGGGCCCCACATTAAACCCAAGATACCGACCTCCAGGGGGTTTCGAACCCGGGCGCTCTTGGAGTTTACTCAAGAAGCCTGCCACTGGGCCGTTGCCCCTGGAGGTGAATCTAGGTGAAATTGAGCATCGCGCAGGGTTCCCACTTTCCGGGGCTTCACGTCGAAATCCCACACGCGCTGCAGATGTGACGAGATGATCGGCCACGAAACACGCGTCCGGTCAACGCCGCCATGTCCACCGCCACCGATTCTCTCTAAAACACCAAAAAGTAAAAAAAAAAAAAAAAAAAAAAGTCCCGTCCGTCTTCACTTTAAAAAAAATTCACTATTTTTTAAATACGAAAATTCAAATGATTTGATGAAGGAACTGGGGCCCACATGGGAATAGCTGTCGTATCGTCAAATGCCAGCTGTGAGACCTTGACAGCTGCCCTTTGGTCGATTTCTCCGCCACCTATTTATTCCCTCGCTGCAACCTTGGTTCACTCGCCTCAGCTCACACGTCACTCAGATTCTCAGCTGTTCCTCTTCCCCCTCCGTTTCCGATTCTCTCCGACGACCTCCGCATCTTCCACGCAATGGCGTTCTCGAAGTCCGCTATCGTAGCTCTCCTCCTCGCCGCCGCAGCGCTCACCGCTGCTGCTCAGACGGAGGCCCCGGCGCCCAGCCCTGCCTCGCCGGCCAGCTCGGTCGTTCCCTCGCTCGCCTCGGCTCTCTTCGCCGGCGTTGCAGCTATGGTCTTCGGATCTGCGCTCAGGATCTGAACAGACGATCGATGCTCTCCCTCTTCCCCGCTCATCCTCATCGCTTTTGCCGATCGGATCGCTCATCTGCGTCAGTGCTCGTCGTGACTGCTTGATATCTACAAGTACAGCTTCTCAGTTCGTTACCGCATTCTTTTTTAGTATCGTAGTCCACAGTAGGAGACATACGTGGCTTTTCAGTGGTCAGATCTGAGGGTTTCATCCACTTTTTGGCTTGCGATTGTGGATTGAGTACATTCTTGATGGATTTCTACATCTGTTATATCGATTGTTACGCATAAATAAAGTGATTCGTTTCCATTGATTTGTTTCATCTCCATCTAAGTTAATCAAAAGCCTCGTGAGTTCCAAATCTTTTCCGTTTTTGCGTCGGGATCACAGTGTGTGTGGTGCTTGATAGAGAATGCTATGAATCTCGGACCTGGCTTTCTGATTAATCGAGAATGATATGCATCTCAAAGCCTGGGTTTCTAATTAAAACTATTTTAAACGTAAATTTATCCTATCAAAATACTCGAATGAACATCTTACTTAAATGGAGAAATGCATTGAACCATATCAATCGATCTATCTCAGAAAAAATGCATGTTTTATGTATGCGTTCCAATCAAATGGTTTGCTAATGGGATTTTTGACCGTTTGATCGAAAAATCAAATAAATTAAAGACAAAATTAGATCATTTAACTCATGTAAAGTTGGTAACAGGGAGGGCATCTTCTTTTGGCATGACAAACGGTTTGCTAATGGGATTTTGACTTTCGTTGCCAAAAGGTGAGCTCACTTTTCTCGAAGCTTTCTGTCATCTATAAGCTTTGGCATTGGCCAAGATGTGTCGATCCTGGGATTGGTCTATCGCTCTTGCAGAATTCTCTTTAACTGGCTGCTTAGGATAGCTTCTGTTGGGATTCAAAAACTCTAGATTAAAGTCCGTGATATTCGGGAAAGTATCATGCCCCAGCTGCCCAGAGTTCGATGGGGCAGGTCAGGTCCCTATGGTTTCATGGTCACATTCCCCGTGCTTCCTTTATCAGCTGGCTGGTCATCTTAAATAGATTGCCTGTCAAAGACAGGCTTCCAAGCCGGTATTCTCTCCCTAATTTATTGTGCGAGTATCGCGGTACCACAACGGAGACTCATCATCATCTATTCTTCGAATGTCCTACAATAAGAAGTACGCGTTTAATGTTCTCGTCCACCTCCAGTAGTGCAAGCGATCGGGAGACAGAATTCTAATGGATTACCAATCCGAGGAGGTCCAAAGCAATTCTGACTATTCTTGCCAAATTAGCCTTCATTTGCTTCATCTATTCCATACGGCGAGAAAGGAATTTCAAAATATTCTAGAGCAGGTCCAAGCCGTCCCATATTTTGTTTTTGAGTTTTTCTTTTCTTTTCTTTTTTAAAGTTATTGGAGGAGGGAAGGGCTAAGAATGTTGTGGCTATGGCCCCGAATGTAAGTAGAAATATGGCCCACTCTCATGCCCACCAGACAAACAAACGTCAGCCCTTAGGTGCACTGGCCATACATCGCGTGCAACGTGGATCAGTCGAAATAATTCATTTTCTTTTCTCATTAGAGCGGACGTGCGTGTATATGGAAAAAAAGTCTATAAATAGTCCTACCTCACGATAACGCAGTAAGAAAGAATCAATTAGATTTACTTTTATCAATATTAATTATAGAAACTGTCCAAGTGATTAACACTTCCATTTGTCACATTTAATTATTGCCTCCTCACGCCATGCTAAAATCAAGTTCATACTAAAAATCAAATTCTATCCTGTGCCATTCCAAGAGGACCGGGTTCATCATCCAAACCGGAACAGCATCCAGCCTGGCTGGGTGAGCCTCATGGGAAAAGTGAAGGTTGAAAATCCTCGCATTTGACGCCAAAAGTGCTGCTATAATTTGCAGTTTCGGGCAATCTAATCTAGGACTACTTACTCTGCCCTTATCACGTTCGCAGATCGGATGGTTTGGATCAGTCGGGGAACGATTGAGATTCATTCAAAGAATGGTCCATGCTCTAGGAATGTTCTGCCGGGCTAAATTGGCCAAGGAATGCGGAGCAAGCGACAAGGGAAAACGAGTGTCTATTCAACAATCGATGACGACCAGACCGACCTGCAGTTTAAGAGGTCAATGATGATAAACACCAGAGAGCCCATAACAGAACCAAAAAAACCACTACCAGGTGATGTGCTGGATGGAATAATATAAAACAAAAGCAGATCCCCGTAACCTGCCCCTACGGCCACCACTTAATTCCCGAAGCGATCCTAGACATTCATTTTGCAGAAGAACCCAAATTAGCTTCCCAACAGAGCAACCAAAGTTTGCCATTACCATCCACTCCTCCCAAGTCACCCGTGCATAGTAGAACAAGACTTACAGGCTCATAGCAAACAAGGAGAAAACAGCCAATAGACGAATCATAGCAACACAGAATTCAAAGCGATGGACAAGGACACAGGTTTGCATTCACCATCGACACACAACATTATAACTCAAATTCCGACCAAAAATAGAGAGAAGAGTATATCCTATTACAGAGAACACCTGTCTCATAGCTTCAAGCCATAAAAGCCTAAACTAACTGCCATCCATACGACCCAGAAATATTGCTAATCCATCTCATTACAGGTACCAACACCACACCAGATTCACAGCAACTCAGGTTTTGGGTGAAGCCTTGGAAGCTGCCCCTGCAGGAGCAGGAGGAGCGGCACCCTGAGAGGCTGGAGGGGTGGCGTCATAACTGCCACGGGTGGCTGCTCCAGCACCAGCTGCACTGCTGCCATCAGCAGGGTAAGGAGGCGGTTGTGGATATGCGCCGCTGCTACCATACCCACCATATGGAGGCTGCTGCTGGGTATATCCTCCCTGAGGAACAGCAGGTGGCGCACCATATGGGGCTTGCCCATACCCCGGCATCTGTGCCTGAGACTGGGGATAACCTGCCTGGCCATAACCTCCTACTGCGCTCGGCGACTGCTGAGACTGCCCATATGGCGGCATATTCATTGGAGGCTTCTGGGCTGGTGGAACCCCATAGCCCGGCCCATATCCAGGCTGAGAAGTCGGGGGCATCCCATAACCAGGCTGGGCTGAACTGTACCCAGGTTGCTGACCCATTGCTGATGGTGGCTGCACAGGTGGAGGTGCTCCCTGAGAGGTATCACCCTGGGCCCCATAAGAAGAATGAGCTGCCCCCTCCTGGGTCGGGTTGGTCGCACTGCTGTAGCCCGAGCTGGCACTGTAGCTCTGCTGCTGCTGATCATAAGGTGGAGGCTGCCCGTAGCCTGACTGGGGAGGAGCATGCTGAGTGTATCCACCATAGGCATCCTGGGAGTATCCATGCCCTTGCTGTCCATAAGCAGCAGCAGCTGGTGGCTGACTGTAGTTATAGCCTGAGGGATCAGTCGACCCTGTGGGGCCACCTGGCGGCCCCTGCTGCTGCTGCTGCTGTGAGGCAGGCGGCTGCTGGGAGTAATAATCATAGCCACCGCCTGGCTGAGACGGTGGGGCAGCTGACTGGTCCCAGTTAGAGGCATAACCACCGCTCGAGGGCTGTGGAGGATAGCTTCCGTATTGGTTCTGTGTCATGTACTGTGGGGCACCAGGGTATGCTCCAGGCTGAACATAGCCATAGCCGGGCTGCTGCATAGGTGGGGCTCCCCAGTTTGTCGGAGGCCTCATTTGGTATCCCTGCTGGCTGTACCCTCCAGACATCGATGAAGATCTCATACGGTTCTGCATTTATGGGGGTAAAACCTCATATGAACAGAACACAAATTTCCTAGGCAAGAATAAAAGTAAAGATTTCCAATGCATGATATAAATCACAAAAGAAGAAACATATATTACATGCACAAAGAAACACATAAAGACAGTTACACAAATACAATGACAAATATGAATACTAATTAACAAATGGCTATCATTATTAACATCGCATTTTGTATCAAGAGGAGATGTAGACACCCATACCGCATTGGTGGTTGTAATTACCGATACGTGTTACTCCTGCAGGAGGCCCCATCCTCTCCCTATTTAAAGTGCATGGGTACAAACATATAGCAACATCTATACAACTACTCTAATTAAAACGACGAATAGATATTGGATTCTATAGCAACCAATAAAATTGCAATAGAATTGGGAGCACATATGAAACAATGGAGAGTTAATCGGAGTATTACTATATTTGAGTTTAGCTACCAGAGTATTATCTATCAATCAGGTATAGTTAGTATGGCACAGAAACCGATATGACCTCAAAATAGCCAGTGAAGTTAAATAGGACATAATGAAAAGTGCCAAAGTTGAATAAGTAAAGAGGAAATGGCTTTGGCAACCAGTAACATGAAAAAAGATCATAATCTGCACCTCCCCAAACAAAATCTAGTTGAGCAGATATATGTCACTTTAGTTGAGGTTCTTATCCATTTGAACAAGGATTTAGAAAGTAGAAAGATCATAATAAGAATATTCTGGTCACCAACAGCACATTATCTTATAGTTGAGACTCATAATATGAATTTGAAATATTTACCCCAATAACAATTATCTCCATTAAATGAAATTGCTAATCCTCTCCCAGTAGCATATATAATTATTAAAGCGTGGGAGTTGAGACCATACCAGAGCAATGCTGGGGGAACACCAACACAGAAGTCTATGTTAGTGTCACCATAGCTCGAAAGAAACTAACCCTACAATAGTCCCAACAATAACATCAGTCATCTGATATTCCAGGAATAAGCATATACTTGGGCTCCTGCGGGAAAGATCACTCACTAATATATATCCAAGAACTCCTGATATATGTCCGAAATATATCATAGAAATTATGAGCTCAATGAACCTTTGGATTTCAACTACGGAAAGTTCTCCGCAAGAACTTATGTCCAAAGATCATTTTCACCAAACTTAGGCAAATAATAATGACCTTCGTATATTCCCAGTGGCATAATATATCAAAAGCTACACCAATGTCCAAATCTTCAAAATCCACCTCAACTTGTATAAGGAGAGAAAATAGCAAAGCATTACTCATATATTGGATAATTGGAAGATTACAGGGCAAAAGACCACAAACAAACATATAACATCATCATCAAAATTGTTTCATGAGAACAATCTCTAAGAAGTGAGTGCCTAAGATCACCATCTGCTTCAATGTGAATCAATAAATTGCGGAGATTAGGTGATTTTGATATATGAAATTAATTTCCGACCAACCAAACTCTGTCAGCAAGTTAGCAGCATCAAATCACTGGAACTGTTCTAGGACATCATCCAGTATGACATAGGGTAGACAAGCGATTAATGACTGTTTAGATATCTTATATTCAACATCAAATACATCACAAGCATTTCCACTTAGTAAACCATATTTAAAGAGAAAAGAAAGTACATGAGAAATCTCCAGAATTATAATTCAAAAGTAAAAAAGAAGTAACCATCAATAATCCTAACCATATAATGTAAAATGTACATACATGTAAGGGAGACATGAGATCGTCAATTGAAATGAAACACAGAGTACAATCGCAAATTATCACCCATAAAGTACAAAATCCAAAAAGGAAACAACCAAATATTAGGGAAAAGGGAAAATCATAAAAACAGAGCATCAAGGCAATTTATGCTACCATATAAGCAAACAAAATAATATATCTGTTCTATGCAGATGAACGATAGACAAGATAGAGATTTGTTTAATAAAACTGTTCGGATACACTGTCACACAAAACATACCAAAATAAAGCTACCAACAAAGAAGTCTTAAGAACATGTGACTTAAAATAAATAAATGTAAACAATTATATCCAAAATGAGAAGGATTTCCATGCCCCATCAATAAAGAAACAACTAATAACAAATGGAAAGACTTGTGAATTCTTCTTTATTCAGAATCTCCACGATCAATGAGGCCATTTGAACAAAATGATGGTGTACCCAAGTCAGATTATTATGGAAGACTTCTTGTAACTTCATGGGCGAATATAGAAGAAAATTTTATGTTTTCAAACTGGGAACAATTCCAAGGACAATTCATACCACATCCTTCTATTAAGAAGGAGATGCCATATCATCAAACAAGTCTACTTTATATTCCAGCATCATGATAGGAAACTTAGGATAATCTCAGCACATGAATCATGACAACAATATACACAACCATACCTCACTTATAACTTCAGCTACCAACTGCTTAGCAGCCTCAATTTGCTCACTTGTACCATCAATATACAGATTTCTATCAGTCGCTGGATCACCAGGTGGCAGGTGCAAAGGAACCACCTAGAGTGCATAAATATCAACCCATCAGAGAAAAGGTTAAAAGAAGATGTTCAGTAACATAAACTACAGCCGCATACAGAATGTATTCGGGTATCAGTGGTACGCATTTACCTGAATACGAGCGCCAGTCCTATTTTGCATATTTTTAATTGTTTCTCCTCCTTTACCAATAACTAATCCCACCTGAAAACAAGCGTGATGTTGCAGTACATTCCAATGCGATATTAGGAAAAGTCAGATTGTTCAGAATCTAAGTTTTACCTTGTTATTGGGGATTTTCATTACAAACTGCTCTGATCCAGCCTGAGTAGTCACCCGTCGAGAAACTATGCCTGAACCTCCTGCTTCAGCCTGGTAACAAAAATAAAAAAGGTTAGACATACTCTAGAGCCAAGCTTGTGGAGATAGTAAAAGCAGTCAAAGAATGAACATTAATTACATTAACCAAATGAAGGCAGTAAGAATAAGCATCACCTCAGCAAGAACCTCTTTAACCAATTGTTCTGCCCTCAAAATCTGATCTGCCGTACCCATGAGTTCTACCATTCTCGTAGGAGCATGAGGATCTGCATCCACATCGCGAGTGACCTGAATTTTCGCCCCAGACTGGTTCTGGAGAAACTTGATAGTCTCCCCACCCTTGCCAATGATAACACCAACTCGGTCATTGGGGATCTCGATCTTCTTGCTAGTGCCCTGGCCGTAGTTGTTATATGAAACAGGAATTGCTGACGGTGCTAAACTTTGCGTGGGCTTCACATCTGTATCCAATCACAATGCCAAAAGCTTACTACATACACTAATCTTCCAAGAACACTAAGCAGAAAAATATTGATTAAACATGAAAAATAAAGATGACTTAAACTGCACAAGATCTTTCATTAACAGCAGTAGGACATTATCTGACATCCTACTAGAATAAGCTATCATGAGCTGAATAGCCACCACAAAACTCAATTCCCCTGGAAAGCTCATCAACATCGCAGCTACCAAACATGTTAAAATCAATAAATAAGCATATTAAATTTTAAATCCTGCCAGAGCACTCCACAACTACATTAAAACAAATCCCTCCGAAAAGATTAATGATCAAATAATGTTATATATCAGTTTTCAGAACTGCAAGGTACTCCAAGAACGTAATAGTCACAAACGAAAACCTATTGTTCTTGATCGCCTTTTTGTAATTACTCTGCAGGGGGGCAACTATGGACAAGCTCGCACTCATTCCATTCTGTTTCAAAAGCTTTCTTGGTGACTCTTTAAGGCTCCCTATAGAGGCATGCGCTCCTTTACAGTTCATCAAATACACCATACTTGCAATCTATAAATGAATTCCTCTCCTCCCGCTCAATTCTGTACCCAAATGTTTTCACGCGCTGTGTTTATGTGTGAAATACATGCACATACATAGGCCCTAACAGAACCTTTGGGAATGGCAACTCAGCAAGGAATCAATACCTCTATCGGATGAATCAAATCCACTGCCATTATCTACCCTAGCGCGCTTGGCATCAAATCCTCCGATTCCGACGCCTGAGCCGGCACCGGCGCCAACACTAGCGTTGAAGAGCAGTCGCGAGGCAATTTCCTGGGCTCGCTGCTTTGCGTTCTGGACCTGTGTCTGCACATCGTCGGTCGCCGGCGGGGGAACGCTGTTGTACGACGGCGGGGGGGCCGGGCCAGAATCCGGCGAAGCGGAAGGAATAGGGGCGGAGAATCCGGTCGACCTCCGAGTAGAAGGCGGAGGCGTCGGCTCTTCGTACTTGCGCTTGTTGCTTCCAGTATCCGACGAGTACTGAGCTTCTTCCGCCATTGCTGAGAGCGAGTGCGTGTGCGAGAGAAAGAAACCCTAGATATGATGAGAAGAAGTCCGCGAAGAAGCTTTATATCGTAGGGGGGATACGCTTGAGAGATTTCATGTACGGTCAGATTCCGCTTACGTATAAAATGGGCACGGCTATACGTTGGGAATGGGCCTCGGCTTTGGGCATTGGGCTTGGGTTTTGGGCCTTGGTTTGAGCAAATGTCTCTCCTGACACCCTCAACACGAACCCGTAAGAAATTAGACCACCAACCAACATCTTTTTTTTTTTTTCCAGTGTACAGAAGAGAGTCTCGTAAGTGAGATCGAATCCCAAACGGGAATGTAAAGTTCCATGAGGGAGATTGAACCCTAAACCTCAAGGTTATAAGGCGATAATTGTATCAATTAGACTAAACTCTCTTTTTCTATTTCACGAATCTTTTTATTTCTACTCTTCTCATGCCACTTTATTTTTTTTTCTATTTCTTCTATTTCTGACTTCTTATAGAGTATCCAGAAATTTCTTTTGTGAAAAAGGAAAAAAAAAAAAAAAAACTTGCCATCCTTAATGACAAAGAAACTCATCATCACGCAGCATTCATATTCTTGTATGTCGTCTTTACAGTGCAAGTGTTCAATGCTCTCGACAGGGCAACAGAGTTTGGTCCCCTCGGCAAGAGGACATGTCCTTCAAGGATCCCTCTTCTGTGATCGTGTGCTTGTTGGGACCGAATTTACGCAGACGCTGTATTCATGTGGTCACAATTTGTAATTTATTATTTCCCATTAATAAATGAGATAATAAGTGTAAGGAAATAGAATAATATATAGAAAGTCCTATTAACAATAAATAATAAATGTAAGACTTTTTTGAATTTTATTCTGATATATTCTAAAAATATCGAGATTGCGACTAATTATTGATTCAGTTTTGTTACAATTTAGGATATTTTGTAGTTTGTCCAGTCTATTTTTTCGCTTGTCACATCTTCAAGAGACAATTTCATTGTGTATATTCCAATGAAATATACAAGCAAAATCATTCAAATATTCTATCATGTTATCAGAACCCTAGCCAAAATCCCGAAAACCTAGTCGGTCCGATCCTGTTCCTGCATGGCCAATGACAAGTTGGGCTGTGGGTGGCACTGTCGGCCTATGGTGTGAAGACTGGCTGTGGATAGCACGTTGCCGGGAGCCAAGGAACCCGCAAAGAGGACTTCCCGGACTATAACCCAAAAAGGTGGAGAATGTCTTGTATTTAATCGATAGTAACACGTAATAGTGCTAATATAATGTCATGAGCTAATTAAATAAAGTAATTTTCAGTATATAAGTAGAATCATTGGGCATAGGTTACTACATATAACTTTTGAAAAAGTATCCTCTCTCTATTTGTCATGCATTATTTTCAGTAGTGTGCAATTTCTATTCAGTTCACCTTGAAACTTCAAGTTCGGTGCTACCTACAGCTCTGCAGTTATCATATCCTGGGAGACTAACGTCCACGTGTCCTCATAACGATTAAGAGGGGGCGATTAAGTCTTAAAAAAACTGTAACTGTCACAGATCTCGATGCTCAGTAATATTTTCAAACTAGTTTATTCTTTTCTCTCAGTCGATTATTCTTTTTCTTTACCGGAAGAAAGAATCAAAATTATTTCAATTTATATTATTTATCCTCTAATTATGACTATTGAGATTATTTTATTATATTCGAGACTACAATAGACAACGGAGCTACTCAATTATTTGAATAATACAAAGAGAATTCACCGGCCTTGTCCAGTTACCACGCCCGATGGAAAAGTAACCCGTGCGCCCGCAATCGGCAGTTCAGATCTTCGAGCAATTACTTTTATCAATAAAAAAAATAGATAGAAGTAGTGATGATCAGTCATCCTATTATGTAATATTTATTTGAATTTTCGCATTCAATCGTGAATATATTAAATGAACTGAACAATCAGTACTAACGTTCAAGAGCCATTCGGACAATATTGTTCAAAGCGAGATTTAAACATGTGACCCCAATATCACAAAACTGCATGAGAGTGGGATTTAAACTGCTAAATCAATGCAATCTTATATCATCAGGAGGTTAAAGACTAATGTGAAATGATCAGTTACATTCATCCCTATGTTTTGTATTTTATAGGACCTAATATCGAGAAAATCGATTGCCGTTGGTGATCTTCGAGGGGTCTACTGCACTGGTCGTGTGGATGCAAACTCAACTTCTCAATTGATAAGGACAGGCATGAAGACTTGAACGAAATCCTGCTGAAAACACATTTTTGGTACATTTTGTATGTAATGATCTGATATAAATGTCCATGAAAGTGAATGAAGAATACTTATCTTCCAGGAAAAATACGCACGTGAAGACTTGGCATCGAGGGTTGGAGTAACCTTTGCGACACGTCCTAAAAATGATTTCGGGTATTTCCTCGAGTAAAAACAACGATAACATATGTGATGCTTTCCATCGGGGAAAACAAACATGGTTTACTCTTTCAATTAGTGGTAATAAGGTTGAGCATTGTTTTGAGTTGCTACATTGCGTTACTCTGGGTCCTTATCAAATAGGTTCCTTATATGGAGCCCACTGTTTCCTCTATTATGGATGATTGTCGAAGAGCCATGTGAGCATATCTAATGAAGCAAAAACCAGAGACGTGCCAGATTTTAATCAATTTTTGCAAGATTGCTCAAACTCATTTTATGTAGATCGAGAACTTCATAGGAAGTGATAACTGGCAAGAATTTTTGATGAGATCCGTTAATGAATTTCTCTATAGTAGTGGGATCATCCATCAGATTTGTTGCACTTCTAATTCATAACAAAATAGTTGAGTTGATAGGCCTTGCATCTTTAACCAAATTTACCCATCAAACTTTGGAAGAGTGCATCTCATTGCAATCCACTTAATAAATCACACTCCCGCATCGATTTGTCTGGAATGGTCCTACTTGCAGTCTCTTGTTCGGGAAACTGATCCGTTATCATCATCTTGACATATTTGGATGTCTATATTACGCTCATAGATTATCAAGAAATATAGAGAAATTTGATTAGCATGTAAGAGATTGTGTGACGAGATTTTTATTTCACAGGGTGTTAGTTTTGGTGAAGGATGTTTTTTATTTCAAGTCTTTTTTGAGTTGTATCTTAATTTCACTCAACTTGAGAAGTAAAAATTCCAATAAACATGTAAATAAGAGATTGGTAGAGAAAGACTGTAATTAACAGTGTAATATACTATATATGACACTCGAATAATGCTAATTATTATAAACCACCCTCCTAAAATAAACTAAAAGTGCACACGCCTCTACTAAGCAAACTTGTTTATGTACAACAACTCCATCTTCATCACTCGGCATTCCCAGTTTAACTTATTCGTTTTCTTCCTTGGCTTAGGTGGCATTGGTCCATATGCATCCCAAGCTCCCCTAGCTATTAGCTATTGAAGCGACGCTTGCCTTCCCACTCATTGCAGACATACTCAACATTCTTGTGAAGTACATTTTGGTGCATGTTGAGCTCTGCTATGCTGCCAAATGCTTTGGGTAGAGGTTGCACAGGTAGCTTGTCACACCCCATTTTCGATCTAAGTAATAGGCTTGTGACTGGTTGCTCACTAATAGACCCGACTCGATCCCATAGTAGACCAAGCCAACTAACACACTTTTAATTCATAGTATTTTCAAATTTTTCTCTTCATGAGAATCAATAATTAACAAGTCTGATAATAGAATTCAATATTAAAGAAAAGACTTGCACTTAAAAATCCTAAAATTGTTCTAATATCGGAAGTTTTCAATACTAAGAAAAAGGGAAGAATATTATAAATAAATCCAAATGATCTTCTAGGCACCTGATTTCTTTTGATTCAGGATCTGAAAAAGATAATGAGAAAATGGGATGAGCTCCACATGCTCAGTAAGTAACCGGTTCTCACTTCTATCGGATCAAGCATCCACATAAACTTTTTCTCATTTATAACAATTAGTTTGAAACAATACTTTGCATTTCTTAAAACTCAAGTCTCATCCTTCAGAAAAAGATATATTTCAAAATATTTTAGAATACCCATAAATCGTCCGGATAATAATTTCAAGTCATATGCCTCATTCAGAGATTTTCAATGTTAAGAAATTTTCAATAATCATAGTCAGACATTTTACACTTATTGTCTTTGATACTACGGTGATACTTTGTCCTGTTATACAGACCCGCCAGTATAGTTGCCAATCCGGCCTAGAGATTCTGCCGGTTGCGTCGCTGGTTCAACCTAGATAATTCACTAACTAGCGTTTAACGTATTGTAATACCCGGTACATGGTA
Organism: Lagerstroemia speciosa; assembly: GCA_037672795.1. Taxonomy (NCBI): domain Eukaryota; kingdom Viridiplantae; phylum Streptophyta; class Magnoliopsida; order Myrtales; family Lythraceae; genus Lagerstroemia; species Lagerstroemia speciosa. Next base: position 7,506,976 of record CM075293.1, on the reverse strand, counting down.
GACAGATGAGTCTCAAATAAAAAAATATAATATAATTCAAATCCAAACTATTTTCCATAATTCTGTAAATTCATATAACTTCACATAAATAACTTATTTTTCACAATACATAAAACTAATAATTCAATCATCAAACAATTTATGCATTTTTCAATAAAATTGCACTTACATAATTTTCCAATGCTTGATCCTCATTTTAAAATCATAAATCATATTTCATATTCATTTCATTAAATATAACAGTTTCAGAATAATAATCATGATATGCATAAAATAACATTTCACGATTTCGCAAATAATAGAAGTGAGTCCCAAGTTACTTACCTTAACTATTCCAAAAAAAGAGCTCACGGTCTCGATCCGAATTAGAAGAATAACCTGTAATTGAAGCTATACGTTACTATACAAATTTTTTAAAATATCTTAAGGGTCCTAAAAAAAACTCCTCAACTAATAAAATATCTAACCCACCCTCAAATCAATTTCTAAATGATATGTTTTGCACCTTGATGTATAAATTTCCATAAATTATTACTATAAAGTATTTAGGGCGTAGTAATAACTCCGTAGCATTTAAGATTGATAAGATCCGCTATAAAAAAATAATTCATAAAAATCCCGAAAAATCACTGAAAATAGCAAATTCAATTGCGAGATCAACGGTGCAAAAATCATTGAAATCAGAATTAGTATCGAGCCAAATGAGTCTTTCAAAGTTTCAGTTCATTTGAAAATTTTTAATACCTGGCTATATACCCGCCAACTTTGAAAAGTCGGTTCTCCCTCCTCGAGCCACCATATCTGGTGTTCTCGGTCTCTATGAAAAGCTTACATCACGAACTACAATTTCAAAATAAATTCTGGTTCAAAAGATGGATGATGTGATAGGAAAAGGTGGCTCAAATTCGACTTTTCATCACGGAATAAAATTAGGTTATTCGGGAGGCCAATTTTGAAGACTCATATCTTAGTCCATAGACCTCCAAATAGGGAGTTCTGGGTATCTTCAGAAAGCTCAAATGACGAACTACAATTTACAAGCAAATATAACACTAAACAATGAGGAAATCAGTTCGAAAATCTTTGTCTAAATTGGTTGTTCGTTAAGGTGAAAACATGACAGTTTTAGGTATCTCGAGAGACCGACTTCATGGACTCATATCTCAAGCTGCAGATGCTCAAATCTAGTGATTTTTCTTTCTGTGGAAACTTTGAAGAGTAATATATGATTTAGAATCAAATAGAACATAAAAAGATATAGAAACTAGCCCAAAAATATTGTTTCAAAATTGCAGTTTATCACAATAATTCGAGACTTTGAAACATGATTTCTTTTAAACCGTTCAACGGAATCGAATACCATAAAATGCCCTAGTTTTCTGAGGTTATGAGCAACCTAAAGATGTAAATATTTCGGTCATTTAGACTCTCTACGAGAATCCACCGTTCATGAACCCAAACCAAGTTTTCTCTCTCTAACACTATTGAAACTAAAATATTAGTCGAAAATAATATTGTAGGAGGGTTCTTTCGCTTACCTAGAAGTTGTAGACATTGGTTTGAGTCAAGATAATGAGACTAACTGATGATTCCAACTTCTTTATCAACTTCTGGCTTCAACCCTCTGCCTCTTTGTTCTATCCAAAACCAAGAAAAATAAACTTACATTTGGTCGACCACTCCATATCAATTGCAGGAGCTTCAAAATATCTTCATTTAGTTTGGGTTTGTAGGGATCCTGGGTTGACAAGGTCCAACAAATTTTCCCCACATTCAAGTTTACATTGGCAGAAAGTTTGGGTGAGAAAGAAGCTGATTTTGCACTTTAGTCCCTTGATTTTGATAGATTTTAAAGTGGTCCTCCTAATATTACAGTTTGACCCTTCAACAATCTGAGGTGTTACATAGCTTCTCATAATTGCAACTTGTAACAATAGAGAAGAAATAAGTAGAAAGGAAGAGGGTGGGAGGGGGGAAAGATAAGAGATGGGTATGCATATTATACAGAGGAGGGGATTGCAATGAAGTTTCTTTCCTCTATACTTAGCCATTTTAAAAGAAGAATTTCTTATTTGGCAATGATTTCTTATTACGATTGCATAGATGAACAAAGGGACAGGAATAAAAGAGTCAGTCTTGTCCAGTATGACGTCAGGCATATTTATACACTCTTGCTTCAGGAATGGGGAATCCAACGTGCCAGATTCATTTTTGATGTTGTCTTTATCTTTAGTTGTTAATTTGTGCGGACACCGATATCTTCAAATCTCTTTCAATTTTGAGTGAATGATTGTTGTGGCAGTGACGACTACGAGCTTTTTCATCCAAATTTGAAAAATAAATGTTATCATGAAACAAGTAGGAAAATGATTACAAATAATCAAATTATCAGGAAATAAAATAAGATAACTAGATAAAGGTACATAAAATTGATAAAACTTGGATAATATTTTGCATAATTTTCATGTAAATATACGTGCACATATTGCATCTCTACTTATTGTTTTCGCATATGTCAACTCACTCCCAAATTCTTAGCTCGAGCTCCTTATATAACTTTGCCATTTACTTTTCAGACCCATCAAAATCATTCAACAAAACCTAGCAAGAAAGCAATGATAATAACACTTCTCTCTCTTTTTTTCCTTCTAACAGTGAAAATGCGGATGAGCTGTAATGGATGTAGGGTCCTGAGAAAAGAATGTAGCCACAAGTATAACATAAGGCCCTACTTACAACTAATGGAGTATTTATAGTAAGTTAGATCACCTATCTGCAATTGTGGCCTATGCCTAAGTTAAAAAAATATAAAGAAAAAATGATAGAAACTAGTTAATTGAATTATTAACTATATCATACTACTATTATTCTATAATTTTTTTGCCATAAATGTTTTGATCAGCTCTTAAACATGTATCTTCTTTATAAAATTATGGATGTTTATGATTTATCCTTTTCATCTAAAGCGTAACTTACAAATTTTAATTGAAACAAATTAATTTTGATTCATTAAATTTATCATGTTATTGTTTTCTTTTAATTGTATGTCGGTATGTCGAGTAGAAATAAAATAGTTATTCTTATGTCATTGATTCTTTTTCCTAATGTGTATAATTAAATATTTAACTTCAATGTATCATTCAAAATATCTTAATAATAATCCATGCAATGTAATGATACTTGAATTTCTCTTAAAACAAATAATAGCTAAATAAAAATAAGTGCACCCGAGGTCTCCCATCTCACGAACCAACATCCCCTAGCACTTCATGCAGACATACTGTATTGTAAACAACGTTTTAGAGAGTGTTGACTCTGAGATCCATCGTGTTGTGACTTGCATGAACAAAGAAGAAATAAGAAGAGAGATAGGAAGAGGGAGGAAGGGATGACAAACTGTATGTTTCAACATAATGGAGGGGATTGCAATGCAGCTCCCAACACTTTTGCTTGCTCTCAGGTTACATACTTTCCTCGGAATAGGACCTTAAATGGTCGTAACTCATAATAACGTTATTAGAAAATATCAATTAAATTGTTCTAATTAGTGAGTGATTGATGTACACTTAGTTATTTATACAATTTGATTGGCATTAGTAGGAGTCTCATTGCCAATTTGAAAACTATGAAGAAAAACCTATGGAAATTAGTCATTGGCTTATTGATTGTGCACTATTATTACTATTATTAATGATCAATTATTAATTATTATTCTAGTAATTTTTGTGAACATAAATATTTTGGATTAACTTCCCACTTGCCCAACTGGTTAAATATTTTATATTTGTATAATAATGAAAATAATGTATGAGAAAATTTTACAAAAAATCCAGATTATACGAAGGATATATAAATATATATATATATATATATATTTGGCATAGAACGAATGCAAGCATACATGAGATAACTAAAACATGGGTTGTGGCATTGTGGGGACTGGGATATATGTATTTTTATGCCATAATAATAATAACAATAATAATATACATCCATATAATAATCTGTCCCTCCTTAATTTTAAGCCCTTTTCTTTTATATTTTCTCAATGCATGAAGTCAATTAATATACACTAAAGAAAGGAAATTGCGTCACTGTTTTGATCTTAGATATTAGTAGGTAGTCCCCTATTTATAATGACAAATGTAAAAATAACATCAAAGGAAAATGAGATGTCAGTGTCCACCAGAAAAAAAGAATTAGTGTATGAATTACTCACAATTAATTCATGCATATAAGAAAAGTTTTTCTTAAATATTCACATGTGATGTGATTAGAAGGGGTGGAAAGAAGTTATTTAGTTTAATCTTCTATTATCTCACAAAAAATAACCTAAGCTTGGATAAGAGAGAAATAGAGGAAAAACGGCCAAAGATAAAAAGCATTAATATACATATGAATCAGTTGAAATGAGAGATTTTTTAATGATTGATCAAATCTCCAATCTTATCTTTATTCCATTTGAAAAGAGAGGAATTCTCATATCTTCTAAAACACTTCATACTCGAAAAGCACTTGCCACACCTCTACCCTATGTATGCTTAGGAGTAGACCGACTTCTATTCAAGGAATTAGCTCTAAGATTAGCAGCAGCTTGTTAAATACAACAACATTGAAGGATCTTTTGTAAATAGAAATAGGATGATTTCTTTATATATATATATATGTATATCTTTATAAAGGTAATCTCATTATAGTTGTGACTAATGGAACTTACTTTACCTTAAAAAAATCTCAAATCTTTATTGGTTAGGATTTATTGGAATATCGGATATCTTTTTTTTTTTTTTTTTGTGGTCGCCAGCCACGGTATCCAAGCAGGCCCCACCAGCGGTGAGATGGCATCTTTCAGCCAACCATACTTGACTAATCCGTTGGTCGCCCCGGGTCGCACGCCTGGCAATGGCGGGTGAGGCTCCCAAGAGGGGTGTCTGCGTACGTGAGGTCTCGAACCTGAGACCTCCTTAAGCGGCACCGAGCTGTTTACCACTCGGCCCAACCCCTCTTGGTGGAATATCGGATATCAAATCTTGTGCATGAAAAATTAATTCAATATACAGTGTAATTTTTCTTTGACAGAGACACTGGACAAATTGTCTCTTAGCTTTATACTAAGAGAATTTAATGGCAGCATCGGCTGTATACAGAGGCAGGCCCCTACTGCTTCGGACCGATATCATTTTTCCTTTTGGGTGAAAGCGACCGATATTTGCAAGAGGGTATTTGCCTATCCATCCATATATTCCTATTACTTATCACGACCCAGAGAAAAAATCTAAATAATTTCTATACCGAGCCATGAAATGGGGGAATCTTTTTGCCACAATAATTAAGAATTATAATCTTTGTAGCACCGACGGGTGGAAAATAATTGTAATCGCATTGCTGGTCCAATTTCGCTTGCCATCGTCTTAGCTCGAAAATATTTGATAGACCATGTGCATTAAAATAAAAGATTATAAATAGTTGTTTGAGCCTAGTGTAGGGCTGAAAAGTCAAACTGGTCCAGTCAAAAAATTATATACCGATTTACAATTATATGTACTGGAGGTCTACCCGTACGATGCGCGGATAACTATTTATAAAAATATTAGAAATATTTATTCATGATTGAATGAAGTAATTATTTATAATTAAATTTCTAAGTAAAAATAATATATATTTAGTTTTTAAATTAGATAATTGTAATATATAAAAATAAAACATAATAATACATATATTTTAAAGAAAAAAAGAATATAGGGAGAGGGATGAACTTTTAGGAGAGAAAAAAGGATAGAAGTAAGTAATTATAAGTTAAATTTACAATCATGTTTCATTCCAATTGAAGAGTTAGAAATATTTTAATTTATATGTACAAAGAGCATTTTTGGAATGAAAAATGAGATACTAAAAATTAGTCTCTTCCCTTAAGATAATAAAAGATAATAGATAGATACAAGACAAGAGTAAACTTAAAAAATAATAGAATAAATAAACTAATAAAGAAATTCGAGAAATATCACTTAAGAAAATTGAATCCGTAAGCATTTATTTATATTTCGACACGTTTTTTTTTCTTACTAGTATATATCTCATAAATACTTGTCCCTAGTACGTATACATGCACCATGTTTATGTTCCATCTGCCGCCCCTTTTTTCCGATACTTATGGGCCACGAATGAAGAGGACCAGTTGGTCCACCCGACAGCTTTCCTTCGATCAGACAAAAAACAAGAGAAAAAACAAAACGAAATTTCAACAAATTTTTGGGTCCATCGGTCCCCCGTCGTCTCCTGCAGCATTGCTCGGCAAGTCAATTTGCTATCCCTGTTTTACTTTCACTCCATTATCCCACCCTAAAACTCACGAACATTAATTAAATCCCGAATAAATTCACTTTACTCGGCCAAAGCAACTTTTACCTAAGTAGATCTCCTTTATCGGATTAGATTTCTCTCTTTTTTTCACATTTAAAACTCGTTAAAAACAGCTTTTGTAACTTTGCATCGACGATTATAACTGAGTGATTGCAAGACTTCTGAACTTCCCGCGGGCTGTATTTCTCGGGTTTTTGACGGTTTATCGACTTATATGGAATTGCTCGAATTCATAATCATTGATTTAGATGAGTTTTCTAGGAGGTAGCTTCATAGTAAAAGACATATCGGTGAGCCCTCTCCCAACCCCGACCTTCCCTTTTCTATCTTCCTACATTATTTCATTGCACGGTCCCACTCCCATCAGCTTTCATATGTAACATGACAGTACCTGCGTGATGGTAGCAACTAATCGAACTTATTTATTTTTAGGATTTTTTTATTTTTAGAATCTTATAAAAAAAATCCTAAAAATGAATGAATTTCATTGGTTGGTGTCACCGCGCAAACACTATCACGTGGTAGAGGAAGACTAGTATGCAACTAATATACAATGTAATTGTAATTTGTCAGTATCACAAACCAATAAGATTATGTTATGTATAGAGTTATTTTTATTATTATTTTTTTAGATTTTTATGATAATTTTTAAAATGATTGAATCTTATTCATGCTTTGCGATACCCTCCGATATACCCGTTACACAAAAGACTCTCTCCACGCGGTGACACGGTGCACAGAAGACGTCCTCATGTTAAAAATATGGAGAAAGGAATATGATACAGTGATATCGCTCTCGATCTAAAATTAAGAGTTATTTTAGATTTTTATTGGTAACCTTTATTTTCCTCTTGTTCTTTCTATCTCCTCCGTATTCATGAATTTCTTCCCGATTGGAGAAAAAAAGTGCGTTGGGGATTACTCCTCATCTCATTAATTATGAATGAATGGTTCTGGTTCATGTGTGAAGTTTATACGCACACAATTTCATTTTACCAACTTCCTTTTTATGGCACAGTCATCAATTCCGTCGGGCTTTCAGTGGATCGGCGCATATCAAAACCCTCGACTGGAACAAAATTAAAAAGAAAAAAATGAACAACATACACAAGATCTTGTGTTGCCGATTTAATGTTTGGGACCGAGCTCATCGATTCATTCACTGCAACTGTCGACAGGAACGCATTGCAGCAGCATGGCGGTGAGATAGGACCGGTATTCTCGTTCGTGAGTGAACTTGCGATTCCTAAACCGGCTTCTAGTCGGACCGTGTCATGGGAGACGACCATTGAATGGATTCTTCAGGAGGGGCAGGAGTAATTGTCCTTGAATATTGATCATGGTGTAACGTGTGTGTGATCCTGAACCGGAGATATTACTCCAACCTGTGGTGCGTCTGTAGCATTATTTGCTGTGCACTGAAACCTCTGACAATACATTACATTGTCATTTACAAGGCGAAGAACAATTTATGGGTAAGATTTAAGACCATCAGATCAGCCAAAATTAAGATGAAGGGAGGGAGAACGATGAAATAAGAGATTTACTATATAGTAATATTATTCTCGATGTATTGTTAAGAGATTCTAATTTATCAATGAAACTTCTTGTCATATTCTTTCTATCCCCTTTAGGTTTTGAAAAAGTTCTTTGAATGAGAGAAATGTGTGACGGACTCAGGTCTGGAGACGCGTATGAGCGCCGGGAAGCCGAATACAGAGGTTCTCGAGACTAGCCCTCCCTTTGGTTGAGCCAAGTTAAACATATATAAGTCATGGAGATCCTAACTCATTTACATTTGAATCGAGTTATTTTACTAACTGATAAAATTCTTGCAATCATATATTTTCTACATTACTAAGATTGAGACTCGATACCGTATTTAAAAACAAAATGCTAAATAATCTCAACTAATTTATATTGACGTGGCTTAGTTCAATTGATTTTTTAAAAAAAAAAAATTTGTGCCACGGGTTTTCAACCCCACCAATCTATTGCATGATAAATGTATCATTCACATATAAATATACATATGCATATACGTATGCGTATACGAATATTCATACTAAGCGAATACCCGATTTTCCTTGCTATATTTAAGATATATATTATATATAAAATCAGTATAATTTCATATTTGATTGCGCACTACATATATAGATATATGTTTATTATATTGTATACAACACGTATCTCATCATCGTCATCATAACCAATATAGCCGAATAGGCACGTATTAAATATAAAAACCTACCTGTCCTCGACAGTAGATACGCATCACCAACTATATCAAGCCCATCTCCTTATCTTAATTCGTGAGGTCCCATGTTGTTTCCCGTTCTTGTCTGGCTTTTAAGGATGAGCAGCACTAGGAAGTGCTCTCACTGTGGGAACATGGGTCACAACTCCAGGACTTGCAGCCCTCATACTAGCCCTAGACGAAGCCTTAAGCTCTTCGGAGTTCAGCTTCAAGTGTCCTCTACTTCTTCTTTGTCTTCTTCCTCCTCTGCGTCTTGCTCCTCCTCTTCTCTCCTGTCTTCTGTTTATGATAACTGCATGAAGAAGAGCTTCAGCACGGACTGCTTGTCGTCCAAGCCACCGGCTCCGGAGGCTTCTCGGCCCGCCGGCGATGATAAGGTGGCTAATGGGTGTGACTCCGATGGCCCCATTGAAAGACCACGGGAGAGGAAAAAGGGTAACCTGAAGTTAGCTTTGTATTTCAGCTGCCTTCCATTTTGCAAAATTGGTAAACGATTTTCGAGTTTTTCCTTCTTCCAAGGAACCAAAGCCTCCGATTTTGCATAGGTTTTTTTTCCCCATTCGATTAAAAATATGTTGAATCCGACTGTTCCGACTCCGGCTTTCCAGACCTACAAAATAGATGCATCTACTTGTATAATGTGGCTTGCTAATTGCATGGACACTCAGTTTGCATAAGTTTCTCTTAATTATGACGATTTGTTATCAATCTCAAGAGTGCGCCAAGGAAGTATCCGTCAATTTTAGGTTCCTGAGATGGCGCTTTTGAATTGTATAATTTACATCGAAGAATTTCGAATATAATGATTTATATGTATCTGTTCAATCCGCTATTTATTAATGTGCAAGTCAATTTCATATTAGTTGATAAAACGATTCGGTACAGTGCTAGTCATCCTCGATCCCAGACTAAGAGTTTATGTTGTTACGAATATTTTACTGTTGACAGAAATTTTTTTGGCAGGGTTGCCATGGAGTGAGGAGGAGCACAGGGCGTTCCTGCTAGGGCTAGAGAAGCTCGGGAGAGGGAATTGGAGAGGGATCTCCAGGAACTTTGTGAGAACAAGGACTCCCTCGCAGGTGGCCAGTCATGCCCAGAAATACTTCCTCCGGCAAAATGCTGCCGCCTCCGGTGCCATCCCCAAGCGAAAGCGCCGCCCCAGCCTTCTTGACAGTATCGGCCAAGCATTGGGGTCCCATCACATCCCAAGGCCCCAGCCTCACAATCTGCAGGCATCACCTGAACTGGGCTATATCAGAACTAACCGACCGTACGATCATCATTGTCACTGGTTGCTGTCTCGGAGGCTCCTTCCGATGGAGGGAAATAAGAACCCTAATGGCTCCATTTTCGACCTTTCTGTTCAGGGTCCGAGCCAAGTCAGCGTTGATGGTGGTGGTGATGATCTCGAGTTGAAACTTGCGGTTTCTATTTCGAGCGGCAGTAGTAAACTAGGACATCTCTCTCTGGTGGCATCCCAACTGATGAAACCCTTATGTAAGCAGTAGATTGATTGTTACAAACTCTTACGTGTTAATTAGCTAATTTCCTTTCGCATTTTGGTGATGATCGAAGGGAAACTAGAGAGTATGTACATACTTCCCTTCATCTGATGAACCGGATGGGTATTTATACTATGCAAATTTTTATCTTTGATTAACTTTTAACTTCGTCGGATATGATATGCTACTAAGAGTAAAAGAGAATGAGACCGTCTTATCAAACAGAGAATTTTTTAATGTAAACTGTCTAGAGTTTTGTTTCTGTACCAAGGAAAATAAGCAGAAGCTGTACATTCACTGGACAAGATGGTTAACATTCCGTCGAAGATACCAACGAAGGTTGGCGCAAGTGGAAGGGGCTTGTGTCGCTTAAGCAGAGGTGCCGGGTTCGAGCCCCTGTGAACGCAGCAGACCTTCTTGGGAGGGGTCCCCGGGAAACCGCCCGACAGTACCCCGAATCCGGATTAGTCGGCCAGCCTTCGGGTACCGGACACCGGGTGGGAAACCAAAAAACATTCCGTCGAAGATCTAACCCTGGACGTGACCATCATACACATTGTCTCCTCATCTGCAGAAAAGGAAAACAACCTTCCAAGAAAGAGGGATTGGTGTATAGTCCTTGAACTAGGATTAAGATATTTAAGATTTTATACTTATCTATAGAACTTCTCGTACCCTTTATTCTCTCTTCCTTTTATTTCTTTATAACGAAAAAATAAGAAGACACCCTTCTTAGTCAGGCCCAGTACAAATTACAATGACATCATTGAATTGGTCTGCAACAGGAAAACATCAACATGAGACCCCATTGTAGAAGTTTAATACTTAGTGATGACATGGATGAGAATTTTAGGTAGAGAAATTATGGGGAAATTTTTGCATAATTTAGGGGTATTTTTGTGTTTTAACGAGAGTATTGGTTCTATCATTGATTTACATAATACTTAAACTTTCATATTCAATCGCGAATATATCAGACGAGTTGAACAACCAGTAATATCATTGCTCTCATTAACGCGGTATCACCAAATACCTAACATAGTCCAAGAAGCCGGTGTCTGCTCAAGCATCCCTTCTGCAAATTTTGCTGAGAGGGGTATTAAAATTGACATCTTGACCTCATCAAATCAAATGAGAGTGAGTTTTAAACTATAAAATTACTGTTATCGGTGGTCATCGCTTGGTCCTTATAGATCAAACGATGATGATGTAAATTATGCAGTAAATGGGCCCGCGCCATTAGAGGCCTGTTGGGCCTCCTGCGACTCATTATTGGGCCCTTCCTTACCTCTTGCCCTGTTGTTGAACTAGAACTCCAACAGTTGGTAGCCTCCTACCTATGCACATGTGTGATGAACTTATTATGGAGGGTGACATGCACCTTCGGCCCGATTGATATCGAATCCCGTAATCTTCGTGTTCTCGATAATATGGAACGGTCTCGGTCGAATGATAGAACTAAGGTCGCACTTTTGTCGGGGCGCTCTTCTATCATATATTTAAATTATATATTTATCAATACGAATATATCTCTCGTTCATTCTTATCCCATAAATTATCATTACTCCAGTTTGGATATACATGAAATACCCTTCAAGCCAACATGACCATCATCACCACATGTTAGGGCAATGGACTACAAATAGGATACAATTCCAAGTCATGCACCATTTGATATCCTAAAGTTTAATATATCAGGACAGTCAGAATTCAAGTCATGTCAGTCTAGTAAAAGAGATCATAAAATTCTCTCTCGATCATGAATTTTTACATTTACACTACTAAATCGATTGTCCGCCATACATCATAAACGGAACAAAATTAAGATGTTTAATTAGATTTGACAAATTAAGTATATAACTAGTTAATTTAAAGCAAGTAAACTCAATAAGGGATAAGACTCTCTCAGTCCATTTATAAGACTCAACACCAACCACTTACAATTTTTTGATTAAAAAAATTGTAGAAACAGCAGTGTTAATCTCCCCACATCCACTGCACAATTGCACAACGTTCAAACATTCAATTAGAAATATATCAGATGAAATGAATAACTTAAACACTGTCCCTTCAAGCACAACACCAGCAAAGATTCAATGTAATTAAGAGAAATCAATGTATGCTAAATTCATGTTCAAAGAACATACATTTTGCAAGTGTTTTGACAAAAATGTACCAAAGGATTTCAAATTCGAATTGTTTTTTTTTTTTAACTAAATAGAGTTACTAAATCATATGAGAGTAACTCTGAACCACTAATACAATGATATGAAATAAGAAAAATAAATAGGTGTATAACTCTCAAGTGATAATCAAACTCAGATATCTTACTTGTGAGTCAAAATCTTATTTTACTGTAGTAGAACCACATCATCTCGTTGATTCCACTGTACCACTGTCTTTGGCGGTGTGAGTTATTTTACGAACAATCATTTGAATACTGTTTTAATTAATAACTGAAGCGACCCACAGACACACACACTTTGGAAAGAGACTACCAGTCTCTGGATCTCTTATCTCATGAAAGTGCTAAAAACCTGAACGAATCCCCACAGAAATTCACTACATCCATGAGGAAAATAAACAGTAAAAATTTCAATTACTCAAGTAAAATTTTATATGGGGAAAGAAACTCAAGAATCTACTACTGAGTGTGAAGAAGCCCGCGGGATAGTTCCATGAGCAGCAGGGCAGCAGCTTCCGCTTCATTCTCCGGGAACACTCTCCCGAATCCCGAACTCGAACTATCCTCGCTCAATCCCATCGCCAAATTCCCGAACAGGTACTGCTTCTTCGTTCCAGCGCCGTGGTGAGGGAGAGTGGGAGAAGGAGGAGAATCCCGGCCAACGTTGTGTCTCTTGGACTGATGAGTGGGGTTGTGGTGATTCTTGTTCGAGCGTGGTTTCTTGTCCAACTTATTGTGCCACTTGAAGCCGTTATTATTGTTCACCCTTGAAGATGAAGCATCGGCAGAGGTGGCACCGCCTGTCCCTGTGGCGGCAGCTGCAGCTTCCATGGCTCGCCTCGCCTTCCTTTGCCGGATCCCGCAGGCGTTGCACAGAGACTGCAGCGGCAGATATATTTTACATGCCATATGGGAATTATGTATTCAGTTTCCTTTGAATACTTGAAAGTAAATAATTATCACGGCTTGTCACACCTGGTAATCTCACGTCAGTTGTGCAAAGAAGAAATTTTGGATATATATATATATATATATATATATATGTAAGTTCAATGATTTCAAGAGTAACAAAATTAGCACCGATGGGTAACATGTTATTACATATGGTATCAGAGTTGGCTCTAGACTAGAATTGTATAAATTGCCAGTAATTTTTGCTAGACTGACCACAAACCAAAATTGTGAAGAATAATTTAAATATTTGTAAGATTCGGTGATCTATTATATATAGTATCAGAGCCGACTGTGAGTCATAACCATGAGAATTGTGGGCGGTTTTTTTTTCTTTCGGTCAGAGAATTGTGGGTGGTCTTTGTTACACTAACAACAAGCTGAAATCATGCGGAATAAATGAGATATTTGTAAGATCCAATGACTCCAAGAGTATTGAAACTAACATTTTTTAGTGATGAACAGGAGCCGTTACACCTACTTGAGTGGCAAAATTAAGCTTCTTTGGATACCTAGGAGTACCAGTTACACTCGGTCGTGCTGGATCACAAGAGGATAAATTTCCTCGTCACAGATCAAACTGTCTTGTTTGTATAATTGTGTGGAAGGAAGAAAGGTTTTTGTACGTACAAGAGATATCTGGACATGGAGAGATCGGGAAAAAGAGGACAAACTAACCTTGGGACCTCGAGGGCCACTCCTCCACAGAGGGGTTGTGGTCGTCTTGCAATCAGAGCAGACTCTCACGGCGCCATTGCTCGTCGAGATATTGCTGCTGCCACCGGAATATCTGATCTCCCGACAGTCGCAGTCCTCGGATCTCTTCATCGAATGACTGCCGGATGACCATTCCCGGGTTGTGCAGTCGGGACTGTTCTTCATCTTATGTATGATCCTCATCTTTGAAGACATCCATTTCAGCCCGAGGTTGCTGCTGCTGTTGCCCTGGTGACTATTTATTTCTTGATCACTGTTTTGATCCTCCGGCACAAAGACTGATAGTCCGTGGACTTCTTCGCAACTGGAGTGGTGATCACTCGATGACATTGATCCTCCTTGCGGGAAAAGATTTTGATCCACAACAACCTAAGATCAAGGGAAAAGAAAGCTATTGGCACAACTGAACATCAAACCGTGCCGGAAATTGTACCATGGAGCAAAGAAAAGACCAGAATAAACCGTATTTGATCCTTAAAAAAATACAAACTTGCTGATGAAACCAAGAAATCTAATCGTATTTCAACTCGGGAGCTGAGAGGCTGAAAGAATGATGCATACTGCTGATCAATAGCATATGTAATAATCCATTTTTTCTCCAGTCCATGAGCTTTAACCGAGAACTTTTTGAAATAACGAGTGGTCGGAATTTTGGGTTCAATGATGAAATACTATATGCATGAGATCAATCGGAGAGATCAAATCCGGGACTTGAAAAGATATCACTTCATACGCATAAAAGCATGATTAAAACGATGAAGAACAACACGTAGGAGTCGAACATATCAGTACTAGGTAGGTTTTCTTGCCTTGTCTATAAGACACGCTTGCTGTTGATCTCTCATGAACAGGCTTCCGCTGGCGGGATCTGGAAAATGATGAGCGGGGCATGGGAGGGAAGAATCAAGATCCCTGCGAGGAGACGAAGACGATAAGAAGATCTTCACCAGCTGATGAGTCTGCTGGTGGTGATGATCTTCCGGTAGCTCCAGGAGAGGAAAAGAGCTCGAAGGCTGAGAGCTCAGATAAACAGGAGCCATCATCGAGAAACGGAGAGAGATCAAGAGATCAGCTTTTGCAGATGGTCACACTTTATATATCGTACAGAACACACAGATATATATATCGATGGACCGAGTGGGTTAAATGGTTTTCTATTTTCTTATATAAATAATACACATACACATGTAGAAAGGCCATGGAGATATCGAGATCGAGAGACAGAAAGAGCGAGAGAGAGAGAGGCAGAGAGGGCGTTCACGTGAGTTCATGTCGCCCAAGCAAATGGGTTGGAGAAAGACAAAGATGGAGGAGGTGTAGAATGCTACTACTCATCCCATGTTATGACAAAACCCTATCTGCTCTCCCTCCTCTCTGCCTGCTTAGTTTCGACCACAGCTGTTGGAGCACATATTGAGGCCATGCTGTTCCATAGTCCCGGCGCACGCACCCACATCCCGCGGTCGAAGTTCAGGTTTGTGAGTGGAAAATTTCTTAAGTGATCCTACCCCACATGACTTGTTTATACACACTAATTTCTCATATTGGACAGTGCGTAGCGAGTTCAAATAGGACATAATCCAATACCTTCGTACGCACGAAGGATGAGTCATAAAACAATAAGGGCATAAGTTAATGACCAGTTTCGGTTAGGATTACAGGAGAGCATATTAGCTCATATATTTGGCAACTAATTACCATTGCATTGAGAAAGTAGGGTTAGTGTAGTTGGTATCATTTTTACCCTGTAACTTAGAAGTTTTGGGTTAGATCTCACCGACAAAATTTCTTATACCCATTTTATTTCCTCTTCCTTTTACTCCTAGAAACATCGTCTTGTGGAGAAACCCTTGCTATCACCCACAGTACTCTCTTGATCTTGTGGGATTTAGGAGCTCAAAAATTGACTTCATCTTTCATCCTCGGATTATACAAATTCTAAGGGAAGAATTGCAGCAATCATCCTAAAAATCTTTCATTTCTCTTAAATCAGTCCTATAAATTTTAAAGCGATTTTTTCAGTCCTCAATTTTTTTCCGTTACACACATTGAGTTCATTCCATTATATATTGTTGATGTGTCACTGACGACGTTAAATCATCACTTTTTCCGTTAATTTGGCTGACATGATATTAATATATTTGATTTGACATTTTTCTACCCGGTTTATTTTAGCAAGCTCTTCTTACACGGTTCAACTAGTAGTGAACAAGGAATTTTTGAGCTGGGATTGCGATTTTTAATTTATTTTTAAATCGATTAGATCAATTTTGATCTAGCATGGTAGGCGGATCGGGACAAGAATTTACTGTGTTAATTTTTCTAAATATTGAAAATCACTCAAAATTTTTTTAAGATCCCATAAAATGTCTTTTTATGTATTCCATGCCATATATTTAATATAAAAAATATCAACTCATGCACTATGTCAGCAAACTAATGGAAAAATTAGAAGAATTAATGGTGTTAGTGACACGTTAGCGGCATTCTAACAGTACGTAACGGAATGAACTCCACATGTTTAACGAAGTAAACATTTAGGACTAAAAAGGTCACTTTAAAAGTTAAATGACTGACTTAGGAGAACTGACAAACTTTTAAAACTGTCAATATAATTCTTCCAAATTCTAAGTACAAGTTTCATACTCAAGAATGTAAGCTATGAAATATAATTCTCCTGCATTTCTGAATTGTTTTACGTTGAGTTCAATTTTTAACAATTACAATATACCTTCACCTTATCACATGCTCTATCATCTCTTGCCTCCATAGTCCCCCACAGGGCAACTGGTAACCATTTAATGTATTTTAGTTTTTAGCAAAAAGGGGTGGCCTCACCACCTGGCCCCATAGCATCACACAGCTACACCCATCAATTATTAGCTGAAGCATACTTGACAAAATGCATTGGGTCGATTGCTGAGGATAAGCTAAAGATCTTACTTATTTTGATACGTTCGTCGACCGGTGGAAATCGATGTTCTCCGACCGCAACTGATGGTGGTCTTGAAGATGACAAGCCCACATCACGAACAATTTGCAAATCGCGGCTTTACGAGTTGAAGAGTAACTGTGGTCATATTGAATACGTTCCTTTCTTGTTCACGCGATCAGGCAAAAATGATTACAAACGTTGAAATAGCATAACTATCAGCTTGCAAAACCTTGTCCTCCAAATAACTAACTCATAGATTGAAATGAGTTGATGTCTCTTTTTCTTTAGAAAATTCATGATTATAAGAGTTTTAATTTTTGCGGGCAATCTAACTCCAAACTTTATTAATTAAAATTCATTAAATTTATGAGCAGTGATTCACGTAGAATTGAAAAAAAAAAAAAAGAAGCCCTATCTCCTCATACTGTTTTTTCCCGCAGGGTGTGTTTATTTTGATGTAAAGTTAAATGAAAAGTAAGATTGCAACCAACTTTATGCAACAAATTTCATTACTTGGTTGCAAAGTTTACATAATATGAGTTGAAATTTTATAATATAATTAGTAGCGTTTCTACATTCAGAATACATGAAATTCTTATTTTACGTATATTTCAAGAACGATCAGATACTGATTATCTATAGTACGAGTATTGTAAATCGTATATACAGATAGGAAATTTACAAATGAAATTGACTGATCTATGCATGTATACATGAAATCTATATACAGACACATACACATATATATATATATATATTTGAGTTGAAATCTAGAGATATATGGGCATGGAGATATGAATGTATGGGTGATACATGTGTCTCTTTCCCTCCTGAATCTTGCCAAAAGAACATCAAATTCTTGTCAGGCTTGGGACAATGAAAGGATCGTCCCCACAAACTTTTACCTTGGCCCTTGCCCTGCCATGGCTGATCTCTGATATCTCCTTTCACTGTGCAACCGGTGACAGAGAGAAAAAGATAACTGGCCAAAAAGAAAATTTGAAGATAAACTTTCATGGCCATGTTCATATCCTAATTCATATACAGTATCACTTGGCCCTTCTATCTGTGAGGTTGAACTCATTACGCGATTTCTAAAAATGGGTCACAGTTGTATGAGATATTCAATAACCCTTTTTTTTCAATAGATAGATATAGATATTGAAGAATCCCTTTTGATAGAAAGACATTCAATAACCCTAGAAACTAGGATATTTCTTTCCAGTTGTTGCATATTTTATTTGTATTTGCTAACAAAAAATAATAAAATTAAAAGAGAAAATTGTATGACGGGTCATAATTCTTCACTAGTAGGAAGGAAAATTGAAAATTAAATTAAAGAGTCGTGGCTTTTCAGTCATGTCTTTCTAATGGATATGTATCCATTCTCTCATGATCTTTTAACATATATATACACACACACACATCCATTACACTTCCAATTTCTCTCTTCTATTACTTTGACATTATTGACATTCTCTTGAGTTAATTAATTCAGGATAAGATTCTAGTAAGAAGTATCATGTTCGTAGCCATGATTTCTTCTTATGGGTATCGTATCATTGAGTTGGATAGTCGTGTTGCAACTTTGTAGAGAGATATTTATTCTAAAAAAAATTCCCAAAATTGCATTACCCACAATTCTATTTTTGAAATTTTCTGATTCATTTGAATTTTTCATCAATTTCGACATCTTATTCAAATTTTTAAACGAGTAGAATTTCATGATGATTGTGTATCAATTTCTGCTTTTGTCAACTTTATATTTTTATTTAAGCGATTTCTCACATCTAACACCAACTTTTCACATCACTCCATCTTCTATTTTCACTAGAGTCGGAGCAGGCACAGATTATGAGATAGAAAGATTTTCAAAGAGACGCGCCTACGTGGCACATGACAAAATTTTAGGGATAGGACTTTATAAATATGTCATGAGAAATTATCAATAAATTTTTAATTAATAATAACCACACCAGTTACTCATGTAATCAATACTTATTTAATCATTTATTATAATTTGATTTATATTTTCTCATGTTATGTATTTTTCTGAATTTATATGTTTATTTGCTTTGTAAGACTAAAAGCCATTAATTGATTCCACTTACGGGAGGAACATATAAAAAGGACAATTTTACTGTTTGCTTTCAACATTTCCCCACTTGGGTTATAAACTCTGTCTAAGGGACAAATATTCTGACCATTCTCTTTGTTTTCTTACGGATTGAGTGTAAGTCTTTATAAACTTTCTGTCGAAATTTTTTTTTTTCAGTTTTCTCCCAGTGAGAAAAAGAAATGCAAAAGATGAAAGACTTCATAAAAGTTTTTAAACGCATAAAACACCAAGTACGGCAAGTAAAAATATGATATGAAATATTAGAGGTGAGCACGAGTATTGCGTAAATTGAGAATTGTAATGGGTTTTCGGTAGACTCCAATAAAATTCATATGCGATTTGAGTGAAAAATTAAAGAATCAGTTTGAATCAATTCTAGTTCAATCTGCCTTGAACTCGTACTAAAACTGAATATAAAATGAAAAATTAGTTCATATGATCAGCTTCGTTTGGTCATATTTTTCTTATTTGGGGATTTATTCTTGCACCACTAAATTTTTAATTTAATCCGTTTTTATTCAATTATGTAATTATATATACTTGATAAATTTATCGTACTGAAATATCGAAAGAATTTAGAGCCTAAAGATAAAGATAGTGAAACATAATTTAACTTGCATAAATGAACTAATCTAATAAAACAATTATGTTAAACTAATAATGATTAATTTAAAATTATCAAAATCCACCATAAGCTTTCGAATTTGACTGGGCAATGACACATAGACGAGGTAACAGTGCCCAATCCATTTTGTACAAGCTTGCCTTCAATGTCTGTATCTATCATATCTGAAAGGAAAGGAACTGCAGAATTTTTGAGTATCTTCACACCCCCATAGACTCTATCATTGCTTCCATCTTCAGCATCTTGAGACTGCGACTAGTTTCTCTACCTCATCTTAAGGATAAATTGGCGAGCTTAGAGTCTTGAAATCTCTTACTTTGAAGCTTGCTAGTATACACTCATGTATACATTTTGAGTACAGTTCATGTACATTTTGTGTACATCATTATTAATGAAATCAATGATTTACCCAAAAAAAATCCACCATAAGCTTTGTTTTTTTTCTTTTGTTGCTGAAGAGAAATTCAATATCATAAACTTAATACTATTTATCAGTTATTAAACAAACCTGTAACAGAAATGTTGAAAAAATTCAATTTGTAGAGTTATATATCAACATGGTACATCCTACATGTACTTGTGATATAATAGATTTTTCTTTTGGATAAGGTTCAGTTCTTGAACTCGATAGAGTAGAATTCAGATTCAAAATTTAAAATTAGCTCTATATATAATATAATTCAAGCATCACAATTGTACACATATTGGATAACTAGTGGGAAACATTAAGGGGCCGTTTGGTTCAAGTATTATTAGATTACAGTGAAAAGTTATATTACAGAGAAAATTATTGCTTTATTTAATGTGTTAGGTAATTATATAGTTTTACAAAATATCCTTTTTCCTTTTTCCACTGGTTGAAGAAATAAAAGGGTGAAATGGGTCTTCAACTCAGCAGTCTCACAATGCATAGCTCTTCCCATGCATTTTTACTATAGCAGCAAAGCAAGGGCCCGAAATAGTTTAGATGGCCGGCAAAGTAAAATTACATCCTCTTTTGCATCCAAACCCTAAAAAAGTGATGTAAAATTTTCAACTTTTCATGTACGAAGTTGATTTTACAACGAACCAGACACACACTAATGGAATTGTAGGATAAGTATATTATTGGAGGAAGGATTTGAAAAATTGAATTTTTTTATTGCATAGTTATGGAGTAAAAGAGGAGAATTTAGATGATTAAAATGAAATTTTTTTATTACTGATGTCATAATTATAAAAGAAAAGAAAAAGATTTGAACTGTTAAAACAATTTTTTTATTAATAATATCATAGTTCTAGAGTGGAATAAAAGAGTTCGGATAGCTGATAAATTATTTTTTACCTTAAATGGAAGGAAATTATAAAATATGTGTATTAGTGACTAAGTGATGTGGATTTTAACATGTGATTCAAGTGTATGGCAGATCCATAAAAGGAAAAAAAAAAAGACGAGATACCTCAATATTCCATATACTAATATATATAGATGTCAGTCAGTCAAAGTACTTGCCTTTTTCCCCTTTTTGTCATTAGATAATTTCCTTTTTTTCCTATTGCTTTTTTCTTTTTTTGGCGTATGAGAATGCACGTAAACTAGAAGGGGTGGAAGGAAGGGGGAACGAAGGGGCACAGAAAATTTCACAGGTGAAATTGAACTCAGGATCTCTAAATCATAGGACGATAACAGTATCAATTATACCAAGCTCTCTTTATTGCCATTGCGTCGACCAATCAATGGATAAGATTAGGTGTCTAAGCTATAACTGCAAATACTCTTCGGTTCCCGAGTTGACTTATCATTTAGAAGATTTTGAAGGCGTGATATGATCCTCAAGTTGAGGATACCATCGGATATAATCCTCATCCAATCCACACTAATCATCTTCGGTCAGAAGACCAGCTTGCTTGCTTGTTGGTCACCATGCACTCTCAATAAATTATTCTAATCTCAACTCGTGATCGTCTGAAATCAAGAATTCCCGGATTTGACGATCGCTGATAGAACTTTCCGTGCCCCGTAATTTCTCCTTCCGCTGATATATATCCACTGTCAACGAGTTGCTCCAAAGGGTCAAAATAGCCTTCACAAGTGGAACTCCTTATCCGCTGTTTATAAAATATTCATTTGGATGATTAAAAAAATCGTAAGCTAAACTCGTACTCGCCTGCAACTTAACCCGAATGAATGGGAAGGTTCTAGTTATAATGCAATGAGTAACCTAGTATCGATCATGGGCGTTAAGCATGTTCAAGCTAATTGTTCAGACTTCCAAGTATGATGAGTAGGATAAGTTTACTTGGAAAAAAAACCCTAGTATATTTTACATGCAATCTCTGCCTTTCAAAAGTCGCGATCAATATCGTTTTGAGTAGGATCCAATGATGAGTAGATTAAAGTTGAGGTGAAGCATACATGGGCAAAAAGGTGTGCCACCTTATGAATGTTCCAAACACACTGCAGGACAGGAGAAGGAAGACATAAACAATTAATGTCTTGTCTCACCACACACTACACAAACGATAAACATTGGAGGTTTTGACTAGATAGACATGACCATGTACGTTCGATACGTTATATCAAATGATATACGGGTTTGGTTGATGAGGAGGCACGCTACGTTCGAGGTCTAGGAGTCACAACTATTTCGCGCATGAAGCTAAATTCAATTAATTTCGGGCATGTGGATGGAGATATGTGTGTGCAGGAGATATGTGACAGTGACATGACCCATAGGAATGTAGACACAATCGGACGTGTTCCCAATGTGCAGTTCTTTTCGCTCGGGCCTTTATGCCCTTTGATCAAGTGAGGGCCATGGGAGAGCATTGCTAAATGACATGCTTGTCGATGTTGGCAAGTTGAATTAGAGAGACCCCACTCTCTCTTTCTCGGTCACACACGTCCGTGCTAACTGACATGTCCGTGATTGAGAGGCGATCGATGGTTATGTCTCGATTCGAAATTTTATGGATCGGATCGATTCCGAGTATCACTTTGGATAATCGAAGCCAGCCAATTGGAATTTTTCTTTCCATTTATAGTAGTCTAAGTTAGATTTCCTCAGTTGATTCTTCTCTTCTGTGCTAGTTTGATTTGTAGTTGGATCACAATCACTTGCTCTTATGTAGTGTTTGGATTGAAAATTTTTACATGGAATGCGACCATTTTACATCGACCTTTACAGCGTTTGGGAAGGAAATTGAGCACATTTTGATATTCCCGCGCCGAAAAATGTTCCTAAACGTTAAGTAACGTTCCCATAAAGTGATTGCAGAGAGAGAGAGAGAGCAGAATTATGAGATTACATATGAGACCCACAAGACATCACCCATTTTACCCCCTTTGTTGCCTTCCTATCTCCAATACTCGCCTGCACTGCCCAATAGCAGATCAGGGCATTACGGGAAAATCAAATTGTATTTCCAATTGTTTTCCTATTTATCTAAAATATTTATTAAACACAACAATTTTATTTTTTTGTATTAATAGCGCCCAGTACCGTAATAACTAATTAATCCACCAGACAGTGTATTATACAATTCGGGACCCATCATTAAAACCCAGATATAGAATCCGAAAGAATCAAACCTTAAACCTAGTCTACTACATATTATTAATTTACCAACGAGTCCACCCTTCAGAGACAACAGTTTTATTTTACAACCTTCATTCTAGGTAAACTAATTACTTTCCATATAATTTAATTTTCATCATAATCTAATCATAATTGGATCAAACGCCTCTTTACTGAATTGGAATAGCTTAAGACTGTTGCAATCCAGGCTTGGGTACCCCTTTCAATTTTTTATTCTCTGTCGGTCTTAGTACTCTCAACCATCACAAATTGATGACGCATGAAACTGTCTGAAATCGCATTAAGCCATGGCACATCACAAAGAATTCCCAGACAAGGATACACGTTCCATTTCATACCTAGAGGGCATCTACAGAAAACGCAACTCATACCAGTCACACAAACTGTATACATACCGTGGATGTAGCAGCTGCAACTAATAATAACTCATCGGCCGAACAAATTTATGACCTTGACCAGAAAGAGCCGATGCTCCAATGGGGTTGTGTCCTTGTGCCCTGACGACACCCTCATAAACAGCTACTCCATGTCTTGGCGTCGCCATGGTTTCACTGTTTTATATGCCAGCTCAAGTAAGCTTGGTCAGAAAAGTTGGATTAGTTGTGAAGACCAAAATCCCACAGCAATTAGATGCTACTCATCGTCTTCTGGAGGTAATGTTGGGCTCTTGGAGCACTTATAGATCTGGTGAAGTTCCGCGAGCTTAGTAACTGGGTTGCACAAACCTGAAAGAAAGGTCTCACCAAATTATGCATATGTAGATTGAGGAGAGGATTTCAAAAATTTTAGGGGCCTGCAGAGAATCCTTTCTAAGGTATCAGTGATGGAAACTGTCACTGATATCAGAAAACCTATGGCTATCACAGATGCCTGATTCAAAGCTCTGCTCCAAGATGAGTTTTTTTCGTAAATCAAACTTACCAGAACACTTTGGGATATCCCATACAGCAATAGATGCAGCCGTGCACCGAGGATCGCACATTGCTTTATTCTCTTCGTAATGGACATTCATTCCGAGCATCCATGAACCAATAGTCACATCCTCGTTGTTAAACATTCTTAAACTGCAAAATCCAAGATTATGCACCCCTAATTAGGTGAGCATGAGATGTGGAAGAATGCTAAAACCCTCCGTGAAGATCAATGGGACATAAAATGGGGGACAGAGGGATAAAAAGATCGGAAGGAGGAACCTGCCGTTTCTGGCAGCAGCTAGAGAAGTCACTATCTCTGCAGACAGAACATAGATTGGGCCATAAGCATGCAAGAAATACTCGTTCCCAATCAGATTTCCTGAAGGCTCATACCTGGACAGAAGCATATTCATATAAATGTGAACGTAGATTTTATTTGAATTAGAGCGAGCAACACAACCAAAATGGCCAGAGAAAGAAGAAACTTCTACAGTAAAAGGTTGTCAGCAGAATATAAGAATTTACCATTTCATTTTCGGATCAGTGACGACTGGCCCTTTCTTCATGCACCCGATATAAGACCGTGAATATGGTCTCTCCTTTGCTAATAGAGTTGCCAGACGATCTGTCGAAAAGCAAAATCTATATTCTTTTATAAATCTTACATTGCACTTTATCTGTGATGGGTAAATTTCTTTAAAGTAAATATACCTGGTCGGAGATATATGTTGTCATTAGCTTTGACATAATAATCTGCTTCAAATAGTTCGTAAGCTGCCTTAAGGTACGCAAGCCTGAGAAAGAAGTAAACATCAAAAGGATAGAAAGGGGGAAAAAGCTATGCTGAATGATCCAACAAACAAAGCAAACCACGTACAAATCTTACGTTTTGTACGATGGATTCGAGTTTTCTTCGTTGAAATCAATAAGCATGAAATCTCTATACTTCTCGACCTCCTGCTTAAGCATCGCCATCTTTTTTCCATCTCTTGATCGGCCAATTACAAACCGAAATGCTAAACCAGTAGCTTGTTCTAACCTAAGCAAGACAGATGAGAATGAGTTGAAGGCAGTAATTAATGGACTAAATCAAACTGTTAACAAAAAAATTGCAGAACAGATGTTATCTTGCCGTGTCAAAGTTTGGTTTCAGGTTTAATTTATTAAAGAAAAGCAAATCAGGAATTCACTTATTCACAAAAGATAGGATGCTCTTCATTAGGATATCAATATATCACACGTGCTCAAATTTTGTGGCTTCACATCAACAAACAGTAATGCCCCATATCAGCTGGTCTACATAGACGAACTACGATCAGGTTTAGACTCAATTTCCATCTGGGCAAGGAAAAAATTTGACAAAAGAGGGGCGCACAAACCATTTTTGTTCTCGCTCAAGGACAAAGTCATCCTCCTGCCCATCAGGGCAAACCCGCCATTTCTAATCTCAAAAAGGGATGAAGTCTTCCTTCTACCCAACAAGAGCACACTCGTCATTACCGTCCAAGACTAGGAGCGACACTATTCTTTCCCTTCACAGGGACACACTTCCGACGTGCGCTACATGTCGACTAACCATTGGTGAACTGACTACAAACGACCCTTCATATTCTCTATAATAGCCCAACATGCGGTGCGGCTTTTCATTATCTAACATTTAGGTTTTTACCGTTTTTGCTGATTGTATACTGACTTAAATATCAGTAGGTCAAGTCAGGAAGTCACACCCGATTTGACATCCCTTTGGTGCTTGTGTTCACTCCAATGCAATATCAGTAGGCTAAGTTCACACATTCACAGACCCGGAACCATCGATGTTGTCAACCACCCTTTCGACATTCAGTAGCCGATAAGAGTCATCCTAGCTGGCCTGCATCCCCTTCTACCCCTTGGAGTCCTTGGACTTCCTCAATGGACATCATTCTCCTTTCAGCGGACACTTGTGACGCATTGACCAACCAATTGGTGGACCAACTACAAATGACCCTTCACGTTCTCTTTAAATAGTCCGACATCAAGCATGACCTTTCATTATCCCATTTCCGCTATAGGCGTACCAACTTAAAGCTAAATAGGGCCATCAGCCCATTTGGTTTCCCCTTACTCAGGTCACCGGATCCTATACCAATTAAATGAATTCATACACTAACGGATCTAGAACCATCCATTCTGTCAACCATCCTTCCCACACTCAGCAGCTGACGAGAGTCACCCGAGCCGATCTACATTCTCCTCCACCCCTTGGAATCCCTGGACTTCATCACATTCAAAGTCATTGTCTAAGAAAAGAAGAACTTGATGAAACTGCAAATGGGCTTGAAACAGAATGAAGTCGTTCCTAAAGCTACCCAAACAGTTCCCCTCTTTTGGAGAAACTGAACCTACCATGCAGAAAGAATCAAATGCCCTTGTAGTTTCCTCTAGCACATTTTAATCAGCCATGGATCTGAGGATAATCTTAAAATACCCAAACAGAGTTAGCGAGCAGCTGCGGCATCCATAGACAACACAATGTGACCTTCACGATCCGACAAAGAAAATTAACCGACAAAAAAAAATCCAAACTTTTAGCTAATAGAACCCCGGGCTAGCTCCATTTACCTCAGGAGACCATCAGGGTCAGAAGCCAGCCAAGTGCTCCGCAACGCATCCCTCCGGTCACCTGACCCGAATCCGGTCTGAATCCCCACGAACCCGAGAAGCCTCTTGGGACGGTGATCGACCAGCTCCCCGGCCCCGCCGACCTTTCTCGCAACCGATGCCGCAACGAACTCCCTCAGCGCGTCCCTGGACCCGCGGCAGCGGAAAACGGGGACCGGCTGAGGCTTCCGGATAGCGTAGAGAGAAAAGGAGATGCCGAAAATCCCTGTGAGAAGGGAGAAGATGGAGAAGGCGAGGAGGAGGGTGGGAAGGGAAGAGGGGTGATTGGAGATGGATCTCTGGGGCTTGATGGGCTTGGGAGTGTACGTTGCCATTGTGCGGGGATCTTAAATTCGGATCATTCGTCGCCGGAGCTTCTTGAAGTGAAGAAGGAGAATGGATCTGCTGTAGAATTTGAGTGAAGAAGAAGAAGAAGATGCTCTGGTTTGGACTCCTGAAAGCAGGAGACGCAGCAATGGGAACTTCCAGTTACTCCATCCCTCTTTCTTTTTTTTTAGATATTGATGTCATTAGTCATTGTAGCAGCAATCGACTAATCTACTATATTGTATATTATATGACATAGAACCTGTTATTAAACCTCAAATACTGTGTCTTGAGAGAGTCAAACCCGAAATTAACCTACTGCATGTCGTCAGCTTACAATCAGTGGATCCCTCATAGTCCAATTTCCGAAAACTAGGATTCATGGAGGAATGTAAATTTTGTCCCAGAAGTTTTCTAACATTCTCATTTGCCCCCGGTATGGAGGTCATTGCCTTCATTGGAAACAAGTTTGAGGTCTGATTCACTGGAAAGGTATTAACACGTAATAGAATAAATAGAAAATAGAATTTAAATTCTTATAAGGAATCCTATGGATTCGATTTTGTCCAAAACTATTTCATCATTTAATTTTTTTACTTGACGAAAGAGTATAGAATACAATTATCTATTCAATTTGAATAAATCTTGAATATTTATTTCAAATAATATTTTACTAAACGAAACGTGTGGAGGGAATTACTTCCTTAATAGATATGAAATAAGAATTCTCATTTCCTCTGGCCAATTACCATCTAGTTTTCCCGACTAAAAAGATTATTTTTTGTTAGTATCGAAAAAAATATTTGAGAAATGAGGTGTAATGCAGTGATGTCATTTTTCACTAATCAAAGATGATATACGAGATCCGTGGATGTAGAACTGAATAGAAGGAAAATGCAGATAAAGAAATACAAGAAATTTTATTTAGAACTCAGAGTATTCTGACATTAAACTATGTACTATGCCATTACAACAAACTCCATTATGAGAAGAGCTGATTTGATAGGTAGGAGAGACTGAACTAAAATTTGAGGGGGAATGGTGAAACATGGTCATCAAATAAAGAAAAGGAAGCAAAAATAAATATAAAGAAAATTAGTTAACTTGTTTTATGTCACAAAATCAATATCAGCTTTAGGCCCAACCAAACCAAATAAAATCTCACCCTGTCCCTTCGATACGAGCATCCCATCAACCAAACATACATAACATTGCAAACAGTGGTGGATCTCTCATCAGAGGGTCGTCTTTATATGCTCCAGCAAATTCGCCTAAGGAAGGAGAAGCATTAGCAGCACTGGAAGTAGTCCAATGTGTCGTTTCGCTGAACATCGAACATCGAACATCTTCTTCTACAAGGCGACGCCTAGGAAATCATAGAGGATCCATTGCAGAGAAACGATCCTCAGACAGTTGCCACTGGAAGCACTATCTACAAGACCCAGCTTTTGTTACAGTCCTTCTTATCATGGTGTGTAAATTATATACATAGGGCATACAATTTCCTTGCCCATAACATAGCTCGTTGGGCATCCAAATTTCATTTTGTTGGACCAATTCCTCCTTCCTCATTACCCACATCAGTTCTCGTGAGAGATCAGGAGAAGGAATAGGCCTAAGCAGTGTAAAACCTTTCAGTTAGCAAAAAAAAAAAAATGCAAATATATTGGACGTGTCATTCAATTATTATTTGATGAATTGGAGGAATGGATCTTGGTGCAGTGTCACAAGAATTTACCTCATAACTTAAAGGTTGGGAGTTAAATTCCCGTCATAAAGTTATACACTTCTTTAATTTCTCTTTATTTTTTATTTTTGTATTAGCCATATGGAATGTTTAGAAATGTGCAAACACGCAGAATTTTGCCTTTCTTTTCTTTCTTCATAGGAAAATGTGTATGGTGTGGACAGATATGGATAGAATTGATATATGTTGAAATCTATTGATATGAAAAAAAAAATCTTAAAAGGTCATATATTATATTTATATAATAAGAAATAACTAATTAAATTACTCAAATTCGTAATATTTAAAGTAATTATTCCGATAATTAATATCGAATTGTTTATTTATCAAGATCTGATTAGTATTTTTTCATGTTATATAGTGGAGTAAGATCATTTAAAAATTTCTTATCTAATGGAGTATCAAGCCAAAAAAAATCTATATGCAGAGTAGGTTTGTATAAATCCGATGGAATTCAATTAGAGTTTGGGTAATAAATTAAGAAACTAATTTAAAAGAAAGAAAATTAAAGGGTAATTGGAGAGAATATTAAGAGCACGTTAGGCTTGGCCACGGTGTATGAACTGTCTGGCCGTTCCCATGACGATTTACAGTGGGCTCGAAGCTGGCCGGCTCCGGTTCACGGTCCTAGCTAGTTACATAAATTAATAAAAAAAAAATTCAATAAGTTGTAGGTGAAGCACAAATTTTTTTATTTCAAAAACATTATAAAAACTAGTTGTTACTAGAAATGTTGAGGTAAATTTAATTTTTTTATTCTATAAAACTTCAAATTCTTGGCAATTTCACTTTTTTACGACTAGGAAGCAGAACCGTTGATTTTTGAACTGTATGTACCATTTCCGGTTCCACCGGTGGGGAACTGGCCTGGAACCCTCTCCCACCGCTCCAGACCAATTTTGACCGGTCCATTGACCGTGGCCAATCAGTTGAATTTAATAATTTATTACGGTAATATTATTATCAATCTGAAATCAAGTCGTGCTAGTTTGAATCCGTCGATAAAGTAAGACCTTTTGCTCTGGTTTACTTCCTCGCTGCTTTGTGTCACCTGTCACCGTGTGGTAGGTGTTAGTTCATAGGGCTTACAACTTGAAGCCAGCCAGCGACGCGCAGATTGATCCACAGAGCTTCGGTCGCGCCGAACCACGAAATTAAAACATCGGCGCCGCCGTAACCACAGAAATCCGCCGCCCCGTGCGGCGTTTTGCAGCTGTAAGACTGCTGCGTGATAAGAACAAGCTGTAAATTGATTTTTTTTTTGAAAAAAAAAAGCTGTAAAAGTGCCCCTGCCTGCTGGTGTCGATTAATGCACACCAAAAGAGGGGAAAAAATTATTTTGAGAAATTATCTGATGATATTCATTAAATTGTACGAAATGGCTGAATGGCTATTAATCAGTTGAGAGATTGGCATAATTATTATTAATTAATGTTGAATATCATTTATTGTGAACGGACAGCTGGTAAAGTTAACAACTAGGTCGGGAGGACGCTGTCAGATTTGTGAGATTACGTCAGTGAGGGGACTATCGGAGACGGATTTCAATTTATGTCAAATAGCGTTTATTGGGAACTGGTACACAGTTATCTTATAAACTCATTATCGTTCTCTTATATGACCGATATTGGATCTAACATTCCTCTCACGCGGTGTGCTAAGAGGTGCAGTCCAACTCTGATACCGTGCTGAATATTATTTATTGTGAGTAAACCGTTAGAAAAATCTACAACCGGACTCAGAAAAGACTGTTGCTGGATTTGCGGGCTTAAGTCGGTGAGAGGACGGTTAGAGATGAGTCTGGGTTTCCTTCAGATAATGTCGGTGATCACACACTCATATATTATTTTATTGCTAGGCCTTACAAGATATTGGGATTATTTCTACCTAAAATTCTAAACTATTAGAAGATGGTATCCAATTATCTCATAAATTTATTATTATTATTTTATATGATTGATGTGAAACATATAACAACTAAAACAATTTTATCAGTAATTTCTCATCATATTATATTATAAAGTGGGACAAGTTGTGACTTAATGTTACAAATCTTGGAAGAATTAATTGAGTTCTCAAGCACTGCTTAACTGTTTAACTTATATTCGATTATCTAATCTCTTTGTCCACCTTACTGTTTTTATTGAATATTCTGCAGTTCAATAATTGAATGATTCAGTAAGCACAAGATTTAGTGTTACGGTCAACTATACATTTCAATTGTTTGACTTAGAAAAATAAAACTTGTAATTATAAGCTAAAAATGTATTTTGAAATTCACAAATATTAAAAAAAATTCGACAGAAAAATATAACACTCGTCCAAAACATCCACCTCAAAGAAAACAACGAACTTTTCCTTCCCTGCTGTGTCTATATAATAATACCCTCTTCACTCGCAATCCAAACCCAACAGCTTCTTCTTCTTCTCTCCATCCCTCTCTCTATCACTCTGTTTCTCGGGCTCTGACTCTCGACTGAACGGAGGAAGCCATGTCTGGAGAAGCTTTGCCTTCATTAGTGTCGTCCACCATGAACGACTGGCTCTCCCCAGCTGTCCTGTTCCTCTTTCTAAACCTCATGATTGCTTCCATTGCCATTTCTTCCAAGCTTAGCAGCAGCAGCAGCAGCAGCGATCACGAAACCATTGAACAAAACCACCGCCACCGCCAACAAGGAGAAGAAGAACAAAACCCATCAAGTCCTAGTTGTTTTGAGCCACCAAAGGAACCTCTCCCAGTCCTCGGGTCACCGTCGGTATTGGGAAGGATCGAACCTTCCGATTTCCGCATCAGCATGGCAGACCAGCGAGAACCAGAGCTCGAGCAAGAAACAGAGGAGATCAACGATGAGTCCTACAGAGAGATATACGGGAACATAAAGGTGAACAGTGCCGGGAAGATAGGGCAGCAGCAAGAAGCAGCACCGAGCATGAGAAGCTCATGGAACTTGAAGTCTGATTCCGGAAAATATCAGCGATGTGAAGGCAATGGAGGAGGAGGAGGAGGAGTGGAAGAAGATGCGGTGGTGGAGGAGGATGAGGGGGTTGATGCGAGGGCCGACGACTTCATCAACAGGTTCAAGCAGCAGCTTAAGTTGCAGAGGCTGGAATCGCTTTCAAGGTACAGGGCGATGCTCGGCTTAAGTTGAAGTTCTAGGCCTCTGGCTATTTCACGCACGACTGGCTCATGAATGGTTCTTGTAATTCACAAATAGTTACATAAATCTTAATTCTTTTTTTCCTTTCTGGGGCATGTGGTTGTAATCTAGCTGATTCATTCGTTCCTTGGAGTCGTTGTTCGTCGAGGTTTACCCTAACCGAACATATCGAATCGATGCTCGGACCTGACATCATGTACTAGTCCGGGATCTTTGGTTGATGGAGAAGTGGATCGAGCTTCAGTTGTAAAAACTAGGATAAGAGAGGCAAAGTAAGGCTAAGATGTACCTATACTATTATATACAAATATCAAAGAGTTTTCAATTTTTTTTTTTTATTTTTCTATCAGTCTAATTTATATTTTAAATTTATGACATACATTTGCTTTATAAAATACTTCAAACTAAAGGTAAAATAATGATTTCAGTTATTCTTTATCCGCTTTATATTTACGACCTTAACAGTAAAAATATTTCATAACTGCTTAAATTCCTCCACCTCACTCCATATTCATTATTTTAACAATAAAAATAGACTGCAATATAAAATTGTATAATATACTGATGGCAACTGAGAATGTTCTGTCTGCTATTATAAGTTAATAAATTTCAAATGAATTAAATTGTAATATATGATAAATAAACAATCTAATAATACATATTCATTTTTTACTTTTATTTATTTTTATTTTTTTACACGCGGAGTGCGGGTCTAAGTCTAGTGTGTGTGTCTATATATATATATATATATACACACACACATGCATATGTGCTTCTTGAGATTTGTTTTTGGTGGATCTTAAAGCTACAGAGGCTTTGAAAAAACTGGGCCTTAGAATGTTTAGTGAGTGCCAGTATCGAATTGGGCGGGCTTTGAATGTTTGGCAAGGGGCTAACGTCAAATTGGATGGGATCTAATTAAGCAGCCCGAAAAGGGATTCTTGTGATTGGTGCGGTGAACTTTCCTCCCGGGTCTTCGGACCATGATGGCTCGATCTGCACGCTGATGATGGCGAGAGTCTTTTATGAAATGATGTTACCGCTTATGTGGTAACACGACCCACTCAGAATCAGTTATAATTAGATTCATTTTTCATTTTTTTATATTTTATAAAAAAAATCATGGAAATAACTATATTTGGTTGACCCATGTCGTCACGTGGCAGCGTTATGCCCAGAAGGACACAGATATAATAACAAAGTCCCACATCACATCCCAAAGGTAAAATCTCTCCTAATTTCTCAACACTTATACACCGATTTCTCTTACATTTTGGGGCAATGTTGTGCACTGAGTCGGCTCGTCACGTGCAAGCGGGCACGACAAACGAATCGAAACGAATATCACCAAAGGTCGAGACCATAACCTGCGGTCCAAATTTAAAAAAAAAAAGTGAAAATAAAAAATTACGAAGAATGATTGTGTAATGAGTTAGGAATATTCCCAAGCTTTTTACGAGCAGCCACCCATCAACTCCACCATCATCACCTCAATGGAAAAAGGGATGATGGTGATGATGAAAACCTTCCACATTAGCAGTAACGCCCACGACATGTACAGCATGTTTGATTAATTATAAACTCGTCCCTCTTTCTTCTCCCACCTTTGTCTATTTGCCCTCGTGTGATTTAATTTGCTGATGACATGCCACTCGAAACTGACCCCGCTTCCCATGTTTAGAAGGTAGACACACTTGTCCCCACCTACGGCGTAGGAATAAGACACCATTTCATCATGTGCACTGTCAATTGTTATGTCACTGTATCTGATTAAAGGTTATTTGACTGTTACAATCGATAGAAATTACTTTCGTACTATAAGATCATCGTCGCAACTTGTGAATTCGATTCACCAAAGGGAAATGTTGACCTGTGGAGGGTGAAAATTTTCCACCTAATGACTCGTGAAAAGTTAGGCTTACATCAAGTCAGGACGTTGATAAGAGGTGTCACCTGATCGTCTGATATTTACTTTTATTTTTTCAATGTGAGATTTTATTTCTAACACTCTCACATGACGATATAATTAATACTAACAAAATGTCATAGCACATCCGCTTTCAATAACTGATCACGAGCCCAGGATTTTTATGAGCATGAAATTGTGCTCTCAACAAGGAGCTGTGAGGCTTTGCCAAACAATGTGTTCACAGAGCTTCCACCAAAATCTCTAGGCTAATGATAGAGAAATTAGAGAGAGAGAGAGAATGAAAATGTGAAAGAAAGATAACAAAAAATAATGCAAGTGGGGATCAACAAGAAAAAGGAGCAAAAGTAGCATGACTTCACCAATTTGAAAAGGGGCCAAATTGAACCTAAGAGAAAAGTGTGATGTTCATTTTTTGATACTTTAGATTAAGTGCTAAGTGGAACCCTAAATACTTCCATTAATAAACACTTTTTCTTCTCCATCATTGCTTTTTTTTAATTACTATTTTAATTTGAAATAAGACATGAGAAAGAGAGTAGAAATATGAAACAAAATCAATTGTGGTAGACTATATATAGATCAAAATTTATGGATTTTATTAAATTAGGTAAAATTCAAGTAATTACATAGGTTATAACAAAAAGTGCTAGCCCGGATACAGACTCCTCCTCCCTTAAGCCTCAGGGTCCTCGATGGCTCTTGGGTCAGTGCTCAAACGATTGTCTGCCTCATTGGCAGCCACCAACATACACTATCCGAAATTTTTCATTGTTATGATAAGAGTTAACATCACGACCCATGATTTAAAATTGTAAGTTCTGGTACTCTTGAAAACGTCATAAATATACTGGAAACATTCACTTTGCAAAGCCGATGTGGAATTAAAAGTTGTGATAGGTATATGATGAGGGCTAAGAGCCAGATACCTGTGACTCCATAACATTAGGATATTTATAGGAGCTTACTTGTTGAGGTTCTGACGTTGCGTGTCCATGTAAACGAGTCATCGGTCATATATCTTGACGTGGGATAGATTGAGGAGGGGGAACAGATTGCAAGGCGTCGGCTTGACGACTGCCAGAAGTCGTGTGCGTGATCTGTGCGAGGGCCAATTAGATTAGTATCTGATAGAGAATTAATTAAGCTAGTCGACGGATCATACAAATTAAAGATGTGCTTTTCTTAGATTATAAGTGTCCATATAAAAAATAATATAATTAATTAATTTTTGAAACATTTAAAATATTCTTTTAGTGGGAGTGAAAGTGCCGTGTACTATACAATGTTTCTTTTCTTGTTGGAATCGGAAGTAAGATTCTTCCCTTGTTTAAAGATTCTGCTTGGGAAGTGGGGCCCGAAAGGTTAGTGTAGTATAAGGGATGCCACCGCATTATTGCTATGAAAAGATTGATTAAAGGTTGAGGAGGACCCCAAGCACACTAAGTGTATTAATTGATGATCAAGAATTATTGGGTGGCAAGAAAACGAAATTCGTTCCACCCGGTCGACAAAATCTGGTGCAATTGTATTATTCTCGACTTTACGGTTGTAGATCCTCGGTTCGATTTCGATTAGTGAGATTTCATGTACTCCTTCATTCTTTTTGTTTTCTGTATTCTCTCTACGATTTATGAGAGAATCTTTATAATGAAAAAGATGTATTTTTATTTGTGGGGAAGAAGAAAATTATATTGTCTATCATACTTTTTACTATTCAAAGTAAACTTACAAGACAAAATTATCGGAGTGATCATAAATAGTATTGACACAAATGTGAAAAATGAAAAATTTTTCACGATGCCTATCTGCCATGTGAATTTTCAAAGGCACTCAGCTGGATCTTTGAAAAGTCAGTTACAAAATTATTCAATTCATCTGCAGTTACAAAATTTGTATCTTAATGAAAAGAATCCGAGGCTCCAGGATTTAACTCCGAGGATCGAGAAATGCAGTCGAAGAAAGGTGTTATATTCCACATCGATCAGAAAAGATAATGATAATGTGTTTATATGATAATTAGGTACACCACCCGATAACTTAAACTTTTGGGTAGAAACGGGTTCGGTCTATTATAAGACCCATTAACAAGAATATAACATGTGAATATCTAATCACGACATTCTCTAATGTAAATTCAAACCTATCTATGGTAATCTCCTCACTGACGTAGACCCATAAAGTGATAATCACTTATTTTGCCCGCTCACACAATACAAAATTCAATAAAGGAAAACATGCAAGTGATTTTCGTGGATTATAACTCGAACAAAACACGGGACAATGAGAGGAGGGCATTGATACCAGGGTGGTCTTGCATTTTATGATGATTCCATGTTGCTGTCAAGATGTCTACTCCAAGGCCAAAGGGGAAAGGGAGATTGGGTCCCAATTGATGTTCATAAAAATGAATGGAAGTGGAGCGGGGTTTGATCAGCACTCATGCCCTCCTAGCTAACATATCAACTCCCACATCCCATCTTCTTTTTTCCTTAAAAAGGAAAAGATCTGTAGAGAGGAACCCTCCCTTCCCCTGGCTTTTAATTAATCAGGAATTGCATTTTTAATACAAGAACTTATAGTGCTTGCTCTCTAGTCTTTAGGGTTACCCAATGGAAATTTCTTATCGAGTATTCAACAGATTATCGACACATATCACTGTCGTAGATAATTATACCGGACATGAGACATTACATCTAATGGCGGCTTAAATTATATATTTTTATATGTTGGATTTACGTGATGTTCACGTATTAATTAAAAGCATGAAATAATGAATTAAAGCTAAAGTAAAGAGAGAAAGGATAGCATACACTCGATATATGCCGTCCGGGATGGTGGATCGTTGCAGATCCTTGGACTAAACCCTAAACATCCTACTTATAACCATCTAGGCAACGGTGTCTAAATTCCCATGTCTTATATTAGATATGGCAAGATTAACTTCAAAACAATTTCTCGAAATTTTCTTAATTTACATGTAAATATTAAATGTTTTGCTTCAAAGTAAATTAAATATTTACCAATGTTTTGATACAATTACCATGTATCCCTGGATATATGCTCTCTAAAAGTGACACGGGCAGGTAATATAAGAAGAAAATATTGAAAATATGATAGAGTTATAATTCAATTAAAAATTTTATATTTTGCTTTCTTGTTGCGCATAAGTAACAATGCATTTTGATGAATAACCTCTCCTAAACTATTGGCAATTCGGAAATCTTTAGAGTCCAAATTCACCATTGATTAGTTCGACTTTCTCTTAAAAAGAATTGGGGAAAAAAAGGAAGAAGAAGAGAGTGAGTTCAACACTGTTGCGTAAGATTCCACCAAGAACCAAAATATCCTTGGATTCTTCAATGGAATTTCTCATGTCTTATTGCTTTCCTCCTTTCTATCACATGTTAGACCTTTAGTCTCACTTATAACCTAAAGCAAACAAAAGAAAGAAAGGAGGTTAGATGTGTCATTGTAATTTGAGAAAGAGAATGAGCTTCGTCTTCCATACTTAAATGAGGAGGGATAGTTTCTTATAAGTCATAAGTGTAAATTTTACGTAATATTAGAGTATGTTATTACAAGTACTCACATTTTATCAGGATTAAGTGTAGAACTCGTAGTAATCGTGCTTGAGAGAGGAGGGCGATCTCCTTGTGGTTATTAGCCCTTCTTGCCCAAGTATACGAAGGAAAACACATGATTCGTGAGTAGTTGTTGAGAACGGGTGCTATCAAGTACATGAAAAGTGTTAGACATGCATTCATGTGGAAGCAAGTGTTGAAGATCATGACAACATATATTAGAAATCAATGATGTTGGTCTGGAATGAAAGAAACTTAATTAGCTTTCACCACCTATCTCTGTAACGGTAAGTTTACCGTGAATCTGAGACTTACAATTTATTTCATTACCATAGAATATTGATGCCCCAAATGAAGCTTACAAATGCATAGAGATCTCACAAAGAGCATAGCATTGGACATATTCAGTCTTGTCAAGTAAAATAATCATACTAGCATGATTCTTCTTTATGCTTATCAAGCAAAAGAGGACAGCCCACAACCGAAACTAAATGGGAATCAATGTTTTTGTTGGATCCAAGAGTGACATGTGACTAATTATTCTATTTTCCTAAGCATAAATTAAAAAAAAAAAAAAAAGATAAAAGGAAGAACAAGAACAATCGTGAGAGTGATGTAATCGCAGTCCAGATTCCTTTCTCGGTGGTCAAGAACCTTTAGAACCCTAAATTAATAATCGCGGTTCCACGTACCTTTTAGTTTATAAGAAAAGACAGACACACAAGAAGCTTGGACCTTAACCTTGAAAGACAGATACCCACTTCTCTTCCTATTGTTAATATATTCCATTACAGGAAACTTTGTTAAAATTTCACCGAAGTTATAAAATGTTGAGCTGTGATCCAAAAGCTTAAGCTAATACCTAATAATGTTCGTCCGACTTATATTTTTAGAATTTTCTATGTATTTTTTGATATAAAATTATATTCTGATCAATATCTGCTAACGCTAGATCATATATTATTGCGTATTTGTCCCCAAAACTAACCAAGAAACATGTATTTTACTTATATAATTGCCGACTCTAATATTAAGTCAAATTTTCATTGGATTTATAGGTCAGAACGTCTTTGCCAAACTCAAAAAATTGAACTGATAAGTTGGTGTATTTGTCTTAATCATGTTCTCATAATTTTCTTTCTTTTTTATTTTGTGCATACGGGCATTAGATTCTCACCAGATTTGTTAATGCGTGGGAGTGAATCATAAACAGGTTATAATATAATCAAATGATCGTATTTGATTCCATGGCATACATCATCGTAAAAAAAAAAAGGCATTTAAATTTATAGTAAAAAGCGTAAGAACAACCAAAGTTGGAAATTTTCTAAGATTCTGTCGACAATTCAACATCTAATTCGACAATCTTCAAGACAAATAAGTGTCAATTTGACGTTTTACTATAATGTCTCCCAATCAAGAGAACTCATGGAAAACTAGCCACACCCAGGTGTTGAAATTACTCAAATGTTTTTCTCGCTTTCTTACTCCTTGTTTGGCTTTTTGCTTTCCGGCTAGTATAACCTTCGTACATAGTATTTTATTTATTCCGCAGGAGTACGTTTTGGAAAATGGAAACAAGTTTCCTGACACCAAGCATTCCAGACAGCAAACACAGTGTCTTCTTATTTGTGGAAGTTTATG
The DNA here is from genome assembly GCA_037672795.1 of Lagerstroemia speciosa. Classification (NCBI taxonomy): domain Eukaryota; kingdom Viridiplantae; phylum Streptophyta; class Magnoliopsida; order Myrtales; family Lythraceae; genus Lagerstroemia; species Lagerstroemia speciosa. Next base: position 7,467,803 of record CM075293.1, on the reverse strand, counting down.
TTGTCTAATTACCATATCGTTTAATAGTTAATCCGATACCTCGCATCAAGTGAATATTGTCTGTAACGGGTACACCGTATAATAATCTTAATGTGGTACCATGAATTAATATTATTAAACTATTTAAAGATTTTTTTAATAAGACCCTTAAAAACCTAGAAATAATTTAATCTTATTGGTTTTTAACAGCACGTCAATAATATCCTCATAATCAATGACTCAAATTTAAGAAACGGATTTAATATCTTATAGTCATTTTTTTCACCCATTTAGCATTAACGGTCCAATACAATGCAATTGTAGAATTTTTCCTTATTCGTCCATCTTTTCTCATCAAATAAATTCTCGAATTTAAATTTTACGGATGAAAATTAATAATACTAGAATGGCCTTATCCTGTGAGTCAATACAATTTGAAGCTAAATTAGCTAAGACACGTTAAATCCTTAAAATAATCCCAATAAAAAGATTTTCAGCTGAAAAATATGGTTTCCTCAAGATAGAATGAAATATTAGATCAACTATAATCTCTGGTTATGAAAATGAAATATCAGTTCAAAAATTTCCATATCTGCTTGAAACTTCAGTGTTCCATAACTATGAATTTCGATTAGAATTGATCGAGTTAGACATATTAAATCCCCATAAAGGTTTATGGACAAAAGACGGGAAATGTTGACCTTGCCGATTTCATTTTATTCACTCAAGATATGTGAAATATATTATAAAAATTAATCAAGCACATCGCGGTATGTTATAGATAGACTATATTCATATGTGTAATGCAACATGATTTCCTTCAAATGAATCGAACTAAATCGTTGAATGGCAGAAACCGATCGAGAAACAAAATTCTAAATGTTTATAAAAACACAAATGGAATTCGAAAATCACATCAACGCACATAGAGCATCAAGTTCAACTGGAATTCCTTTGTAAGTTGAGAGATTCTTTCAAAATACAAAGGTCCAAATTCATTCAAAGGGATGACCAGCAGCAGACCGAATTGTCAAATAATTGGGATATGGGACCCATCAATCTACGGCTCAAATCGTTCTCCCTCTTGATGATCACCCGTGCTCCACCGTACACGTGTTCCCTTTACAGTAGTCTCCCGTAGCTCGCTGGCAATGGCATCCCATTCCTGGCAAAACATATTCCCCTTCCCCTCCTCCCCTTCCTCCTCTTGCTTTTGGACTTACCATCGGGATCTCGACTTATATATCTTCTTTATACACCAAAAAAATAATAGAGATTTCGGGATTCGAAGAGACAAATATATGAGTATTCGAGCTTATAAGATCGAGAATGATACCACTCTAGCAAATCTCGTTCCATCCCTCTTTGATCTGTCTCAATCTTCAGTTTTGACCAAAACACTGAGGGAATATATATTATCCAAAATCATGAAGAACAAAGTACAATACGATGATCACTAACTAACTTAGTTCTTATTCTGCCCTAGTTTTGATCTTTTCTTGTTCAAGTACATTGATTCGATCGCATCAATTGGAAATCAATCACGGGTTATTTCTGATCTATGCATCGCAGTCCCCGGATTGGACCGGGATAAGATGTATCGAATCAGAAACCCCTAATAACTACAAGAATTTGCACATCCAACATATGTAGCCCAGGCTTCAGTATTATTACATGTGGAACGTTGCGTTTCACACGTAAATAATAAGACATGTTTATATGTCCATACTATTTGATTGGGAACAATCATACCCAGAGAGCGCCTACTTCTACGAGCTTGGGCACGAGGTGGCCGCTGAGGTGGAGGGCCACGAGTGACTCGAGCCCCCCGACCCACGAGCCGCCGATGAACACGGCCGGTGGCGGCGAGGCGCGGTGGACGGCTGCGGGCGCGGGAGAGGGGTCGGGGGGCCCGGGGAGAGCGGGGATCTCGTCGTCATCGAGCTCGATGACGGTGGGGTTGACGCCGATGGTGGCGAGGAGCTTCTTCATGGCGTGGCATATGTAGCAGGCGGAGCGGCTGAAGATGATGACGGGGTGCTCCGAGATGAGCCGCTGGATCCTGTCCTCGGCAGACTCGGCGCCGTCGATGGAGAGGGAAGCGACGGAGGAGGAGGAAGTTGTGGTGGTGGTGGTGGTGGCGCCTGGGCTGAGCTCGAGGTGAGCGAGCTCGGCGGAGCAACGCAGCTGGAAGCCTTGCATCGCTGGCGGGGATGATACTGAGTTTTGGACGAGCCAACGGGAGGGAATCAACGAACGAATGGTCGAGTGGGAGGGAGAGGGGTCCGTGTGGAGTTTATATAAATCAGCAAAGAGACTGAGGGTTAGAAATGAGATCGTTCCCTGAACCCGGTTCATGGCCGAGGCAGATGGTTTCTATCAAAAGAGCGGGGGGTCCCTGTATTTTTTTTTTTTGTCAATTCTAAAAATTCATACCAAAATAATTTAGAGTAATGAAAAATCAATTGTGAGAGGTGTAGTTTCTTCGGATCCAACTTTTAATGTAATGGTGATACATTAAGTACAATAATAATATAATTAATCTGTCATAATAAATGAAATCTACCAATTATTTCATGTTATTATTGATGTATTTATGTATTAACAAGTTAAATAAAAAAAAGATGAACGAACATTTCAATCTACAAATAAGGTATCTATTTTTACAGTCAAAGTCCGGAAAATAAGATAAATATTAACTATTTAAAATATCTTATTAAGGTATGATCTACGTCTATTTTTGGTTCCTTTCGATTTTTTTAGTAGGGTTCGAATTTTTCGTCAGTCTTTCCACATGTCAATAACCCAAAATCTCTATGACTCCAAAAGTTGGGTTTTCTGGGTCAAATTGAGTCTGCCTTCTCGGTGTTCATTAATGCCACTTTTGTTTCTGTGGCTGGGCCCTCGTGCACCGGGTCTCGGGACGAGAGTGTTAAGCCGTGTGGCTTATGTCAGCAAGCACTGTAGCTTACGCAAATGACGGGGTTCTTGGAATCCACAGCAAGAGGAAGCCCACTTGTATATGTTTAAAAGGTAGATGTTTACCAACGAAGGTTGGCGCAAGTGGAAGGGGCTTGTGTCGCTTAAGCAGAGGTGCCGGGTTCGAGCCCCTGTGAACGCAGCAGACCTTCTTGGGAGGGGTCCCCGGGAAACCGCCCGACAGTACCCCGAATCCGGATTAGTCGGCCAGCCTTCGGGTACCGGACACCGGGTGGGAAACCAAAAAAAAAAAAAAAAGGTAGATGTTTTATTTTTTTTTTTTTTTGGTCGCCAGCCACGGTATCCAAGCAGGCCCCACCAGCGGTGAGATGGCATCTTTCAGCCAACCATACTTGACTAATCCGTTGGTCGCCCCGGGTCGCACGCCTGGCAATGGCGGGTGAGGCTCCCAAGAGGGGTGTTGTTTTATTTGCTTTGTAGTCATACAAAATTAAAGGGCATACCCTCTTCAAGCATAGCCATTCGGAGTACGTAAGCTCCTATATAATCCGCATATAGTAGATCCAAGACCTCCTTAGGGGTTAGTCCAACACAGTTAGTCCGTCTTCCCTATTCCTAGCAAGCTTGGCTAGTGCATCCTCTACTCCACTACCTTCACAGTAGATAAACCTCCTCTAGCTCAGGGGTAGTTCTTGAAATAGAGGCATGCATTCAAGGATAATGGGCATCAGTATAGTAGTCTATCCCTCCGCTCTCCGGATTAGGTCGAGGGTTATCTTAGCTTCTATTTTCACTTATAGGAGTTGGATACCCATCTCAGTAGTAATCCTCAACCCATCTCGAATCACCTATAATTCGGCTATAATGCTATCAGTTATGCCTAAAGATCTTATGAAACCCCAGATCCAGTTATCGTTAGAGTCGCGGACGGCACCGCCAGCCCCTGATCCTTATGATATATTTGAATAATACATGGAAAATAAAGGCGATCATATTATTATTTGACATTTTTAATCTTTAATATATTATTTATATCATTGCTGTTTTAAATCTTTATTTTTTTGTTATTCCTATTCCCATTTTTTTACGTTTTTGCCACTTTTACTTTCCATTTGCCCTTTCTATATTTTTCATTTTTTAAAAAGTATATTTGCTAAAAAATATTTTATGATAAAAATGCTTTTTCGGATGGAAAAGAAAACGGTAGAACCGAGCTGATAAAAATACGAAAGATTAAAGACAAGAATGATAAAAATTAGTGTTTAGAACACAAATGGAATGAGCGTAAGAGAATGAGAACCTAAAGAATCCTTTTCCTTATTAAGGATGATGTTTAATGTAGTAAATATCACTTCCAAACTAAAATTAAAAAGAGTTAGGTTAATTCTTGTAGGTAGAACATTGTGTGCCCTAATTTCCTTTCCTCACTTTTCATTTTAATTTAATCAATATCATGAATCATAGTAAAGTTAAAAAGTCGTCGTTTTTTACTTTTTTTTAGTGGGTGTGATATCATTGTGTCAGATAGTATATCAGATTGTCAGAAAAAGAGCAAATAACATAACATAGCTTACATGTTAGAGTGATGAAGTGATTGTAAAGATGGTTATGATAGAAAAAATTCGTTGTATTTCCGACATAGAAGACTTTACTAGTAATGTGTTTAAAATTTTAACTCAAGTAATATTATAAATTAACGTGCAAATATGATACTTTACACAAAACAAAATCCCAATTTTACATAAACCAAAGTTATCAAAACCCACCTAAGATAATGTTGGTGGTGACGACTGCGTCATGGGTCAGGAATGAGTGTGTGATCCGAGATGGCAAATTAGTCTGTTAAATTATGGCTGGATGATTAGACAGGGCATGGCCCTCTTGGACAATTTGCTAATGTTCCTTTGACTTATTGGAAGACCAAAACTTTTTGGTTGTCTAATGTTCCCTCGAGGAGGGCCGGGCCCGAGTCCTCGATACTCCCCCGATCGCCTCGCCATCCGGGTTAGCAACACCGAGAAAGATGTGTAGGATCCCCTCGACTCGAGCACGTCCGTGATATCGCCATAGGCTGGAACCCATCTGGAAACCGCCATGCCAGTTGGGATGTCCATGGAAGACTCCGAGACTATTATTTACAGTACACCCACGTACTAAGAAAGTTGTTACTTTCAAATAATTAAAGTATATTAAGTGTTTCATAATTAATATTAATATATTTACATTTTAGTTTAAATTAATATTATATAATTGCGCTGATGCACGGGTTCAAAGGAAATTAGGTCTTGCCTCGATATGACCTCTCCCTTCCACTCCACCGGCAGACCAGTAATTGGTCAGCGAATATTCAGCGTTAAATATAACAAATTCATTGTATAAATTACTGTTCGGATCCTGACATGCGTGAAATTAATTCTTGAAAATTATAAAATTTTTACGCACGTTGAGATTTAGGAGAAATTTATATAACGAACTCGTCGCATATCATGACACCCGGGTATTTACACCAAATTGCTAAGATAGTCCCTCCCTCGCTGCACGACAAATTTTGCTTTCAGGTCCACTTCTTTATTGTCTTTTCCTTTTTCTTCTTTTTTTTTTGCCCCTTCACTTTTAAATTATAATTTCTAACTAGAAAACAAAGAACAGTATCGAACGCTACACCAAGTGAAAGCCGGAGTGCTAGTAAAAATTATAATCACGTTTTTCTTTTTTCTTTTTTAAAACTATGCAGGGTTTATTCTTATAATTTAATACGACTCAGTGATGGCATTGGTGCGACCGCTTGGTGGTCGAGATTAATAATTAAGTTTTGTTGAATCGAAACTTGAAATCTGTACGATTATCGACGTTGCTTCTCAACGAAGAATTACGAAATGCTCATTAAACCAAATCCTCGCAAAAATCGAATAAGATTTTTATTATTTTCTTTTTTTTTTTATGATGTGGGTTCTTTCAACGTAAAAGAGTGCAAAATTAGTAAAGACATTTTATCAGCAAGGTATAGAGACCAATAATGAATGATAGTGAGAATATTAAGAGTCAACTTAAAATTACCTAATTTTACTGAACACTAATAATATACTATACTAAATTTGTAAAAATTAAGGTAAACTATGAAAATCTACCATAAATGTAACTACTTAGTAAAAATTAAACATACAAATAACTTATTGGACTAATTGCATGTTGGTAAAGTTATCGTGGTGATAAGGAATAAAAAGGATATGTTATAACTGAAAATTGAAATATTTTCATATAATATATGGATAAAAATAGTGAAAATCCTATATGTTTATCTTTTTTTTACAGTTGAATCCTATAAATTTAAAAATTGTTAATCAATCCTATAAAATCAATTTATTTATACTCTTAGTTCGAATTGACGTAGACTTTATGCTATTAACGAAATCTTTAATGGTAAGAACAATAACTGATTCAGATTGAAAGTGTAACGGAACAGAACTGACCTTATAGAACTGAATTAGTCAATTTTAAACTTATAAGATTCAATTATAAAAAATAGTAAATATATAATATTTTTAGTGTCATTTTTTCATTATAATATAGATTTCAATAGTATTAGTTTCTTACATTCAACAAGCTAGGGTTTAAAATTTAGAAATCAATTCCATACAATCTTAAAAATTCAGGACACAATTGCAAAAAAAATACAAGATCTTAATCCCCTATACGATATTGGTGAGAAGGGGAAAAGGAGAAGGACCATTTTGAAAATATAGTATTCTCTCCTCTCGAAAAGGAAATAAGAGAGCGGAGAAGAAACAGGTGAGAGAGAAGAGCTGGTGCCCCGGCTGACGTGGACAGGTGGCGCCGCCCCGTGACGTAATGACCACCGCCGTACGGGAGCTCCTCCACTCTTTCTTCCCTGCCCTTCCATCGTCACCGTGACGTTCCCGTCAGGACAAGTGGCGCTCCGGATTCCCTTCCTTCAGGCAAGGAGCGGGGAAGGGCCCGACAGGTGATGCTTTCAGGATCTTCAACCGATCCTCCAATAGGAGCTGACACGCTGGCAAGGAGCTGCTGGAGTTCGTGGGCCGCGGGCCCCACCACAACGGTGGGTGATTGAAGCTGGACCGTCGATGGTGGCCGGGGCTTTGAACGCATAGTGTGTCAGCCACATGCGGAGAGAGGAGACTGATGACTAGGATCCTTTTGCATCATCGCCATACTCGAAAAATTAACACACTTAAAGAATTTCATCTCTCCCGCCACCGATCTGATTTAAATTAAATTAGTCAGTAGTATACACGATTTAGGATACTGATTGTATTGACAAAAAAATCAAAGCTTGTCTATTAAAATTGTTCCACGTATTTTTCTCCTGACGACGGTAGCTATCCCTTGAGATTGCGCACACCTTGGAAACAAAATGGCCAGCGGTCTGAATCCTTTTTACATATTTTTGTAAAATATTCGTAAATAAGTGTACTCTTTGAGTCTACACTAGAAAGACACCGATATTTGAGATTGTATTAAACATTTAATAGTATTATACTAATGGATCACCACCGAGCACTGAATATTTAGTATGTTTGATATGTTTGTAGTTGAATACAGAAATTTAAATATTATATAATATAGTGATAAAATTATCACATGCAGTCTCTTTTTACGATGAAATGATGAGGAGAATTCACGGCATCTTCGAGAAAAACAACGTTTGGTACAGCTGTCCAGCACTCTGCCAACACAGTTCGCACAAGTCAAGGAAAATTGAAACAGTACGAGATCAGCATTCAAATAATAGGGGAAAACTATCTAAGGTAAGTGTTCCGGCTATGTTCATCATCGGATCGGGAGTGACAAATGCTGAGGAGTTTGTATTCTACGAGAATGGTAGCTGGGGGACCGTGGCCCGACCCTCTTGAGGATCGTAGAGACAACCGATAAGACGCTGGACAGTTTTTCGACAGTGTAAGGCACGGTCGAGTCTAGGAACAATTTGTTTGGAGGAGACCAAGAAATGAAGAGATGGTGCCTGGTGGGCATGTTGATGAGCTAAAAAGCTACTGGAAGCAAAGGTTAAAAGGACTCTATCATGCCCAGGATCTTATGTTGGGGTTGTATTAGAAAAAGATTCTTAATTTATATGTAAATGTCTAATAATTTTAAGAACACTAAGTATTTTTGGGGATGGGTCGTGGCATTACATATGATGTCAAGGCCGACATTGGCCCACAACCATAATGGATTTACGTGTGGTCTATATTAGGCTGATCACAAGTTGAAATCATAGGAATAGTCTAGACCTAGATTGATAGAAGGGGTAATTTGAACTCGACACAAGAGCCCAACAAGGACATCGGGGCTTAAGGGGGAGTCTGTCACACCCTGCAATCCTACATCAGCAGTACTTTTGGTGATTGGGCCATGGTATTACTGACTTCAACTTTCCTTTTCTCTCTCAAGAATTGAAGTCGGTAAGTTTAGAATGAGGAGACAAAAGAGGGATGAGAATAAATGTGCAGAAAGTTACACTGACGATAAACGGACGAGAAATTTCTTGGTGTTACAAGTTGAGAGTGGTGTCAACGACATAAAAACCCGGACTTTCTGTTTGACTTCCTTTTTCTTGAATGAAGTGGGTTTCCATGCGCGCACACACACAAACACAATGTCAAATGTTGGAGACAAGTTGACGATGATGGAGTCGTCGTCCTCAACATCACATAAACGCCCACTCTCCATGTCTTAGGTTCGCCTCCTTCTCAATGTCTCATTGGTCGAAGATTGAAAATTCCTACTCGCCCATTTGCACAGATATCCTCTGAGATTCTGCCACCACGTCAATTGGCAACACACAAGAGAGAGAAAAAAAAAAAAGCAATGAAAAGCTGAGGCACGGATGACATGAGATAGAATTCACTTCTCTAAAACACACTGATTGTAGAATCAGATTCAAGATCTCCACGAGACTGGTAAGTTTGCGAGATTATATGTATGATTCTCCTCTTATTGTGCAGCCATTTAGTTGGGCTACTGATACGATTACATGCATACAGGACTTGTCAGAATGTATGAACCGATAAGATGTACATCAAATTAGAGAAAATAAACTTCTCGTTATGAAAATAGTAAGTACCAAAATCTAATTCATTGATTATAGTGTCTATCTATGGACAATTCTAATGAAGAAGAAAACTCTCTTCTCCTATAGATAAGTTCTCCAGTTTGAATTTTGTCAATAAAAAGAGTTCAACTTTGGAGAGTTTTATCCCTAATAAGTCCATGTGGCTAGAACTAATTAGTTGTGATCCGTCGGATTTATGAATACGAGTGGTATAGATCGAAAAAGAAGAAGAAAGTTGTGTTTGGTTGCACATTCATATGGAAATATATTGTATTGATTTTGTCGTCACTTAGCATAACTTAAGATGGAAGATACGTAGATGACCTTTCCATGCCCCGAACGCATCCCTAGGGCACACAGATTTCCACATTTAAATACAAAGATAACAATCATTTTGCTAACATCTGACCACAGATTAAGCAAATAAGTCAAGACAACTGACCTCACTGGCAATGTTTTTTACATTACGTAAAGACAAAACAAGTCTGATTAGCAGAAACGTTACCTCATAGATCACATTTCACCGAGGACCCTCCTAGTGAAATGGCAAAATTTCTCGAGCAATTTAATTGGAACTTCCTTTTTTGACTCTATATTTCTTAGTTTTATTTTGCTTTTCCTCTAATTGGATTTTCACGGCACAATAATATATCGAGAAAAAATACGAGGATATAAATTGCCAAAGTTTTAAGGGTAAACACTGCAAACATTAATGGATTTTCTGGGAAATACCAAAACGAGTTGAATCAAGTGATTCGAGGTCAAGTAAACATTACGGAATTTCAAGTCATTGTGAGTGAAAAAAACTCGTGTTCGAAAAACTTTATTAAACTTTATTTTTCAATAGCCAATTCGACTTGAATTGGATTAGTCACTCAAGTCTTTATGAGTGGAAAAGACTCGTGTTCGAAAAACTTTATTTTTCAATAGCCAATTCAGCTTGAATTGGACTAGTCCCTCGTATGATTTTTGAATATGCGAAATTCAAACAAAAAAATGAATAATAATTTTGTTTATTGTAATGGCAAAAAGGAGACGGTCCAGTTGAGGTCAGCCCACTGGGTCATGGTGTATCCGGGTGGCACCGGCCCGTTGTCCTTCCACTGCCGGAAGCGGGAGGTCTTCGCTGCTCTGTGAAGCCAGCCTCACGCTTTACCCTCCACTCTAGGGGCCGTGCAATCCAGACGTTCGCCCGAATCGCTCGGGCCAACTTCCGGCTTGGAATGGGCTGGCCGGTGTGAAGCCAATCCGAATCCAACCCAGAGGTTTGAACCAATGTTCCATCTCCTTAATACCCCCACTTGGGTTACAAGCCCGCGTTGCTGAGCTCGGCGCTGGCTAAGTGCCGTTGGTGATAATTTAAAGAAATTAGATGTTTTGGAATGCCCGGTGTGGGGTTACAAGCAAAAGTCCTACATCTTGAAATGAGGAGCTTCATTTTCGTTTTCAGGTACCGTTAACAGTGTCAACCAAATCGTAACGACATGAATGTTCATTCAAGGGATCCATCGTATCACCCGTTATACGAATTGAAGCACCGTATTAAGCGATGTTTAACGTTTATACACGGCACCCTTCATCAAGTCGCTCGTAAATTTTGATTGGAGTTGGAAGTGCAACCCTACTGCAGATTTGGAAGATCGTATCGGGTTGTGGTCATTCTGGTCCTCTACAAAACAAGAACAATATCAAGTCAACTGCAGGAAAGAACAGCTCCCAGATGTAGTTATTGAAGGCCCTGACTGGGTGTGCACAGAGAGGAAACCCTGCAGGCATTTACTTCTGAAAATGTGCAGTCACTGCAGAGGAAGATCGGGTGACCAGTTCCTCAAATGTTGGAGACAAGTTGACGATGATGGAGTCGTCGTCCTCAACATCACATAGACGCCCACTCTCCTTGTCTTAGGTTCCCCTCCTTCTTAATGTCTCATTGGTCGAAGATTGAAAATCCCTACTGCCCATTTGCACAGATATCCTCTGAGATTCTGCCACCACGTCAATTGGCAACACACACAAAAAAAAAAAAAAAGGCAATGAAAAGCTGAGGCACGTGAGATAGAATTCACTTCTCTAATAGACACTGATTGTGAAATCTGAATTTAAGATCTCTATGAGACTGGTAAGTTTGTGGGATTATATATATGATTCTCCTCTTATTGTGCAGTCATTTAGTGGAGCTACTGATACGATTATATGCATGCAGGACTTGTCAGAATGTATGGACTTATAAGATGCACATCAAATTCGAGAAAACAAACTTCTCATTATGAAATAGCAAGTGCCAAAACCTAATTATTGACTATATTGTCTCCATCTATGGACAATTTTAACGAAGAAGAAAACCCTCTTATTTCACATAAGTTCTCGAGTTTGAATATTGTAAACAAAAGAATTCAACTTGGGAGAGTTTTACTCCTAGTAGGTCCACGCTGCTCGAATTGATTTGTTATGATTCGTTGGACTTCTGAATACGAGTGGTACAGATCGAAAAAGAAGAATAGAGCCATGTTTGGTTGCACATTCATATGGAAATGCATTGTATTGATTTTGTCGTCACTTGGCATAACTCAAGATGGAAGATACGTGGATGACATTTCCATGCCCCAGACGCATCCCTAGGGCACACAGATTTCCTCATTTAAATACAAAAATATCAATCATTTTGCTAACATCTAACCACAGATTAAGCAAATAAGTCAAGACTACTGACCTCACTGGCAATGTTTTTTACATTACGTAAAGACAAAACAAGTCGGATTAGCAGAGCACATTACCTCACAGATCACATTGTAAACCCAAAACATATAAAATTGATAACAATCTCAATGGTCACACAAAAAAAATATTATAAATAAAATGATTTTCTTGATTTCTTTCTACAGACACAAATTGTGCAAGAAAGACCTTATCAAGAAATGGAGTAGAAGAAGAGGAATCAACTAAATTTCTAAAATACAAAATAATCGAATACAAGAAAACTTTTACTTAACGTCGAGACCTATGACAGTCACAGTATCCTTAAGACTGATTCGTCCCTTCTGGTTATGCTGAGAAAGCGTGGACTGCAGTCTCTCAAGATACAACGACGCTGAGCTTGAGACTACACGAGAACCCAAAGTTGGAGGCGAACCGGAACTGAAGCTGGAAACCATCGGAAAACGATGCAGTATGCAAAGAGGAGAAGTGAGAGCTCGGGAGCTTGTGAAGGTGTGCAGATCTTAAGGACCAAGGTCCTATTTATAGTGTAGGAGGGGAGCTGCTGACTTAATGGCAGAGAACCGGATAATTGAATGCCCGAACCGGCCGTAAATGCACTGAATCGGCCATTAAAAAGGCTAAACCGGATATTAAGAGCCCTTAATTGCACTGAACTGACTATCAATTCAATCGAACCGGTTATTCAGTGCCCTTATTAATGTCGGCCCTTAATGTCGGGCCTTAATACGCCTTTAATACCCTAAACCACCAGGAATCTGAAGAGTCAGGAATCCTAGGCAGATTTACTGAAGGAGGAAAAAAAATTTCCAAAAATGGCAAAACTCGGCTAGCACCTCCGGCCAACAGTGAGAGTCGCAAGAAATCCATTTATTGTAGTTGAAGTAGTTACTTATTATAAAACTACTCTTAGCTTATAAACCATTTGAAATCCACATCCCTAATCGATGTAGGATTAAGTTTCTGTCATTCCATATATGGACTCTTTGGGCCATTATAAGCACGGGCCTCTTCATGAGCTTTTCTAAACCCAACCCATAAACATTAAGTCCATGTACTTAATTTTAATCTAAAATTCATTCAATTTCTCATTTAATTGGACTTAAGCCCAAACGTAATTTTTCTTCAATTCATGAAAACAATTTCTCATTCAATTTCAATGCCATTTTTCCATCACACATTTCATTGAGGACCCTCCAAGTGAAACGGCAAAATTTCTCGAGCAATTTAAATTCTATATTTTTTAGTTTTATTTTGCTTTTCCTCTAATTGGATTTTCTTGGCACAATAATATATTGAGAAAAAAAAACGAGGATATAAATTGCCAAAGTTTTAAGGGTAAACACTGCAAACATTAATGGATTTTCTGGGAAATATCAAAACGAGTTGGTTCAAGTGATTCGAGCACTTTGTAAATATTATCGAGGTTTCAAGTCTTTGTGAGTGAAGAAAACTCGTATTAAAAAAACTTTACCTTTTAACAACTAATCCGACTTGAATTGGATTAGTCATTCATATGATTTTTGGATATAGGTAATTCACATAAAAAAATGAATAATAATTTTGTTTTTGTGATGGCAAAAAGGTGATGGTCCAGCTAAGGTCAGCCCACTGGGTCATGGTGGGTCCGGGTGGCACCGGCCTGTTGTCCTTCCACTGCCGGGAGCGGGAGGTCTTCGCTGCTCTGTTAAGCCAGCCTCACGCGTTACCCTCCACTTCAAGGGCCGGGGAATCCGGGCCTCCGCTCGAATCACGCGGCCCAACTCTCGGCTTGGAATGGGCGGGCCAGGGTGAAGCCAATACGAACCCAACCCAGAGGTCTCAACCAGTGTTCCATAACCTTGATACCCCCACTAGGGTTACAAGCCCGCGTTACTGAGCTCGGCGTCGGCTTACTTCCGCTGGTGATAACTTAAAGAAATTAGATGTTTTGGAATGCCCGGTGTGGGGTTACAATTTCCCTGGCTTAAACAAAAGTCGTACATCTTGAAATGAGCAGCTTCAATTTTCGTTTTCAGGCACCGTTCACAGTGTCAACCAAATCGTAACGGCATGAATGTTCCAGTCAATGGATCCATCGTATTACGCATTATACGAATTGAAGCACCGTATTAAGCGATGTTTAACGTTTATACACAGCACCCTTCATCAGTCTCTCATAAATTTCGATTGGAGTGGTTGTGGTCATTCTGGTCCTCTACAAAACAAGAACAATATCAAGTCAACTGCAGTAAAGAACAGCTACCAAATGTAGTTATTGAAGGCCCTGACTGGGTGTGTACAGGGAGGAAACTCTGCAGGCATTTACTCCTGAAAATGTGCAGTCACTGCAGAGGAAGATCGGGTGACCACTTCCTCACATCTTCATTTTTAAACTTGCCGCACAAGTACGCCAACCAACAGCCTTTGGTCCTCCTCAGCATTGACCATGGCAGGCAACGACAAGACTTTATGAGAGGCTTCTTTCAGTAGTTAATAATGCATTTCAGGAACCTGATCGAGGACTTGAGGTTTTGCTCGAATATACATACACGGAACAAACTTGTATAAATGTTGTTCTTCATCTTCAGAATCAGTACTAGCCCTGTTGAAAGGTTGAGGATTTGGTTCATTTAAACACAAACTACGATTCTTCTTGAGTCTGCAGTAGTAACAACACTGCAAGTGCAAACAGCCTGTGAAGGAATCAAGCATTCGAGGTCCTTGGAAGAGGCAACAAGTTGTTGAATTTAGTTTACCATACAAATCATAGAGAACTCACACACTAATTAATGATACAAGCTGCTCTCTTTATCCTTCACTTTCAGGTTGTTTCGATTCAACTGGGTCGACTGGTAGAGGGAATGAGAGAAGCTCGCTGGGCTGGGATCTGAGAACATTGCTGAGTGCTTGAGGAACTGGAACTCGTCCATCGACTGCCTCTGTGCCCGTGAATGGTGGCTTCCATTTTTCAGTTTGGCCTTGGTTGATTCGGTCAGGTTCATATAGCTCGGCCTGGTGTGGGAACTATCCTCCATCCTCTCCGAGGCCGTACCTGTGAATCCAGAAGCTGGGGTCGTGGATGTACAAAAGGAAGAAGACACAGAGCTCTCGTCGTATCGGTTCTCCGAGCTCGGGCTCGATGATGATCGGGTTGCATGGCCGATAAGAGGTGGCCTTGCAGAGATTCTCGTGCTGACATTGTTCTTCCGGACTTTAACCGGAAGTGGTTCCAAAGATTTGGCGTTAGTTCCTGGAGAAGAATCCTTATATATCTTCGAACTTGGTGTTGTCTCTGACAGTTCACAGTGGGATTTCTCCATCAATCTCGTTTCCCAGGGCTTTGCAGCCATCCACCGTTCCAACCAGCTCCAGCCCCAGCTGTTCTTGTCAACATCATATCCCTTAAAAGAGGGAACCGAGAAGTTTGATCTGGAATTCGTGTCCATGCTCGATTTCCACTGCAAAACAACAAGGAACCGATGACCATTTTCTCCATTTGGAACATAACTTCCAACCAGCAAGAGCCTTCCAAATGTTTCTGCAAATCTCTACACAAAAGTCTAAACTTATAGTTGGTGGTTGGGTTCAGTTCCGAACATGTTCCAACAACAAACCTTTTGAGCAAGAGCATATGCGATTGCCCTCTCCCTCTTGAAGGCTCCTTCTTGCTTCATCTGTATCTTGGTTTTGATATCCTCGAGCGTTCCTTTACTGTCACACCACCCTTTCTGCATATTACAGAACAGAATTCAAACATCGTCCATTGTTGCTTTTTACAGACGTGGAAAGACAACCATTTTCTCAGCAATACCTCAGCTTGTTTCAAGAGATCAGCTTTGCTCCGACACTCATCGAGGACCCTCTGAACCGCCTGCCCCTCAACAGACATTCTCACCCTTCGAGCCCTGACCCGAGCTTGGACTCGAACAAGAGCTTGCATGCACCTGAGTGTAACAGCTGCTTGTTTCCTCACTTGCCTTCCTCGAACCAGAGCTTGGAGCCGGACAATCCCTTTCAACGCTCTCAAAGCTCTCCTTGCCTAAAATATTATCAGACACAAAAGTTCAAATGTCAGAATAGTCCCAAAAAAATCTCCATTTCTATTAATTACTCAGCGAACAACTGCATACAGCAAGCACTACAAGAACTCTGTAAATTTGGAAAACAAATCATACCAGAAAACCGCGAAAAGCAGTCTGAATACGGATTGCAGCCCATTCTTGCCGCACAACCCGAAAATCCTTCGGGGGAGCACGAATCACTTTAGCTATGGCAGCTGTGAAGGCATCCCGAGCAGGCGAAGAATTGTTGGATACGTCCGATCCCGATCTGCGGCTCATATCGCCCGACGAGCTTCTCCAGAGCCTCCACTTCTGGCTTTTGCCCCGTATCTTGTCCTATGTAGAGGTTAACAGTGGTAAAGGAAGCAACGCAAGAACCAAACCGACAGTTAACTATGAAATGACTCCTATGGGCCAAAATTGTAGGAAAAAAGTGCTAACAGTCAATATCCAGTACATTTACCATTATTTGCTCCCCCAAAATGTAACAGAAGTTGTCGGATCCGTGCTCAGAGTTAACAAGCCATGGAAAAGTAGTACAAGAAAACAAATTTCCAACGCTTGTTGGGTATTCGAAAACATTGTCAAGTTTTCATTCTCACGAATCTAAAATCCTTCCTTTACTTCTCCTCCATTGGAAAGTAGAAACAAGTCCGGTTTTTTTTGCGTGAAAATCTAACTTAAGTACACTCTTCAACCTTCCTCTTCGCCTGTTTCGCATTACTGAAAAAGGAATCAATTTACAATGCCAAAAAATGATTAAGATCTTTCTAGCCTCGTGAAAGAAGGATGTTCTATATTGCACGGGTCACATATTTATGAGCAAATAGGGATGCCAAAAACTCGACAACCTCGAAAAATCCGAACTAGGAATTGGGAGAGAGAAAAAAAAAAAACAAACATCATTACTTTCTATACTAGGAGCTAAGGAGGTGCAGCAGCTGAGAGGTGAACATTTCAAAAGAGTGCAACGGAATGGAGCTTACATTCTCATCTTTGTCAGGCTTCGCGTGTCCTATCAGGGTTTTGACCCACTTTCCTGAGGCACCCATTTGGAGTCGAAGCGTCTGAAAGCCTAAAAACCAAAACTTTTTCTGAGGGAGCGGTTGATAAGAAGGAAATACAGAAGCCCAGTTCGTAAGATAAGAGAAATCTGTGAGGGAGATGGGAGAAGGAGGGAGCTCAGAGAGGGAGGAGCTTCCTTCCTGTTCAAACAAAGAAAGCTGCAACAAAAGCAACCGAGAGAGAGGGGCGGGAGAAGTAATGGCGCTTCAGAAACCAAGAACCTGTTCTGGCAACATTGGAGAAAGGAGAAAGGAAAGCATTTAAACTCAGAGAGACACACACAGAGGTAGAGAGAGAGAGAGGTCAGTGGATATAGTTAAAGCGAGTGGGGGAGTGGGTTTAGTGAATCGTGCAGCAGAGGGTCCAATGAGACTGAGAGAGAGAGAGAGATTCAGAGATTTACAGTGTCCAATGAGCCGTTTGGTTTGGTCTTCTCACTGAGGCATTAGGGGAACGGTTTCAAATTCAAAAACATGACAAGAAGACAAAGAAGAGGCCATGGTCGCTCCCGCTCGCTAATGCATCCATCCACCAGACAGAAAACTAGACTCAGTGGACTTTGGATCCTCTGTCCCTCTTTTATTATCATTATCTCCATTTTGTCAAAATATTTAATTCATAAAAAAATGAAACAGTATACACAGTCAATTCTACCAGGACTAAGTTAGAGGCTCGCTTCCCTCTTAATTCTTAAACAGTAGTAAGCCTACACAAATCTATCTTATACCTATCACAAAATCTAAATTCATAGATATTGGTTTCAAATATCGATTTTCTTATGATTTTCGATATAAGATTGGTCTTTTCACACACACAATGTGTATAAATGAGTCACGGACGACAACGCACCGGTAAAGATGTGATGCTTAGAGTGCATGAAGAGATGGACAAAATGGGCATCAAATGTGACAAATGAAAGGAAAATTTTCTGACTCTGATATGGTATTAAATATTGTAGTGGATATATAACAAACAGATCTCACTCGTATCTATCACTCTTGATATTTTCTATTTGCCATTTGACTTGAAATTAACATGTTTCTTTCTTCAAGTTATGTGCAAGATCCTGTTCAGCCAAAAAAAACAGTACACACTGTTCTCATAATGTAATGCGCTGTGTCGTACTGTCAAATTTAAACTAGAATAATAGGAAACGAGGGGCATATTATTCGTTTTTTGAGTTTGAAAATGATTCAAACATCCACTCGAGGACAGGTTTTATTTAATTTATTTTTCGGCATTTTCTTTTTGTCGAAAAAAAACTGTTGGCATGCTGGGTAGGACGGGATGATTAGAGTCGTTAGACCCACGTCTTTTGGGAGAATCGTGAAAAAAAGGTCACAAAAAAATCTCTTTTGCATTTTTAATTTTGGAAAGTTGGGGGATGGTACAGAATCCAAAAAGAAAAGACAGAAAATCTCCCAGCACACAGCGATGAAAGATAATATTTTTTTCCCGAAAATTTTTTTGGTGGGTCGAAATAATGAATGAGGCATCTAAATGGAGTCTACATTGGTCAGAAATTGTACAACTGTTGGATGTAACTTCAAATTTTCACTAACTGTTTGATTGATAGGGACATCTCCTTGATGGCACTTTTCACATGGTTGTGCCAAAAGGAATTGACCCTTCGTTTTGTTGTGTATACGGTAGAAGTTTGAACTGTTACAGGTTTAAAATCTCAATATTTCTGCAACCATATTCAAATTCTTGAAACCGACAACGTGCATACATTACCCGCCATGATGCTATCTATATCCCAGTGTTTGATTTTAGGTGAAGTTCCAGTTTTCTTTGTACTAAGATTGAAATGGTACCTCTAAAGACGCTGGATGTTTTCCCTTAATGAGTACGAAGAGACCGATGGATTGTGGAGAGGCAGCTAGAACTCATCTAGTACCAGATCTTCTGCTGTGTTTGATTCCCTTCTCATGTATCGTGTCATGAAACTGACTCTTCAAGGACTAGTTTGAAGTGACCCAAAAACAATCAAAGACCTTTGATTCCCGAATTTACCAGTAAGTTTGTCTTGTCTATTTGCATTCATCGATAATCCAATTCCATCGAGGTACTGATAACAGTGGTCGAAACAGAGGGCAAGAGTTTGTTCACCTCGTATTTTCAATGAACAAAAAGGAACCGTGTCCCAGCGAGAGAAGAAATGTTTTCCCACCTGAATACTTTCCCCATCAACCCAAGTAAAAATGACTTCTTCACCCAAATACAGAAAATAAGAGAATCCAAAGAAGAAACGTATCGAATGAACCGGCACTGTACACCCGACAATCCGTTCATGTGAACGTACTTTCGTTTCCATCGTTATGTGCAGCAGCAGCAGGAGCAGCTGCAGCATGTTAAGGAGATCACATGCAATATCGCAAAAAGAATGTGTGCTCTAAGCCTTCTCCTTAGCAGCAGAGGATATCAGGTGGTGCAAAGTTGCGGCTTGAATGACTGCGCTTGGACTAGAATCCCGAGAAGGGACAACTGATGCCGATCTTCTCATACTGGAATTCCGACTTGTGCCAGCCCTTGCGAGTTGCCTGAACGATCGTGGAAGAAGCCGAATGAGCCGTGTGGAGCTCACGAGCAAGACAACACCCACCACGATTAGAAGCCTGCAGAAGACAGATATCAAAGTCAGGGAGCATCCAAGTATATTCATCATCCCATATTCCAATCACTGGCACTGCAATTGCATTTCCACAGATTTGATACGTAATTCTAGAAGCACTCCCGAGGGTATTTCTCGCTACACTTAACAGCACATCAAGGAACTTTTACCTACCATCCGAGTAGAAGGGAAAACCGTGCCGCTGGGGCCGTAGGCAGCCTTTCACCCAAGGCAAGCATCCCTGCAAGGACACCCGTTACAATTGATGCCACTGCAGCACATGTAGACACCACGATTGCTCTACCGTGCTTTAAGCCCCGTGTCTATCAAAAACAAGGTCTTGCCGTTTTAATCAAATGTTTTGAAATGTCAGATCAGGGTTAAGAGTCATCTATAAGAAAATTACGAAATACCTGGTAGAAAAATCCTGTGCCACTGCAGGAGATACTAATTGCAATGCACAAAGGCACTAGCAATGGGGAGAAACCCTGCTCCAAGAATAGAAACCCCATCTTCGATATCACCGAAGCCATCCTGCAATCAAAGTTTTCTTTCAGAATTTAAGGGACTTTTCAAACTGCAAGATGAGAATGATAACAGATATTATTTCCACTTCAGCTAAAGAAAAGAAAAGAATTATCATCCTGAGGCATCACCCGAACAAAATGCCAGATTCCAGGCCATACATGATTTCCTCAACAACTTCATATTCCATCTGCGAGAAAATATCAGCAAAATTTAGGGGGAAAATAGACCTTAGCTGAGAGCAATAAAAGAATGTGGACAAAGCATCACCATCTCCTGCTCTCTTCGGTGGCGTTTAAATATGCGGAGCCATCCATTTAGCAACACCTGTATCAAATTCGAATTGAGAAAGACGATTTAACAAGAGGCAATAGTTTTTACAAGTAAAATTTGCACAAAATAAAAATGGCCAATGCTCTGAAACAAAAGAAAAGCATTATCTAATCCAGCTTCCAAACAGAGGTTGTCAAAAGCATGGGGGGCACTCAAGCTGCAAATGTCCCATATCACTCGAGGCGTCAGGCACAAAAAAGGCACACACTTGACTAAAGTAGGGTGCACATATTTAAAAATAATATGTATGTTATTCTCAAACAATAAAAAAATTGATGTACAATATATGAACCAACTATATGCACTAATAACAATAGAATCTCAATTAATGGTCAAGCCTAATAATCCAATAAAAGCCCAAAATAATGAGCCCATCACAAATAAAAAGCTCGAGAAATCACATGATTAGGTCCTTCATTGAGTCATGAAAGGCACGCAGTTTTGACAACCATGTTTCAAGCAGATGACAATCTATATGAAACAGCAGGCTATACACATCATGAAGATAGCTACCAAGGGGTAGAGGAATTGTTCAACAAGAAAATTCAAATTAAAACTTACTCTGAAAAAATTGTAGAGGCTGGGAAATAAATAGGAAAATTATTTAATTTATTTCTAGAGTAAACAAAACTGAAGTAAGATGCTGCCCAGAATAAGGTACCTACAAACACGATGGCAATGATGAAGATCAACCACGGCAAATGAAGGATCGATATCGAAGAGGCCTTTTGTTCCTCACCTCCAGCACCAACTCCTGCAAAAGATTAGAAATTTCTTAATAACAGAAAACTATCTTGAATTAAAATCCACGCACAGATGCAATCCTACTAAATTGTTAACTAAAGAAAATGATCATTTGGCTGCATAGCTCCCTAGCTCTCTATAATAAGTATAAGCAAATATGAAGTTGGATTCATCTTTCCCAACTTCTTTAGCCCTTAGGCCCCTTACACAATTAAGGGTAGTGGCAGAAACTTGAGCACAATTGCACCTAAGGGTGGACTTCATTACAATTGAACAACAAAATATTTACATCTAGCAAAAAAGGCTGACTTACCTCTTCAAAAAATAAAATAACCAGGGTTCATATTACTATTAGAACCAAGGCAAATGCAAAAATAATGACTTACATTACCTATGGTGCCAATGCCCGCTAATGTAATTCCCATCCAGTCAACAGCATTCATGACTTCCTTGAGATAGAAATGAGAAAAAACCGAAAGAACTGCCAGTCCACATCCAGAGACTGGCTGAATGATGGATACCTGAGATTGCATTATTGTTAGTAAAAGGGTCTTTTTATCGGAAAAAGTTTGATTGAGCACTCAAGTCCTACAAGAAACCATCTGACATTTCAACGGTAACAAGAAAAAGATGGCACCGGAATTCAAAACGATTCACTTACCGGAGCCAGGGAGAGAGCCTTCAGCATCAACAAGGCTCCCACAATATCCATCAGAAAGCCTATTGCCCAGGTTCTGTTCATGGCATATGCCCTTATAACCTATAAAAAGAAATTTGAACACGCAATTAGTCCACACTTCATCGTGACAAAATTATCATAAGGAGAGGGGATAAAAAAAAAAAAAAAAAAACGAGCTTTCAGCAGCAACGGTAAATGCAAACGCAATATTCACGACAAACAGAAGCCGTTGAATTTTTGACAGGCTTCTATTCGTGTCAATAGAAATTGATAAACAATTCCATCGTTATCCAGAAACCCTCTTCACAGATTGATCCGGCGATACTAGCGGGTAGAGCAATCGATTTGCGACCCGGTTCTCGCGACAAAAAAAATGTCCAAAGATTCAACTTTCCCGTAACCAAACCACAATTTGCGGTTCATGAGCCACAAATACTAAACAGAGGAGAAATCAGAGGCAACGGAAGGACCTTGAGCTTGAAAGAGAGAGGGGGGAGAATCACGGTGCCCTTCTTCTGGAGAACCTTGCCGATGTTGTTCCCCGCCGTCGCCGCCAGCGTCAGGATTATCGATTCCCACATCTCTCTGCTTCCTAGAAGACGAAGCGAGCAACGGATTGATCTGCGACGTGAGGCCGGCTTGATCTCGGGAGCTTTCTTGAAGATCTTTGATTTCTACTCCTTTTCAATTAAAGCTTCTCAGAGGGGAAACAAAAACTAAATGTAGCTTCTCAGACCATAATTGCCCGCCGGAGAAAGTCTTTATAGGGCCCGCAGTAATGATGACGTGGCATTTTTTCTATATTAATCATGTACGACGTCATATCAACAGATTAATCCACCGAACGATATTATAGGTCTAGGGCCCACCATTCCGGCCCTATGGGAAGTCAGACCTTAGACCTAACTTACAGCATGTTATCAGTTTACTAGCAGATTTATCCTTTAAAAGGATGGTCATGTAGCATTTGAAGTGGGAGCTAATGATTTGTATTGTTAGCCGAGCTGGTTCCAGTTCGGGTCGAGCCGGTTCATGAATGGGCTGGGACCAGCCCTACCGGAACCGGAAAGCAAATGGCCCGGTCCGATTCAGGCTGAACTGGCCAGGTTTTTTCTTTTTTTTTGAATTTTAAGAATTTTATGTATGATTTTAAAATAAAATGAAAGATCTTATTGTTTAAATTCTAATTCAAATCTTCCACTTGAAAGCAAGTTAATAATCTTAACCAACTAAATTAATCGTATTTTATTTATATTTTTACATTCAATATTATATAACTAATTTTATTAAGATATGTTAGATTTTTAGTATTTTTAAAGAGACTTGAATTATTTATTTTTAAATAAAATTAAAAGATATGTATATTTTAATTTAAAAAATGCATGTTGGCAGATTTGTTGGATATTTATTATATTTTAAATGGATGTAAATTAAATAATATTTTTTTAAAAAAAGGGTTCTGCTGTTCTGCTTGGAGGGCCCACTGCCTGCCCACTAATTGACCCCTTTGGGAGGGGGCAATGCCCAGCAATGACCGTCGGGCTTTAAAACAGGTCCGATTCATGGTTCTGGTCCAGGTCTATAACAGGTCGGTCCGGGCCGGTTCTCGATTCACATGAAATCCAGGCCGAACCGGTCCATTTAACAACACTACTAACAACCCAAAATATTTCTTATCATTTTGATAAATAAAATGGAAAATACCATATATACAATTAAACTTTAAAACATGGCGTTTTAATGATATGCCTAAATTTTTCACTACCCGCGTTACCACCGTCCTCCTTTAACCAGTTGAAAGAAAGGCGCTAGACAAGCTAAACAACGATATTAGCAATTCATGGAGCACATACATACATGTCGTATAAAGAAACTTATATGAGGTCACATGCGCTAAGGAATTGGTGTACCGAACCTACAGGACTCGTGTTGTCGCAGCGCTCATCTTCTAGGTAGGCACTTCACTAGCTGGAGCAGAGAGGACCTTAGCCGACCGCCTAACATACAGGGCTTTGGCAAACGTGTGTCATTGTGAGCGAACCCGTTAGCGGAATAGGCGACTGGACCTAGTGGATACTACCAGATTTACGGGCTTACATAAGATATTGTCATAATTAGACACTTATACTTATACATTATAATATGTTAATGAATTTTACAAGAGACCAAACAAGTTTTCAACCCAAAAGTCTAAACTATTAGGCAGTGGTACCAGGTTATCGATGGTGGTACCCTGTTACCGACGTGGGATGTAACGTCGGGCACCGGCAGCAGGGCTTGAGATGACACCTTTATAACTTCAGCGGATGACGATAAAAGGCTCGGCCTCATCTAAGATCGGTTTGCCTTCTTCCCCGCGCACTCTCTTGTACATGCTGATGCATAGAAAGGATCGGCCAATGGCAATGCACACTTTAGCTAAGGCAGAAAAGAAATTTTAGGTAAGCTGTGCTGGTAGATTTGCGCAGGAAAGACAAACTTAGCTGAGCTCACGCAGGAATCTATGCCGTTGTCTTTTTATAAATTACAATACAGACTCATTGGTCGCGGAGGGGAAATAAAGAAAACGATAAGATGGGATTTATTAAACAAGGGTATAAGAAGACAATGATTCAATAGAAAAATCTGTCAACAGCATATCATTGCACCAAACTACGCACACCCTTTTTTGCAATTCCAGAGGTGGAGAGATTATTGGATCAACCTAGCTTGCCATGTCGTCATTAAATTTAGTAAATGATTATTTGACATATTAGTAAAAAAATCACATTATCATTTTTTCTCTGTTAATAATAACATATATTGCCTATGTGTCAATTGGTGGAGAGAGTATTATATATAACGGATATAACATGTGATAATGTTGACACGGTATTACAAACTGACAAGATTCAACCATTTTAAATTTCTTCTATAAAATCTTAAAAATAAAGATAATAAGCTTAAAAACAATTGAATTTTACTGATTTATAATATTATATTAATGTTATCACAGAACATGCATTTCTCCCATTAGTGGGCGTCTACTACTGTAGCATTTCTTCTCCTTTTTAGGACTCCAAGTGGCGTTCTAGGGTTTGTCCACTATGAGGCTTGGGTGAACCCCAGCCATTGGTTTTATTCGTCTGGCACCAATCTTTTTACCTCATGTCTGTATTCTTTGAGAAGAAACTGAAGATCCGTCCTCCCAGGCAACTAGGAATTAGAGGAAGTAGTACTGGACTCGCATATGATCTCCTGCTCATCCTGGAAAGAATTACGAACGAAGGTTCCTGTCTTGATGTTGAGGTCTCTTCGGTCCTAGCTGGCGTGCTAAGAGTGACTCCATGAAGTACCACCAAGAAGGTTGGCAATAGGGTCAAAAATTGCACCCGGGAGATCTCTGGTACTGCTGAATCAGTTGAGGAAAGTAGAGTAGCTCGATTTGCTCCCTTCCCCTCAATTCGAGAAAACAAGTTCAGATCATCCTTCCTGCAGATACCAGTCTCACAGTCGAGGATCGTTTAGTAGCTCGGTCTCTTGGGACATCCATAGTTCGGTTTTCATTAGTGGATTTCATACTCTTTACATCTCACATTCCTTCTATACCGTTTTATAAGATTACTCTCTTCAATATCTCTCTTAAGGATGCTGGTGAGGGATCGATGACGAAACCGTGGAAGAATCAAATCTTTTCTGAGATGGGTCCCGACATTTTGTCAAATGATTCCTTCCCGATTAATTAGCCTAATTATTGTATTAAACAATACATACCAAGTAAAGCAAATATACTTTCAGCATGAGATCTTCTGAGGGCTTTAATTTGTTGGCTATTAGCAGAGTTCCCTTTGTTCCTTTGTGCCCTAATACCATTCGGCCGTTCTCATTTGCCACGTTCGTTTCTTCTAGAAGGGTTTGTGTTGTAGACTTCACTGAGATTACTTGACATCCATAGTTAACCGTTCAGTTATTTAATCGAAGGGTGCAAAAAGGAGTAAGAGAATCCATGCATGTTTTTAATCCAACGTCTGGTATGAATGAACATGATGAGTGAACATTTATGGTTCTGTAGAATTCAAACCTCATCCATGAGCTTGGAACAAGGTGAGCCGAGCTCATGGTAAACGGGTCGGCTGGGTCAAGAGCTGAGAGTCAGGTTTGTTTGGTTGGTGACATTGACCGTCGCCGAGAATTTGGGATCTGTGTCAAACCAAGACAAGTTGATCCATGGCCGGCTAGCTGCTGCATCCATTGAACATGGAGGGCCGATACAATTAATGGGAGCTTACAACATTTTTTGATCTTCCATTTTCCTTTTTCTCCCTTTCGAGCACACATCGAAGCTAGACCGGTTTTCACACTCAAGCAAAGAAAACCAAAACTGTTTTCGATAACCAAAGGCACAGTATTCCTTCGGGATCGAACATGGAAAGGGATCACAGCTGATGTAAGTCGGCTAACCAGTAAACTTGTCAATCCCTCATCCTCTCAATTTAAAAATGGAAGGGAAAGAGAGAAGATAAGTGGAAGAAGAATCAACACAGCTGATTCTCTCCATTGGGATGTGTCGTGTGATGCAAAGATCTGTTCTCCTCCTTTCTCCAAACTATATATAAAGACGAAACAGGCCATCCACTCCCATCAACACACGCTCGAACACACATACACGACAATACCCTCTTTGTTCCGAGTTCTTACAAAAATTCATCTGTTATTCGTAGCATGTTTTCTCCTGTCATGGATTGAGCAGATGGGTTTAGACGGTAAGAATGGGCTGTGACAGAAGAGAGTGAGCACAGAAGGTTCGTTCTTGCATGGAGACTCATGCTTGAAGCTCTCTGTGCTCACCCTCTCTCTGTCACATCCCCCACCAGCTCCCCCTCACGACTCTTTCTTGAACTATATCATAAAAAGATCTTCCCCTATATACCAATCACGAGTTTTTCTCCGTTCCTCTCGTATATCGTCGTAACTCCCTTAATGCTAGGTTTTGAAAACAAAACTGACACAGTAGTTCGTCTTGGTGCAGTTTTGCAGGCATCGTGAGCAGACTCGGGTTCATTTGGTTTCTCACTCATGATTTGCTTTCCGTCTATACCCGGTTCAGAAAACTGTCACAGATTGACAACCATAAGTGTCCACCTGGGGTGGTTCTCAGGTACGAGTTTTGTTCTTGCTGATGTTCATGTCCATGCTTGCCTGTGCTCATGACAGGCCATTCCTTCCACCGACTGCAACTCCATGGAGATGAATATGAGAACGAAGACTGACAATTTCTTCAGAAATAGTAGATTCACTAGACATTTGGATTACTCAAATCAAGGGTTTATGTTTAGTGTTTCCTTTTTGCGGTCAGCGGCTTGTAGAACATCGATGTGGGCAGGGAACAGGCTTCTCCGACGCTCTCCTTTTTATTTTTTTGCCGTTTTCCCCATCCATTTTTTCCTAATATTGCCGGGGCTCTCAGGGTCATCCAGCTAATCTCCACGATCATTTGAATTTGAATACTAACAATCAGGATTAAGCCAAAAATAATGGAAGTTACATGATAAAATTTTTCGGAATACGAGACTGTTGTAGGGTGAATGACACCATAGCTATCCATCTGAAAAGGTAGGAGAAAAATGGATAAAGATCACCATCACGTCACTTGCAATATAGAGAATGCATTGTTTTTCCTCCCGTGTAACATACAGCTTGCAAGGAAAAAGATTTATCGCCATGATAGAAGTCCAAGGAATGTGCCTTTTCTTTCCTTCTAATGTCACAGTGTATGTAACATTAAAATTTCGGCCGGATCACGGTATAATTACAAAACCTCAATAATCTGACCTATGAAGTAAAAAACAATGGAAAGAATGTGAAGAGCTGCGAAATCTAACAGTGCTACTCGGCACGGTTCTGCTGCTGCTGCTCTGAACTCATAGACATGGATTCGTCTTCAACAGTTCCCGAAGCTTGTTTCTCATGTTCATCTGGGTTGCTAATTGTAGGATCCGAGATGCTAGGAGAGTCCCCATTTTGTAATACTGGGCTTTTGCTATTCTCGGAAACAGTTTTATCTTTGGCATGATTTAAAGGTCTGGGTATTTCTCTCGCTGGAGAGACTGCTAGGAGGCGGCTTACTCCATCATAAAGACCTTTAGAGTCCATGATAATGGCAGCTCCACCAGGATAACAACGGCCAAATGAAGTGGCACAGTGCGGATAAGCAACCTGTGAAATGAAGCATCAGTAAGGCTGAAGTGGAGGCCGGGATAAAATTGACCAAGGTGGTCGGGACAGAGAATCAAGGACTAGACCTCAGTGAATGCCCGGCAAAGAGAGACAAAGAGCCCCGACTCGTTATCTCTAAGCATATGGTTTGAATTGTATCTAAGTAGCGAATCAGAAACAGCCTGCAAACTCTTAATAAGCTCTTGTGCAAGAATATGCTTCAAGCTTATTGGAGCACAGGGCCGTAGCTCGTTCATTGCTGCTGATACACCTGCAGAAACACCAGAAAGGAAGCAATGGTAAATCTCAAAACAAACAGAACTCTCAATGCTATCCAATAAACAAGTGTTCCTCATTTCTATGGAATGCACCATTCACAAACACAGCAAGAGGAGGATGTTCCATCAGAGAGGAAGGGGGATTGACATCTTCCTGACTTTCTTCATTGACGGTGTTGGTTGAAAAACCAACTGCGGGGAGTGCGACCCACCGGTGAGCATCCAATACCAGCTATATTAAGAAAGTTAAAAATCAGGTGCTTCAAAAGAAAATACAGCTATCCAAAATGTCTTGATTTGAAATCAATAACAAAATTGGCCAGAGGCCATTAGAAAATTTCTGGTTTAAAGTTAGATACTTAGCACCAAGCACCATACCTGAAAATTCTCCACTGCTATGTTCATATTCTTTGTGAACAAATTGAGAACTGCCCTGTAAGTAATGAAAGTGGATCTTAGCACAGAAGTTAGAAAATAATTTGCAGCCATAAGAGAGAATTGCATTTTACTCGTCAAAGAGCGATGGAAGCAAGCCTCTGAAGTCCAGTCCAACCCAACCAAGGGCCGTAGCACAGTACTGCAACAAGATAATTCAACAAGCTAATTATCAACTGCATCATCCACAAGAGCTTGGAAAAAACTCAACAACAAAAATTTGAATCAAGTAAAAATTTGTAGCATGAGTATGAATTGCACAAAGAGACCCAGCATCTGACAATCTAAAGTGGAGCCAATAGGAAACAAAGTTCTCTAAATGCCTCTTACCATACACTGATCTAAAATATTGGATAGAGACCCTCCTTCAGTTATTTGGGGAAGCATGACTTTCAGCGTTTTCAGATGTGAAGTAATCTGGTGCATAGCCCAGCTAAAAAGAAGGCCACCATCATAGTTTTCTTCATTTCCAGATGTATCATCAGCAAAAATTGCTCGATATTGGTTAACAACATCAAATAGATGTATCCTGTGACAACTTATCATCCCTTTCAGATAATCATATGGATTTCTCTGGTCCAGGTCATCAAGCATTCCAGTTAGCCATGCCTCTCGACATCTTAAAAACTGCAGAATAACATTGAGTTAGTGAAGTACAGAATCAAGATAGAATTGCCAGAATGGAAATTCACAAATTTAATTTACATAAACTCTATCACAGTCTAAAATAGAGAGAGAAATATCAGATTTGATTGCTTATGGATCTGAAAATTGTAAAAGGATTAATAACTTACCTGCAACCGCATTTCATACTCACTAAATATTCCTATTCGTCGTAAATATCCAATTATGCGAAGACATTCTGGCAACTGTAAAACAGATTTAAATTAATGAGAACAATTAGACTTCTATGGCCTTTCCACTTTTCCTTTTTTAATCAGCAAATTCATGGGCTAATCAAATATCCATGTATTTAAAAAGCAACATGATCTGCAGAAGGGCAATAAAGTACTTGAATATTAGACTTTAGCCTCTGCAGGAGTTGAGAAAGAAGGGATTGGGTTGTGTGCTTGACTTCCGCAGCAAGTCCTTGAATAATAGGTAAACTTTGACCCAAAGAAAAAGGAACAAAAGTGAGTGCAATTTTATCTACTGGACAAAATGACAAAATCATTTGTTCGTGGTACTTACTTGGGGTGCATTGTTGAAAGTTTGGAAACAAATGCTTCTAAGTCAAGAGCTTCGTCATAATTACCATTTCTCACACATCTGCATTGTCATGGAAATGAGGATTTTAAATTACGCACAGAGGCACTCTCCAGACATCCAGTGAAAGTAATAGCACTCGTTGTCATGATGATTGGTAAGTACATCTTATTGCGATTATTCACTTTACAAGCTTGGACAACATATATGCCACTACCTCATAAACACCAATTTTTCCAGCAAGCCCAAGCAAAAGCAACTCCTGCAGACGACTTCTCTAATTGTATATGAACTAAACATCATCTTGATGTTACTTCTGATATTCAAATAAACACATTGCACTGTGATGAGGCCAAACCAGTCCTCAAGAATTAGAATTGAAGACTTACTCACTAGAATAAAGTTTCAATTTTAGAACTTCAGGAACTCCGGTACAAGTTCTAAAGGCTCTGCCAACTACCACATCAAAGCAAGCATGGATGACTCTATACCGAAAGAAAACAGAGACTGCATGTACACCTCCCTTTATGCCTCTAACGACCAATTAGTGTTGTGCACTCAGCCTTGTAAGTGTGCAACAAGCAACTCATAAATATGCTAGCAACCACAAGCAAAAGAACCTACGTGTCCATAAGCTGAGGTATTTCAAGCAAATCAAGCAGAGTGCCATGATTTGCTAGCAAATTCTGGTTCATCTTCCTCTTCTCCAGTATCTCTTCTGCTGATTCAATGAACCCTGAGCAACCGGATGTGAGGTTTGGAATCTCACCTATCTGAAAATGAATAACAATACAATCACCCAATAATACCAAGAAATACTATCTTTTCTTGCTAACCTTCTTCAAAATGAGTACTGGATACTGTAGTGCAATCATTGAATATATCAATGAGAAGAAACATAAACTCTATAGCTCAATGTGCTGCTTAAAGTTTCTGATCAGGGAACTCTTGGCAAGTTATAAATCACTGAATTTGAAGTAAAAAAGAAGTAAAAGCATGGAATGTGACATATAGGAAGCTTGATTCAAGAAACAATTAAAAAACATCAAGTAATTTTCTTCAAGAAGCCAAAGAACTGCAAACATCTATCTTTGGTTATTAAATTTCTAAATTATGGTGCTATCAACACAGAAGAATTGATAGAACTTCATGTTAAAGCAGACATATACACATGTAATGCTCATTCAAGGACCGGAATCAGATAAAAACTCACAAGAGACTCAAGATGCTTATCTATGGAGGAAACTTCTTCACGGATCGCGAGCAAGGCATCGGCAGCCGCAATGAAGGCTCTGTAATTCCCCACCGCCACCTCCTGCATTTGCCTCTGTATCCTCTCAGCATCCACACGCAGTAGCTCCGGCTCCTGAACATCAAATCCGATTCAACCAGTCGAATCGATAAAATAATCACGCATTCGATGCATGCGGGTGCAGTTGAGATCATTCCTACCTTGTGGAGGCGATCGAGAGTGAAGGAGAGGAGCTCGGAGATGTACGGCTGCTGCGAGTGGGAGCCGAGTGATAGGAGACCGGCAACCGGCGACGACTCCTCTCCATTCTCTGCGTCCATTTGCACGGAGGTTGTGATCGAGCTGGTGGATATCCCGAGCAACTGAGACGGCCAATTAGGCTGCCAAGGTCTCAGAGGATAGAAATACCTATAGATCCGCCATGTGGAGAGCTTGAATTCATCTGGAGCCTGTGCTCCATGTCTCAAGTGGGAGGTTTTGATGTCTGGCTGATCTGAAACGGCACGGCGATGATCGGGTCGATCCGGACCGATCACTTTCGGGCCGGATCGATTTGTTTCTAGTTCTACTGTATCCGGCTTGACTACTTCAAAGAGGAAATTGAGAGCTGTACTTTGTTGACTTTTCCTTCTAGAAAACCGATGGGTCAACTCTGTACTTTGAGAATTTCTCTTGCAAGCTCCTTCCTTTCTTTATCCTGCTCTGTTCTTCCGATGAATTAGGCCGAAGTCTCAACTTTACCAGTTTCCTCTTCCATAATCTCCTCCGCAGCTCCTACCACTGCCCACCATGAGGCTCCTAAGCCTACTAGACTATGAGAAACAGCAGGAGTTGGAGAGTTCCGGCCCCATAAAGAAGCTCAATGAAGCAGCAATGGCGGGCGATGTTGCAGCTCTCCTTGAACTCCTCGAAGCCGATCCTTCCGTCTTAGACAGAAGCAGCGCATTACACGTGTCAGCTCTTCTGGGGCACTCGTCTTTTATCGGCGAACTTCTGGCTCGAAATCCGGAGCTGGCCGGAGAGACAAACTACCGCGGCTCCCTGCCCCTCCATATGGCCGCTGCGAAAGGTCAGGGCTTCTGAGTAGAAATTCTCGATCTTTTCCTGCTGAAGGAGCTTTTACTCAGTTGTTGCTGAATTTTGGTAGCGTATGAATATGACGACCAGTCTGCATTTCATCTTTGAGAAATTCTTATAACATGGCTGTAGGGATTAATTTAGAAAATTAATTTAAGGGTGCGAAATTATATATAATACAGTGGGATGTATCAAATTTTAAGAGAATAAAATAATATAATTAAATTAGTATAGATTTTTACTTGATAGGGAGGTTTGCACTCGCGTCCCCTAACAAGTTATCATTTTCAGTGATGAATTGCCTTTTTCCTATTCAATTTTATTTCAGTTTTCCTGCTAGCGTACTGCAATGGTACTGCCGAGCATTCTCTTCTTTGAGAGGATGATGGGACAGGCGACTGCCTGTGGAAAGAAAATGGTAGTCTGGTTGAAATTCTGCATTGAAAGTTGGTCGTTTGGCAGCAAAACCAAACCTTTCTACCAATATCATTGGGTTTAGGTGGCTTGGCGCCTTTAGTAAAGTTCCATTTCAGGCCATTGAATGGTGAATATGCTTAGACGAAACTTACAGCCAGCCAACTCGAACCTGTTTTGTTTTAGATAACAAGGGTGCATCTAGGAATAAGCAAGAACTTTTAACACCATATGACTGGGCGGGTCTCCTCGTGAATTTTGAATGATTCATTGATTTCATTCGCTCATCAGATTTGTTCCTTCGGTAGATTTCATTATGGGTTGTGAATATCAGCCTTGTTTTTACTCGTCAACGTCTTCATTCCAAAAGGGCACTTAGAGATTGTCAAGAAGCTGATGAAGGTCCACCCAGATGCTTGTCTGGTGTGGGACGCTGATGGGAGGACTCCACTGCACTTAGCTGCAATCAAGGGCCATGTTGGAGTCGTGGTTCATTTGGTCCGAGTTGCTCCCGAGTCAGCTCGAGTATTGACAAGGGGAGGTGAGAGCGTGCTTCACCTCTCTGTGAGGAATAACCGAGTCAAGGCATTGAAGGTCTTGGTAGAGACTATAGGAAGTGATGACGGGTTCTTGAACTGGAAGGACCACGATGGTAACTCTGTGCTGCACATCGCTGTGGAGAAGAAGCAGCTGGAGGTGTGTGTTTCCCGTTTCCACTCCCTGATATTGTTTTCTTTCGAATCTAATGTTTCCTTGGCCTATTTACTGCTTCTAGATGCGTTAGTCATGCCATTGAAGTTTTCATTCATTAACTGAATTCGTAAAAGCTTTTGTAGATCGTGCAGTACTTCCTCTTGAACACCAACATCGACCCAAACTCACAGAATGCAAATGGCGTCACCCCCATGGGTGTCCTGCAAAATGGAAAAAAAGACGTGCGGGATTTGGAGATAAAACACCTGTTGCTGTGTTTTGGATCCTCGAAGGTAAATGAATCACCATACACTGCGGACAAAGAAGACACAAACAGAGCTACTCCTGTGGAAGTTGCCGGGATTCCTCAGAGCACAGCTGATCTGAAACAGCCAGTGAAGAGGCACAAGCACACGGACTGGTTGGGTCGGAAGCGGAGTGCCCTGATGGTGGTGGCATCACTCATCGCCACTGTGGCATTTCAGGGCACCCTATCGCCGCCAGGTGGGTTCTGGCCAGACGATTTCACGGCAGACCCTGCCCGCAACGGGACCGAGAAGTCCCACAAGGCCGGGGTGGCCGTTATGTCCACGGACATTCCAGAGGCATACGGACAGTACCTGATCTTCAACACGCTCGCCTTCCTCTCATCTCTGAGCATCATCCTGCTCCTCATCAGCGGACTCCCGATGAAGAGAAGACGATGGATGTGGACCCAGATGGTCACCATGTGGGTTTCCATCACATCGCTCACCATCACCTACTTCATCTCGTGGATCCACATGACCCCAAAGGACAAGACCGGGGTGCTCAACAACGTGGTCCGGGTCTCAGTCATCCTGTGGCTGTGTTTGATGGGGCTTGTCTTCATCGGGAACGTGTTTAGGATGGGCCGGTGGCTGCTAAGGAAGTTTGGGTACATCAAAGAGGAGGAGAAGCAGCCTTCCGATACGATCTATTTGGAGGATGAAGAGAATGATGATCTGTGAAATTTCTGGTCTTGTCACTCGAATCTTATATATAGTTGCAGCTTCAGCAAATGGACATGCTCTTCCCTGTAATCGAATTGTCCCAATGTTTCACAATCAATCATCGGAGGTACGTAGACAACACAACTGACTTCACATAGAGCATTCCATAGAGCACAGATCGAAAAAGCTAGTACAAGAATAACAAACTTGATACGAGATGACCGAATCTTGAGTGTTTTTTTCTACCAGAAATATGGTGTTCAGAATTATCTGCAAAATAATTCAACTTTATTAGAACATGATTAATCCAGACAATCTTATTTTAAACCTTCTACAGAAGGTAATAAGTAAATTCGGAACCCAAGCTGTCTGGTTGTCCGCCCTCTCCTACATGGTTTTCTTCCTTGTAAACATCACCACCAGGTAGATCCAGTATCCCGGAATAAGAAAAATCAGAGAATTCCATGTTTTAAGGTAGAACATTAAAACATAGTATCCTGGATCGTGGTGATGAGGTGCTGACGCTTGAATAGACAGCGTGTAGGCCATTGAGATCGACACGGTGGCAACCCACGTGAGTACCCTCAGTACCCACGTGACTGCCAGGCTCGAGAGCAAGGAGGTGCCACCGCCAATGAGTAACAGCATGTTGGTCAGGGATGCAACGAATGCCGTACTGATCAACAATATAACACTCGAGAACTCCGGGTCAATGGATTCAAGTCTTGCAGTACCCCCAACGTACGTCGTATTGCCACCGTCTTTTTGCTGGATGCCCCCGATGGCTCGAAATGAAATGACAGCAAGGCCGACCACTGCGACCAACAGTGCATTGTACTCTCTCTCCATTAGCAGTTCTGTGTCTTCAGGATTCTCCGACGTCGGCGAGATGTTGAAGGCAGTAAACTCGTTAATGTTTGGAGTTTCTGTGTTCCTTCTGATCGAGAATTGCCACATTTTAAATCTATTTGTGTGACCAACAGAAAGGAGAGAAACCTGGAGACTCTTCGCAAAAGTTTGGCCAGATTACGTGCCTCGTAAATATATACGGCGTTGAAATTCCTGGGAAGATCCGAATTTCTTCTAGCAAACTCTGGGATTGGTTTCCATTCGTTGAATTCCCTTGATTTTTGTTGACGTGATATTTCGATATGAGACAACACATTGTTAGGTAGGTCGAATTGAGTCTAAACGTAGTTCATGTCTAAAGTGGTCGAACGCGTGTAAATAAAATTGTTAAATTGAAATGTACTCGTGTGATCCAATAAGATACAATTAAGCCCATTTTAACTTAATGTTATTTATTAAGCATGCATATGGATGTGCTAACACATTTGACATGTTTGTATTAGGAAATCGTGATTATACCTTGTGGATTGAACACATTAAATCGTGCTATGGGTACATAAATTTAAATAAACGTGCTACCGAGTACATGTGTGCATGTACACATCTAAACAATTAAACGTGTAATGTTCACATCAACCCCGCATTAAATGGGTTATATTTGTATTAGACAATTTCAATCCGTATAATAAAAGGGCAGTCTGCTCCTTCATGATATTCTCAGGCGAGCTTGTATAGATGTGGCATGAGACACTCTTTGAGAGGCAGCATAATTCTAATAGAGTGTGCTTTTAGCCCAAATTACTTATTACACTTCCTCTGCACTATTGCATTCCATACTTCCCCCCTCCATTCCTTCGACTTGTGCTTGATTTGATTGTTATAAGAGTTATCGCCGAGAAAGACAAGACCATCCCCGATTCGTGTATCATACATATTTTATTATGTATCACACATTATGGTGCTAGATATTTCGTTTTGATGCCATATATATTCTCGAAGGCTTGAACTCGTTTGGGTTTTCATCGGTTACAAAAGGTATGGTAGTACGTAGTAGGCAATAACTTTTAACACCATGAGCAGGGTTCCATGTGAATTTTGAGCGATCAGTTGATTCCATTCACTCATCAGATTTGTTTCTTTCATAATTTCCATCTCTGGGCTGCAAACATAAACCTTTTTGTACTCATCAATGTCTTCATTCTAAAAGGGCACTTGAAGATTGTCAAGAAGCTGTTGAAGGTCCATTCTGATGCTTCTTTGGTGCAGGAAGACTCGATGGGAAACTCCACTGCACTTGGCTGCAATTCGAGGGCCACAACGGAGTCATAACAGAGTCAGGGAATTGAAGGTCTCGGTAGGGTGTGTAGGAATGACAAAATGAATTCTCGAACTAGGAGGACCGCGATGGCAACTCTGTGCTTCACATCACCGTGGAGAAGAAGCAATTGGAGGTGTGCGTTTCCAGGTTGCGGACATTCGAACACCGTTCACTTTCTCTCATTTCTCAGCATCAATCGTCCTACATCTCATCAGTGGACTCCCGACGAATAGGAAGGCGCCGGATGAGATGACGATGATGGTCTCTACGTTGGTTTCTTCCACCATGGTGCTCGCTATCGCCTTCTTCCTCTGGTGGATCCACACGACCTCAAAGGACAGGACCGGGGGTGCTCTACAATGTGGTTCGTTCAGATACAATCTGCTAAAGTTTTATTGTTTGAACCAATCATGTTGGCGAACAGGTATTGCTTCTCAATAATTTTAGTTTTGGTTCTATTGCCCACAAGGTTTACAAAAAGGTATAACTATGTATTTTGTTAATTAATTCCTCGAGGTCCCTCAAATTGAATTGTTCCGATGTTTCACTATCCATCATTACTAGTGCATACATACACAACTGATTTCACATAGAGCATCTGATAGAATCAGTAATTGACTCAAAGTAAGATTTAATCATTCAAGTTTATATGATATTAGTTAACCTTATAGATCAGTACAATGTTATTCCAAATATTCTATTCCCAAATTAATAAAAATGATACTTTTCTAATACAATATATAATGAGAAAATTTGATACAAGTTCATATGACCTCTCCCAATTCAAACACCAGCTGCGTGGTTCTTTGTCCTCACGCCCTTGATTTTTCTTCGTATAAACTTCACAGCCAAGCGGATCAAGTGTCCCGGAAGAAGCAGCAACATCAGTAAGCTCCAGAATCGAATGACCAGTAAAATGCCAAAAGTGAACTCGTGGGAAGGAGGTGTTAACACCGAAAGAGACGTCATATAGGTCAGTGACATTGCGCAAATGGCAACCCACATGATTGCCATAAGCACCCACACGAATGCCCGGTGCATTACTACAGAGATGCCGCTAATAAGTAACAGAATGATGCTTACAGACGCAACAAAGCCCATTGTGTTAAGTATGATGAAACCGTCAAATAGGTCTGGAGAAGTGCATGCCAGTTTTGAGGTACCTGCATGATATGGATTCTTTTCTGAACCCATAAAGTATGGATGACAGTAACCATCTTGCTCCCAGACTCCACCAGGGGGGCTAATGCATGCTTGGAATGCCATGGTTGCCATAAGTGATGCCACCACCATTAGCGCACTCTTCTTTTGCTCGAGCCAATCACCATCCTCTCGTGGCTTAGCTGCATGATGATCCGAACCTGAGGACAGGGCACGAGAATCCCCAGGTTGCCCCATCCCTGCGGCATGCAGGTAAACATTGTTTTCCACAGGCAGTTTATCTCTGGGGCTCCCAATTCTCACCAAGATGTTGAATGCCGTGAATCCGTTAAGGTTTCGAGAGTGAACTTCTACTTCTGTGTTCCTGATCAAGAATTGCATCATCTGCAAATTCAAAACACTTTGTTATGCCTACTTCTAATGACTAATTGACATGCTCTTGTAGTTCAAGAGTGTGAGAAGAAGACTTGCTTCTTTCTGGCCATTTGCTGCAGCAAGATGCAAGATGGTGTTCCCGTCATAATCCTTGGAGTTCACAAATTCGTGATCATTCGTATACTCCATCAAGACCTTCAAAGACTCCCACTTGTTGTGCTTCACACAAAGGTGCAGAATAGTCTCACCATTTCCGGCTCTGTCCCGAGCTGCAACCGGCCTTCCATGCACCAGCTCTCTCAACACGTCTACGTGGCCCCTGGTGGCGGCAACATGTAAGGGATTTCTCCCTGTGCAGTCATGGATAAAGCACATATCGGGATTGGCCTTGAGTAACATCGTTGCCATATCGATATTGCCCTCAGCTGCTGCAAGGTGGAGGGGAGATGATCTCTGAGTGTCGAGCTTCGATGTGAGCTCGGGCTTCCGGCCAACAATCACTTCAGCAAACTCAGTGTGGCCGAACAGCGCCGCAATGTGAAGCGGAGTCTCGGTGTATGGGCCAGCCTCGACATATCCATCAAGAAGGAGCGGGTTGGCTCCTAGCAAGCTGAGCAGAGAAGCGGAATCCCCCTCCGCTGCTGCTCTGTGGAGGCTATTCTGATTCATGTTCATACCTCTTGGGACAGGACAACAACTATGGACTTGATCAGCAAAAGAATTGGGAGATTAGGGAAGATGTGTGGTATATGTTAAGAGAATCGAGCATGTCGTGTGTGTGTGTTTGTAGGTGTCTATATATATGGATTGTGAGAAGTAGGGAGAAATTATTAGGTGAGTTGATATTATAGATGTTGTGGTGTACTTAATTAATAAATGTTTATACATTATTAAATATTTTAAAGTATACTTAAAAAATAAATATTATTAATTAATAGAAGATGATGATGTAAAATTTTATGATCAGATATTAAATAGTTATTTACTGATAATATGGGAAGTGAATTGGATTAACGGAAGAATCCCTTGGCAAGAGCAAGGAGAGGGGCAATCTCGTCTTCCGGCTCCATTAATCCCGTGGTCTAGCTCCAACTATTCTAGTCTACGTCATTGACTTTGAGTCAACGCTCAATTATTGTACGCTGTTTCGATTAAGAGAGGAAGAAAAAAAGAGGTCTATGGGCACCAAACGTCAGAAAGAAGGAAATAATGTCCTCTTTGGACTCGGGACCTTTGGATTGAAGAAAGTAGGGACATATCGTACGGTCGAAAAATAACTTTTTAGAAATCGTTTCATATTTACATTTATATTGTTAAGAGAATATACTTTCAACCCATAATTTTATTTTTGTACTAAAATCGTATGTAGAAGATGCGATTTCTTTATGGATATAAATTTAATTTACTGAAAAAAGAAAGTTGAAAGATAAGAGAAAAATTTTATTTTAAACCTAAAATTATATCTTAAAAATGCGATCTCGTAACAAATATAAAATGTTTATATTTATTAATAAATCTTTCTTCAAGATGCGATGTCTTTATAAAATTGAGATCACACATTCAACATCCGATCTCTTAATAGCATACACGAAAATATTTTATAAGCAAACACTTTTTTAAAATTTTTTTGTTTACCCGCAGTGTTTTCATACATTTCTCCCTTTTAATTCCCCTCTTTTTTCAACGGTGTAATAGGGGACACGACCTGATGGAAACTTCCCTGATGATGACAAACCGACCTTGACAATTATGATGCACAGGAATTTGCTTAACGCGTTATTATTGTTGGCTATTTTAACATTCAAATAAGAAAATCATGCCACAATATCTAATTTAGTATTTAAGTGAGATATTTTATATATGATAGTTAAATAATATTCTTTTGATGAAATGATATATAAGAAAATCTTATTTTGAGAGATATTTAACTCCACCTACTTAATGGGTATGTGTCATCATCTTGACATCCCATTCAAAGAGGTAAGAAACTAAAAGATTCATTCAGTTTTATTATTATTAGTCCGTTTCAGGTTTCAGCATGATCTACTGAACATGCCGAAAGGATCCAATTGTAAGATCAGATATCCTGCCTTTTAGAATAATTAAGGTCTGGTTCTATTTAAATTAATCTTTTAACGAATTCAATACGTATGATCTTGGTGTTGTTCGAGTTATATTTCTAGCACTTGTACGTGCAAACAAATCGAGAAACAGTCTAATGTTGACCCACCCCACAAAATCAAAGATCGAGCACTGCAATGAGATGTCGGAGGAGTTCACTTGGGCTAAACCGTAGTCGGCACGGGCAACAGATTGGAAGTGAAAATAATATCCATAAAAAATAATGGATTTTGTTAGTTCCAAGTCGAGAATTGAGGCCTTTAGTCGTAAACTCAGAGAAAGAAGCGCACAGAAAAGAAGAAAGGAAGCAGTTGGCTTGAATTGAGGGAGGAAGTTGAACGAATTTCTCTGCATCATACTGACTCAATCCTCTTGGCCCTCTCTGACTTGAAAATGCTATTGAATTTGCTGCTATATTTAAGTTCCGTAGCACCGGATTCTGATCTTATCCTGGCTCTGGAGATCAATCACTTTCGTTTAGCATAACTACTAGTCAACGAGAAACAATGAAGTGGATTGAGAAAAACTGGAACGTGCTGATGGCGTTGGCATTGCTCACAATGACAATGTCGTTCGAAGGGACCATATACCCTCCCTGCAGCTTCTCGAAACAAGGCGATCCTGAGCACCTCCCGGGGCCCCCCGAAGTTGGCTTTCACTTGGCCAAGGGCATACTTGTGTCTCGTAATACTGTGCGCCACGGCCTTCGTCGCATCCACGAGTACCGTGCTGTCGCTTGTTATTAGTGAAGTCTCTTTTATAATGGGCAAGTCGGCACGGGCAACAGATTGGGAGTGAAAATATCCATAAAAAACAATGGATTTTCTTAGTTCCAAATCGGGAATTGAAGCCTTTTGTGATAAACTCAGAGAAAGAAGCGCCCAGAAAAGAATTAAAGGAAGCAGTTGGCTTGAATTGAGGGAGGAAGTTGAACGAAGTTGTCTGCATCACACAGACTCAATCCTCCTGGCGTGACTTTGGGGGGCCCGGGAGGTGCTCGGGACCGCCTTGTTTTGAGAAGCCACCAGGAGGGTACACGGTCCTTTCAAACGACATCGTCATTGTGAGCAATGCCAATGCCATCACCGCATTCCAGTTTTTCTCGATCCACTTCATTGTTTCTCGTTGACTAGTAGTTAGTTATGCTAAATGAAAGTGATTGATCTCCAGAGCCAGGACGAGATCAGAATCAGGTGCTACGGAACTTAAATGTAGCAAGTGGGGTCGCATGGTGATGATGGTAATTCTAGTGCTTGCCATTAGCTCGATGCCGCATGTCCACGGATCGTATCTTCAGATGTTATTGCTTCCTCGCTACGGGACGGCTTTCTATGTCTTGGTGTCCCTCGTTCGCATCTGGAGCTATCTGGTACTGTTTCTCCTACCGGGATACTTATTCTTCCTGGTTGTGAAGTTTTCAACGAAGGAAGATCATCGACGAGGACCAGCAGCGCGCCGACGGTGTTTTAAGGGGGAGCTCTTATGATTTTGGTCAATAAATTGTCTACACTTTGCAAGGCAGTACTCTTTTTATTAATTTGGAAATGGAATGTTCAAAATAACATTGCATCGGTGAGCCCACGGGCTGACACAGAGCCCAATCCATTTAAGTCCATCAAAATTTTTAGCTCAATTAATATTTTATTAATTTCTTCCCCTCCCCCTGACAACCCACAGCAGCTCCCGTCTATATCCACTTCCATTCTCTTTTCTGAAACATTCTGCCATTTTCCTCGCATCACCGAGCAGAGCAAAGACAGAGAGAGAGTGTGACTGGGGAAAGGATTTGTTCAATGAAGAACGGAACGGAGATGAAGATAAAACTGCTCTTACCGCCCGAGTGTAATGGGCGGCCGGGGTGAGGTGTGTAGATGAAGGGCATCGGGAGATGGGAGAAATATTGATATTGATTGTTTTGCGGGAGTACGGTATCGTCGGAGAGCGGATTATCAATGC
This sequence comes from Lagerstroemia speciosa, assembly GCA_037672795.1. Taxonomy (NCBI): domain Eukaryota; kingdom Viridiplantae; phylum Streptophyta; class Magnoliopsida; order Myrtales; family Lythraceae; genus Lagerstroemia; species Lagerstroemia speciosa. The sequence goes on along the minus strand of CM075293.1, from coordinate 7,425,771 downwards.
TGTCATAAATGTGCTACCGGGTACTAATGTACACATCTAAACACATTCACATTCAGTTATATGAATTAGACATGTCATATTCGTGTTAGACTATAAAAGGGTGGCGTACGGGTTGATGATATTTTGACACGAACTTGTATAGATGGTTTGGGTTTGAACTGGTTCGGGTTTTCATCGGTTACAAAAGGTATGGGAGTAGTAGGCAATAACTTTTAACACCATGAGTACGGTTCCATGTGAATTTCGAATGGTCAGTTGATTCCATTCACTCGTCAGATTTGTTCCTTTCGTACATAATTTTCATTTCTGGGTTGGTAAGGTCAACCTTGTTGTGGTCGTCAACAGGTTCATTAATCTAAAAGGGCACTTGGAGATTGTCAAGAAGCTGTGGAAGGCCCATCCCGATGCTTCTTTGGTGTGGGTAGTGGACGGCAGGACTCCACTGCACTCGACTGCAATCGAGGGCCACAATGTAGTCATAACCGAGTCAAGGAATTGAAGGACTGGATTCTCGAACTGGAAGGACCGTGATGGTAATGCCGTGCTTCACATTACCATGGAGAAGAAGTAATTGGAGGTGTGCGTTTCCTGTTTACGTACATTCAACACACCTGCCTTCCTCTCATTTCTCAGCATCATCGTCCTACTACTTCTCATCAGTGCACTCCCAGCGAGGAGGAAGCTGCTGGATGAGAGAACCCGGGTGGTCAACATGTCGGTCTCCACCAAGGTGCCGTGGATCCACATGACCACAAAGGACAGGACAGGGGTGCTCCACGATGTGGTTCCGGGTCTCGAGCATCCTGTGGCTGTGTATGATGGGGCTCGTGCTTGTCGGGATAATTAGGATGGGAAGGTGGCTGCTGAGGAAGTTTGGGTACATCAGAGAGGAGTAGGAGCGGGGCACCCTTCAGATACAATCTGCATCGAGGAGAGAGCATTCGAATAAGCACATTTTAGTTTGGGCTCTATTCCCCCAAGGTTTACAAAAAGGTATAACCGTGTATTTTGTTAATTAATTCCTCGATGTCCCAGAATTCGAATTGTTCCACTGTTTCACTATCCATCATTACAAGTGCATACACAAACAACTGATTTCACATTGAGCAGTTGAGAGAATCAGTAATTGGCTCAAAGCAAGATTCAATATTTCAAGTTTATATGATATTAAATAACCTTATAGATCGATACAATCTTATTCTAAATATTCTATTTCATAATTAATAAAAAATAGTGCTTTTCTAATAAAATATATAATGAGAAAATTTGATACAAGTTCATATGATGTCCACATCAAACACCAGCTGTTTGGTTATCCGTCCCCACCTCCTTGATTTTTCTCCATGTAAACTTCACAACCAAGCAGATCAAGTGTCCCGGAAGAGGAAGCAACATAAGAAAGCTCCAGATTTGAACGACGAAAGAGACACCGTGTAGGCCAATGACATCGCGCTAATGGCAATACACATGACTACCATAAGCACCCACATGAATGCCTGGTGCACTAACAAAGAGATGCCGCTAATAGGTAATAGAATGATGCTTACAGATGCAACGAAGCTAGTTGTGGTTGAACATGATGAATAAGTTGTATAGTTCTGGCCAAATGCATTCTACTGTTGAGGTACCTGCATGATAATGAATCTGTTCTGATTCCATATCATTGAATCTGTGACAGTAGCCATCTTGTTCCCAGACTCCGCGAGGAAGGCTAATGGATGCTTGGAATGCCATGGTTGCCATAATTGATGTCACCGCCATTAGCGCACTCTTCTTTTGCTCGGGCCAATCACTGTCTTCTCTTGGCTTAGCTGCATGATGATCCGACCCCATGGACAGGGCACGAGAATCCCCAGGTCACGCCATCCCTGCAGCATGCAGGTAAACATTGTTTTCCACAGGAAGTTTGTCTTTAGGGCTCCCGATTCTCGCCAAGATGTTAAATGCCGTGAATCCGTTAAGGTTTGGAGAGTGAACATATACTTCTGTGTTCCTGTTCAAGAATTTCATCATCATCTGCACATTCAAATCACTTTGTTATGCCTAATAATGAACTAGAAAGAGTGAAAAGAAAATAAAATGGGTCTCAGGAGACCATCTCCGGCTACATCAGGTGACTCATTAACATGCTCTTGTAGTTCAAGAGTGTGAGAAGAAGACTTGCTTCTTTCTGGCCATTTGCTGCAGCAAGATGCAAGATGGTGTTCCCGTCATAATCCTTGGAGTTCACAAATTTGTGATCATTCGTATACTCCATCAAGACCTTCAAAGACTCCCACTTCTTGTGCTTCACACATAGATGCAGAATCATCTCACCATTCCCGGCTCTGTCCCAAGCTGCAACCGGCCTTCCATGCACCAGCTCTCTCAACACGTCTTTGTGGCCCCTGGTGGTGGCAACGTGCAGGGCATTTCTCCCTTCGTAATCTCAAAGGAAGCACATATTTGGATCAGCCACGAGCAACTTCTTTACTATATCGAGGTGGCTCTCAGCTGCTGCAAGGCGGAGGGGAGATGATCTCTGAGGGTCGAGCTTTGATGCGAGCTCAGGCTTCCGATCTATGATCACTTCTAAGAACTCTTTGTGGCCGAACAGCGCTGCAATATGAAGCGGAGTCTCGATATATGGGCCAGCCTCAGTATATCCATCAAGAAGGTGAGGGCTGGCTCCTAACCTGTTGTGCAGAAAGGCTGTATCCCCCTCTACTGCTGCTCTGCTGAGGCTCCTGATGGTGATCATCTGATCCATCTTTGCACTCACTCTCTAGCTAGATTGGTCACTTGGGACAATAATCTTGGACTTCAATGAAAGACATAAGGAGCTGCTGTTTCAAGGAAGGTGTTTAGTATATGCTAAAAGACAGGAGCATCTGCCATATATAGACCGCCAATAGGGACAATCTTAAACATCCTACACCATTAATTATGGAGAAATTGTTAGATGAGCTAAACTCATGGATAATATGGTAAATTTAACCAATGAATACTTTAACGTAAGTAAATATTTTAAATCATGTTTAAAAAATAAATATTATTAGTATTAATATTATTAATGGATATTATTAATTACGCAGTCGGCTGAATATGTTTGCATAACCCCGTTGGCTTTCATCCAACGCTCAATATAATATCTTCTTTTCTAAAAGGGTTGACCGTTCCAATTTATACTGTAAGTGTAAAATAGGGAGAGTTATTTTGATAATTCTATAAGTTTGTCATTTCTCCTAAGTCAGTTTATAAATTTAAAAGTGATCTTTTCAGTTTTAAATATTTGGTCTGTTACACATATCAAGTCCATTATGTGAATTTCCATTAAATAGGTGCTGACGTGGACTAACGACATTACTTCCTCTTAGTTTTACCGTTAATGTGGCAAGGGAGTTGGCATTTCTTTTATGTCAAATATATGAAATGGCATCCTATGGTTTGGTTTGGTTTTTCATTTGTAAATCGGTAGACCGGTGGTTTTTTGGCTTGAAAATTTTAAATCAAATAATTTGTGTGCCATATCAAAAGAGAAACAGTAAAAATAAGAGGAGGTAACGTCGTTAGTCCACGTTAGTGGCTATTTAACGGAAAATCACGCAATGGACTTGACACATGTAACGGAGCAAATATTTAGGATTGAAAAGGTTACTTTTAAACCCATAGGACTAACGTAGGAGAAATGCAAACTTATAGGACTGCTAATACAATTCTCTCGTGTAAAATATCCACTTGTACTTACAACAGATTGAGCAAATGTCAAACCCAAAAATTGAAGTTGACATGTTAGTTATACCCGCTCTCTTATAAACTATGAGACAATATAGTCTCTTTCCAGCTTAGTTGTCGGTTTTGCCAATGGTATGCTCATAACAATATAATTCAACATAGTATCATAATTAAGTTAAGCTCCTTAACACATTGCGCATGAGAGGAAGTGTACAATCCCAAAGCGATTAAATCAAAGAAGAATAATAAATTTGTATGATAACTGAGTATTACCACCTGATAGTTTAGGCATTTAAGTGGATATGTGACAAGTCTCTTGCAAGATCCACTAACAATAACATAATGTATGAGCATTTGAATACAACAACCTTTGGTATAAGCATGGACTCATTTCTGGTAGTCCCCCACTGATATAAGCCCTTTGTAAACCCGGTAGTCTACTCTAAATCCAATCGCCCACTTGGCTAATAAAATTTCACTGCTTTGAAATTCTAAAAATGATGTGGGACGTCAAAATTTCCGACCTGAGAAGTTTGAGTTAGGTATACCGAGATTTAACTTGGGACTTAAATTATATTTGGATAAAGTCGCGACTAAACCATTTATTAATACTGTTTAGGCAGTTAAGTCACTAGGAAATTATAATTTTATCCACCTATGTTCTCATCGATCTTGGAACCAAGAGTTGAGTTCATATATCCTGTTACACATCTGGAAGCCCATGAGCAAAGATATGCCAAAGCTTGGTACCGCTCCTTAAGTGCAGGCTGTTTTGTTTATTTGCGTATGTTGATATATAAATGCAGATTCTGCAAATGGACATGCTCTTCCATATAGATAAGATAAGATCTAACAGATTTGCTGCTATTCGATATAAACAAATCACTTCAATCAACTTATATTGATGAAAAATCCTTAATTTACATGTTTTTTTGCTTCTTGATAATTTTAGTTTTGGTCATCACTATATATTTCGTTTTCTTCCTAAAAATCCCTTCATTCAAATTGGATTTTTCTAACCAGATGGGGGAAAACTTGACGGTATATGAATATCCGAAGTCCTGTGAGCTTTCGAAGTTATTGGATCCCTAAAGAGAAAGGGAGAACCTCATAAACAAATTGCAGGAAAACTATAGACATAATCGATGGTACATGCATATCCAAACTTGGTCTTAATATTTACGAAGATCCGATACGGGCAACAGATAGATCGCCTACCTGCTCCCTTAAGGAGGCATCCATAGCCATGTAGAGTCAGTGGAACCTGGGACTCGGAGGATATGTTGTTGACTGCACGGCCAAAGTGTTTATGTTAGGAAAATAACCTATAAGCCAATCGCATGTCAACGTGGCTGGTAAAATTTCAGATAGTTTTTAAATTATGAATAAATTATTGATATATTTATTATTCATCATGTGCTACATATTTAATTAATTTTAATGAAACCCATAAACTAGGTTAATAACTTTAGGGTACAAGAAAACAGGTTTTTAGTTACTAAATTAATAGTCACAAAAAATATAAATATAGTCACTAGATTGTATAGTGACCAAAATCCTTTTCGTCACTAGCCGTGACTAATACCTCTGTGGCTTAATGTATTAGTGACCGAATTAATACATTTATCACTAAAACGTAAAAGGTGTAGTGGCCAAATTAGACAGACACTAAATAAATTGGATTAGTGACCAAGAACTTAATAACTAAAACTTAATAAAACAATCACTATAAGCTTCTAATATCACAAGTTATTTGTTCAATTAGTGACAAAAAATATTATGAGTGAATATTGTAACTAATAGTCATCATTTTAGGCAAAATACGATCATTTTATATCTTATTTGTAGATTGTATCTGGGATTTCTTCCATGCACTTTGAAAGAGTTTGAGCACCAACAACTTACGCAAAATACAACATGTTGACATATAAATCAAATTGTAGAAAAAATAGCATTATCTTATCATAACAATTTCTGATAAACACATAGTATAGAAAAATATACCTTCTATGATTAAATGCGAACATATGCCCGGAGTACATCATTCAAATATAATTACAAGAAGACAAAATAAAACACTTATTTACGTAAATATACTGGAAAACTACTAATTGCATTTAAAAATACATGATATAATAATGTAGCATCTTTCCTTCCCATACTTGAAATGTAGCATCTTCGTTCACACATTTGAAAGTATCCTCCATCACAGAATAGATTAATTGATTTAATGTCAATGAAAGTTCACCTGTTTTAGGAGGAACCTTAAAAAAAACTGATAAAAAAAACTATGAAATAGCATGAATATAAGCTGCAAATGCTAAGAATATCTTTGAACATAACATCTAGCTTGCTAGGCTTAAAAGAATTTATCAATCTACAAGTAGTTATTTTTAACTTAGACTTTCATCATTGCGTTTTCAGTTAGAGGCATCGATTGTTGTCCTGCATAAACTCCACATCTATTAACGTTGGACAATGTATTCGTATGCCCGGGACATAATTCACGTACTTAAAGAATCTAACTAGATGGAAATTTTAATCCAATATAAATTTAGTTAGCGAATTTATTACTTGAAACTTCAAAGTGAGAAAATGAAAATCAACATGCTAATGCAAATCACTTACCTTTTAAACTAAGAGGAGAGCTCATCTTAGAGCTCTGGAAGAAAAGGAGACTGATGCATTCCACACCACGGATACGTCCTTCCACTTTCATGTTTGAAGATCACAAAGGTCCGAGAGGAAAATTATGAAGGAAGGATTTCGTTTTCAGTCAAAAGAAGATGCAACAAAGGATGATCAAATATGATACAACAGGATAAATATAGAGAATGTCAAGGGGAAGTTGGCAGACGCTCTTGAAATGGTATTTTTGGATAAATAGTTGGAGAGATTGTGGGAAGATATTAAGTGCAAGAGAGATTTTAGGAAGAAGTTGAGAAAAGTAGTTACCAATTAGAAATTTAAATTTTGATTTTTGGTTTCCTCTTTGAGATTCAGAATTTTTAGGTGTAAGTCAGATGAAAAACTTACCTGGTATTGTTATAGATTTTACCAGCTAAACTATTTCTATTAATGCGTTCCTGTGTTGCAATTGCTTTCATGTCTGAGCTGAAATTTGAATATTGATTTAATAATTCAATTCAATACTAAATCCATTTTTGTTATGAATATTTATACATATTAGAGGTAACAAATTTTTTGTTAATTCTATGACTTGAAATAGCGAGAATTTTGTTTTTCATTTAATTGAATTTCGTGACTTGACCCAATTTGTTAATTGATGTAATAATAATAGTTTTTATTAACTTATACTTTTATTTAATATATTCTTGTAGATAACAACTAGAATAGAGCTTGCACTAAATTACATAAATTGGATCATTGGTATTAACCTTTTCACTAAATACTAAAGGAAAAGAGGATTTTTCTTGGATGGATAGAGGTTTGTAGGATGATGTGTGTAAGGTGTTTAGAAGGAATGAGAATTAGAGGATTAATGGGATGAGTTTGAGAAGAGGAGACTCTTGAGAGGAGAATGAGAATTGTATTTCTTGGAGTATTATACATACACAATGGGGTACATCACCTATTTATAATGGTATATGGAAATTCTTAGAAACCTACATCCAAAATATCTAAATGTTCTAGATCATCAATGTTCTAGAGAATTGAAACTTCTATAAACATATCCTACCATCCACAAGATTCTAGAGTTTAAATTTCTAGAATATTCTACCACCTACAAATATTGAAAGTTATATAATTATCATGTATATTCTAATACTTTCTAAAATTGTGCACCACAATAGTCTAATAATTGCAAATGCATACATACACAACTGATTTCACATAGAGCATTCAATAGAATTAGTAATTGGCTCAAAGTAAGATTTAATTATTCAAATATATATGATATTAATACAATTTTATTCTAAATATTCTATTTCCCAATTAATAAAAATACTACTTTTCCAATACAACATATAATGAGTAATTTTGATGTAAGTTCATATGACCTCCCTTCAAACACCAGCAGTGTGGTTGTTGGTCCTCGTCCCCTTCATTTTCCTTCGTATAAACTTCACGATTAGGCAGATCAAGTGTCCCGGAACAAGAAGCAACATCAGTAAGCTCCAGAGTTGAACAAAGCTCCCTAAGATGTAAAAGATTGTCTCGTAGAAAGGAAATGTTAACACCACAATAGACACTGTGTAGGTCAAGATATTGCGCTGATGGCAACCCACATGATTACCATTAGCACCCACGTGAATGCCCGGCGCATTACTGAAGAGATGCCACTAATAAGTAATAGGATGATGCTTACAGATGCAACGAAGCCCGTTGTGTTGAATATGAAGAATAACTTGTAATGATATGGCAAAGTGCATGCCAGTTTTGAGGTACCCGCATAACAGGGAATCTTTTTTGATTCAATATCAGTGAGTCTGTGACAGTAACCATCTTGTTCCCAGACTCCGCCAGGAGGGCTAATGCATGCTTGGAATGCCATGGTTGCTATAATTGATGCCATCACCATTAGCACACTCCTCTTTTGCTCAAGCCAATCACTGTCTTCTCGTGGCTTAGCTGCATGATGATCCAACCCCGAGGAGAGGGCATGAGAATCCCCAACACGCCCTATCCCTGCAGCATGCAGGCGAACGTTGTTTTCCATAGGCAGTTTATCTTCGAGGCTCCCAATTCCTGCCAGGATGTTGAATGCCGTGAATCCATTGAGGTTTGGAGAGTGAACTTCTATTTCTGTGTTCCTGATCAAGAATTGCATCATCTGCAAATTCAAAACACTTTGTTATGCCTACATCAAATGACTCATTAACATGCTCTTGTAGTTCAAGAGTCTGAGAAGAGGACTTGCTTCTTTCTGGCCATTTGCTGCGGCAAGATGCAAGATGGTGTTTCCGTCATAATCCTTGGAGTTCACAAATTCGTGATCATTCATGTACTCCATCAAGACCTTCAAAGACTCCCACTTCTTGTGCTTCACGCATAGATGCAGAATAGTCTCACCATTCCTGGCTCTGTCCCGAGCCGCAGCCAGCCTTCCTCGCACTAGCTCTTTCAACACGTCTACATGGCCCCTGGTGGCGGCAATATGTAGAGGATTTCTCCCTGTGCAGTCATGGATAAAGCACATCTCGGGATCAGCCACGATCAACCTCTTTACTATATCAAGGTGGCCCTCCGCTGCTGCATGGTGGAGGGGTGATGATCTCTGAGGGTCGAGCTTGGATGCGAGCTCGGGCTTCAGGCCTATGATCACTTCCGCACACTTTGTGTGGCCCAGGAGTGCCGCAATGTGAAGCGGAGTCTCGGTGTACGGGCCAGCCACAACAGATCCATCCAGAAGGAGCGGGTTGGCTCCTAGCAAGCTGAGCAGGGAAGCTGAATCCCCCTTCGCTGCTGCTCTGAAGAGGCTTATCTGGTCCATGTTCATACCTCTTGGGACAGGACAACAACTATGGACTTGATCAGCAAAAGAATTGGGAGATTAAGGAAGATGTGTGGTGTATGTTAAGACAATCGAGCATGTTGTGTTTGTGTGTGTACATATGGACTGCGAGCAGTAGGGAGAAATTCTTAGGTGAATTGACCTTATAAATGGTATGGTAGAGTTAATTAATACATATTCACACGTCAGAAAGTATGTTTAAAAAATGAATATTATTAATTAATAAAAAATGGTGGTGTGATATTTTATAATGACTTAATAAATATTTATTATTAGAGTTTACAATTGATGTGGTTGCCATGTGAGTTAACGTAAGAGTCACTCAGTAAGAGTAAGGAGAGGGGCAATCCGTCTTCCTGCTCCATTAATCCTGTGGTCTAGCTCCAAGTATGTTAGTCTACGCCATTGACTCTGAGTCAACGCTCAATATTGTACGCTGTTTCGACTACGGGAAAAAATGAGGTCTATGGGCCCCAGAAAATGTGAGAAAGAAAGAAATAAAGATGCACGTCCTATTTGAACTCTGGACTTTTTAGTTTCCCTTCTTAAATGTGTTGAGTGGGACACGACCAGACAAAAACTTCCCAGGCCTTGACAATTTCGGCGAGCAGGAATTTGCTTTCGCCGACCTTGACAATCGTGATGCCCAGGAATTTGCTTTCAAGAAACAGTCCAATGGGAACCCACTTCCACAAAATCAGAGATCGAACACTGCAATGATATCTTGAAGGGTTCACTCGGGCTAAACCGGAGGAGCCGGCAGCCTGGGCAACAGATTGGAAGTGAAAATATCTTGTATAACTGTGTCGAGCACCTCGAGTTTGAAGCTCAGGAGCATTTGGTTAAGTTCGCCAATGGTGATGATCTTGATCTTGAAGAATAAAAAGCATGATCATACCTATAAAATTTAGCATCTTTAAGCAGCAGATCAACAAATTCAACGCATCAAATATTCCTGTCAAAGCAAAGCTAAGCCAGTTCGGGTTTGTCGGATAACAATCAATGGATTTTGTTAGTTCCAAGTTGAGAATTGAGCCCAAGAGGCACCAAAGGACAGGAAACAGTTGGCTTGAATTGAGGAGGAAATTGAACGAATCTCTCTCCATCACACAGACTCGATCCTCTTGGCCCTTTCTGACTTGAAACGCTACTAAATTTGTCGCTATTTAAGTTCCATAGCGCCCGATTCCGAGCTTGTCCTGGCTCTGGAGATCAACCACTCCCATCTCGCATAACTAGTAATCAACGAGAAGCAATGAAGTGGTTCGAGAAAAACTGGAACGCGGTGACGGCGGTGGCATTGTTCACAATGACTATGTCGCTCGAAGCTACAGTGTACCCACCCAGCGGCTTCTCGAAATAGGGCGATCCCAAGCACCTCCCGGGCCCCCCGAAGTTGGCTTCTAGTTGGCCAAGGCTTACTTATGTCTCGTAATTATGTGCCCCACGGCCTTCGTCGCATCCACGAGTACCGTGCTGTCTCTTGTCATGGGTAAAATCTCGTTTATAATGCGCAAGGCATTCAAGTGGAGTCGCATGGTGATGACGGTAATGCTGGTGCTTGCTATTAGCTCATTGTCGCATGTCTACGGATCGTATCTTCGGATGTTAGCGTTTCCTCGCTACGGGACGGCTTTCTATGTCTTGGTGTCGCTCGTTTGAATCTGGAGCTCTCTGATACTGTTTCTCCTACCGAGATACTTGATCTTCCTGGTTGTGAAGTTTTGTATGGAGGAAGATCATTGAGTGAGGACCAGCGACCACACTGATGGTGTTTTAATGGGGAGCTCTTATGATTTTAGTCCATAAATTTTTTGTACTTTGCAAGGAACTCTTTTTATTAATTAGGAAATGGAATGTTCACAGTAACGTTGCATCGATCAATTGGCTTAATTGATATCCGATGAGCTTCAATGATCAAATCTTGCTTCGCGCCAACCATCGATCTGCTTGCCAGTTACATATAATTAGTAAATTTGTCATCACACCCTAATTAGTGGAGCTCCTGATGTAATGGATATCAAATATTAAATCTTATTCGTCAATGGGTAGTTGGAGAAACTGAAAAAGATACCAAAACTCCAAATCATTTTCACGTATAGTGTAGACTAGACAAGTTCAAGGGACCAAGTGTTTTCACGCACAACTCCTTTCTCGGCCTTCTGGCTAAGATCAAGGGTAGTAGTATCTGTTCTTATCCGTTCAAGGGACGGCACGGTTCAGCTTTCCCCTCTTTCTCACATTAGATTGACCAGATTCACTTTAAAATTAAAGCTTGCGCTGGTGGATTGAATGCAGGCGGTTTTCATTCGTTTAAGGATTCAGTGTCCTCCTTGTTTGAACGAGTGAACCTCAGTAGGATTACTATTTTTCACTTGTAGAGAAGACAACCGATGCATGGATGGAACAAATGGAATGGGAATTTTCATGGTTTTGCCAAATTCTTGATTCGCTTGTTTTTTTCGTACGGCAGTATAGATAATTTTTGGTACACTTGAATCAAATGGACGGAACCGGGAATTTTAGATATTATACGATTGAATTGAAGAGTATATGTATCATATAATGTCAGATATACTTTTCTTGACATTAATTATGTATCTCAAATATTATTTTTAAAAATACAATTAAACCCATTGAAGCTCCAGTTCGATGCATGAACCCGTGAACCCATGTCTTGACCAGTTTTGAATGTCCAGTCCGGTGTTAAAAACTATGTTCGAGACACATTCGTTTGAATAGAGCGAGCTTTTTTGGCTGAAGACCTTAAAGTAATCCCATTTCTTGTGCTTCATAAACAGTAAACAAACAATAAACATGACATCCCGACTTTTTTGCTGAACAGGCCTCGAGTCCATCTCGACTAAATGGTCTGCCGTTCAGTCTAAATCAATGCTGTTTTTTGAGGGCACGTCATTCAGTATTCGGTGAACTCAAGGAGATAAGAGAAGGTAGACGACACAAAAAAGTGGCCCGGACTATTTATAGTGTGGTAGATCTTGTCTCTGTCGTATTAGTTGAGCTTGCTTCATAATATATTACTCGTTGTTCTCGATCTTATCAAGTCTAAACTTCTGAAAACTGGCTGACAAGCTCATCCTGATCTTATTTATCGTCCACATTGGACTTTTCCCAAGATTTGATGGACAGCTGAAATGGACGTAACTGGAACAAGATCAACAATCCCCTCCGAAATAAATAATTTGATGAAAACAATATTGAAAACTGGCTCAAACAAAGATTCAACCATTCCTATTGTAAAAACATGTAAATTGAATTAAATTGAAACAGGTTCATCATAGGACCTTCCTTCAAGCACCGGCCGGTTGTGGGGTTGTCAGTCCTCGCTCCCATGATCTTCCTCCATACGTGTCCAGGAACAAGCAACATCGACAATCCCAGGATCGGAAGAATCGACAATACGGAGGACAACATCCAATTCTCATGATTCTCGATGTCTTTGTGAGATAATAAAACCCGCAGAGAGGCAGTGTAGGTCGCTGACACCAAGCTGATGGCAATCCACACGATCACAATCCACACGAAGGTCTTGCGCATCAGAAAAATTGTTCCACTTGTAAGTAACAGGATGATGCCAACAGATCCATAGAATGCCGCACTGTTCAGTCTCAAGAACCACGAGAATGCCTCTGGCCAAATATACGCAAGTCTCGACTTGCCCGCTTCGTATTTGGTGTTATCTGGCAACACACCATTTCGTTTCCAGAACCCGCCAGGAGGGTTAGTCACAGCTAGAAGTGTCGTGGACAGTATAAACCCTGCCAACAGCGTCAGCACAACCAGATCTTTATGGAGCCATCCTTCAGTTTCTCCTTGCAGCATAGTTGCATGCTGATCCTCGTGAGAATCCTCACGGCGCCGGTTTTCGGGGACGTTCTTCAATGTCGCCATGATACTGAATGTATGTGAATCCGTCAAGGTTTGGGGTTGAGAAATTCTGTTTGATCCCTTCTTGATCTGATCGAGAATTCATCTTCTTCGCATTTAAATCTCCATCCTTGACTAATGGAAAGGAGAAAAAGCCGGTCAACTCCTCAAAAGTGAATCGCCCAGCCTCCGAATTTCCTGGTGATCCGGTTGTTATAACAAATTTTAGGTAAATATTTCCTTTTTTTTATTTCTAATTTTCTGGAATCTGTCTCTTTCATTTTATAAAATGACTTATTTATGCATAAAATTTAATTTTGAATATCCATTAGATCAGAACAAATATGTTGTGATACTAAATTCACAAATATGTAAAACAAACTCTTTATCTATCATCACTTTCTCTGACTATTTCACATATTTTTCTCTAGTTGCATCTTCACCAATTTTATTATAATAGAAACGAACTCGTGTTACGCATAAAAAATAAAAATAAATAAATATAAAATATTGTGATGAATTCATATAATTATATTATATTATTTATAATTTATTATAATTTAATTCATTTAAAATTCATTAACTTATAATAGTTAGCAAAACATTCTCAATTTTTAAGTATACTACGATAATTTTACTTTTTATTTTTACAATTTTAAATTATTATAGATATGAAGTGAGATATTTGAATCTGAATAGTTAATAAAAAAATATTTACTGTTAGGATGTAGATATGGAGTGAAAGGAAAATAAATAAAATTATTATTTTATCTTTAATCAGGAAATCAGATATATGTCATAAATTTTAATATGTAAATTATATTAAGGGCGAATATGAAAAATAAAAAAGATACAAAACTTCCCATAGGTTTGCATATAATGGTAAGTATAGATACACAGATATAGATATATAACTTCACTTTATTTTTGCTAAATTTATTAATTATTTTTATATTTAATTTATAAAAAATCACACACTACGAACATTAACTATAATTAAGACTTTATTTAATCATTTATATATTCACTTTCTAAATATTTTTATCAAATAACAATTAACTAGCATAACACAAATCAAAGTCTCCTCATAATTAATGTTGATGATTTTTTACATGCTACGATAACACAACATGACACAATGCGAAGTTAGGCAGGTTCAGATTGATCCTAAACATGCTACGTGTCTAAATTGGTCGAATTGTTTAAGTAAATATGATAAACCGAATTGAATTCATATAACATGAAAAGATATGATTAAATCCATTTAACTAAATCTTTATAAGCTGACCCGTTAACATATATTTAACCTATTTATATTAAGAAATCATGATTATATCCATTTGACTTACGTATTGAATGCATTAATCATTTATATGTATATTTAAATAAACGTGGGTTATAAAAAAAAAAAACGTGCATTCAGGTACGTGGGTGGATGTATAACTTAAACACGTTTAGTACTGCCAACTAAACATGTCATGTTCGCGGGAAACCCAAATTTTAAATAGGCCATGTTCGCATTCGACGATTTCGATCTGCGTAATAAAACGGTCATATACATGATAGAATAGTATGAAAAATATCAAAATTTGGAACCTAGTAAGCCCTTTTATGGTCTTACGAAGTTCTTCGATGGGCTTTATTCATATGGAACATACGTTATGTTTGGCACACTTGAATCAAACAAACAGAATGAGAATGAGATTTTGGTTTTCCATTACATATTCTTTTATTGATTTATTTAAACTTTTGAAAGCTGTTTTATGCATTTTCTCAGAATAGACATTTTTTTTTTATCATCTTTGTGGAATGATCTTTCCTTGAAGAAGGGTTTGAAAATGTCAATTCTATCACTTTTCATAATTACATTTACAAAGATCACATAATTCAATCCCTTCTCATATTGATTAAATCAATAAATAATAATAGATTTATAAGATAACTGAATATTATTACTTAATAAATTAGATTTTTTTTAGAAGCAAATTCATTTTCTTGTAAGACCCCACTAATAATAACATAATGTATGAACGTCTGACTATGACAATCTATCACTGAACCCGAACCTGTCTCCGGTGGTGTCCTCACTGATATAAGTCCAGATCCATCTCATGTAGTCACCTCTAGGCCCGGTTATCATCTCCCCAGCGGTCTGTTCAAATAAATAAACAATTTCTTCTATTAATTAATGCACAACACATTATGGTAATCGATTGTGTTTCATGCCATAATCTCGGAGGTTTGAATTGATTTGGATGCTCATCGGTCCCATAAGTTATGGGAGTAGGCAGTGACTTTAAATATCATGATTCGGTTTACAGGTGAATTTCGAATGATCAAGTGATTCCATCCACTCATCAGATTTCTTCCATTTTCTAGCTTTCGTTTCTGGGTTGTGAACATACCGACCTTACAATTAGGGAGGGCCACGTATCCAGAAAATTCATTCATGAGGGTGAAACTCCATAAATGGATAATATGAAGAATTTAGGGGAAAAAATGCTAATTCAATAAAAATTAGACAAGATTAAATTAAATGTGTGTAATATCTTAAGAATTTTTCTGAGTTCACAGTGTCGATCACACCCACGCTACCTCCAATCCATCCCTGATTATTGTACTCATCACTATCTGCATTCTATAAAGGCACCCATGAGGAGGAGGGGCACCATGAAGAGGGCTACGATCTGTTAAATTTCTGGTGAATAATCCGTTAGGTTTTTGTTGGCCGGATCTTCTTGTAGATAAGGTCCAATGGATTCGTTTGCCACATCGTTAATTAGTAATCAATTATTTCAACTCGGCTGATTCAACAAATATTACATGCCTTGCTTCTTGACTAGACATAAGCTAAGGGCAAGAATAATGAACTTGCTACGAGATGACCGGATCATCGCATTTTCTTTTCCCAGAAATATCATGCTATGAATTGCCTACCAGCCAAACCGACTCGATAAACTTGAAAAAGCGATGAATTGACCAATTTTCTTATTTCGAGTGACAAGAGGGACTGGTCTTAGTTGAGGGGGCTCGTCTGGTCCATATTTGTATCTTTTTTGGACAACAATTATGGACTTCAACAAAAGAGTTGGGAAATTCTTCTTCAAGGAAGACGTGCAGCACATGCTAAGATAAGATCTTATTTGAACTCTAAACATATTGATTTCCCTTCTTTAAACTTGTCATTAGGGACATGTCACGTGACAGAAACATCCCTGACCGTGACAATTTTGACAAGAACGAATTCGGTTTCCCCGATCTTGATGAGCAGGAAACCATAACTGTCATAAGTTCGACATTTTGCATTGTTTGCATTTTTGTGCTCTTCCATTCTGCAGTCTTAATTTCATTCTATATTTTATCTTGGAACACAATTTTGTGTCATGAAATATTATTTTCAATCCCATTCCACGGGTCATGTTTATTTGTCATCCAGGATTTAATTATTATTTCTAACAGTACTATTATCCACGTTGGATTTTAACTATGAAATCGATGGAGGAAAGCTAAAAAGGACATAACGAGAAAAATTAATAGAGTAAGCTCCTGGTCCTAAAGGTTCAATTTCTAGTAGTTAAACAACAGCATGCAGCGATGGAACGACAGCCAGATGTCTTCTTCTAAGCGTCCCTTTTTATGATTAGTAGAAACAATATGTTTAATACAATATAAAACAGGTAAACTAAATCATATATGACAAGTCCATCGTATGTATGACGTCCTTCCCGCTCCAAACATCAGCCACGGGATTGTCGGTCCTAGGTCCCGTCATTTTCATCCGTACGTGTCCCACAAGAAGCAACGTCGGCAGGCCCCAGATTGCTAGGATAAGCCGTAAGACACAGAAGATGCTATCATCCTCGAAAGCTTCATAGTTGGGTACATTAGATATTAACACCTAGAGAGCGGCGGTGTAGGCCAGCGATACCAAGCTGACGGTTGCCCACACGATCATGATCGGCCTTGAGGCCATCCTGTTCAATACGATGAGGCACTGAGTATGTGTTGGGCCAAGCGAGAGCCAGTTTTGCAACGTACTGGACATGACCCAAGGGGTCCTCTTGCCTAGAGGTCCCGCCGGGAGGCCTTGTGCCGACTCGGAATGTCACGAGCGTTACGACCGCTGCCGCTGCTAGTACCTTTAACATGAGCACGTATGTGTGAACTCCCCCGCCAAATATATATATTTATATATTTACTTATAATTATCTTACTTTATTTATGGATAATACGTGACAACAGATATTGATTGCATGTGTACTCCCCTGCCAAATATATATATATCTATCTTTTAAAGCTAAAGGAAAATGTTATAAAGACTAGATGGGACGAGTAGGGAGTCATTTCCCTACTCTCGGGACCCACCATATCCCCACTTTAGCTACTTCTCTCTCTGGTCTTTTTTTTTTAAAATATCTATATATCTATATATATTATTATCTATATATTATTAGGCTAAAGGAGAGCCCCAAGGGGACTCTCCCAGCCTATCCACGTGGATAGGCCTCCCACCTCTCTCTCTTTTTTTTTTTCTTCTTAATTTATTTTATATTAATAAATAATAGAATATATTATTAAAAATAAATAAATATCATCAATAAATATAATCAATATTTATCTAAAAAAATATTAATATATAATTTATTATTAAAAAAAAAAATTTGAATACAAGAATAGAACTTATGCATTTTATTTTTATTCCGGATTTAATTTTATGAGTATATCAACAGAATGAGCTTTTTTCATTTAGGAAAATCGAATCCCCTATTTAGAAATGAAATGAAATTATTTATTAACCTATACAAAAAATAAATAATCTATTAATATAAGTGATTGGACATGAATATAATATACCATTAATATATTGTTGTGGGAAAGAGATGAATATTACATTTATGTATTAATTTTTAATGTATATTATTTCTGCACTGGTAATTAAAAAATTATAAAATATTCATATTATAAACATACGAATAATAACATAGCTCTTTTTAAATAAACGACATTTGTTTGTAAAAAAGATATTTGAGTGTGAGTTAAATGACATAATCATTTTTTAAATATCTCTATACTTTAATATAATTCATTCAGTTTATTATAAAAGATATATCGAACCGCAGCGTGGCGCGGGTTCTTTTTCTAGTTATTAGACTAAAGGAGAGCCCTAAGGGGCTCTCCCAGCCTATCCACGTGGATAGGCTTCCCACCTCTCTCTTTTTTTCTTTTTTTTTTCTTCTTAATTTATTTTATATTAATAAATAATAGAGCCCCAAGGGGGCTCTCCCAGCTTATCCACGTGGATAGGCTTCCCACCTCTCTTTTTTTTTTTTCCTTCTTAACTTATTTTATATTAATAAATAATAGAATATTTTATTAAAAATAAATAAATATCATCAATAAATATAATCAATTTTTATCTAAAAAAATATTAATACATAATTTATTATTAAAATTTTTTTTTGAATACAAGAATAGAACTTATGCATTTTATTTTTATTCCGGATTTAATTTTATGAGTATATCAACAGAATGAGCTTTTTTCATTTAAGAAAATCGAGTCCCCTATTTAGAAATGAAATGAAATTATTTATTAACCTATATAAAAAATAAATAATCTATTAATATAAGTGATTGGACATGAATATAATATACCATTAATATATTGTTGTGGGAAAGAGATGAATATTACATTTATGTATTAATTTTTAATGTATATTATTTCTGCACTGGTAATTAAAAAATTATAAAATATTCACATTCTAAACATACGAATAATAACATAGTTCTTTTTAAATAAACGACATTTGTTTGTAAAAACGATATTTGAGTGTGAGTTAAATGGCATAATCATTTTTTAAATATCTCTATACTTTAATATAATTCATTCAGTTCGTTATAAAAGATATATCGAACCGCAGCGTGACGCGGGTTCTTTTTCTAGTATATATATATGTGCGCGCGCGCATGCCATGCGTCAAACTCTCCGTGAGCTTATCCTTTTGTCTTTCTTTTGTGAATTGTTTACAAGGCTATGACTGTTCATTTCATTTGACAATTGAGAGTAAGGGAAGGAGGACGAGAAATTGAGAGAGGGCACCACGATCAATGTTGAGGAGAATAATTGATTTGATCATCTATTTTTTATTTTGAGCTAAATAAGGTGAATAACCTATCTCTAAATTAGTTCTTTCATAATATATATTATATGTTTTAGAATTGCAATGTCATGACCATATCAATGTTACGGATCATGCAAGTATTTTAGTGCTATGGAATGAGATTGAGAAAATTGAGATTGATGGAAAGTAGTGAGTCCTATGGTATTTAAGCTAATCATGAGCTGAGCAAAGGAAAGAGCTACTTGGGGCAGAGAGGCCGTCGGTGCGGAGCCGGTAATGCGGTCAGGAGCTAGAAGAGACACGGGGCAATCTGAGTTTTAGAGGTCTCGGTGTTATTTTATTAGATATATATATATATATAGATATAATTCTTGTAAGATCCTGTTAATTTAGAATGTAGTTATTTGCTGAACTTTAAACTCACCCCATTATTCCTTTTAAATTGTTTTACATGATATTTGGAGAGCAGTGGATGTCTCGAAAAATCTTAGATTTTGATTGTCACATCGAATTTTATATGATCTACATATATTTGTCCTTAAAATCATTTGTATTTATCAGATTTTTTCTATTTTATCAAATTTGTAGTTAAATCATTTATATTTTATCGGATTTTTTTGTTGTTGTACCAATTATTCAAACTCAAATTTCGGGTTGTTACACAAGGGAATGCGATCTATTCGGGATTTCGGATGACAAAGAAAACAATGATCTATGGAATTTGATCAGGTGAATAATCTGTTCAGGGTTTTGTTGCTTGTATATCTTACAATTACATGCCTTGCCTCTTAACAATTTCAATATATTTAATTTATCAAAAAATCACACACTATAAACATTAATTGTAATTAAAATTTTATTTAATCATTTACATATTCACTTTTTAATAACTTCACTAAATAATAAAAACTTGTATAAGGATTCGCGTAACATGTAAGGTACTGTTAAAGCCATTTAACTAAATCTTCACAAGCTTGTATATTCACCCGTTAACACATTTAACCTATTTATGTTAAGTAATCACCATTCTACCCATTTATCTCACGCATTGAATGCATTAATCATGTAGTGGATATGTAAATTTAAATAAATATGTTATCAGGTACTTGTGTGGATGTATAATTTAAACACCTTTAGTAATATGAATTACACGTGCCATGTTCGTAAAAGCTCGATTTTAAATAGGTCATGTTCGTATCAGACAATTTCAATCCATGTGATAAAAGGGTCGGTCATACATATGTGTGTGTGTGGTGATTGGACAATCTGAAAAATATCGAAACATAGAATCTGGTAAGCCTTTTTTACATGGTTTTGCGAAATTCTTCAATAGACAGTTTTCTTATGCAGCATATGTTATATTTGGCACACTCAAATCAAATGAAACGGGATGAGAATGAGAAATTTTGGTCTTCCATTACATATTCGTTTTATTTGATTTATTATTCATACTTTTAAAAGCTGTTTTATGTTTTATATCGGAATATGCTTTTTTTTTATCGTCTTCGTGAATTGATATTTCCTTGAAGAAATGCCAAAAATTTCATGAAAACCGGTTGATGGTACGCATTCTAATACGGTATTATCCCATCCACAAATTGAATTTTTTACTATAATTCGAGGAAAGATAACTAAAATAATATTTTCTTTTTATTTATTCCTAATTTTCTGAGATGGTATCCCATTCATCGTGTGAAGGCCTCTACCGTATCTTGGCCGTGAGTCATCATAATCTTGAAGAATACAAAGGATGACAATGGCTATAGATTTTTGCATCTTGTGGTGCAAATCAATAGATTCACCTTATCAAATCCACCTGTCTTCAATGGATAAAGCTCAAATTGACCGTCTGCAATTATTGGAGGAATTTACAATTTGGTATTATTTAAGCTTCATAGTACATGTTTCTGATCTTGTTCTGGCTCTGGAGATCAGTAACTTTCATCTCCTATGGCCATGGCTAGATAAGGTCAAGGGACCGCACAGCTCTATGTGGCTCTTACGGGGATTGGGAGGATGTCGATCCGACGATCATGGTGACCTGCCTTGCCATGATCCTTGTTAGCACATCATTGAAACGGGCAGAGGAGAAGAAGCAGCTGTAATTTGCATATGGCAATGACTCAAAACAATGCACATCTAGACAGCATGTTTCCATCAAGGATATTGGCATACAGTGTATGATAGCGTACTAGCATGTCCTAATGTTCCATTAGGTCGTCAAAGAATGCATCCGTGAAGACCTTCAAGCACTCCCATTTCTAGTGCTTCTTCGTACGTAGCAAACCTGACATGCCGACTTTTCTGCTAAACAAGTCTCGAGCCCATCTTCGATTTCATAATTAGTAAAAATAATAATAATAATAATGATCTCTGGTACGACAATAAAAACATGTAAATTAAATTGAATCGCAGAAAGAAATGCTTCATAGGACCTTCCCCTTCAAATACTGGCCGTGGAATTGTCGGTCCTCATTCCCATGTTCTTCCTTCATACGGGTCTCAGAACAAGGAACGTGACCAGCCCCAGGAACGGAATCATCGACAATACGGCAGAAAGTCTCTCGTCTTCTACATCCCCGACATCTTGGTAATATATCAACACCCGCAGGGCGGCGTTGTAGGTAAACGATACGAAGCTAAATGCAATCCACACGACCACGAAGCACGTGAACGTCTTGCGCATCAGCACATGCATGCCGCAGGTAAGGAATATCATGACGCTAAAAGAACCGTACAATGTCCCCGTCATGAACACTACTAGCCACAAGTACGCTTCAGGCCAGATGTAGGCGAGCTTCGATTTCCCCGCCTCATACTCGGTGTTGTCAGGTAACACCCCGTTTTGCTTCCATAAGCCGCCCGGAGGGTTAGTGGTGGCTCGAAATACCATGCACACTATAATCCCGGCAAGCACTACAAGCAGAGACTGATTTCTCTCCACCCACCCGATCTCTCTTGGCGGCGGCACATTGGGATGCCGATCCCGGTGAGAATCATCGCGGCGCCTGTTTTCTGGGACGTTCTCGAGTCCGGCCATGTTGTTGAATGTATGTGAGAATCCGTCAAAGATCTGGGGATGTAACTTCTGTTTCTGTTCTTGGTGTGATCGAGAATTCACCATCTGGGTATTTAAATCCCGTTACAACCAACAGAAAAGAGAGAAAACAGGAGGACTCAGTGAAAGTTTAGAGAACCATGGACACCATTGGTAGCACGTAATTACGATTCCATTTTCGTATTAATTATGGATGAAATTCGAATTGCATAGTTTTGCAACTTTTTTATGTGGAATTATCATTGCTGATATAGTTGATAATTCTGGATTAATCATGTATGGCCTTTCCCCATGGAGCCATATGTAATAGGGATGAAGTACTTACAAATGATTAAGAAATAAAGTTAAATTATATATATTTTTTTATTTACACCACGCAGTATCCCGGGCCAGCCGAAGCGCACCTCGAGACTAATCTGCGATCGGGTCAGGATCCCTGTAAAAATTCCCGTCGACCCTTCCAACCTGCCCAAGTTGGTTGATATTTATTTTTGTACCACGCTGTATCCCCGGGCCAGCCGAAAGGCACTACGAGACTAATCTGCGATCGGGTCGAGATCTCTAAGAAAATTGCCGTTGACCCTCCCAACCTGGAATTCGATCCTGGGATCCGATCCTGAGATCCGATCCTGAGATCACCCATTTGAGGGTCTAGTGAGGGAACCACTAGGCCAACCCCAAGTTGGTAAGTTAAATTATATTGATAGCTTACATGATTTCTTTTTATAATTTAGTTTTCTTTTCTTATTATCGATCATTTTCCCCTTTCTTTTTTCCTAGCACATTCTCTCTCTAAATATTCTCGTACTATTTTTTTCACAAGAATAAATAAATAAACTATTTTTATTATTTTTGTCGACTAATATTTTTTTATTTCAATCTAAAAATAATTATACATTGGTGAGTATCAGTCTCTCTTTCTATGGAAAATAATTATATCTTTAAAATTTAAAATATTAAATAGTAAATTAATACCTAACAATAAATAAAAAAATACATAATAATTTACAAAGAATTATCCAATTTAATTCCCTCACAATTCTTTTTACTCGTATATTCATTCATCATTAATTTATTGCCTATTCGGTTAATTGCTACCAATCATGCCACATGTTTCTCTTCTGTTTATTATGAGTGAATCTCCCACAATTCTGGACTCTTGGAACAAAATTGGCTAATAGGGAAACCAATACTTGGCTCTTATGTGCTAAGTTGGTTTAATTTGGGAAAAACTCTAGGGGTAATTAGAACCAGGTACCTTGTATTTTTCATGGTACGTGGATCTTACTCTATATAAAATCGGCTCCTAAATCTTAGAATTGAATCTACCCTATTAAATCTTGGAATCATAACTTACTCGGAACTTGATAGATACCATAAGTTTCGGGTACCTTGTTCAAACCTATTTATATACCTCTATAATACAAATTATTTTGATATTTTCATATATTTAATAATTATAAAATGATAACATTCAAAAGATTTTCATGGTTATCGTTATTTGTATAGTTATTTTATAATATTGCAACTTTATGAATGTTTACAGTACATTTAAATATTATTTTATCAATTTTAAGTTATAATGATATTTTAAATATGATAAGCTCATCAAGTATATATAATTACTATGTCAAATGAAAGTTTATCGAGTTAACAATACAATGGTTTTAAACTATTTGAGAATCAGAGTTCAAACAAGAAAGTTATAAACGATTAAAATAAATGGTGTAAATATATAAAAAGTTCTGATTTCAGTTCTGATTCCGATGAACAAGATACCTGGAGCTGAAACCCACCAGTTTCTTAATTTGTTACACGAAATCTACCTGAATTTCATCGATATCTATCCAAAACCTACCTAATAAGATAGGTTCTTATCGGTTCCAAATCTACCATATACCTGTGCACAACTCTAAAAAAACTCCTTCGACGACTTTATCTCTTCCATCGATCAAGTGACTGGGAGGAGGAGTTCCGCATTGCTCTGGACTATAAAGGTAGAGCCTTGGATTCAATTTTGTCTAGACCCCTGTGGACGTATGACGTCTATATAATGTGATGTGGCTGCAACGAAACCAAAGGTACTTTCAAAACAAGCGACAGACCGAAAATTGCCTTGCTAGTGAAATATTTCAATTAGTCAGATGTAGAACAATTACAATGCCAAGGCTGGAAACACACTTGGTTTCGAGTACCTTTGCATCACTTTTGACATTGCGTGATCTTTTGTAAACTCTTATATTTGACTTAGATTAGCAATGAAATACCTGACTTACCCAAAAAAAAAAAAAACTTGGCTCTCATCTTTTAGTTGGACAACGCAGAAAATCTACCTGTCAAAACAAAGTTATGTAAGTGCACGTTTATTATCAGATTCCAAAGTAATTAAAGGATCCTCCCCCTTAATATCTGTGGATGTGCCGACGCATCGGTGGGCTCCTGATGAAGACAAGGCGCCGCTGGATGTGTACCCAGATGGTCACTACGTGGGTTGCCATCATGACAGTCACTTCACCTCATGGATCCACATGAACCCAAAAGGACAGGGCCGGGGTGCTGCTCAACAGCGTGGTCAGGATCTTGGGCATCCTGTGGCTGTGTATGACGGGGCTCGTGTTCAATGTGAGCGTGATCAGGATGGGGCCGGTGGCTGACGAGGAAATGCGATCTATTTGGAGGACGAAGGGAAAGGTCATCTGTGGAACTTCAGGGGAATAATCTGTCTAGGGTTTTGTTGCTTGTGTTTTATAATTACTTTGATATATAGACTAGGCACAAACCTACACTACGTATGGAAATAAAATAAAAATAAATAAATGCGAAGTCTGAGATGAATATGTATAAATAAATGGTTTACTTATAACGTATTGTAACTTAATTCATTTGAACTTATTAGCCTGCAGTAGTATACAAAACATTCTCAATTGTCGTCAATACACAATGTTAATTTTTCATTTTCTTGTTTACAATTTTAAATAATTCATTTAAAAAACATGACAGATTTTTACAACTAAATTATTGATATGGAATGATATGGAGTGTGATGGAAGAATCTTAAAAGTTAATAAAAAAAATTTACTGTTAAGATTGTACATATAAAGTGAGAGAAAAATTATTGAAATTATTATTTTATTCTTAATCTAAGAATTTTATAAGCAGTTGTATGTCTTATATTTTAATATGTAAATTAGAACAAGGGCAAACATGAAAAATGAAAAAGACACTAAACTTTTTGAACGATTGCATATAATAGTATATAAGATAAGATAAGATATAGATATATATATATATATATTATATATGCAGACCACCTCAATCGACCGGTGTCACTGAAGAAGAATAATCTTCAAATTACTGTGTCTGCTTCTTATGAATTTTAGTTTTTTTGTTCTGTTATCCGAGGTTTACAAACATCTATAACTACTGTGCATTTCGTTATTATATTCCTTGAAATCCTTCTATTCGAAGTGGATTTTTCGCACTGATTGGGGAGAAAAATCGATGGTATATGGAAATCCAAAGTCCCGTGAGCTATGAAATTGATTGGGCCTCATGCAAAATGCAAGGGAAGAAATACTTCATGAACAAAAGAAAAACGGAAAAAAGCCATAACTGATGGCAGAACGTGGATGAAAATAGCCAAAACCTAGCCTGATGATCTAAGGAGATCCAATCCTATCCGACAGCCAAGCAGGAGATCGTCCATCGACCTCTTCCTTCACTCAAGAAGAAGACTCCCACAGGCCACAGCCACGTAGGCAAAGTCAATGAGTGGTTCCTAGGACTTTGCAAGCAAAGGGTGTTTGCTTCGCAACCGTGGTTGATGATGTCGAGGATGTCAACTGCACCGATCCATCGGGATGCCTTTCCTTCTCAGTATCCAGGCCGAACATCCTTGAAAGAAGCAGAAGAAGTTACTGTGATTCCAGTTGGTAAAAACTTGAAACAAAACACAATCCAGAAACCATCTACATAGATAATTAACCGAATCATCATATTTTGTCTACCAGCCAACTTGATATACTTCAGAAACCCGAGTTAACTTATTTTCGTTCATCAATCTTAATCAACCTTTATAGATCAATTCAATCCAATCGTAAACGTAAAAGCAATAAAGTATAACGAGATTGATGGCTCTCTACCGCGTCATCTTCCTCCATATAAAGAGTCCCGGGAGAAGAAACCACGTCAGACAGCTCCAGACCTGAACGGCGGACAGCAAGACGTAGGAAGCTGTCCCACATCGCGAAGGTAATGCTGCCCCGAGAACAATCGCGAAAGCCATCGACGTTGCGCAACAGCAAAACCACAACATTACCATCGACACCACCGTTACCGAGTGTCCCCACTCCGATGCCTTGCTCACCCGAATAGATATGGCGCGGACAAGAAGTGACAGCACAATGCTCATGGACCCGAGAAAGGTGGCCGTGTTCGATATCACGTGAAACAAGTACTCCCTTGGAGAAAGGTATGCCATTTTGGGCGAGCCGGCTAAGTATTCAACATGGTCCGCTGAGGGGCCGTCTCTGGTCCAGAAGCCGCCGGGAGGAGAAGCGATGGCTCGGAAAGCCATCCCCGCAACAAGTACAGCGACCACCATAAGGACGAATTGATTCTTCTCCAACCACCCCGTCGACTCTTCTCGTCGGGCGCCCATATTAAGATCTGGAAAAGTGAGATTCTACTTCTGTTTTCCGTGAAAGTGAAATTGTACTTCCGTTTCCCGTCGTCTGCAGAGTATTTATAATGCCCAACAGTAAAGAGAGAAGACCGGGGAATGATTCGGTCTCCGATACGATCGGAAAATACTACGGAAACAATGATTCTGGTCATTCAGTTATGAAATTTGTTTAAAGATTTTTAAATCTTAAAATCAAATCAAATTTATGAAAATACAATGAATATATTCTCAGTTGTACAAAACCCTTTTTTTTTTTGCTTTTTAATAAGGAGTGATAATTATTCTTGATTTGTGGAAATTTGACTAGAATATTCTTGATTATATTTGAATACAGAATTTACAGGATAATATTCGGTTAACATATAGAAAGTGATTTAAAATCGGATTCAATTGGTATATTCGCATATAAAAGTTAAAAATAGAATCCGATTTATAATTGAATATATATATATGTGTGTAAGTTAGAAGATACATAATGAGTGAGTTGGAAGACATGAAAGAAATTAAGTTTGAGTTTTTGCGACATCAGCACTTACATGACTAGAAAATATTTTGTGGGAACAACTAGTTTGAGAAATATTTTAGAAGGAAGACTATTTTAATTAGATACTCTTTTTACCTAGTCAATTCTCCGGGTTGTAATCTTTTTGGTTGGTTAGTTACCGTTAAGTCCGAGGCCTCAGAAAAAATATCTGACTCGTCAAATTGAGTATAAAAGATGAAACCGGGCTCATGTTTAGTTAATAGCCCAAGGACAAAAGACGGAGCTAGCTTAGTGGTCAATTATCGCCTCAGCCGAATACAGAAGAAAAATAGATGGCTGAATGGGGCTCGTGTTCATCGGGAACGTAATTAGGTCGGTGGCTGCAAAAGAAATATGATCGATTTGGGAGACTAAGAGAAGAACGATGATCCGTGGAATTTTAAGTGAATAATTTGTTTAGAGTTTTGTTGCTTGTATCTTATAGTTACTTTGTACATATATATACACACACACAGATATATATAGAGACAAACCATCTCAATCAACCGATGCCAGTGACGAATAATCTTCAAATTACGTCTTGCTTCTTATCAATTTTAGTTTTTGGTTCTATTATCCAAGGTTTACGAACATGTATAACTGTGCCTTTTGTTATATTCCTTGAAATCCTTCCATTCAAATTGGATTTTTCGCACCAATTGCGGAGAAAAATTGATGGTACATGGAAATTCAAAAGTCGCGTGAGCTATGGAATTCACTGGGCTCATTGCAAATTGCAAGGGAAGAAATACCACATGAACAAACGAATTACAGGAAGAAAAAGAAGGCATAATTGATGGCAGAACATGAATGAAGATAGCCAAAACCCAGTCTGATAATCTAAGAAGATCCGATCGGATGCCGACCGCATGAGATCGTTCATCGACCTCCTCCATAGAGAAGACTTCCACAGCCATGCGGGCAAAGTCAGTGAGTGGTTCTTTTGGACTTTGAAAGCACAGGATGTTTGCCAGGCAGCCATGGCTGGTGATGTCTAGGATGTCAATCAGACCAACCCATCGGGAAGACTTTGTTTCTCATCATCCGGGCCGCACATCCTTGAATGAAGCAGAAGAAGTTGCTGTAATTGAAGTTCCTACATGGCAAAAACTCGAAACAAAACACAGTCTAGAGATCACCATCGACATAGACAATTAATCGAATTGTCATGTATTGTCTGCCTGCCATCCAACTCGATACACTTGGGAAACATGAGTTAACTTACTTTCGTTCATCAAATAATTCAATCTTATCGTAAATATTTAAAAAAAAAAAACTTTCCTAATGCAAAAAGAGAGAGAGAGAGAGAGGTATAACGAGATTGATTGTTGCCTACTGCGTAATCTTCCTCCATATAAAGTATCCGGGAAGCATTATCCATGTCAAACAGCTCCAGACTTGGACGATGGACACCAAAACATTCAAACTTGTCCCGCACTGGGAAGGCGCTACAACCCGGAAAGTGATCCCGAAAGCCATCGACATTGAGCAGAAGACAACTGACGTCATCACCATCAACACCACCGTCTTTGCCCTTTGTGTCCGGTCAAACGCATCGCGCACCAGAGAAGAGATGGCACGGATGAGAAGCGACAGTGCGATGGTCATGGACCCGACGTAGGTCCCCGTGCTCAATATCACGAGAAATAAGTATGTCATCGGTGAAAGGTAGTCCATTTTAGCGGAGCCAGCCACGTATTCAATGTGATCCGGCGACGGACCGTCTCAGGTCCAATAGCCGCCGGGAGGCCAAGTGAGGGCCGCGAACGCCATGGTCGCGACAAGGTCCGCGACCAGGATGACGACGAGCTGATTCTTCTCCACCCACCCCATCGACTCTTCTCGTCGGAAACCCATATTAAAATCCTGAAAGAGAGAAATTCTGCTTCCGTTTTCCGTGAAAGTGAAGTTGTGCTTCTGTTTTCCGTCGTCTGCACAGTATTCATAATGTCCAACAGAAAAGAAAGAAGACCGGAGATTGATTTGGTCTACCTGATAAGATCGGTGGCCATGCTTTCTGTTTGGAAAATACTACTGGAAACATGACTCCGGTCTCTTAGCCGGGAGTGTTCACCCGAAATCATCTTGTTCTCAACCAAAACTACGTGAAACATGTGCAGTTTTTTAAGGATTTTCTTGAGTTCAAGGCAGCGATCATCACGCTGGCGCACCCAATCCATCTTTGATTACTGTACTCAGCACCATCTTCATTCTAAAAGGGTACATGAGGAGGAGCACCAGCAGCCGGAGCCACCTTCCGATACCATCTGTTTGGAGGATGAAGAGTGCGACGATCTGTTAAATTTCAGGTAAATAATCTGTTAGGCTTTGTCATCCGAATCTTAGCAAATGGACATGCTCGTCCTTGTAGATGACGTCCGACAGATTCGTTGCTATATCATCAGTAATGAATTACCTTGACCCGATCAAAATTCATGTCGTTGAAGAATCTTTAAATTAACTACAAGAAATCTTAGGTAGGACTTCCGTTAGTCCATTCAGTTGGAAATCCCACCGAAATCTGACGGGACTGCTGTCCGGAAGAATGCAATCCAACGGGGAAAGCCATTGCAGGAAATCAAGATCTGTTGAAAATCAGTGGGAAATGTCCGTCAGATTGGATTTTCGACGCTGCAAATCTTACGAAGACTTACTACCATCTGAATTCCAGCGAATATTGCAAATGGAAATTTGATTTTAGTTTGAATTGAATTTAGAGAAGTAATACGTGCAATATTAAGTGTGAAGATGGTCAACTTAAACGCAAATTAGAATCCCAATTTGAATTTTGGGAGTGTAATTTACCTAGCACCGTTCAAGAAAATTATCAATTCAAGGTTTGTTTGGATGGAAGTGAATGGAGGTGGATGGTGATCGTGACGGTGAGAATCTGATTTTCAGAAAAATCATCCATCGCTGCAGACGGTCATCTGGAGATGCATGCTGTGATGCTGCTGTCAAGCACTACGAGTACAAAGCTGAGGGGTATTCCATTGCTGGTGTGGCCGGATATCCTTGTTTGGTGGGTTCCTCCGATGGAGAGTTATCGGTTAAGTCGGCCTAAAATTTCCTTACTGAAGGCATGCAGAATACTAACACCGACAGAGCGGTGGCGTAGGCCAACGATACAGAGCTAATTGTCACCCACACGATCACCATCCACCTCGCGAATGCCTTGGGTATTCGAAAAGGGACAACTTCACCGCAGGTTAGCAAGAGATATGATGAGACACGAGTATGTGTCTGGCCAAATGACTGCCAATCTCGCAACGTACTTAACATGACCTGAGGGGCTGTTTTGGCTCAAGATGCCGCCGAGAAGCCTAAGTTATGAACAATGCCGCTGCCGGCACCTTTACTATGCACACGTATTGACTGATCAGCCATCGCGTTTACATTTCTTCTGGTGTGTTAGTCGAACTCCGTGAACCCCATTAAGGTTTTGGACAGTGAACCTGTATCTCTGGTTTCTATCTAGATCGAGATTTGCATCGTGCATGTGGACATCTAAATACGTTTCTCGTGCACAACAGAAAGAGGAAAAACAGGAGAGCGAATGGTTCTTGGAAAAAAAACTGTTCTTCTGGCGCCAACATGGAACGGAAACTAACTTTGGAGTTGGATAAGTTCATTTGTCAGCTGTGGCTGTCTCTCATCAGCTGAACGTTTTTCAGTTACATGAAGGGGATTTCTCCAGATCTGAAGTCACCAATGAAGCACAGCTCAGGATCAGCCACGAGTAACTTCTTTACTATATCAAGGTTTGACCTAGCTACCGCAAGGTGAAGAGGTGATGATCTCCGAGGATCGACCTTTGGTGTGAGCTCAGGCCAGGCTTCCCCATCTAGGATCGCTCCTGCAAACTTTGTGCTGCCGTTGAAGGGTTGCACCTTTTCCATAGAGAATGGTTCAGAGAAGATAAACAATACTTGCTTTCAGTCGTTTTGCGCTGACACACAGTTTTGCATATAGCTGCCATGCTCGAGCATCTTGCACTTCCCAATGAATGAAGATCCTAAACTGGAAGCCGGCATGAGCAAGTGAGAATCTGATTTTTAGAAAAATCATCCACCGCTGGTCCGCTGCATACTGTCATCTGGAGATGCATGGTATCGTTGCTGCTGTCAAGCACTAAGTGTTCAAAGCCGAGGAGTATTCCATTACAGGTGGGGTCGGATATCCTTGTTTGGCGGGTTCCTTTGACAGACAATTATTGGTTAAGTCGGCCTATAATATTTCACTACTGAGGGCATGCGGAATGATTAAAATAGTATGTGGAAGCTTATATGGCAGTGGAATGGGCCTCATCGCATTCGAACTTTCTTGTGGTCAACCGGCCACAACCGATTACAAACCAACAAGCTTCGACCTAATCGAGGGCTCACTTTTTCAGCAAAATGTCCATTTGGATGTGCAGTTGCGGAATCTTAGCTCATGCCATCCGGGATTGCAAGGAAGTACACTGCATATGGGTTGCTTTAGGATCCCCACAGTACTGCTCTTGGTTCTTTGCTTTTAGTTTACAAGATTGGTTATTCGGCTACCTATGTGGGAACCGACTTTCCACTAGAGGTATTCGATGGTGCACGTTATGTTGGTCCCCATGGTCTTGGTGGAACATGTCTTTGAAGAGTGTTTGCATACCAACCAATATGATTGATGTTCTTTATAGTTATGCACAAGAGATATAGAAAAGCCAATATCTCAGGATGAAGGTAGAAGGAGGTCCATTTAAACAATGGCTGAATCCAGGATGGCAGAAACTATCAAAAGGTTGGCCAAGCTTAATATGGATGGTGCCTCTAAAGGCAGCCTGGGGCTGGCAACTACCGGACGTTGCTCCATGATGATAATGGACGATGGATTGGGGGTTTCTTATATAATATCGGCCTTGGGACATCCTTCGATTGTGGGGAATTCTCTCTGGCCTGAGATTGGCTTGGGAGAAAGGGCTTTGGCAACTCATCCTAGAGGTTGACTCACAACTTGCGGTGAATGCATTGTCCCCAGCTAACACAGGCCTGATTGTGTGTTTGGTTGACTCCCATCATGCCTGAGATTTATTGTATCCTGATCAGAGATTGGTTGGCAATATACTTATCTAGAAGGCAACTCTTGTGCTGATTGGTTGGCAAATCATGTATAACACTTTGAAATCGGGTATGCTTTATTCACCATTCCTGCTGGGCTTATTTCATTCATTCTTGCTGATATGTTCGGGCTCACGGCACCATGACTTTGTGTTGTTTATATTTCTTTTAATTTATTTTATCTGGCTTAGGCCTGTACTCCACCGAGAAAAGTTGAGGAGTATTTGGTCAAGGAGGTGAATGATGATGGCTACGAAATTTGCACATTGTTGGAGCAGATCAACAAATTCAACGCACAAATTCAACATACCTGTCAAAACAAAGTTACGTAAGGTGCAAGTTTATTTTTATCAGACCCAAAGTAAAAGGACCCTCTCGCTGAATACCTGTGGATGCGTCATGACATCCCGACTTTCCTGCTGAGCAGGTCTCGGATCCATCTGCGGCTGACTCACAGAAGGCGTACGCTGATTTTTCCTCGGCTAAACAGTACACCATTTCATCTCTCTGCCCCGTATACAGGCTTAATCGATGCCCTTCTCCGAAGGTAGCCAGAGGGGATGAAAAAAGTAGCTCGGATCATGTATAGCATGGTATTATCTGTTGTTCTTCGCACTGCCAAGCTTGTAACTTCAGGAGAAACCAGTCGAGGAAATGCATTCCAGTCTAGTATTATACGTGCATGCCTACTCCACCTCATGTTAATACTTGAGTTCTCATTTGAATTTGCTCGCGATACCCACTTTCAGTAGGATTGTTGAGCACAGCACCGGGGTGCTAGACAATGTGGTCTGCTCTCAGGCATCATGTTGCTGCGTGTAACAGGAGCTCGCGTTCATCGAGAACATAATTATGCCTGTGTGGTTGCTAAGAAGATATGATCTATTTGGGAGACTAAGAGAACAATGATAATCTGTGAAATTTCAAATGAATAAATCTGTTTAGAGTTTTGTTGCTTTGATCTTATAACTACTTTGATACATATATATATACACATATATATATCTATTATTATACGTGAGCATAAAGGTTATTGGTCTCACTTTTAAGTTTCAAAAATACCCTTGAAAATTAAATCATTAAAAATGATGAACAGGTTAAATGGTAAAATCATTTTTAAAACTATAATTACCACTAGCTATTCTCTAACTTTCTTTTTTTATTCATTACAATTGTAAAATATAAGAAAATATATAATATAAAAAGTATGATTTAACAATCAACTATATATTTAACAATTCCGTGTGTGGCACGGTTTTTG
Source organism: Lagerstroemia speciosa (assembly GCA_037672795.1). Classification (NCBI taxonomy): domain Eukaryota; kingdom Viridiplantae; phylum Streptophyta; class Magnoliopsida; order Myrtales; family Lythraceae; genus Lagerstroemia; species Lagerstroemia speciosa. Next base: position 7,391,958 of record CM075293.1, on the reverse strand, counting down.
TCTAGTGTATATAGAGAGAGACAAACCACCTCACTTAATCAACCGATAATAGCGAAGAAGAATCTTCAAGTTACATGTCCTGCTCCTTAACAATTTTAATTTTGGTTCTATTATCCGAGGTTTATGAACATGTGTAACTGTGAATTTCGTTGTTATATTCCTTGAAATCCTTCCATTTGAATTGAATTTTTCGCATCAGTTGGGGAAAGAGTTTCGATGGTATATGGAAATCCAGAGCCGTGTAAGCGATCGAATTCACTGGACTCTCTGCAAAAGCAAGGGAATGTGTACTTCACGATCAAATAAATTGCACAAAAAAAGGCATAACTGATGGCAGAACATCGATGAATATAGCCCAAAACCTAGCTGGTAACCTGAGGAGATCCGATCCGATCGATCCGGTGCCGACAGCAGGAGATCGCTCATTGACCTTTTCCATCACCTCCAGCCGGCAAGGTCAGCGAGCGTGATTCATGGGACTTCTAGAGGATGATGATGCGTTGACTGCAAGCTCAGACCAACTCATCGGGACGACCTTCCTTCTCATCATCCCGGTGGAGCATCCTTGAAAGAAGCAGAAGAGAATTGCCGTAATGCCAGTTCTTACATGGCAAAAGCTCAAATAACAAAAGACAATCTAGAGATCATCGACTTGGATAATTAACCGAATCGTCATATTTTTCTACCGTCCAACTCGATAACCTTCATTCATGAACCCGAATTAACTTATTTTCATTCCTCAAATATAATTTAACCTTTATCGATCAATTCAATCTTTTCTAATGCAAAAAAGGAAAAGTATAACGAGATTGATGGTTCTGTACCGCGTAATCTTCCTCCACATCAAGAGTCCCGGGAGAAGAAACCACGTCAGAAAGCTCCAGACATGGACGGCCGTCACCAGAAGGTACGCAGTTTTCCCGCACTGGGAAGGTGCCGCTACCCCGAGGCAGATCGCGAAAATCACCGATGCGAAGCATAAGGCAACCCACGTCATTACCAATGCAACCACCTGTACCATTTCTGTCGATCTGAATGCCTCGTGCACCAGAGACGAGATGGCACCGATGAGAACCGAGATGGCCCCGACGTAGGCCACCGCGCTCAGCACCACTACAAACAAGCATGGCCATGGCCAGAGGTACGCCATTTTGGGCGACCCAGCCACAGGTTCAATGCGGTTCGTGGACGGACCGCCTCGGGTCCTGCATCCCTCCGTAGGGAAGAAGATGGATAGGAACGCCATGATCGCTACAAGCAGGGCAATCAGCATGACGACTATTTGATTCATCTCGGCCCTCCCTTCTCGTCGAGCACCCATTTTAAGACCGGAAAAGTGAGAATTCTGCTGTTTTCCGTGAAAGTTGAGAATTGTACTTCTGTTCTCTGTCGTCTGCACTGTATTTATAGTGTCCAACAGAAGAGAGAGAACCGGAGAATGATTCGGTCTCCCCGATAAGAACTGGCCGTGCTCTCTATTCGGAAAATCCTATGGAAACAATGACTCCGATCTTCTTGTTAAGAGCTTTAGACCAGAACAACCTTTTTTTCCTTCTTTTCACTCCAACGCGCGGTAATCGCACTTAGTACTGAATAAGTTTATTACAAAATTTGTCTAAACATTTTTAAAATATTATAATCAAATCGAATTTGTGGAGATCCGACGGATATATTCTCGGTCCTACAAATTAGATGCATCGAAATTTGGGCTATTGGATAAGATTCATTTAGTATATAAAGAGTGATTTAGAATAAAGATTCAGTTGATATATTTTTATATGAAAATTACAGAATAGGATTTGAAAGAATTTAAGTCTTGAAAACCAGTATGAGAAATATTTTAGAATGAAGACTATTTTGATCATACCAAAGCCCTTGAAACTCACAGTCAGTTAAGTCCGATACCTGAAAACAATCCGGCTCGTGATAACGCGACCAATGCTCAGTTATTAGCCCAAGAACATAAAACAGAGCCAGCTTAGAGTTCATGACTCAACATCAGTTATTGACAGAGGGTTCGAATAATTCACCTATTTTGATTGACCTTTCCAGAGTCTAGATGTAAATTGACACTTTACGTGGCAGAACTCGAAGTTCAAGCCAAGGTGGGCAGCTGTAACAAGGTAGACACAAACTCACTCTCCTGTAGAAGTAGAAACACAGGTAAAACTGTCCCAACTACGTCACATTTCACAAGGGAAAGAACTCCCAGCACCAAGAGCACAAGCATCTATAACCGAACAGCGTCGAAAACTACACTTCCCCGCTAAGAATCACGACATAAACAACACGGGACCACCCAACTACACACAGTTAGCAGTCAATCAGACTTGGTGATGCCAAGCACTGATCGAGAGGTGTCTCGGCCAGGGGAAACTAAGCTACATATCAAGAGCGTGATCTCTTGTTGCTGCAGGAAGGGCACTTGTACTGCTTGATGTGCTCGGCTCTCGCTGGAGTGATCTTCACGCACTTGCCATGGAACCACTTCTCGCACAAGTCACAGCAGATCCAGAACTCATCTGCAGCGTAGTTCTCCCCGCAGGCCCCACAGAGGGTGTCGCCGTGTTCCTCCTCGTCCTCTTCCTCCAACCCCTCCTCCTCTTCTTCTTCTTCTTCCTTCTGCTGAACAGCCCTGGAGGAGTTCTTGGCCTGAGACTCCGCTCCTCGCTGCATGAATTTTTCAACAGATGATGAGTTGAGAATCTTTTACACATCGCATCATTAGTGGACCTCAGAAAATTGATGAGAGATTATCACTTTGGAGTTTGATTTGGACTTGCTGTTGTTGTGATTGGTTGTGGATAGTTTCTCCTTCGCCTGCTTCTTGGCAGTTCCTGTGACCATCTCGAATATTGAGGGAAGATCGTTGATCATGTTAAATAAGCGTTTCCTGCAATCATCAACGTCAAAAGGACATTATCAGGATAGTGTCCCTAAGAAGTTTAGACTCCTATTATGTAAAACACAGACTATCAGCATGCCATATGTATCAAACTCCTAAGATGCAAAAATCATATTCACAAGGTAATAAGAAGTGTCCATGAATTCAAGTTCCTTATAGTTTGGGCTTGGACCGACCGTGAAGCATGGCCTCATCAAAACAACACAGAAACAGCTACAAGAAAGTCAAACAAAGATCGCGTAGTATGAGGGAAAATACAATGATTACCTGTCTGCTTTGTCGAATCCAAACCTAGCACCGAAATAGAACGCCACGGAAAGTAGCCAAGCATCGCTGTGAACAGCAACCAATGACAGCCACTCTTTCTCTGGCATCCCATCTCGGGCAAAGTTGATACCAAGTGCAGGTTCAGGAAGCTCTGCAGGAACTTCTTCGGCAGGTAGGCTAACTTCCCACTGCTCACTCGGGTATCCATAGAGGCAAAGGTTCTCTTTCTCTGTAATCCACAGTTTACAATATTTAAACAACAATATAGAAGAGCTAACTGCAATACACTGAAAAACAGATTGTAGAAAACATGAACTGGGGGAACAGCACAATAGTCAAAATAAGGCATGTCTTTTTAACCAGAATCCCCAAATACTCTAACAAAGGATAATTGACAAGATTACTTTCTCCAGAAGAGTCAGATCTGACAACTTAGTGACATGGGAAGATATGCTTTTAGATCCCATCAATAATAGATTTAACTCTTTAATGTCACAAATTGAAATTGAGAGAAAAGGCCTATCATAAAGTTATTGCCAGATAATCACTTTTGGAAAGAGAATCGTGATGGTTTGAACTATCATGTGTTAGGTCCTATGTTGTTGAAAATTCGAAGTCCCAGGGCCACGAAACAAGAATATGCACAGATATCCTAGAACAAATAAAGAAAATTGCAAACATAAAGAGACAAGTCAGAAGGATAAAAAGTTCCAAAGGAATGTGACCAACCAGGATCACATTGCTGGTAAAACTCTTCAACATCTGCAAAACAATACATAGAATTCCATGTCAAAATTTGATATTCATGTAACTAATGTCAAAGAAAAAGAAAAGTAGAGACCAGACGTTGGTCAGAACTGTTCTTATTGGACGTTCCAGGAACACTTTCAGTTCCAAAAATCATAGGACAGTTATGTTGATGGTTTCCTTTTTTCTTTTTGACGAGTCAACATTTGAAATTTGAGAAAGCAGCCCACGGGATTATCATGCCTTCCAAGATATACTGCAGCTTTTTCATGTTAAAACTTCAGAAGTGCGATGAAATTACACCTCGCTAGACAATCTTCAACATGGAAAACACTAGACCATCTAGAATTGACATACTAACCACTACTTTCACAGTTCAATTACAACCACAAAACATTCCAACTGTCACAGTTCAATTACAACCACAAAGCACTCCAATATGTGATATTTTCATAATACTGATAATCTCTAGGCTGTTTCTGCCCTGAAAAACATATTGAATCTCACCCGACGACATATCCCGGAAACAATACCCACGAAACACTTGCACGATTAAGCTGAAACGTAATTTAAAGACAGAACTAAATGAGCGTAACTTAATCGCCGTTGCGTATCGACAGGACTATCTAATACAAGATTTTCAGTATGACATAATTCTAGCACTAATTCTAGCAGACAATTCCACCCGGGAGAATCAGTTCTCAAGTCACCCAAAAATCAGGTCTTGAGAAAGACTTCCGACATCCACAAAAATTAGAAAAGTTAATTCAGTAGAAAACACCGAAATTGAAAGCCCACAGGAATTGGCTTTGAAGCGTTGACAATATGTTAGACTCCAGTACCCCAAGAATTACCAGAACGTTACTGTCTTTAATACACTTCCAAACTTCATTGTAGCAAATTCCAGACCATGGAAAAATCATGTGATAAAATAAAATTTCTCAATTAACACAGCCAAAGTGCTACTAAACTGTAGCAAACTCAACTTTTCATTAGAAAAATCTCGACTTGAATCTAAATTGCACATCTTCAGGGAAAAAAATCGAGTAAGCTTCGCGGGTTACCGGTAGTGAGGGCCTTAATCATGGCGGCTCTCCGACCCTTGAAATCCCTGAACACCTCCTCCACCGTCCGCGGGTTGTACTGTCCGCCTCCGTCCATTTTAGCAGCCACCAAGAAGCCGGGGACCGGAGTCGAGAGAGAGAAACCTCCAGAGAGAGAGAGCCCTGACAGAGAGAAGGCGGGATATAGAGAGAGACAGAGGAGGGAACGAACTGAAATATTTGACCTTAGACAGAAGAGTGTGTGTGAGTGGAGCAGAATTTGAATAGGAGGAGAGAGAATTAATTGGATTTGATGAGTGGGAGAAGAGTCCGAGAAGTGGAAAACGATGAAGACGACGAAGACGAGATCTTTCGACTTTGAACAGGGGCTTCCTCCATAATTGGGCCCACTCTAAGCCCAGTATAGTATCAAGACCCACTTCAGGCCCAAAATAGCAGAAGTTTTGGGCAGGCCCAAAATCAGCTGGTGGGGCCCACCGAATCAATTACATCTTCTAACTCATAGCCACGCGCTTATGGCTCAGGGAGCGTGGTTTGGTCATACAAGAAACTAATAATCCCAATTTTGATTTCTTCGTGGGTCCTGCCGATGGCCCACTGGTCTACGGGTCTTGCTGCGGGCCATGGATGCCGGTTGTGGTCCTTGAATACCTACAAGGATTTGGATGATAAATCGACCGTCTAATACTTAAATCAGAGACCATGGGAGGAATAGGGAAATTAAGTGAAACGTGGGGAATGATCTTCGATACCTAGGGCCCTGTGGCTGAGGCAGTTTGTAGGCAAATATATGCTCGAATGACGGGTATATAGAATTATAATAATCAGAATCAAATACGAAATCTTTTGATTTTAAGTCTAGAGTGATTGCGCTGCTTCAAGAAGAATAGTACAAGCGAAGCAGTTTTGTTGAAACCTATTATTGGTTCGACATGCATGTTAGATCCAATATCAATAATATAAGATCACAATAATTGGTATATAAGATAACTATCTATCACCGCCTGAAAGTTTAGGTTTTTGGGTGGAAACAGATCTGGTCTCTTATAAGGTGCATTATCAATAATATAATATATGAACATTACGTAAGCCCGTAATCCCGGTAGTCCCCTCTAGGCCCAAGTCGCCTATTCCGCAAATGGTCCGCTTACAATAACATAGAATTCAACGTCGTATTAGAGTTGGGTTAAGCCCCTTAATATGTTGTATGTGAGAGGGGATGGTAGATATCACACCGATAATATAAGACTGCAATAATGGATTTATAAGACAACTGAGTATCGTCACATGAAAGATTAGACTTTTTGGTGGACACGTGTCCGGTCTCTTGTAAGGTCCATTATCAATAATATAATATATGAGCACCTAACCACATAGCAACCTCTGACATAAATCCAAATCCATCTCTGATAGTTCGCTCATTTACATAAACTCGCAAGCCCGACAATCCCCTCTAGTCCTAAGTCGCCCACTCCGGCACCCGCACACCATCATGTAAATGCAGCAAGACGTGACCACTTCAATTTCAATTTGTACCCGGGTAGGACCGAATCGCTTTCAGAAATTAACCTACTGCCAAGCTGAGATTTGATCACTACCCGGCATCGATCCATCTCTTGGGACAGTGGGAAGCACGTAGTACACATGAAGGATGGAGACCTGAAGGGGCCCAAGGGATGGAGAATGCACGTGGTGTGCAAAATTGCACCAGGGCTTAAAGATGTCGGCAATTATTTATTTGGTCTGAATTACTCAAAATTCATCAAATTTCTCAATTTTCCGACGGTCAACACTGGGAAAAAAAAAACATATTGAGAGTGACATAACGTTGTTGAACAGGATAAACTCGTGAGTATAAAGGTTGTACAATATCAGTATTATCATGTGTTATTACAATCTAATAAAGTTCGCTATATCTGTATTTATATGATAAAAAATTTATACTGTAAAATTTACGTTTGATTCCCTCTTTTAGATTAAATGATTATAAAAACTTAAAATCTAAATAAAAATTAAAACCCCAAGAAATTCCAAAAAACCTAATATCTAACAGTGAAAAGATGATGAGAATGTTGACAATCATCGAGCATCGATTTTTCAGGGTTTCATACGATTTTTGGTATTTTTCAAGCTGAAAAAATTAGTTTTTGAATGTATGTTTTATAGTCTAAATTTCTTATCACAAAATTGCAGATGTAACAAGAACTTATTAACTTACAATATTACGTGATAATACTAATATGATACAAGTACTGTACTCATGACTTTATCGTCTGACAGGGGGCATACTTAGGAGAAAACGATGTAGAGCAGTTTTATCTTCATCATGTTCCTTATTCATCCTTTGCTCCTCTTCTTCATAGTAATCACTAATCAAACGAACAGACAAGCAGTCGCTGCTTTGTTAGGAGAAGGTCACCTGTGTATGTATACGTTCCCTTCTTCAAGTCCAACCTTACCTGACAAAGAAGTCGAGTTGGGCCTCCCAGCACCATTTATCGAATAAAATTTCGAATTTGATTCTTCCGGGAAGATGATTGGTAAGTATTTCCTCATATAGATAATGCAACATCTCCAGTCCGGTTCAGTCCCGGGAGCTTGTTGGGAGCGGTCTGTGTGGTGATTAGGTTGGATTTCAATCTGGGGTTTCTTGACGTCTATGCATATGGAGAAAGGGGGATCGCTCGATCGGCTCAATGGTGTTATTACAACGAACAATTAATTGTTCGTGTTCTATTAATTTCAAAATTTTCCCGATATTCGATTGGAAAAATCGAAAAATTGGCATCTAAAAAATACAAATCGATCATTCATATAATAATCGGCATATGAACCTGGACGGTCGTAGCACTCATGCAGGACAATTGGACCCAAGTAGTCATTACTGATGAAAGCGAACTGCAAGGGAGCATTTCATGTATTCGAATAATGTCCTCGTGCGTGATAGCTCTCATGCTCCTTAGATCGGAGGCCAGTGCCGGGATAGAGAAAGTGACATTGCTCGTCGGTCAACCAGTGATCATATTGTTCGACTTCGCCTTCTGCTCTCTCGAACAAAAATCAAACAACCTTGCTATGGTATGGAACTAAAGAGGGTCATAAATACGATGATGGTGATGGATTTGCTTCCGCATTCTCGTAGATATCCTCTTGGAAAAGAATACGATCATCGATTGGAGGAATAGTTAATGATAGTATGTGCTTCACGGCTACAAAGTCGGGATGGTGTGCAAGAAACTTAAATGCATACTCAAGTCGACAGTGAAATGAACGATACGGTGTGGGCCTCATCAACTTTCTCGATACCTACGAATACTCGTTGTCTCACAATCTAGTTGAACAAACTTGATCATATGCCTCCTACAAGCCCTATTGAGAAGGCTTAACTTGAAAGTGCTAGAGAGTCCCTCCCGATTAGTCCTGGCCACAGTTCGGAAGCGGCTGGTCCCAGTTCCTTCATACCATATAGACTAGACGATCCCAGCAGTTCGAAACCTTTAGATTGCAATTCATAACCGACCAATTCCTATAAATAATAAAATGTTAATAAGCTAAAAATAAATTATAGTGAAATTCACGAAATTCAATTGAAAATAAATTAAAAACCTTTTACCTTAAAAAAATTATATAACTTAGAAAATAAATTGAATTAAAAGTTGAAATACTTTGATTTTCTAAAAATTTTTGAATGTCCATTTGTTTCAGAACCAGAACAGTCGATTCTTGAGGAGCAAGAAGGTCTAGTTCCATTTAAAGGGAAACTGGCCCGGAATCGACCCCTTCACAGCTCCAGGCCGGTTCAGATCTGGTTCCGGGCTTGGTTAGACCAGGTCGGTTCTGGTTCAGTTACGATCCCCGAACTGGCAGTGGCCGGGTCTACTCTTGATCCTCGACCACTGTAACACGGGTTCCAAATTCCAATTTCTTTCTGACCTCCGTGAACGTTCCCTGGCTTCCATCGGTCACTCTCACCCCGTTTCTCCAGTTCTAATTTTGGATCTACGACGACACCGAAGTGTCTTCAAATTCGAGTACGAACGAAGAGCACAGAGCGGAGGAGAGAGCAGAAAGGCTGCGTTAGAGACCGCACCTGTCAGAACGGATTCACAGAACATCAGCAGTGGTAAATAATTCACGTGCTCCCCTGATTTCGGTCGGGCTCGCATGCATGCCCCACGCGGAGTGAATATTCAACCATAATAATTTCCTTATATTAATAATCGTTCGGATTCTGAGAAATTTAAAGTCGGCCACGAAAATTATAAAAGATTTATGCATATCAAGATTTGAGAAATTTATACAATGAATTTGTGCGTGGACTTTCCATCGCTCGGTTAATTAAGTCGTCAGCATGTGTGTCCCGAAATGGGTTCGATACGATTTTAAAGATAACAGCCTTTACAATCGAAATTGAAATTATGCCCTTCTTTAACAAGCGATTTCACCATTTCCTGCAGTTAAACGGAAGGAAGATCCGAAAAGTGGTTTGAGTGACGCTTTCATATTGTCAATTGTATTGCACGAGAGATTGAGTCGTTATCGAGGTCATATTTGGTGCTACATTGGCAAGACGCATTTGTATTACCAACCTTTCCCCTTTTTTGTTTTAATCAAGATGTGTATTGCCTAACTTGATATATGTTCTATGTTGCGATATCAAACGAGCCACCGATGGCCCTCATTTGACACAGCTGCAGTTGTATCATCATCGACTTTTTTGTTACAAAGAAGACCCGTGAATTGATGATAAAAAGGAAACACGGTACAAGTCGCCACATGCACACACTAAAAAGAATCACATTGAAAAACCTCTTGATTACCGGTCGAGAGTGCATTGAGACTCCTCTCAACCTGATGGGAATAGGGCTGAGGTCTTACATTTCCTCATTCGAATGGATCCATTCAACTTGTAGGTTTTCGCACCCGATCGATCGGTCATCCATAGTTATGCATCCATTGTATCAACACTGTTTTGGCATCTTGGCATCTTGAATTGCTAATGAATGCACTTCCTCTCCCTCCCGTGAACACCTAATTCACTGCCTTGTTCACTACGATTTCATTTTTTTCTCCTGATCCATCGCCATCTCGACGTTGAAAGTGCAGAGACATAATTGTCTAATTGCTGGTGCGTGTAGCCTATCATGTCAGCACTACGAAAGTGGTCGTTTTAAATGCATCTCAAGAATGAATCTCGACATTGGGACGAAACAAGCTACGGATTTGAGGGTAATCATTTATGTATACGAACATCAAGTAGCTCGGTCGGTCGCTATTACTGATGTCCCGAAGATGAGCTAGGTTACATCATGAGAGGGAGAGACCAAATATGCGACCTTTCAATTTCATGACACCACCTTAATTTGATGTGCACGCTGTGTCATGAACCATCATGTGTATATGTCTGTGTGTGTGTGTCCACGGAGGATACTAAAAAATTTCTATAATTCAACAAACGGAGTGCTTTGGTAAAGAGCATACATTATTAATATAGATTGGTTGAAATGGTTCGTATTTCTTTCGGGTCTTTTCAAGATGAAAATTCATTAATGAGGAGAGTCATTTTACCTTCGGTGGATTGATCTAACTAGAATTTCATAGATTCAAAAACCATTCAATTTCCGATAGACAGGCGAACAAGAGTGTAAGTGGTGGGTTGCTTTTGTCTTGGGAGGGATGAACAGGAAGAAGCGGAATCATGTGACGCTGTCGTTAGACAAGGGATAACGGAGACAGTTCGATCCGTGACGCTTTTGCTGATGATCGAATTCGACCACTGCGGCATTAAACAGCCTCTCTGGGAGTTTGGTTTCAGGAATTGAATTGCAGATGTAGATCGCATTCAAGTCCAGACCGGAGCATCCCTTTCACTGCAGTTAATGATTTTTGTTGTCTTGTGGGAAACGCTATCGAAGCTCAACGCTTGCATGCAGGGATCCATGGAAGCCCAATTTGACTTATCCTCTGGCTAGGTTAAAGCCATGGAACGTAAACTGCTCCTCCCTTTAACCCTGCAATCTACAGTTATCTTCTGTCTCGATCGGTCACAATCCCGAGTGAGCGAGTGCCCTGCGTTGCAGCAACCGAAGATAAGTCTGTGGAAGCCCACTTCAATAAGCTTGTTAACATAATGGTTCAATTACTAAGCTATAACGTTTTCCTTACCCTTGTTTGGATGGGATGAATAACTGTGAATGGAGGAAAATTTCGTTTTTGGTTTGGGAGGGAAGGGGAATTATTCACTTCGATTCCCCTCCGAAATTCACTTTTTTTTACCCCCGACTTGAGATTGAATGAAGGTGAAACGAATATTTAAAATTCATGTAAAATGAAATTACCAAATTATCCATTTTATAAAATCAATACAAAAACTCTAATATTACTGTTTTTTCATGTAAAATTAGAAATAGATCATCGTCTCTCTACCCTCAACTCCCGACGAATATTTGATTATTGGATTATTTGATTGAAAATTACTTTAATAAAGAATCAATTTGAATGTGTGAACGCTCTATTGAAGCACTTCAAGTAAATATTTAATAATAAATTCAAGTACAATATATATTTCGAGAAGTGAATATAAGACAAAAGTCATAGTCAAGTTTGAGATGAATATAAATGTATTTTTGTCTGTTAATTAATAAATCATATGTATATGAAGTCAATTTTTCCCTTCATTTTCCCTTATTATAATAAATCAATTAAAATAAATATTTACCTTCCCGTCCTTTTCTTTCTCCTCCTTTCCCCTTCATTCACCCCATCCAAACATACTCTTTGATAAGTTTAGATTGACACTCTACGAAACCTTCTGATAAAAATAATTTAAGGAAAAGATATAAATCTTAATCAAATTTCATAGCAGCTAATTAAACACCTTTTTCTTTTTAAACTGGAGCTAGTTTTCTTTCTTTCTTTCTTTCTTTCTTTGGCCAGAAACTGGAGCTAGTTTACATCATCTTCAACTGTTGTGATTTAGTTGAATTAGCAATATTTACCGACAGCCTCGTTTCGGAGGAGAGGGAGTGTAATTATTATATCATGTGAGAGTTCTTACGCGGTATCACGAACCGATAGAATTTAAGATCATTTTAAGATTTTTTTTTTATAAAACCCTAAAAACGAACATTAAAATTACTTTGATATCATGTAAATACTATCACGTGGTTTATCAGTTACACAGAAGATTTTCTCAGATAAAAAATAGTAAAAATGGTTGATTAAAGAGGGTGAAATAAGATAATCTAATAAGGAGATAAGTAAAATCAATTAAATGTTCATATAATAATCAACAAAATTAGATAAAAATCATTTAAATTTATATAACATCTAACATTTTTTCTAATCTACGATAATCGAAATTCACTAATTTCATTAGATTGTAACTACACTTTGGCACAGCGCTCGTTACCATGCGTCAAATCCATCAAATGAATGGTAAAACATGTTCGAGAGGACGAAACTCATATATATAAAATAAAAACACAATGCGAAGCACATTTTCTATGGACAAATTAATTTTACTCTTAATCTTAATGGAGTTTTTTTTTTAAAAATATCAATTAAATTATACTAATGAGTTGTTCGTCGAGTAATCATCGTAACTATTACTAATTACGCTAATTTTATTAATATTTT